>OZ025293.1:136424282-137098679 GCA_964019185.1 Maratus speculifer | reverse complement strand
GTGGGTGCGGCGGGTATTCCCGAAAATACGGTAACTCTGCCAATTGCAGGTCATTTGCCTGGATGTAAAATGCAGGTTTTTCTTTTATTTATTGAAATTTTTGCTGAAGATTAGTCGTTAAAAAATCCTTCAATAGCTGGAAAATACCTTTTATTTCTGTGGTGCCGTCAAGTATTGACGGGTTCCATCTAGTATATAATAAAATGATCTAGAAATATTTTCATAAATCTACTTTTATTGTACATCTACAAAAATTGCAATGTTTTTAACTTTGTTTTTTTCTTTCATTCTAAACCATATTAATTTCGTAATTAATCTTTGATTGAAAGTTGAAAGTCTAAGAATCTAAGTAATCATTAATGTTTCTAATGTGTATTTCATGCAAAATATACGATAACATCATTCCATAGATATGTACGCAGTATTCTTAAAAAAATCGTATTTACATGAAAAAAATCTGAATTTTTTAGAAATAGTAAAAATTGTGACGGACCAGAACAGGCCGGGCCTAGAAAGGAAAAATATAAACGGGCCGGGCCGGACCCGGGCCTGGAAATTCCGGCCCATGCAGACCTTTATCGGACGGTACACATATAGCGTACCCTCGTCAGTGCTGACTGTGCGGTCAGTGTCAATTGACGACGGTACGCTGTATGCTACCGAAACCGGTCGGCTGTTTATATACAATATTTGGTGCTTTTTAACGATACTAGTTATTGTATTCCAATGACCCTTAGAACCCAAAACTATCCCCAGTTTAAACTTTATACATCTATCTATTTATTTATATAATTCTTTGATGATCATGATAACTTAAAAAATTCTGCGCAAATGTCTTCCATACTAATACATAAAATCAATGAGCAGAAAATCTCGGTCAGGTTAGCTTATGTTAAATTTTGGACAAAAAAGACAGAAATAGGGAGGGATATCGGGACTTTTACCTTTCCAGAATTTTAGTAAGCAAGAGCGCACCTCAGCTCTTGACAGGGCGCAGGGTAAATGAAGGGCGCCATCATTCACGTGACCGTAAATATGCACAAGACTATAAAATCAATGAGCAGAAAATCTCGGTCAGGTTAGCTTATGTTCAATTTTGGACAAAAACGACAGAAATAGGAGGGATTTCGGGACTTTTACCTTTCCAGAGTTTTAGTAAGCAAGAGCGCACCTCAGCTCTTGACAGGGCGCAGGGTAAATGAAGGGCGCCATCATTCATGTGACCGTAAATATGCACAAGACTATCACAAAGTGTTTGTAAAAATGAACGCCATAACATAATGCAAATGTATCTTACAGCGGTAAACAAAAGTCCACACAGTTCTGGAGTTAAATGCATTAAATTTCAAATTATAGAATTTTCTATGAAAGGATTATCTAAAAATTATAGGAAGAATAAAATACCAGAAACTTTAACCCATTAATGCTTACCGTCCCTTTTTAGGGACGCTTCAAAAGGTGATTTCAGCACTGTTTTATGCACTATGTAATCAAATGGCGATAATGACATCCATTTTTTGATACAATTAATTTATGAAAATACTGTGAAAGTTAGCGTTTTGAATAGATTTCCGCAAGTGACCGCAAGGAAGAAATATCTGCAACCATTTGACAAGAATCTCTTATATCTCAAAAAGGTTATATTTTATTTACCAAAAATGAAAAACACTATTCGATTTCAAATCCCAGCCATTCCCGAAAGAAATTTATTTCGACTCGACCCGGTGTCAAAATTAAAAGTTCAGCCTGAGCCTGGCTCGAACTCTTCATAGTTTCTCAGTTCACGGCCTGTACAAATATCAATGAAAACAGTGCGGGTGAGGCCCAATGTGGACCGACTCAATTTCGACAAAAAATTCAGGCTTTAATTAAAATACAGTTGAGATACCTTTAAAGAATATTATTGTGTGTATATATATATAGAGACATCATTTAAGATTATATGATGTGAAATAGTTTTCTTG
Organism: Maratus speculifer; assembly: GCA_964019185.1. NCBI lineage: Eukaryota > Metazoa > Arthropoda > Arachnida > Araneae > Salticidae > Maratus > Maratus speculifer. The sequence continues at coordinate 137,096,715 of OZ025293.1, read as the reverse complement.
GCTTTTAATTCTTTTTTCTCTGTCCTTGATTTTTACGAAGCAAACCTTCCAAAAGATAAATTATGCCATCAAAAAGCAATGTATTTTATAGTTATAACTTCAAATAGATGTATATACCTATTTTTTAACTTCAAAAAGATGTATATACCAATATTGCATACATTAACAAGCTAATTTATGCAGCACCATACGATGTTAATGATAAGAGCTCCTGTGGTCTTTAATATGTAATAAGTTATTACATGATCTTAAAAATAATTAACACATTGCGTAAAAAAATGATTTATAAAAAAAATTATAAAAAATAAAAATAATACAAAAAAAATAAAAAACATGAATAATAGGATGGTTGGGTGGGTTAGATGTTAGATTACGGAGAAGGGCGGTGTTGTCTGGTTAATACGCAATGGTTAATTATTATATATTATAAAAAAAAAAAAAAAATTACACATAGTATTAAAGATTGTTTACCTAAAAACTAATATGCATAACTTAAAAATGATCAAGTTATAGAGATAAGATATGGTTGTCTATTGTATTTATCTTAAAAAAATTATTTGTAAAATATTAGAATATAAATTATTTTTGGAAATTCTTAGCTATTAAATAATTTAGTTAATTTTTGTTTCCTATAATAGAGGGCAGCACTATCAACATATAATATAAATAATATATTAATCCTATAGATGGCAGCACTAAAGTTATTTTTCTGCTAAAAGTTGAAGTAATATACTCCAGTTAAATAATTTATATAGTAATATTAATAATTGATTAAAAATAAAAATATAATACTTCTAATAGTAGCATTTATTTTTTTTTTCTAAATATATTATGAATTATATATGATAATATATGTTCTACTAATTTTTATAATTATTATTACTGCTTTATTTTATTATCTATGTGATTTTATACTATGACCATAACCTTGACGGTTAGTAAGTCACATGTAGTTTTATATGATTGCATTGCAATCTTGCTAGGATTTGGCTAATGGTAAATATTTTAGTATATATATCCCTTTTACTTTTTAAAAGAATTATATTATTGTTATTTTATCTTAATGATTTTTTTTTTCTTCAATGAGTATCTTTCTACTAATTTGTCATGTGAATAACTTCCGGCCAGTCCAGTCGGGTGTATTTCGAGACGAATTCTTAGCTTTTAGCACGTCTCATAACAGAAACTGGTTGGTCGTTTTTGCTTTTTTGTTGAACTATACACCCCTGATGAAGTAGTTTAATAAAAAAGCCTTCTACTGTATTATTATCCATTTATCTTACATTATTTTGATAATTAACCTTCTATTTCACTTCAAACTTCAACTGTTTTCAATAAGTCGATTGGAAAATAATGGTTTCATTGGTTATTGTCAGGGTTGGTATAAAAACCGGTTTTTTTGAAAAAAACCAAAAAACCGGGTTTTTTTGGTTTAAACCGGGTTTTTTTCAAATCATTGTTTAAATAGCATTTGCAAGAAAAATAACTTGTTTTAGAAAGTCATGAGGATTTTATGTAATTAATAGTTAATTAATGTTAAACATTCACATTAGTATTTATTTTTTGATAATTAAATAACTAAAGCATAAAAATTTATAATTATCTTATAAGTTTAGGTTTCTATAGGGAAATATTCATTGTGTGAAAAAAAAAAAAATATTAATTTATTAGTATACTTATATAAACCTTTTAGATAATAATTTAAGAAATAATTATATGCAGGTTGATAATGAAGAACATAGTAAAGGGCAAACGAACATATTTTACTAAATTAACAGAAATAAGCTGAAATAGAAAACTTTTTCTTGTGCATAATTTAGAAATTATTTACAGTATTAACATCAACAAATGATTATTAATCTCTTACTACATATATTTACTTAAAAAATATCAATATGCATTTCATTAATGCTAAAAAATACATGTGTATTGAATTACTTGATACATCAACGAATGTAATGCTTACACAAATTGAAACATAGGCTTAGAAAAATTATTATTATTATTATTATTATTTTAATACAAATTTTATTTTTTCTGTTTCTTTGTTCTTCAAAAGGTGAAGATTCAGCATTAAATTTTATTATCTGTGCAAGCATCGAGTTACATGGATATTTTTGTTTTGTAAAATTTAATGTATCCTTTTTTTCTTGTTCACATAGTTCACTTTGACTGTATTGTGGTTCAAATATGTATTCCTAAAAGGGCATGGATGTTAGGGCTATTTTATACCTGGACTAAAAAACTGAGACTTCTTTATTTACATTTTTTTTTCTCTTAATATTTTTTGATGACCTGTCCAATTATAAACTGCATTAGTAATGGAACTTATTACTTTAGATATTATCCAGGGCAACTGCAATAGAATTTAACGGTTTAAACATATCTTCAACATTTCTTTTAAAATAAAAATTAGACAGATACAAGCTTTTTAATATTTTTAACAATAACATTCCTATTTTCTACACAAATTTTAAGTAAAGTGGGGCAATTTTTAAGGTAAACATCTAAAGCATCTGAAAATGAATCACACCTAGTATTGTAAGGAAGAGCTAATTTGATAGCATTTACATTGCATGCAATTTTTACATTTGGCTCTTAAACATATTTTTGAAGTATTTCTTATTCCCTCAAATGAAAACCAGATACAGTAGACTCCCTCAAATCCGCAAACCAGAAATCCACAACTCTCTAAAATCCACACATATTTTATGGATGTAAACAAACTTTCATTTCAGATACTGGGACAAAATTTCATTTTTTTTAGTTTTGTATCAATTCCATATATTTTTTTATTTGTAATTTTCTTAATAATACTCTATTCATGTTTTTTTCAAAGAAAAAAAATTTTTTTTTGGGAAAAAATTCAAGAATTTCTTATATTACTGGTAATCACAATCTTCTTACCAAATATATTTATGCATAAATCAAGATTTTTTGGTTATTTAGCCTGGCTAAACTTGAAAAAAAAAATAAATCCTTATTTTATTATATTGATATGAATTAGTAATGTACTTTTATGAGGCAAGTTTTGTTGAATAATTTTGGAAAAATACATTTAATCATACACTATTGATTATTAACTTGACCTTTGCTATTTGTACTTTAATCATTTTAAAAATTATCCAAATTTTTATTATTTTAGTTTATTACTTATTTTATTATTTTATTATATTGTAAGCATTCTTTATAGTTCTGATTGCACTATTAATTGCACTCAAATTATTGTTTAAAAAATGTAAACAAAGTAATGACCAGAAATCCGCAAAATTCTGAAATCCGCACAACCTCTGGTCCCAAGCTGTGCGGATTTCAGGGAGTCTACTGTATTTTCCTTTCTTCTAGTTTTAGACATTCTTTTATTTCAATATATATAAGTAGCTTTCTTAAAATACAATACAAAGTAACTGGAAACAGAAAAAAATAATGTAAAAACCGCAAATCCAATCTAAGAAAAACCAAAACTTACTAAAACCAATAGCTATGGAACAGAGAAAATTCATAGCCAATCATTCATTAGCATACAGAACAAGAGTAACCAATGGAAAGAATGACTTATGATTATGTCATAATTGATGCTTTGATACATGATACAATCCTTAGTAAATCATAATCAAGCTATCTAAGCAGTAAAATTGCATTTTTTGGCTGGCATATGCCATTTTTACATTTTTTTAAAAATAAAAGTTTTAAAAAATAAAACTAACTACCTTTTTTTATCCTCCACAGTTCACTGTAGAAAAATATTTTGCCACGTCTATTTATAGTTAGTAAGAAAAATTAGATTGATTAAAGATGTTTGTCACTTTAAAAATTTAATTTGTCTTAAGCTTTGCTTGTAGCTACCCCATAACTTTGATTTTGCACATTTTAATAATGTGTAAAATAAATGAAAACATTAGGGAAAAGGGAAAAAAACCAAATTAAAAAAAACCAGCATGGTTTTTTTAAAAAAACCACTTGGTTTAAACCACGGTTTAAACCAGCATGGTTTAAACCAAACAACCCTGGTTATTGTATGGTAATATATGAATTACTCTGGTTATATACTGTCTATTTACCTATATATTTCTTAGTAATTTGGTAATCTGCCTTCTATTTCTCTTCAAACTTCAACTGTTTTTAATAATATGATTGTAAAAAGACTGGTTTCATTATTCTATTTAATGGTATTGTCTGAATAACTTTGGATGTATTTATAAAAGTATTTATATATATAACCATTAATATTATTACAATGGCTGTGTCTATTCTTACGGCAGCCGTAAGAATATTATTCTCACGGCAGTCTACTGCACATGCGCAGTCAAGATTGCCGTAACGACTGCCGGAGATTCTGGAGAACGAATCCTTTTTGAATGAATCTTCTTTCCGGCAATTGATTGCCTTAACTTGTAAATAAAAAAATCAAAACAATAGTTATGGGGGGAATTCTTTTAGCGAGTTTTTAGTGCTGCAATTATTTTTTTTTCATGGTTGTGTGTCGTTTGACGAAGTTTGCTCGAGAAACAGGAAATGATTTCATGTATGTTAGTGTTACCAAAGGACACAGATTTTTTTAAATCTAATGCAGACGCCAGCTGATACCACTTTTAAAAGCATATAATTATATTTATTGTCTGCTTTTGGGTGTGTATCTGCTAGTATTTAACATTGTGTAGATTCCAAGACAGAGCAAGTGAATCATATGAGGAAGATGTTTTTATGCGGTATGTTTGAAGCAGTTTTCCGTAAAGTAAAATTTATGCAGGTAAGGAGTGAAAAATTTTATTTACTTATTTATTTTCATACCACACCTTTTAGTACAAATTTTTGTATTGCACTAAAGAAAAATTTAATACTCACTGTAAATTTATTTATTTATTTTTTTGATAGAGTTTGAAATTTCATAAATTTATAAACATAGCAGTGATTGATAAGCCTAAATATTAACATTTTATCTGTGTATTTAGCTATTCTTGGGTTAAAAATGTAATCCAGCAGTACTTAATTTTATAAATTTATAAGTAGTGTTTATATATTATTTATTTTACTGTATGGATGATTGCCTGTTTGATACCATAATTTTAGAATCAATATTTCATGTCAACCGTTTGATACTGCTAGAAATCCCATGGACAATGTCAGTATATTCTAGCTAATAAAATATATATCTAGATTTTCAAATGTTTTGTTATCAGATTCTGCATTTTGATGCAACTGAAATAGTTTTATCCTCTAAATCTTAATAGCTAATTTAACAGAGATCTTTTCAAAGCATTTTAACTAGGCTGTTTTTGTATATGAATTAAAAAGTATGGCAATATATTGTTAAATTTTAGTATTTCTTCCAAACCATTTCGTACATAAAAGTTAAAAATTTAATTCTGCTATTTTTTTTTTTTTTCAATATTTTATGCATATTATCAAATAATGGCAATATAGTTATTTTAAACAGATTTTGATTTGTGCACTTGACAACAAATCTAAAGGAAATTATATTGTCTTTTTTTATGTAATGTAAACAAAGTGGAAACAATTGTTTTCTTTTGAAATTGTGGAAGAATGGACATGAACCTGCTAAGTATTTTTAATTACCCCTTATGAGTATTATTTATATAGTATTATTCATTTGTTCAGTTATAAGTATTTGTATGTAAAAATCGCTTTTTTTTCATTTCAGTATCATTAGGCCTAACTAAAGTTACATAAATAAAAATCTTCAATTTGATTTTTTACTCCCAAGTATGAAAAATATTTTAATTTATCATATTTTTACCTATCTATTAAACTATAAACACAATAAAAGAACTTTTTTTTTACAATCAATAAAAAACAAATTAATTGTGTATGTGATGTCATCTGTTAAGTGACAATTCATTTATAAGTTATCCACATAGTTATTTTCATTGAAAATAATAAGGTTTAAAATACTCTAAGTTTTTTAATAATTGCTTTAGAGTAAAATGCTTGTAATACACAATTTCCTATTTCTTATTCAATATTTCTGTTAATGATTTTGTTCAGTCAAAATATTTTTATAATCACAAGCATTATAAGTATTCTGAAATTTATACATTAATAACATTTGAAACTCTTATAATCTTCTTTCGATGATCATGAAAAACTTGGATTAAAATGGCTACAAAAATAAAGAAATGTATAATTTTGATAGCAGTTAATATTAAAAAATATATATATATATATATAATTTTTACATTTAATAGAGCAAAACAGCATTGTACTGTTGCATTTTAAACCTATATTGATAGATTTTTTTTTTCTTACACCTGTAATTAGCATAGGTACTTAATGATTATAAATATGGATGTAGTAAAGAGTATGCGATGATATACACTGCATAACTTATGCATTTTAAAAATTAAATATTGTGAATACCTTCTGTTATAAGTTGTTAGTAAACTTATAAAGCATATTATCATATTATAATTTACATTTTCCCAGCAATCTTTTGACAAAATTTTTATTATTATTATTATTCTATTTTTTCAAACAATTGACCAGATTTTTTTTTTTTTTTTTTTTTTTTTTTTTTTTTTTCAAAAAATACTTGCAAAAATTCACTTTTTGTTCAAATTTTCAGAGACAGATTATTTAAAAATTTTTTGAAACTAATACCTTACACTTTCGGAAAATTTACAATAGAATTACATTTATATTGTTAATCTAAATTTGTCGTCTCAAATACTGAATTGTCTAGTACAAGGTGATCGAAACAATGCACAACCCTTGAGAAATAATGTATTTACTAAAATACAAACATAACCTAAACTGAAAGAGCAATAATACTGAGCAAAATTAAATATTGTTGGAGAAGACAATGAAAATGTGACCCATTCTCTTGTGTACAAAAACATGATTTTTTACTCTAATCTTTTAAATCTAATGTTCAGCATTTGTTTTCATGTCAATGATAGAATCTGGATTGTTTGTTAGCTCACAGGCTATCAAACTTGAGAGCTTATGTGCCTGCGTGTTCTGTATAATGCGATAATGCGATAAATCATGACTAGTGCTGTAAAAATAAAGACAAAATGAATACCTGTATGATATCATTTTTTTGGGACTCGCTACTCATTAGAGATATTATTACTCATTACTTTCCTTACTGTTTAGAAATCAGGTACATTAGCAATCATCGTACCATTGAAAACTGTTTAAACTGCACAGAAAAATCTTTAGAAGAATTCACATCTGTTAATGTACTGCCATCTATTGGTAAAACTGACATTTAATGAAGTTTCTAAGTTTTATTTTAAAAATGCAAACTAATTGCTTGAAAAATTTCAAAACATTTAAAAGAAATGAGTTTTGTTTTAGACTTAAACAACAGTTATACATCATTTGCATTATTATTTCAGAATACTTTGATTTGTGTTTCAATATATTAATTTTTCCATTCTTTTTCCCAGAAGCAGTTTGAAGCAGGCCGTTCAGATAATATGTAACTTGATTTAAAAAAAATTCTTTCATATGATACTGATGGAGACATCACTGATATATATTTTTTGCTAAATCTGCAAGCTCTGGGAAACTATCGTATGATCAATGGCGTATCCAACGGTGAGGTCACAGAGGTCATGACTCTCCCCCCACCACTTGAACAAGGGCCATGCGGAAAAAAAAAAACTGAACTCAGCACAAAATTTCAATTTGGCACTCCCTCCACCAACTTTTGACAGGCTAGAAAAGACATTTGTAATATAAATTTGGTGCCCTCTAAATTTCCGTACCCATGCGACTGCCCTCTCCCCCCCCCCTTTCGCACAATGCTGCCCTGAACTGCAGAAATATTCTAAAAAATACTTTGAAAATTAAATATATCTTAAATCTTTATCCCCCCCCCCTCCTCAGTCAATAATACAAACCTTTCTTATTCTGTAAATGTCTACTCAAATCAAAATTAGATACTTTTTGAATGTTTGTGAAAAGATTTTTAATCTTGAGAAAATTTTTGCAAATGGTGGAACTATGTGATTAAAAAGGGTTTTCTGTTTTAAAATAAAAGCAAAATTTTTAAATTAAACTTTCAAAAAATTCAATGAAATTCAGTATTTTAAACTAAATTTTTGGATGCAACTGCTAATTGATCCCTCATGACATTTCTGTGGCTGTCAAGTCCTAAAAATTGTCATAAAATGCTAACTTAACACCAATTCAAAATATTTTTTTGCATTTTTGAGAGAATGAAGACCATTTCATTCTTCATATCTAAATGAAATCTGCGTAAATTATATTTTTCAAAATACTAATGCAGTTTTTTTTTTTTTTTTTTTTTGTATTTATGAATGAAAATGAATTAGCAAAGGTATCAGAAAAATCGTCACTTTTAATTTAAGAATAACCTTCAATATAATAACTGATCATGAAATGATGTGACTCCCCACACACACACGCCTTCCCAAAGAAAACTTGCCACTGGATATGGAAATAACTGAAACTGGCACCTATCGTCAGAATCTGAACACAATTTTGCATCTTATACCGCATTCGACTTCTGGCCACATTCATGAATCACATGAAAGTAAGCAGCTTTTGGAGTTAGTTTCACTTTGTTCGGTTGTGTATTGAAGGAGGCGATTGCCTCAGGTGCAGAAAATTAGGGGGCACTAAATTTATAAAACCAACATCATTTTGGGGGAAATTAACATCAAAATGGGGGAGAAGGGGGTGCCAAATTGAAACTTTGCCCTGGGCACAGTTTTCTTTTCACATGCCACTGGTAACGACTAACGAGTTGTATTTGTAAGCAACAATATAACACTTTTATCCTAGAAAACGCCTGTTACTTGGTAACAAATATGTGCGATTTGCAACAGCTCTACTTGTGATAAAAATACCCAATTTACTTGAAATTTTGGATATAGATTTATTATGATAATGTGCTTCCCTGATTAGTTTTGGGAGTTCATTCGATAAGTATAAGAGAGGGAATGGGGGCTAATGTCCTTCCCCTGAGTTATACAAATGGTTTTTTCATGCAGAATTATCCCATTTCGTTCAAATTTTAGATATAAGATCATTCTAATGAAGTGCCTTAGTGATAAGAATTGGGTGTTCATTGGATAAGTACAAAGAGGGAGAACAATGGCTAATCTCCCACCCTTAATTTGGTTTTTCAGGCAGATTTATCAGATTTATTCAAATTAGCCACCCTTGGTGTCCAGTTTGGTCTCCCTTAAATGTATACTACACATTAAATCATATTGCTTTTATTCATTATGTAATTTATTATTAAAATACTATTAATTTACTTATTATTTAATTTATTTTAATTGCTCAACTTTTTGCCAAATTAAAAGATTCCGCTAGAGAAATAAACACAGATGTCATTAACGCACCACATTGGCGAGATTGCAACAAAATGGCAATTATATACTTCATATAGTAACTTATTTATTGTTGTTTATTTATTAATAAACTGTTTATTTACTTTTTAAAAATGATTGAATTTTTTTTTGTACTACTTGGTTATTCCGTCTATCAATTTTGCCAGACTATTAGCCAAATTATACAAATTAACATAATTTTTTTGTATAAATAATGAAAATATAATTAAATTTATAGAACATTCAGGGCCGTAACTACCGCCGGGGCACTGCCCCAGGGCCTCCAAGCCTGAGGGGCCCCAAACTGATGGTTTAAAACACTATTGATTTTAGTTTCTAGTCTAACTTTCTATAAAATGCCCAGCACCTAGCTAACGTGTCTGCCAATATACTCCATATGCTTCGTATGCAAAAACATAACGACAAAACAATGTCAAGTCGAATGTGTCATGTCGCTCCAGCATATTTGCCGATCCCACCGAAGATAGTATAAGGAAGAAAATATAGGCTTCTGAATGGTTGAATAATGTAAAAAGCATATAAAAAACTAGAAAATCTTTCTTCTTATCTATTAATAAATGCATGTAATCGAAAAAAAGAAAAAAAAACTTATCAAAATCCATCTTTGAAAGGTTTTTAAACAGAAATGTATGATTAAGTTACATAAACACAAAAATGAACCTAAACAAAACGCTCTTTAAAGTATTCAACCAATCAGAAGTCTGTATATTTTCTCCTCTATGCTAGCTTCAGTGGGATTCGCAAAAATTTCGTCTCCGCCAGGTGCCTGCCGAGTAGGGTTGCCCAATTCTATGTTTTTTAGTCACTTTTGGGCTTATTATACTGTATACGTTTAAACAGCAGCGTGCAAAAACAAAACTGCGCACGGGGCAAAGTTTCAATTTGTCCCTACCGGGGGGCCCTGTGGGTTTTGCCCCGGGGCCTCCAAGTTTATAGTTACGCCTCTGAGAACATTAATAAAAGTTGAATTAAAAATCATATGATGATGTAATAAACATGTGCATTGTGCTTAATGTCAAGTGTATGTGACATTTACGATCACCCATTATTGGCATTTAATCTTGTAGTTTGGCGTTAGATTTTTGGTCGACGAGATAACCAGTAGTACTTTTTTTTAAATTATTATCTAAACTTTTTAAAATTTATTATTATTATTTAAAATAATAGAAAATAGTTTTAAAATATGTATGTAACTGGTATTTGAAAACAAAGTTTACATCAAATTGGCGTCCAAAAAATAAGGAGCCAATATGGTGCATATATGACATCTGATAAATCAAGAACTCAGTATTTTTATGCTAGACTGGTGCAGATAATAAATCGCTAAATATTGTACCTGTAGCATTTTTTTTTCGTATTTCATTAATTATTTAAAATATAATAACATAATCCTTTTCACTCATTTCATTTATAATACATAATTTTAATTTGAAGCTGAAAAGTTTAAAATTCATGAATTTTATATATTTTTTAAGCAATAATAATAATAATAATTTGAAGCTCCATAGCGAAGGAACAAAACATAAATAAATCCAATTTACCGCAGTCTAAATCTTACCAAATGACTTTCTCACTTTTTCATGGAAATATGCATCTCTACTTTGATTAAATCTAATTAGCAAACTGATAATTCTTTTCCCTAAGACTTACCGTATTTTCAGTTATTTCAGCATTTCACCATATGCATGTTCTTCAGTTGGATTATTATTTTTTTTAATACAGTTTTATTCTGCAAAATATATTCATCAAGATTCCACATGCATGTAAAGTAATTTATTATTTTTTTCCCACTTCTATGCAAGCAGACTTTGACATTGCAATATGTTTGATATTTCAACTCTTGCTACATGCAAAGCAGTTATTTTTCTTCAAAAGATACCATTTAGTCCTGCGAAATATGCTCACCAGCTAAGATTTCGCTTAGGGAATGTGCAAATGTAACGTTATCAACTTTTTGGCAATTTTAGACTTTCCGATGTGATACATTATCATCTCTTGACACTCTCCCCCCCCCCCTATCCTGGTTAATGATATCGTTATCAAAGTGTAAAGCTGTTTCTATTTTTAGAATTTATTTCTTTTGATAGAAATAACACACTTTGTTAATTTTATCATAAAAAAATTCAGAATGCGTTTCGAGCTAAAACAATATAACTCGTCATCAGTTAAAGCAGACATTTGTCCATAAGGGAACAGGGGCAAAGATGAATTATATTCGTTAATAAGTTCTGTATAAGTTCAAACAATTCATTTTTGACCTTGTGCCTTTAAGGACACATGTCTGGTTCAGCTGATGATAAGGTGTATTGTTTTAGCTCGAAACACATCCTGCATTTTTTTTTCTTTTATGGCAAATTTAACAAAGTGTATTACTTTTATTTTTATTTATCATCAGTTTATTCAGTGTTTTTTTGCTGCTCTTTATTTCTTTTGTTTGGAGTGACATATAAAACATGTTACATTTATTTTTCGTATACTTTACTAATTCAAATGAAGAGAAAACAATAAAATATTGCATTATACACATAACACTTAAAAGAAATAGTTATTATTTAAAAGTATTTTATAATAACTTTTTGTTATACAATGCATTCAACGGTACAGTGGTGACCATCCCCCCCAAACCCAATGACGCAAATCCCCCCCCTCCAAAAAAAACTTCATACTTTAACATTGAACCCCCCCCCCCCCCTCTAAACAGAATATCAATTGTAAAATATATTCTACTTATAATTTACTACATATTCAAAAGATAGTGAGTTCGGTGTAGCGGAATGAGTTCTTATTGCCCTTATCTAAAATTTAAAGAAAGAAAACACAGGAACATTTCTGAAAATTCAATGTTGAAAAAATTTAAAAGAATCAAGATTTACAAAAGATAGCAAGTTGAGTATAGCAGAATGAGTTCTTATTGCCCTTATCTAGAATTTAAAGAAATAAAACACAGAAACTTTTCTAGAAATTAAATGTTGAACTTTTAAAAGTGATATTAAAAAAAATCAAGATTTTTTTTAACAGTAAAAAGAAAGGAAATATTTAGAATTTTAAAATCCCTCCCCCCCCCCCCCCAAAGAAAAAATTACTTTTTCTCAAATTCCCCCCCCCCCCCAAAAAAAAAAAAAAAAACTAAATTGTATGATGCATCTTGCGTCACCAAACCCCTCTCTGGGCACTCCTGCAACGGTAACAAAGTCTTATTGCAGTTTCCCAGACAAAAGGGTGAGGAGGGAGATAGAAATTCTTATCCATGATTATATATTCATACATGCATGAAGAAGAATAGAAATGTCAAAAGTTGGGGCATTCCATATTTTAGAATTAAATATTTTTTTAATAATTTAGTTATTTTAATAATAGCTTTGTATTTTCATAAAAATAGATAACTGATAATAAAAGATAACATACTATTTTAAACCAAAGACCATGTTAAAAATAATAAGATAAAATTTTGATTGGATCAAATGCGATACCAATATCAAAAGACAAATCCCCACCGCACTCTCAACTAGAGATATCTTACAATATCATATTCCAACCCCTTCCCTTAAATGATAATGTTATATATGTACAGACCCTTATGTGTGTAGTGTATTAATAACACTTTTACTTATTAAATAAAATCCAAAGGACATTTTATTGATCATTATTTTTTTTTCTTTAATAAAAAAATAAGCATTTATACGACGATTATAGTTTATCTAAATTTCAAGAAAATTTGAAACATTATAATCACTAACTTTAAAAAGTGACTACTAATAAAACCAATTCTACCGACCACTAGCTACTAGCTCAATTTCCCAGTTTTTATGTATAGGGTGGGATGCTAACCCCTCCCTCCCTGTTCTTAATTTAGATAAATGGGTTTTTCACACACAATTATCATATTTTATACAACTTTAGATATAAGATCATTCTGACAAAGCACCTTCTTGATTAGTATTGAGTGTTCATTGGAAAAGTAGAAAGAGGGAAATGGGAGCTAACCTCCCCCCCCCCCCCACTTAATTAAGCTTAATGGGTTTTTCACACAGAATTTACAGATTTGCTTGGATATAAGTTCATTCAAACGGTGGTACTCCTTGAAAATATAAGATCTTAATATACAATTAGCAGAGTTTCCCCCAGACTTAAAAAGGGGCAGGGCACTACTGTTCTGAAAAGGGCACTTTTATAGGATTGAATCTAGAATTTAGAGGTTCAAAAAATCGTGGAAATACAGAAATTTCATCAAAAAATCCAGAATAAAATCCAAAAAAAAGAAAAAGGTAAATGTTGTTAAAAGATTGCATAAAAGTAGCTGATTTTGTTAAAAGATCGCAAAAAACAGCAGGTTTTGTTGTAAGATCACGAAAAAGCGGCAAATTTTGTTAATAAAAGGCAAAAAAACGACAAAATTTCGTAAAAAGATTGCGAAAAAAAGTGGCAAATTTGTGATGGATTGAGAACAGAACATTGTGTGTGTGTGTGTGTGGGGGGGGGGGGGGTCGCCCTGGGCGCGGAAATTTAGGAGAGGCCAAATTTATACTACAAACGTAATTTTTGAGCTGTCACAAGAAAAAGTTGGGAGAGGGTGGCATCAAATTCTAATTATGCTCCTGGTACAATTTTCTCTTTGCACGAAAATGATTGTGAATCAGGAAAATTCGCTTTTGGAGCAATAAACACACAATTTTGAAACAGGAAAATTAGTTTATAGAACAGAAAATTTCACTTTTGGCATTAACTTTTTTTTTTTTTTGTGCTACTATGTTGCATTTTTTGTGATCTTTCGACAAAATCGGCAGTTTGTTGCGAATTTTTTGTTTTATTGCGATTTTTGGACGAAATTTGCCGGGTTATTTTGCAAATCTTTTGATGAAATCTGTCATTTTATCACAAATTTTAACAATAGTTGCTGTTTTTCCGGATCTTTTGGCAAAATGATCCGTTTTTCACGAATCATTTGAAAAAAATTTCTGTTTATCGCGATTTTTCGACGAAATTTGTTGTTTTTTTCACTATTTTTTGAGGAAATCTGCCATTTTTTCGGGATTTTGTGACGAAATTAGCCGGAATTAGTTGTTATTTCTCGATTTGTAACAAAATTTGCCGTTTTTTCGCGATCTTTTGAGGAAATTACGCATTCCGTGAGACGCATAAGAGCTATTTTTTGCATAATTTACGTGCTATAGCGCGTTCGCATCATCGCTGAAGGGCTGTGTTTTTTCAAATGTGGGGCAAGAAGGGTGCTATTTTTTAGAATAAGCGACCAGAAGGGCGCTAGTTTTTGGGTGAGAGGCAAGAGGGGCGCTATTTTTTAAACTAAAGGGCAGGAGGGGTGGAGCACCCCAGGCCCGGACTGGCTCCTTTGGGGGCCCTCGGCTAGAGACTGAAAAGGGGCCCCTTACGGGAAATTTAGCAAAAACAGAATATTATATTTTGTTTTTAAATTTAGGCTTGGATGGCAAAAAACCACATTTAGGCTATTTTGTCGCTTGAAAAATAGTTGAGTAAAATGTAAGCTTTTTGTAATGTTGTTAACTTTCACAATATATATTTATAATATTTTTTGACACCTTACCTAAACTAATTCCATGCTAGAAAAAAAATAAGAATTATTCATTTTAAGTGGTTATTACTTAAAAATGTGCGTGAGGTATATTTTTAGTCTTCGGCAATGGCAATCAAATGACTGTGTCAAAGTCATAATAATCTAAATCCTACTGTGATACCTAAGTAAATATTAAAAGTGACATAACAGTAATAAAAAAAAGTGGGTACATGTGGTCACAGATCGCTCAGAGTATTTCTTTTAATATATCTTTCAAAACAATTATATAAATCCAAATTGTTGTTTTATAATTATTAAATTCTTACATAGATGGTAGCATCAATAAATTTAAAGTAAAAAGAAATTATTTATTTTAATTTAATTAAAAATGTTTAAATTAAATTATTTAAAATAAATTCAAAAAGCAAAATTCTTTAAAAACGCGAAATAAAAAGAAAAATAGCGAAAATATAAATAAAATTAAAAATTTTTAAAAACGAAAAAAAATGTTTAAACGAAATTTAAAATTCTGAATAATTAATAAACCGCTCATTTTTAAAATAGAAAGAAAATTGTAATTAAAAAAAATATATACAGGGTGTCCGAAAAGTCTGGAAACGGTCGAATAACTCGAGAAATACATATGAGATTGAAAAACGTAAATATACGTGTTAAATATTTTTAAATAAGCTACTCAGTGATACCAAATTTAACCTTCGTAACTGACCCCCTGGGGGTCAGAGGGGGTCCAACTTTGAAATCTTAAATTATAACCCCCATTTTTTATTGCAGATTCGGATTCTACAGACAAAAATACGTAACTTTTGTATTTGATGTTTATTTCGAATCCTCGTTTATCACGGTGTAATTAAACATATTAAATCGATACATATTTCGGCTTTTCCAACGGGATTTTCCCTAATCGAAACTAATTGGGGAGAATTTATGACATCAAATTCCTTGTCTTTTGCAATAATAGGGTTTCCTGAAAATCACCCGTGCCGATTATTTCGGTAGTGCTACACAGTTAAAAATTTGATCCATTTGCTGTAGCGTCACTCCACAGCTTTTATAGAATATCTCTTTCATGACCAATAAGAATGCTCCATAACACAGTAAAGTACACTGTAAAAAAATTGACCCTTTTGCTGCATCGTCACTCCACCCCTTTTATAGAAAACGATTACTTTACTGTGTTATGGAGCATTCTCATTGGTCACAAAAGAGATATTCTATAATAGCTGTGGAGTTACACTGCAGCAAATGGGTCAATTTTTTAACAGTGTAGCACTATTGAAATAATCGCCACGGGTGATTTTCAGGAAACGCTATTCCTACAAAAGACGAGGAATTTGACGTCAAAAATTCTGCCCAATCAGTTTCGATTAGGGAAAATCCCGTTGGAAAAGCAGGAATATGTATCGAATTATTATGCTCGATTACACCGTGATAAACGAAGATTTGAAATAAACATCAAATACAAAAGTTACGTATTTTTGTCCGTAGAATCCGAATCTGCAATAAAAAATGGGGGTTATAATTTAAGATTTCAAAGTTGGACCCCCTCTGACCCCCAGGGGGTCGGTTTCGAAGGTCAAATTTGGCATCATAGAGTAGCTTATTTAAAAATATTTAACACGTATATTTACGTTTTTCAATCTCATATGTATTTCTCGAGTTATTCGGCCGTTTCCAGACTTTTCGGACACCCTGTATATGAATATAAGTGATAAAAAAATAATATAAACCCTTAAATCGTCAAAAAGTATGTTTTTTTTTTAAATTCTATCTTACTAGGGAACTGCAAGAAGTGTAAGTCACCGATTTTGATGAAAGTGGTATCGTTGGGAAGATCTCATTGTGAGGAGTAAAAAATTCAATGGAATAACCCTTCGGAAATGAAACTTTTCAAGATATCCGACAATTTGTATCACGTAGCTAATGCACACTTACTGGGAAACTGCATTAAGTTACATAAATTGTCGGATATCTCAAAAACGACTCGTTTCCGATGGGTAGTTCCCTTGAGTTTTTTACTCCTCATAATGAGTTTTTTCCAACGATACCACATTCGTTAGAATCGATGACTTACACTTCTTGCAGTTCCCTAGTTAGTATGAAAATTTCAAATTCCAGTATCATGGTTCGAACTGTGAATCTTCTGCTTACTAGTGAGTCTGTTTTCCTAAAAGTATTTCACATACCTTTCTTGAAGGACATAGCTGACGCTTTGTTTGTTTTTTTGTGTTTTATATGCCGGCTTATTATTCACGCGTGGGATATAGGCCTTAAGGGGAGGGGTGTCCTCCGTGGGGGGGGTTTCTAAGGGAGCCTAACCCGTATTTATGCAAGGAAATGCAAGGTTCAAAGAAAACCATGGAAAACTTCGAGCGGTTAGACCAACGGTCGCGATTCTGTTCGAACCCAACACCTACCGTCTACCAGTTTGGAGGTCAGAACCTCTCAGCCACTGGTGGAGCCATAGCTAATGCGAATTGCCATCTCGTAACAGCTATAACTGGAGTACTACTTACCATAATGCTGAATATTATGCTATCATATGGGTCTTTTAAAATAATATTACAACCTATAATTTGTTGTAGAGGTTTGCATGGGACCGGGTTTGGCCAGAGACCCGTATCCAGCCTGGTCTGCGGGCCGGTCAGGCAAAGAAATTTAGCGGGAGTGCTGGGCCCGATAAAAAAAGTTTGGGAACCTGCCAATCCGATATAGAAACTTAAACGAAGACGATAAAATATGATCCACTTTCATTGTCGAATGACTTTCGCGAGAATGAAAATAAATATGCGTCTCAAGAGCCGATGCTAGTTTGACACCATCCAAACAAAAACTCGGGCATCGGACAGTTATGTGGTATCAGAGGCAGGGTTTAATTTTTTCCACAGACTCATACCTTAAGGCCATGATCAGGTGTGCATTTTTTTTCTACGTAGTAGAGTCGGGCCAGAACTGTATTTAAATTTTCTCAGAATGTGTAGGGCAGTTACTATGTTTAAAAATATATATATTAATAGCGATAATAAACTTCTGTTAATGGAATCTTTGGAAGTATAATTTAGGGTGGTTTTCAATCCACTTCTCAATAAAGTGAAACTTTCAGACTAATTTTTAACTGTAAATGCATAAAATTGACATGCATGACTATTAAAGGATTTGGGTATAGAATAATTGTCACGTGACTGTAGGTTTTTCCCCTTTTTAATGATATCGCTTCCAAAAATTCAATTCAAAATGCTAACTTTGACAATATTTCTAAAAGATATAATGTCTTTATCAAAATATGGAAGACACCATCCGATTACATAGGTTCTGAATAAGAAAAAAACAGCAAAACATGCATTTCCGAAGAAAATGAATTTAGAAATGTTTCAGGAATGTGTCCTTTGGATTTGAAAGAAACGCTCTAATAAATGACAGAGAAATATTTTCACAAATATATTTTTTATAATACATCTTCAAAAGTTAATCATGTTTTTACCGTCTTTTTTTTCCCTTTAAATCTAAACTACATTAATTTCATAATGAATCTTTATTTAAATGTTCAAAAATCTAGGCTTCTAAGTAATCATTAATGTTATTATCGTGTATTTACTATGTTGAGAAAATATCGTGATTTAAAAGTATAGTTTTAAAATTTAAAATATAAAATATTTCATAAATGTGTATGTAGTATTCTTTAAAAGGATCTTAATTGTATGTTAAGAAAAACTAATTTTTTTGTGCAAATTGAGTGGAATCTGGTCGTCCTTAACTACTTAACCAAGTATTAAAAGTTTTAAACATTTTTCAATGTTTAAAAATTTTCTCATTTTTTTTCTTTCCTTTTCGTACAATTGCTTCATGTTGACCACACTGTGAAATTGCACTAGTTACAACCATACTATACGATTGGCAAGTGAGCGTTGTGTTGCACTCTGAAGCTGATTCTATGAGTACTGCAGAAAGGGTGATGCATCAGTCAGCGGCCCTATTCCGTCTATCCAACGACATGACACGACGAAACTATATAAGTTATCATGAAAAAACTATAAATAGATAGAAATTTATTGTAAACGCATATTGTTACTAGAGAATACTCGATTTTTTTTCCTTAGTATTTATAAAATCGTATATTCCTTTTTTGAGTTGCACTTCCGGGGCCCCTTTGGGCTGGGGGGCCCTCGGCGATCGCCGACCTGGCCAGTCCGGGCCTGGAGCACCCCCCTGAAACCTTCTGGGGGAAACTCTGCAATTAGTATGTGTAGCCTGCAAGCTCATCATCAATTTAACTGGGCAATATTAATTTTTATTAACATGTTTTAGAATTTAACAAATAGACAAACTATGGAGTAACAAGATTTTGAAACAGATGTGATGTGGTTTATGGTCTAGATTTTTTTTTTATGTTTTTACAAGACCAAACCACCATTTGTGAAATTGGTCTAAGTTAAAAGTCTGATGTCATCCCAATTGCTATGGTGATGACTTATACAGGTTTTATTTTCTACATATTGACTTTGAGAAAAATAATAAGAAAAAGAGCTGACATTCAAAAAGACTAAATTAATCTGTGTGTTTCTGATTCACACGTTGGAATCCACTTAAAAGCCATACTATCTTAAATTAAAAGGAAAAACTTTAAAGGCAGTTAAACATAAAATTTAAGTACATTCACAAAATGAGAAAAGGATATAATGAAATGCATGAGTTACATACAACAAATACATTTTATTTTATAAACAGTTTGTGAACATGTGCATATATAGATTATTTTGCATATTTCAATAAACATTTCTCCCCGAAATATAGTTTAAGGTTGGCTAACATTAATTTTATCTTATTCATATTTAATAAAGAGTGTAATGTGGGTTACTTATTATTATTATTTTTTTTAAGAAGCTTTGTATATGCCCCCTATTTTAAAGTTATAGCATACTATTTAGGCATGGCATTTAAGACAGCATATGCCCTTTTTTTATGGTTACAACACTGTATTCTGTTTATATAACTTATCATTTTTTCTTTATCTACTTATTTTTTTTTTTTTTTTTACGACTATAGGTGAATTAGAATAAATATCCTTAATCTTTTCTCGCGAGGGAAAGGGATTGTCGATCTATAGAAATATGAATAACAATATGCATGTGCTCACAAACTATTTATTAAATAAAATATACTTACGATAATCCAAACATTTTATATACTTTTTTCTCATTTTGTGAATGTCACACGTGACTCCAACGTGCGCGAATCAGAGATGTAAAATTTAACAAATTTAGTCTAGTTGTAAAGCTGTAGTTTTCCTCAAAATCTGAAATAAATTATATTAAAGGTGGTAAATTATTTATTCCTAACTTTTGTTTTGTTAAATCGAAACAATTATCAAAGTTATGCATTCGGCGATAACGAGCGAGCATAACATCATGGTCACAGGTCACATATGAGTCGATCATTTTCCCTGATTCATTCGCATCAAGAATCTCCGGCAATCGTTTACGGCAGTTCTCGACTGCGCATGTGCGATAGACTGCCGTAAGTATAATATTCTTACCATAGATATAGGAATAACTGCGAATTCAGAATCTTCCCTCGAACGGTGCACTTTTGGCGATAAATTTTGGCGATAAATGCATTTTGAGATGAAATGAAAAATATGGAACCGAGCTCAACGGATCGAGGGAAGATTCCAAATTCGCCGTGGCACAAGCGAGGAAATTTCTAAAAAAGCGCTGTGTGTCGTGTAAATTTTGCTGTTGTATCGTGTTATATCTTCAGTTGGAATTTATTCGCATTTTTCGTGTGTCTATAAAGAATAAATAAATAACCTCTTTTCATTTCTCCTCTATTTTTACTTTATTTTTTCTGTGTTAGTATGAATGATATTAAAAAAACTACTGTAAAAAATGATACAGTAACGATGTTATTGTATTATTTTTTTTTTTTTTCGTGCTTTGTTATTATAGATTTTCGACTATAATCAAAATATTTTGACGCAATTAATATCTTTCAACTAACTGACACATTAAAAACTAGTGTAATAAAGTTATATCTTAAATTTCCCATTTTTTATTTCCTTCCTCTTTATTTATTTATTTTTTAATTAATTAGATTTGAGAAATGACGAGTATAAATCAGTTTTAAATAATTATTTAAAATTTTTCAATAATCACCTAAATCATTATCACTGTTATCTGATAACAAAGATTACATTTAGAGAGTAAAAAGTGTAAAACTGTGCTCTTTATGTGATATTCATAAGAAATATCCCAAAATTCTTGTTCTGACAACTTGTTTATTTATAAACTTCATTTGTATCAAGTAATGTTCTTTTGACAAGAACAGAAAAACACTCTTATAACAGAAGTTAACAAAAAGGATGTTTATATTTTATTAAAAAAATAAACCATAAAGAATTAATTCATGAATGTTTTATTTATAACATAAAATGCTTACTATGTGAGAAAGGATATAATATTATATTTCATAGAAATTTGCTTTGGGGAATAAATCTATTTCATTTTACTTTTAAAGAAATTATTATTTTGCTTTATAAATGGTTTAAAAAACTTTTTTAATCGCAGAGTTTTCAGCATCATGGAAAATCAGGGAATTTCCAAATATATAGAAAAATTCAGGGAATTTAGAAATATTTTCTAAAGAGTCATGGAAAAGGCTTTGAGGAAAAAAAATAAACTAGTCGTTGGGGGCCACCGTAATACTTACCCATCATGGATATGTATATGAAAATAAAACATGTGAAAACTATTTATACAATGCATTGCAATTCATAAACAAAATTTAAATATTGTTAATATACACAGTGATGCTTTATTAAAGAACTGCTGATGTACCAATTTCGACAAATTATATAAAACGCCAAACTACTCAAGTAGTACCGAACTGCGTAAAAGAAACATCCTTATAACTCCAAAAATAATAATTCTATTAACTAACAATTAACTGTGTCGGATTAAGCATCTCATTTCCAATTAAAATATACCTCTGAATTGAAATTTGAATGAAATACAGGGTCATGAAAAATCAAAGAATGTGGAAAACAAGATTACAAATATCTCGGCAACTAATAATCCAATCGACTTCGTTCTATATGCAAAATGTGTGTTATTTTATTGCCTTTTACGTCCATTCCTTAGAACAAAAAAATTCGAAAATTTTTATATACCTTTCATCAGAACGAATTTTTCGAGAGTTCGAAAAAAATAGTTCCGGATAATCGAGGTTGCTGATATTAAATAGGGTTCGTCCCATTCTTACATACTAACTACATACAAAATTTCAAGTCTGTATCTCAATTTGTTCGGGAGATAGAGTGTTTACAGACAGACAGACGGACGGCAAAATTTTTTTTCTAAAAATATGTTTTTCGGAATCTCCACTATCTAAAACGTGTAAATCCGTCAAAAATTTTTTTTCGATTTTCAAAACAATTGCAAGACTTACCCTATACTACGTATGATGGGTAAGTAAAATGACACAAAATTCCTCCAATAGTATCGAGGAAAAAAAATCTAGAAATTTAAGAGCAATCATCCAGAATAAAATCTGTAGTTTTGACAAAGGATTGTGAAAATAAGTAGCAAATTTCATTGTATGCCATATGGATTTAGTATAGGAATTTGCCAGTTATGTTTTACTGAGAACCCTGAATGAGCAAATAAGTTGTATCAGAAATATTTGTGACATTGAGTAAAAGTGCTAAATATTTTCAAAAGGAAGAAATCTTCATTTCAAGAACATGAAATCTATATGTGAATTTAAAATGACAGTTTAAAGGCTGTAAATGTACTATGTTATCAACTTTTTGGCAATTTTGGATTCCTCTTCGCTTTTCGATATCATACTTTATCACTGTGGCTGTGCGTTGCACTATCCTTTTGATTGTTAGCATTTAAAAAAAAATAAAATTCTCTTTTAAAGCATGATTCATTTAAAATTCTTGATTTTTTAAAGAGATATCTTTAGGACCTCTGCATGTGTTTTTCACTCATCAAATATTAAAATGTGCTTTAATTTTTTTTTTTTTTTTTCTTTAAGGGTGTATTTGAAAAAATATTTTTCCACCTTCAACAGCTCGAAAATCTCTGAAACATTTTCAGTCCATTTTTAAAAGTAAAAACATGAAATTTGCTGAGGTGATTTTTGAAGAGATGTGTAAGAGGCCATAGTGATTTAAATTTTCACTCAATTAATTGAAATTTGATTTATATTCACAGCTACCACAAATAAATTCTTCGGGAAGGTTGAACTCCGATGGGAATTGACCCAGTTGCATCACATGACTTGCCACAAATCATTATTTTGGCACAGCGTCATTAGCAAATGCACATGCAGTTTTGTTGTCATCTATTTAGATGAAAATTATTGTAAACCCGATTGTATGAGAGTAATTTTTTCCAGATATTTATTTGATATTTATATATATTTATTTTTTTTTCTGTGTGTTTTGTTATGCTTGCGTTTTTTAACTTTATCGTAAAAATGCTGAAATCAATTTTGAATTTGGTCCGGGTTCTTTTTTTATTGGCCTATTACTAAAAGTATGGAAAAAAAATTAGACAATAAAAATAGTTTGAAAGTCATACCTCATTTTTAAGCAACTTTGTATATAGAAAAGAAATAATTGTTAATCCTTCACACACAATTAATTTAATGAAATTTTATAGTCAATCTTAACAGAAGAGAAGTTTGATGCAGTAGAACCCCGCTAATTCGGATCTCCAGATAATCCAGATCGGTTTGGTCTTTTTTTTTTTTTTTTTTTTTTTTTTTTCAAGTTTGAGAAGCGATTGGCTTATTTCCATAGCATTAACTTGTTTCATCGTTGTATTCATAATAAAAAATACTCTTTCTGAAATCTTTTCGGAAGAATTAAGCAAAGTGAACATTTTTACTGTCTGTAAATATTCAATAAGTTTAACATAAAGGTGATTTTCTGTAAGTATGTTCTGTTTTATTTCTTTCTAATTCTCCGGATTTTTGATAATCCAGATTGGATCCAGTCCCAATTAATCCAAATTATTGGAGTTTTACTGTATATGTAACAAAAATATACTCCATATTTAAAAGGATTTACATTTTTTTTTTTTCATAAAAAATAAATATGATGGACACATTAAAGAAGTTCATTTTGTGAATAAATACATAAAATTTGTAGAAATTACTATTTGTAAGCCAAAAAATCAAAGAACATTTTTCAATTTCTTATAAAATTTTAAATATCTTATAAATTTTAAACTGTAATAGATTCCTTTCTTATAACAATCTTTAATGACTGTCATGCTCCTGATTTTTCTTCAGCTGAAATCTTTGGCACCTGTGTTTGCAACACACATTGCACACTGGGCTAGAGCACCCGTGTATTATTTTTACTATCTTTGAAAAAAGTTCCTTTACTAAAAAATGTGCTATTTTTGGAAAACTCTTTGATTTAAATGTATATATTTCTAAAGTTTTAAATAACAATTAATGTAAATTTTAAGAAAGAAGTTATTTTGTAGGGAGTATAACTATTTTGACGTTACTTCCAGAACAAATAAAATACCCATATACAAAAAATGTAAATACTGATAGAAGATTAGCCTTCAGTGGATTTTCTGATGTTGGGTTAGACCTTATTTCCAACTAGATTGCTCTCAGAAAATCGCAGGTGTGTAGTTTTATTATAGAATAATTGACTATCATTTTTGATTTTCTGCAAGCAAGTGGAAATAGTCTGATGCCCATGGATAACAAATTTATTACTACCGGAAGGATATGGATTTATTTTAAGAGTCCCACTATTATGCCAAAATAGAAGACAGTAAAGTAAGTTTGTTGAAGTAACATCAAAAATAATATTAATGTTCCCTAAAAAATAACTTGTTATTACATTACTCACTAAATTATGCTTTCCGAAATATAGCATATTATACTCAAAACTATGGAAAAACAATATGGAAATATTTTTAAATGATAATGTTGTGAAATCTAATTTTTTCATTCATGTTTAAATTTTTTTTTAATGCTAAAATTGTAAAACTTATCCAAATAATGTAGTAATACTATATTTTAAAAACAACCTACTTATGTTTCATCTTTTAATCAACAGATGGCACTTGTATCATGCTTGTTTTTAAAGAACACCAGAGGGCGCTATTTTATTTTAACAATGTTTATAAACAATGCTGTACCTCTTGTTTACATTTGTTAATTTGGTTTAGCAGGATTTTACTTATAAAGAATTTATATTTTTTAAATAATAACTTTTCTTTTATTACTTTATTTTATAGTTGTTCAGCATTTTAAAAGGTAAATAATTAGAATTGTTAAGTTTTAACCACTTTCATTCAATGTTTGTTTATAGACATCTATAAAATAATATTTAAAAAATTATAGTGTTAACTTTGTTTTGTTTAATGTTTTGTAATAATCATTTTTCGTTTAGTAATTGTAAGTAATTTCTTGGTAACATACAGTTTTCATTATATATATATTAATCATTCTCTTTGTTTCTTTATTTACTGTTTTTTTTTTATTATTATTATTAAAATTAGACTTAAAATTAAAAAAACATCATTAAAACATTTTTCTCCTCATTTATGACTTTTTAGTAATTATAAATCATTTTTTTATTATTATTGTTCTATGTAAAAAAAAAAAAAAACCCTGCTTGTTCAAAACAATATTATATTTCATTTCTACAGATAACTTTCATAAGATTTTTCATAAACAAAATTTTTCATTCATTAAAAATATAAATTATTATAAATGATGGTATTTTCTTGCTAACCTATTAGTTTTATATTGCAGTTTATATCTAATAGGTTTAATTTTTGATAGTTATATTAAGATTATACATATAAGGTTTCTTTTAAGAAATAAAGATTGCTTTTTTAAATATTATCTGAAATTAAGGATACTCCAAAATGCAGTAGACTCTCTGAAATCTATAAAGCTAGGGAATAGAGGTTGTGCAGATTTTAGAATTTTACAGATGTCTGGTTATTGCTTTATCTTTTTTAAAAAGTAACTTGAGTGTAATAATGCAATTGAAGTTACAATAAATGCTTATAGTACAATAAATTATTTAATGAATTACATGAGTAAATAATAATCTTAAGTATGCATTATAAAATGAGATACATTTTTCATGAAATATTTGGTAAAACTTGCTTCATAAAAGTACATTGCTAATTTACATAAAAAATGTTCTATTTCATGTTTAGCCAGACTGATAACAAAACAGCTTGATTAATATGTTAGTAAATTTGGTTTTATTGTTTACATCTACCATGATGTTTAGATTTGAGGGAGTCTTCTGTATATCTGAAGTTATCTTATTTTTTACCGTAAAGTACTGAAAGTAAGGCCTCCTACCACTTTTAACGCGGCCCCCACACACACACCAAAAAAAAAAAGGAAAAGTTGTAGTAATAATTTTTATTTTCAAAATAATTATAATAAACATAGCTGTTTAGATTAATTATCTCTTTTTTTTTAAATTATGAATCTTCTTTAAATTTAATTCAATTTGCATTTGAATAAAAAAATGGAATCTTGATAATCAGGATTTTACATGATTTTTCAAGACTAATGAAGTAAATATATTTTTTAGTTTCATTAAACTTTCATTCATTTTTTAATATTTAAAATTAATTCAATTACTTAAAAGATTTTTTGTAGCTGTTACTTTTATTTTTTAACTTACTTATTCTTTTTCAACTTAAATCTTCCGAGAAAGAAAGTAACATTGTTATTTTCTTTTTATCACAATAGAGGGTGGCATGATTCAAACTTTTATTATCCATTTTGATTTTACACAACGCTATCAAGTTTTTTTTTTTTTTTTTTTTTTCATTGAACTTGTGTTCATCTATTTAATATTTAAAATTAATTTAATAACTAAAAAGATTTTTTTGTACCTATTACTATTATTTTTTAACTTACTTATTTCGATTTTATTTGATTATTTACTTATTTTCTTTCTCTCACAATAAATTGCCACACAATGCAAAATTTTGTTATCCGTTTTGATCTTACACAATTGTACAACACTGATCAAGTTTTTTTTAATTTCATTAAACTTGCATTCATTTATTTAATATTTACAATTAATTCAATAACTAAAGAGAATTTTTTGTGTCTATTACTATTATCTTTTAACATTTTATTTTTTGTTTTTTCAAAATTGTTCCTATTACATAATTTTGCAATTAAATAAATAAAATTTGCAAAGAAAAAAAAATAACATTGTTGTCTTCTTTCTCTGGCAGTAAATGGCGATACTATGCAAATTATTATCCAGAGCTTGAAATTCAATTTTTCAGAGGAGGGGAGGAGGTTTAGGTGCTTGGGAGGGAGAAAAAAAATCTTTAAAACCTACTGTTATTTTATGTGCTATTTAAAGAATTACACAAATACAGACATGACAAAATAAGCAATATTTATCAACAACTCAAAATAATTATGCAAAATGTGTTTTTTACTTTAAAAAAAGTCAAGATTTTATATAGTCTATTTAGTTTTCAAAGGGATAAATTCCCTTTCTGTGCTAATTACTTATGTTTCAGGTCTAATAAACTCGGTTTTTGGTTCAGGTTGATTTTAGTTTGAGTGTAGATTGCTGCAAGTTGGGTTCGGGTTAATCTAATTTTTCAGAAGTTAGTTCATTATCTATTTCTGATTAAAAATTACACCTATAACAATAAACAGATATGTTTGTGTGTGTTGTTTTCCAGTGTTTGACATTTTTTTCTGCAATGCATTGTTCAAATTTGCATGCTTTACACGATTCTGTGTGACAATTAGTATTTACTAATAATCCTAACTAATATATCCCGGAAATTCTAACTTAACTATCCAAATTTTGGGATTGATAAACAATGTTTCATAACTTTTGGAATCAAATGCGTTAATTTTTTGGAAAATTTGAAACGTAATTACTCCATTCTTGCACGAAACTTGTCAATCGATCGCAGGGGAGAAAAATGCGAAATTTGACGATTGGTTGTGGAAAAAAGCGTGAATTCCAACAATTTTTCACAGCAAAAAACTCTCAAAATATGTTATTCAGTCGCACAGAATTAAAAAAAAAAAAGTGGGAGTTAATTGTTGTTTCAAATTACAAGATTTTTCGAAAATTTCATGTTTTTTGGGGGGCGGAAGTCTTTCATCTACAATATTTTTGGGGGCAGGATTTCAGAATTTCGAACGCGAATCCCACCCTGATTATCTATTATTAAAGATGAATTCTTTATGAAATTATTTTAGCAAAATGCCATATACAGGGTGAGTAATAAATATTGAAACAATAGGCTATCTCCTCAAATACTGCCCCTAGACCCATACTTCCAATTGGAAAAATTCATAAAAAAAGGTGAAATTTCTGATAAGTTGCGACTCCATGGGGGAGTCTATTTGCAGGGTTGCCACGCCACCTGGAGAACCTGGAAAACACAGGGAATTTTAAAATCCCCTCCCAAAACACGGAAAATCCAGGGAATTTTGAAAAAATTTATAGTTTTTTTTTTTTTTTTTTCAAATCCTTTGGAGAAATTTGCTTAATTTAGTGCGGTTTGTACTCGTGTTTTTGTTGTATTTCATCTGTTGACCCCCCCCCCTACATATAAATGTCAACAAATTTTAATGCATATTTGCATCGATCCCAGGGATAATAAAATTCGTCGCCGAAAAAGCGGAATTCCGCGTTTCTGCGGAAAAGTAGCATGTCTGCTTCCAAGTCATACAAATAAATTCATTATAAATATATGTGATGATATTTTTAGTTGCCAATTTTTTTATAAGAAGGTGATGACATTAAAAGTTGGGAAATTCAGTTTTGACATGTTTGCACAACTACTGAGGTATATAAAAAAACTTCAAGAGGATCTTCAAAAACCTCATTTTTTCAACTTCTTCAAAACTTTGTATGTAACTAGAGTATTTTTCGTATTCTAAACCTAATAGAGGGGATTTTTAACTAATGATAGACCTGTAAACGATATGCTGTATTAAATTCTACTTATTTCTAAACTACATAATGAAAAAATGAAAAATGGCTTGTAAATTTAGTGGTTTAAGATTTACGGGGTGAATTGGAACACGTTTTCTCTCATGGTTTATTTTTCTTTACAGTAAGAGTTTCATGTAATATATGAAAACATATGTATGAATATGTATTGTAACAATATTTTGTTTGTTCTAATTACTTGAAGAGTTTAAAGGTGCCAAGAAATTACTTAATTAAACAAAAAAAAATCAAAGCCTAATTCAACAAACATGGAACAGACAATAAAAGAATAAAAAAAAAGGCAAAATAGTTAGAAAAACTGCACAGAATTATTCTCTGACATCCACAACATTACACAAACATCTCAAAATGAAAAACCAATTAAAAAAGAGAGGGATGCAAACAATACTAAGGGCTGGGGATGAGGGCATATTAGCAGATTGTATTAATACATGCAGAGATTGGGGATATTCAATAGATTCACTTACAAAATGACTACTAGTAAAGGATAACACAGAACAGGGCTAAATTTGTATTAAATTCTACTTCTGCAATTCGAATATAATTTCTTAAAATAAATTTTATTTTTTTTTTTTATTTAAAAGTTGTTTCCTATTTTTTAAAAAGGCATATCTTTACTATATAAAATAAAGGCTTGGTTTCACAGTAACTACGTGTTCCTATTCTTCAATTATCATTATTACCTGTTTTTATTAACCCTATTAAAGTTTTAATCTGAATAAATAAAGATTATAGCATTTGTTCCGATTCACCCCTATCTGCGGGGTGAATCGGAACACCATTAAAAAAATAAATAATACATATATAAACTGTAAAAATGTTTCATTTTTGCTTAAAAAGTAAAGAACAAAACAAGACCGAAGTTTCTAGTAGAAAAATTAAAAAAATCAGTTGTTGCTTTTTTTAACGTTAAATTTGAAAAGTGTTCCGATTCACCCCATTTTATGGTATACGATTCAAGTTTAATTTTAACTATTTCTTCAACTGTGCTTTATAGAAACAGTATTTTGTTAATTTGATGATAAATATCGTTTGTTTAAGAGTTAGACATACCAATATAAAATGCATTTTTTTACTATAGTGAATTTTGTAGGTTTATTATAAGTCAATGAAACAGTTCTTTCTTAAAAATTTTCTTTCGTCAAAATTTGACGGGTTCTACCTTGTATTAATTAAAAACCCTTAATGATCATTGCAAAATGGCGAAGAAAGTCATTCTTCAAAGACTTCATGCTTGTGTGCCAATCTTTAAACAGTCCTTCCAACTAAACAAAAACTTATCATTTGATTTTTTTCAGAATGCATGGAAAGGCTGCCCCCTAAGTCTTCGAAAATGTAAGAATGTTTTTACATTTGCGGCCAAATTTAGACTATCTTCACCGCTCCTTCCCCTTTTTCACCATCATGGTAAGTCCAGAGTATCAGATATAGATAAAAGGTATTAGCTCTCTCAGAGGTCTATAGTGTGGAAAATAAAATCAAAATTTTTGTCCAATACATAATAGTTTCCACAAAAATTATCATTTGTAGAAGTGCTTTACACAAATATTGCTTTGGCCACCAAAAAAAACTTTACTCCTTAAGTGCGAAAATCACAGTGTTAAACCAACGGCACAGAATGCGAACAACTTCACAAACGGCTGATGTTTCATTTTTATCAGTTAAAATTTGCCCCGTAGCTAACTTCAGTATCTCTAACTTAAAATCTGCACATTGAGCACTAATATACAAGGGGCTATACAAATATAACGAACGTTATCAACTTTTTTACAATTTTTGACACCCCTCTCCTTGCGATATCATAAGTTATCATTCCTCAACCTCCAGCCTAATTATACCGTTTTCAATGTTTATAAATTCTTTAGATTTTTGAATTTTTTCTTTGCAGAGATGTACAGATATGGTTATACGTTTATTGTTTGCACTCTTCATTGATTCAAATGAAGAGTACCCATTAAAATATCACTATTACATATGAAATAGTTTTATATCAAAAGAAACTTTAAAAAGTTATTAGATAAAAGTAATTAATAACTAAATTTTTGTTACATAATGAATTCAACAGTAATAATGCCTTCGTGTATTTGCCTCAGCACAAGAAAGAAAAGGGACGAGGGGCAAGTAGAAATTTTTATTAACAAAACAGTTGGACGACATTCTCTTTTGTTTACTGATAAGCACAAATATTATTTCAAACTTACTTTGCACAATTTCTTGAAGGCAGATTATATATGCATACTCATAAGACAGAAGAATTGGAATGCCAAATGTTGAGGTATTCCATATTTTGAAAATAATAATTTTATAGTATTTTAATAATTTTAATAATAACTTTGTATTTTCATAAAAATAGATAACAGACTAAGAAAAAGATTGCACACTATTTTGATGTAAAGAACAAGTTATAAATAAAATGAGAAAATTATCATGTAAAAAACAAATTACAAATAAAAAGAGAGAATTTTGGTTGGATCATTCAAAAATGATAAAAATATCCCCCTCAAACCTTAGAGATATCTTTCAATATCATATGCCAGACCATCCCCCTCCCCCTAAAATGATAACGTTATGTATGTGTGCCTTGCCTAGTAACAAAGATTGAACTCTGTACCGCAATGTATGCACATTTTTCAACGAGGCTCCTGAAACTAGAACTCAGAAACCAAACAATAAAATTTTGGTGAACTATGTAGTTTATCTGTGAGAACGACAGTAGTTGCAATCCGGATTAGCTGTAGTCATACAAGTGTTGTAGTTGTAAAAGAATCAGAAGATATACGATATCTATAAGCAAAAGGTATACGCTAGAGTCATGACAATTTATGGATACAGTATACGCTAATGCTTTATATGAAAAGTAGAGGGTATACTGAGCTTTACGAAAAAAATCCAAAGGGTGTACGGCATATACCTCCGTATACTCTCCACTCCACCCCAGACGAACTAGTGAACCGCTTTAACATCTGGCAGATAACGGCTAGATATGGGTCGCACCCAGCTAATGTAATAGGCAGACGGCCTAAGTTAAAATGTTCATTTTTTACTCATATGCAAATCGTCTATTTGTACATAGTTTCATTCATGTATTATAATCAAGAAAGATCAGACTTTCGTAGTTAAACCAAATGAAGACTCCTAGACATCGTTATCTCGAAACCAAGAAATGTATTTCCCCACATATTTGCATAACCTGTAAGTTCTGATTTTACACCATTTCTCTATTCAGGATTCTCCAACGCGTCCCCCGCGGAAGCCATAATTGCACCCTTAGAAGGCTTTCTTGACGCCTATTCAAATGTTTCATCTTAATTAAAAATCCATTTTAAAGGATACATTTTTAAAAATAAAAATTATTTGAAAAGGCTTCTTTTAATAGTTATCGGTCACCTTAATTTAGTTTTAATTATTTAATGCTATTAATTTGTTATTCAGTGATTAAGATTACTGGCTTCTTCATCGACAAAACTTTTGAAGATAGATTGTCCCTCTGAAAATCAAATTTTAAATTTACTCTGAATTAAATTATTGCAGCAAATTACTTTTAAATAGCTTCTGAATCATAGGGTACTTATAACTATCACCGTGAGATATACGAGCATCATCCAAGTTTCTAACGTATAAGTCCACCTCTATTCATGGCTTGATTGTTGTAGGAGAAACTTTTACCAGTATTTCTGAATAGAAATTTTCTTCTTATTTATGACAAATTATGCAATAAGGCAATGATTTCTATTTAAAATGTAAAACAGGTGGAATTTAGTTCCTATGGTAATAAAACTATAACTTATGTTTTTTCACTACATTGAGATAAATGTTTTGCTTGTTTTCATCCATGTGAATTTCGGCGCCTTTCATTGTTTACAACTCAGGGACGTTCCGACCCAGTGTGCAAAGTGTGAGGCACACACAGGCGCCGAAGCAGTAAAGGTGCCAAAACATTTCAGTTGTGAATGAAACATTAAAAAATATATATATCCTTAATTTATTCATACTAAAATGTATTATACTGAGGCGGATTACCCATTAGGCTGAAGCCTAGAGGCCCGGAAGAAAAAGGGGCCTCGATGCTACGATTTTTTTTTTCTTCATATCAGCTCTAAAAAGGCCGCTTTTAACTTTTTTTTTTCCTATTTTGTTTGCAGGTTTTTTTTGATAAAGTTATTTTTACTTTCGAAACTGGTTTCAAAAAGTAGAACTATCCTAATAAAAATAATAATAAAATGTTCAACTATACTAAAAAAGTACAAAACGCATTTGTAGAGAAGACCTCATCTATCCAATGCAAAAATCGCTTAAAAATATTGAAATGCAAACGAGATGTTTAAAAAAATTTCTACCATAGGATTAACATTAAGTTTGTTATGGTTTATTTTATATCGGCCGATTATCTACACGTGATATATAGGTCCTAAAGGATGGGGTGCCCTCCTTGGGGGGGGGGGGGGGGGCTTTTTAAGGGAACCTAACCCATGTTCAAGCAAGGAATAACATTAAAGATTGGGTGTTCTTGCTTGAAGCAACTGCTTAAAAGGCTACACTAGACATAGAGAACATGGGAACGCTAATGTTAATCCCATAGGGCAGTTCTTTGAAAATTTCACGCATGCATTTTAATATTTTTGATTGAATATTTTTTTGAAGGACGACTGAGGACGATCCCTAACCGGGCTTGTTTTTACTTTTTGGATTTTGGTTTCAGATTTAAAAAAAAAATACTTTAACTTTTAGAACCGATTTAAACTGGTTCTGAAAGCAAAACTATCATGTACATAAAAAGAAAAAAAAACTTTAAAAAAAAAATGTAAAAACTAGCGTGATTATTGATAGTCTTAAGCTATCCTTAAAAAAAAAATTTCGTTCAAAAATATTAAAATGCGTGCGAGAAATCTGCAAAGAACTGCCCGTAGGATTAGCATTAACATTAGTGTGATAGAAACCGCTGATGATAGAAAAATTCTTTCAACTACAAAAACGCGTATAATTTAAATAGAGCTTTTGTTTTATATGTTGCTGCATATGTGTATTACAATATGAAATTTTATTTTTTATATGGCCCTAATTTTTTCTTTTTTTTGTGCCTGAAAATAGAAAAATGTATTGCTTTGAGGACCGGGGGAGGGGAGAGGAGGTTGTTCACAAAAAAATCTAGCCTAGGGGCCCGGGAGGTAGTTAATCCGCTTCTGGTATTATATTTTCTTGGCATCTGGATTATCTTTTGTAGATTTGCCTTATACGAATTATTTATAAATATTCATTTCTTTCTTTAAAATTTTATTTTATTCTAATTATGAATCCTCTAATAAATCATTTAGACAAGACCTGCAAAACCTTTATGAACAGAGGCGCACCTCATATAGTTATAAATAATAAAAGGCGCCGTAATTCACATAGCAGAAAATATGCAACACTATTACCTCACTGCGGTGGAAAAGCATAATATACAGTTTTAAAACCACAGGAGCTAAATTTAACTTATTTTATTATTATTATTTATAAGAAACAATTGTCACTTTACTTCAGAATTTATCATAAATAAGAAGAAAATTACTATTCGGAAATACTGGTAAAAGTTAGTATTATATGAAGCGCGTATATCTCACGCTGATAGCTATAAGTCCCCTATGATTCAGAAACTATTTTAAAATAATTTGCAGCAATAATTTAATTCAGAATACATTTAAAATTAGATTTTCAGAGGGCAATCTATCTTCAAAAGTTTTGTAGATGAAGAAGCTACCTTAATCACTGAATAACAATTTAATAGTATTAAATAATTAATCTTATTTAAGATCATCAATAACTGTTACAAGAAAACTATTCAAATATTTTTTATTTTTTTAAATGTATCCCTTAAAATGGATTTTTAATCTTAAAAATAGCTAGTAAGAGGATACATTCGTCATTACATTGCCATCGTCAATACATGCAAAGTAAAAACAAATACCTACTTATTTGACAAAAAATAATGATATCCTATCAAAAACATGAATGTGAAAGAATGCCAAGTTCGTTAACGGTTTCGCTAATAAAAGAAGTGAGATCTAACTGCAAACCAAGTTCTTTGGAAGCTCCTTTAATCATAGCTCCTGTCATGCATGATATTTTTCAATTGCTTAAAATGATTTGTCATGTTACTTGTTATGCAATAGAGCGACTTGGCAAGTTTTAGCCACCAACTTTAATGTTTGAGTCAGAGTACAATTTAATCTAGAATCTGATTGTCAACTGTGTGTTCGAATAAGTACATTGATGTTAAGGTATTGATAAATTAAGTGATCAACTTTAAGTTCTGATCAGTTAAATAGAGAGATTTGAATAAGAGAAAACTTGCTAAGTCGCTCTATTGAATAACAAGTAACATGACAAATCATTTTAAGCAATTGAAAAATATTATGCATAACAGGAGCTATGATTTAAGGAGCTTCCAAAGAACTTGGTTTGCAGTTGGATCTCACTTCTTTTATTAGCGAAACCTTTAACGAACTTGGCATTCTTTCACATTCATGTTTTTGATAGGATAATGAAATTTTACCGTAACACAGGATTCTGATAGAGAGTGCTTTCATTTACACAGGTTTTACTGTGTTACGAATTTTATTTACATAGCTGCCACCCTTCTTTATTTTTCAAGTAATTTAAGCATTTTGGAAACAGAAATTAATTTATTTAATGAAATAAAGTACGAATTGTAAAGAAACAAGACATATTTTATTAAATACATTTTCTGGTTCAAAAAACTCCAAAAGAATAGCACATTTATAAATATTTATAGTTTTTTTTTTGGGGGGGGGATAAAGTTTTATTTTTACAGGCAATTGGATGGGGGGGGAT
This sequence comes from Maratus speculifer, assembly GCA_964019185.1. NCBI lineage: Eukaryota > Metazoa > Arthropoda > Arachnida > Araneae > Salticidae > Maratus > Maratus speculifer. Next base: position 137,060,975 of record OZ025293.1, on the reverse strand, counting down.
GTAGGGCGCCAAATGTAGTTCTGCACACAGGCGTCGATTACTGCTGGCACGCCCCTGTTACAACTATATGAGGTGGGCTTCTGTTTATAAAGGTTAGACATGTCTGTGTGAAAATGACTTATTTGGGGACACATAAGTAGAATAAAACGAAATAAATTTTTAAACAAAGAATAGAATATTTATAAATAAGTTTGTATAAGGTAAACCTAGAAAAGATAATTCAGATGTGAAGAAAATGCTATACATTTTAGCATAATTAAATTAAATTTTTTTTTAAAGTATTTGCTCTCTCTCAAATCTTTGGCGCCTTTACTATTTCGGTGCCTGTGTGCGACGCACACTTTGCACACTGGGTCGGCACACCCCTGGTACTACTGTTCTAAAATGGGCACTTTTATAGAGTTGAATCTAGAATCTAGCAGTTCAAAAAATCATGAAAAAACAAGTTTCGTCAAAAAATCGAAAAAAAAAAAAACAAACACACAAATTTCGGCAATAAAAATTAACAAAAAGAAAAATATATAAAAATTGTTATAAGATCGAAAAAAAAACTGCAGATTTTGCTAAAAAAAAAAAAATTATGAAAAAACGACAAATTTTGTGAAAAATTGTGGAAAAAACGGCAAATTTTGTTAAAATATCGCATAAAAACGGCTGATTTTGTTAAAAGATTGTTATGGGGCAAGCTTGATTTATTAAAAAAGACATTTTTTTTGGAAAAAAAAAGGAACACTTTTGTTGAATAAAAGATTATTTTTGTTTCATAAACGAGTGCTTTCAGATTCACATTTAGAAAGTTTTGGACAGTCAAAAGAGGATTGTGAACAGGGAGGGGGGAGGAGGAGGTCTTCCAGGACGCAGAAATTTAAGGGGTGCCAAATTTATAGTACAAACGTCATTTTTGGACTGTCACAAGAAAAAGGTGGGAGGGGGAGGCCTTAATTCTAATTATGCACCGGGTGTAATTTTCTTTTCACATGCCTTGATTGTGAAGCAGAAAAATCCGCTTTTTAAGCATTAAAAACACAATTTTGAAGGAGGAAAATTAGTTTTTAGAACAGAAAAATTCAATTCTGGCATTAACTTTTTTATGTGTTTGTCTCATTGACAAAATTTGCATTTTGTTGTGAATTTTTGGCAAAATTAGCCGTTTTTTGCAAATCTTTTGACTGAATTTTTTGTTTTATTACGATTTTTGGACGAAATTTGCAGTTTTTCCGCAAATCTTTTGACGAAATCTGTTTTACTGTGATTTTTTTTACGAAAATTTCCATTTATCACAATTTTTTGACGGAATTTGTCGTTTTTTACGATCTTTTTAAAAAATTTGCCATTTTTACGGAATTTTGTGACGAAATTAGCCATTTTTTTAAAGTGAAATTTTACTTTTTTTCGCAATTTTTTGACGAAACTACATGTTTTGTGGGATGCATATGAGTTACTTTATGCATTCTGTCAACGATTTTTCACGCATCCACATCATCACTGCAGGGCTGTGTTTTTTCAAATGTGGGGCAAGAAGGGTGCTTTTTTTTGAATGAGTGACAAGAGGGGCGCTAGTTTTTAAATTAAAGGGCAGGAGGGGTGGAGCACTCCTCTGGGAGAAACTCTGACACCAGTATAATACGACTTTTAATTTTTACAGAAAACTAACATTAATTAAATTAAATAAATCATACATATTACTCACTTTTTAAAGTAATATTATCAAGAATAAACATTTTAAATAGATGTTCTTCAACGGCAATATTTCTTTTCCTAACTCCAAAATATAAATAAATACTGCCGTCTACTAAACAGCAGATTGTAGTATCGTACTTAACAAACTCTTCGAATTTTGAAATTTATAGACACTCAAAGTCTTTCAATTCTCGTTATTTACACAAAGGTAACTAGAAACTTCAGCCACATGTTTTAATCGATCTTTTAAAATCGCATTTTATAAAATTACAAGTTAATAAAATTCACGTTTTTTGCTTTAACGTCTATAGGGAAATCCAACAGTATACGTTCAATATTTAACTGAGACTTCGTCCGCGAGAGGGCGAGCATTTTGTTACAAACGCGAATAAATTATAAATCTGTTTAACTTATGTAAGATATATATAAAGAAATTCAGTTGTACTTGGTATAACATCATTTTTACAATAATCTAGTCCCATGAGATACAAAATAATCTTTTTAAATATACTTTATTATTATTTTTTCTTTTTATATATTTTTATTGTTAATCTATACTTAATGCAAAATTATACCCTTCATTCACTGATAAATGAAAAATTTAAATATTACACTTATGAAAATTAGAAGTTTGAAGTGTTCTCTAACAATTTTTAATAAAATGTGAAAAAAGTGTTTTTTTCAGAAAACCCCGGGTTTTAGACTATTGGTTTTTTTTTTTTCAAACCCTGTTTATAAATTATATAAACTCCTATATTATCTAAATATAAAGAGAACAATGAGAATATGAGATTGATGCATGGATTGTACTTTCGTGAAATTTATTTTACTTTTGTGAATATTAATATTCTATAACAAAACATTAAAATAAAGTTATTAAAATTCGAACCGAGCATTTATTAATAATAAACTTATTTAAGGCAAACATAGTTTCTTTGCAGGTTACACATTTTAAAACCAAGCAATATGAAAGTAATGAAAATTATATTTCTTATAAAATAAAATTTTGTGAAGGGCCCTTAAATTTTGCCTGGATCGATCCCTGTATAAGCAACACTTTTTATTAATAAAAATATAGTTAATTGTTAATTGATGAATAATTCATGTGGTAAACTATTACGTTAGTGTTCATTCTAGGCCATTTTTGAAGGGTGCAGCACCCTGCCCTTTTTAAAAGTAGTAAAATGCACCACTGGTTTTACCCAGAGATTTTTAATAAATACTTTTTTTATTCCGTAGTGTTTCTAAATTTGTGTGCCCAAAAATGATAGATTTTTTCATTTCTTTAAGAAAAAGAACATAAAACTATTGAATCATGTTTTAATTTAATTGTATTTTTAATTTTTATATCATAAAATCATTCAAAATTAATGTTACTTGATTTATCATATTTAAAAATTATGTGTTTCATTGCTTTCTTTTTTCCCCTTCTAAAGGCAATAAAAAAAAAAATTCTGCCAAAAGTGCCCTTTTCTGCTGCAGTAGTGCCTTTTGTAGTGAATAGCACCATGCCCTTTTTATTTCTAGAGTGAACACTAATTACGTTATGCAATCTGTTAAAATTTAATCAGAAATTTCCATTGACTTTTTAAAAACATTATTTTTAAAGAGTAAAATGAGAAGGTTCACAATTAAGTGCAGGTTTAAACCGTATATTAGTTGATTATTAATATAAATACTACATAGTCTATTTAAAACACTTATTTTTTAATCTTAAGCAGTGGGCATTTACTCATACCAAATGACATAAGGTTTATTAAGGTAAATTACAGTTTTGTGTACTTATATTATAATTAATGATCAACTATAAATTAAAAATAATCACGTCAAGCACATTTTCAGTTAGGGTCCAAAATCAATAAATGTGGGAGTGAAAGTTGAAGTTCAATCGAAAATGTTGAAGTAATGTGCAGTGCACAATCAATATTTCAGAAAACAAGAATTAAAACTGCTTTTTAGGACAAAATTGGTTTCTGCAGCAAAGTATTTAAACTATATAAAAATGACTTTATACAGCAAAGCAGTTAAGTGAAAAAATGCACATTTTAAAATATTAATTTTTAAAAACAATGAATTGAGTTTGAATTTAACAAAAAACACGATTTCTCAATATAATAAAGACAAATGAGTAAGATGAATACAGAGAATGAACTGCTTGTGATTTTTAGTCAGAATTGCAAATATGTCAGTTACATTTTAAAAAGGCACACAAATTGCTTTATACTTTAAACTGTTCATAAACCACTTTCAGATTACTATTAAAGTCATTTTTTCTCACAGACATTTAAATTAAATCCATTAAATCAAAACATTGCTAAAAACAATTGCATTTAAATTTAAATTGCATTCTTTTCAAAAAATTTTCAGCAAGTTGTTTTGAGAACTTTATATATATATATATATTAATATATACATTTCCATCTATAAAGATCTCCTCGGATATTGCATAATTTCTTGATTTATCTTACTAGAAATTTTAGTTATAACTTTTTTACGAATGGATTTTATTCCACCAAATTCCCGATATGGTCAAAGATCCAAATTTCTATATTTAATTATATTATGGAATACATTTTTGAATAAACTTTCTATTGGTTTTTAAAAGAAAATAAGCATTTTTACTGCCAACAATAATAATTGGTCTTTTAATGCAAAGGAAAACTAATTTTAATCACAAAAAGAAATGCAAAACAAGTTTCACACTAAGAAAAAATTTCCAAAATTATGGATTAAAAGGTGAAATGAAATACTTAACTTACTTAAATATAATTCAATTTTAGCAAAATATAGCATCAAGCTATGCAATCTTTAACTGAATTCAGCAATCTGTTTACATCATTTTCTAGAATGTCACGTTGACTAGCCATCATCACATCGAGTATAATTGAAGAAATATTGCTAGTGTGTATGATATAAATTATAACATACATCAAAAGCAATAAACTTTCAATTAAAGAGAATTGTTGTTGAGAATTGTTTTTTTATACAAGAAACAAATTCGTTGATAAGATGGTAAACAAAAACATTAAGCAAGACACGACCACAGCTCGTATTTGCGGCGCATAGTCTATTGCAACCCTGCAATCCAGTAACCGGTTCACCGATCACGCCAAAGCTACTGCGCCAAAAGTGCACCGTTCGAGGGAAGATTCTGAATTCGCGGAATAACTAGATTAAGCATTCAATGTTATTCTCCCAACACCTTTTGATTCTGTTGCGGCTCGGTGGCAACATCCATTAGAGTGGCAAAAAGCAAGTGGAACTTGCGATTCTACCTTAGTAATGCATAGCAGATATACGTAATTGTAAATTTGTTTGCTGCGTTTTTAAGTAATTCAAAGAATTGGATTTTGTTTTTCGTTCTTGTTATATTTTAAAATTGAAATGGACAAAAATTATAATTTTTTTAGCTAATTCACTCATTCACACTTTTTATAAAATGTAAATGAACGGATTTATTTATCACTTCATTCATGTTGTATTCTAAAAATACCAAAGATTTATTAAGAATCTGGATAAAATATTTCATACTTTGTCTACTTTTGTTGAGCTTTGTTTGGCTAAAAAAATAATTTAAAAAATGTGCATTATTAATGCTTATTTATTTATTTATTTATTTGACACACACACAAATAAAAAGATAGCACAGCTAAAATAAGTAATTTTTTTGTAATTACCCTATTACACCTTTTTTTTGAGGGGGGGGGGCGAGATGAACGATTAACAACTATGGCTGGGAAAGAGATGTTTTAAGTTTAGTGGATAAGGAAAATTTGACACAATAGACCCCTTGCACGTGACGTCACATGCTTCATCTGGCGCCCAAACATAAGGCAAATGTGGTGTTTTCACATTTATAAAAATAGTAATTTGCGCTTCATTTTTTAAGTATTTAGAAAAATAATGCAAGAATAAGAAAAATCAAAATTAAACAGAAAGACCACAGTTGCTTTAAACGGCAAACGGGGAGTTATGATGGTTTGTTTGGGCTCCAGAACATGGCGTCATGTGCACCAGATAAGAGGAACAGCCGCTGTTGTGACGTCAATGCAAGGGGTCTATACTTTATTATCATTCGAAAGAAACATGGGTAGAAAGGAATGCGAAAAAATATTTTAAACGTCTGGAAATTTTAAAATACTGTGTGAAGAACAAAACAGAAGTCATTGAATGTGAAGGGGGAGGTTAAAAGTTGCAAACTGAGGAAGAATTTTACTTTAAAATTTATTATAAACGTCCTGGAAAAAGAAAAAAAAAATCATCGAAAATTGTACATCCATTTTAAAAAATTCTATTTTGCTTAAAGAAAAAAAAATTAAAAACAAGTTGGAAATTGCACGTAAAGCGTAACAAATGAGGTTCGTTCGTACGATAACGAAAATTTTAAAATATTCAGATCTTGCTGTTGTAGTAAACAATACTTCGGATACAGTATAGTGGTCGAAATTTTTTTTGTGTTCTGTAAATATACAGGAAGTAACTTTTATTACACCTCAGCGACGTATATCATATTCATAAAATGTGAAATAGTTTAATATAATTAAAACACGCCCCAAACAATGTTTCCCCGTATAAGCTTTATGTAGTGGAATACTTTTGTGAGGCCCTGTAATTTAATGATAAATATTCTTTGCATTACAGATTGTACAGAATGTATATTTTAGTATATATATACTTCCTAGGTTAATGTCAATTTTATTATATTCGAAAGAGTTTAACATCATTAAAATATACTTGAAACTATTTTTTCATATTGATCGTAATGTAATAGAATACTTTTGGTTGTCCCTCTAATTATACTATACATCCAATTTTCATAAAATTTGAAATGACTAACAAAATTATGTAATAATTATATATTTTAAATTTCAAACGATTAAAATGCACTTGAAACTTTTTTCCCCATTGACCGTAATGTAACGGAATCCCTTTGATTGTTCCTGTAATTGATCTATGCATCCGATTTTCATAAAATTTGAAATGAATCGACAAAATTAAGTAATAATTATATATTTAAAATTGCAAACGATTCGGTTGGATAGTTTTTGCGTTGTTATATGCGCCGGACGGACAGATTGAACGACAACTATAGGTGCTACGTATTTACATAATCTCGAACGCACCTAAAAAAAGATGCTAATTACTGATTTTGATGCGCATACTATTTTGTTTAGCTTCCAGATTAAAAGGTATTTAAGGGTAGTTGTTAAAAAAAATTCCATTATTCTTATTTATTTTATTCTCAAAAATTAACTTTGCGATAAAAATACTAATTGGTAGTTAAAAATCAGATATAAACTTTGCAGTATTCACGAAGGCTTAAAATATGTATATGTATATAGATATAAATGCATTTTAAGAACGCACATTTTCATACATTGACCACTGAATCGCCGGCCATTTGCCACTCTAGTGGAGGAGAATCGTTCGCGCGCGGAGAATCAACTTTTCTCCCCGTGTGCGTAATCTAGTTATTTCTACATCTATGATTCTTACGGCTGCCGTAAAAATAGACACTTCGTATTACAATATATAAACATGAACCATTGAATTTAATAAATTATAGTACATTAAACATGGAAGTAAAAAATAAAATATGAATATGAATACAAATGGGATTTGTATTCATCAGCATTAAATTAGCATAAGTTAGAAATAATAATAATAATAAAGCAGTCTTAGAACATGTATTTTTGACTAATTTACAATAATTATGTTTCGGGAAATAAAAAAAAAATATTCTGAATACATGATTTTTTTTAAATAAGTTACTTCCTTTTAAAATTTATATTTTAAAAATTAATATTAAAAAAATCCTGTAAACTATATTTTTTCATTAAATAAAGGGGAAAGTTTTGAAATTCGACAAATATTGTTTAGAGTTCAATTTTAAACTACCCCACTTAAAATAATAATAATCATTTAAATTTTTATAAAAAATTTATGAGAAATTTTAGGATGTGATTTTGATTGCAAATTATATTTTTAACCACCACAGACGAGGGAAAGAAATTAAAATTCTAACTCAGTAAATATATTTTTTAAAGGTTTCCTGGAACTGTTTAAAGTAACATTATATCTTGAATAACACACTTTTCAATTTGTGCCTAAAATTTTTTCTTTCCTGTAGTAAATTTAGAAGGAAAATATGATTCAGGACGGAGCTATTTGTTTTATTGAAACAAGGACAAGTCCATTACAATGAAGAAAAGAAATATATTAATGATATTTTATTTAAAGCAATATATTAATAATTATTATATAATAATATAATTATTATATTTATTACATATTATAATACTTAATAATTTAATTAAATATATTTGATAAATTTCTTATCTTAAAAGACACTTAGAAAAATTTCGCGTATAGTAATTTCCGTAAAAACTTTGCAAAAGTGTTTGATTGTAGCAAAAAAAAAAAAAAAGGAAAGAAAAAGTTAAAAATATTTAAAAAAAAACACTACACACGCATTTTTTTTTAAATTGGATTTTTTCCCCCAAGAACTTTTTAAATAAACACTATAAATTATTAATTTCAAGGAAATTTTTAAGAGAAGAAAAAATTAACCTTTTTGGCCTGTTGGATTGGATACTGTGATAGTGAAAAGGGGGTATTTGCAGAAGACTAAATTAAATAAATATCCAACAATTGGCTATTTTCATATTTCATTGTAAAAAATTCTTAATGTCGAAAAAATTCTTGACAGCTTAAGTTTCAATGCTGCCAATACTATAATATCTTTCACTTTGATTACAGAAAAATACCCCTATTTTCTCCTACTGAATGAACGTCACTATCTTTTAGAATCAAAATGATGCGTAAACCCTTACGAAAATAATAGTGAAAAATAAACTTATGGTGAGAAACTATTATCTCAAAAATCTATGAGATGTTACAGGAATAAAAGTTAATAAGTTTTAATGAAAAATTATGGCAGTTACTGAAAAAGCTTAGCTGCCTTATAAGCTAAAAATATGTTTTTTTAAATAGTGTGTTTTAACTTTTAGACTGTCCCTGTAAATAAAGTAATCATGCTAGAAACTTCATTTTCAAAAGGAATCGTTCTAGGTTAGACATAAGTAATTTCCTAAAATTTCATGGCAATCCGAATATATTTACTGGAGTTAGAGCGCGGACAGACGGCCAGACAAACCTAAAGCATAAACATTTTAAACTTTGCAGGAAAGTTTTAAAAACCATCCAGGCATCAAAATGGCTGTTGAAATAGGTCCTCTCTAGGCAAACTTACTATTTAAAAGACGATTAATCTTTCTTCCTCTAATCCTCTTCCTGTGTGGTGGGGGAAATCTGATGAATGGTTTTCTTATTGTTTAAGAACAAACCAGTGCCCAGCGTTGCTGAATCGTGAAATCCAAGATGCCTCATCGGCTGTCTGCTGACAAAATTTATGACTCAGTAAAGAGGTAAAAATACGCAATTTTTCCTATGTAGGGAAATGCTACTTCGAGAATTGAGAGAATGTTTTTGCAGCAAAGTACACTACAAAACTTGGAAGATTTTACTTTATTATTACTATTATTATTACAGCAATGAAACCGAGAATTTCATCAGAATACTTTCGACTTTTATAAATGCATAAATTAAAAAAATATATTCGATGAAAATGAAATATAACAATAAAAAGGGATTCAATGTAGGTTTCCGTCAAAATTATTTATATTATTCCGTCAAAATTACTTTATATTATGTGTTAAACATAATATATTTCATCTTTACTGTCAAATTAAACAATTGAAAATTTTAAACGAATAAGTATCAAATAAATTTGTTTAACTCCTTTTTCCAAATTTAAGTAATATTCAATGTTTGTCAATTTTTCCTTTTGGTTATATAAAGCAACAATAATTCACTGTTGAAAAATCAAAACACAATTGATTATGATTAATTAGTGCTATTTGAAAATTCGTTTAGATAAAAATATTGTTATAAATCAATCTGTAAAAAGAATATGAACAAAGTAAGTATTTTAGTCTATGAATCACCATTCATGTTTTAATATATTTGATATATTTAAACATTCTTTCAAAAATTTATCAAATACGTAAAAAAATTATTATTTCTTGAGATTTTGGACCTATTTTAATAAATGATAATACATACAGACATCAGTATTTATCATTGGGTAAGACAAAGAAAATTTTCAGCTGAATTAGTATTGTCTCCCCCCCCCCCCCCTGTTAATCCTAACATTGAAATTACTCAATATATTGACACCTATTTAAGTATTTATAAAATGAAATTAAACTGCAGTGCAAAATGAACAGAGATTATACAACAAATACTCCAAGTAGTGATTTCTAATACAGTTTTATTTGACAAAAACATAATACAAGATAATACAAATTAACGGTCATTAATTTGAAAGTTATTTTATTTGATTTCGGCTATCTTTCAATAAAATTATCATTATTAAGAAATAATATAAATTGAAAATTTGAATATGTAACGATATCTTCAATAATTCTCTATTCAATAAAAGATTACAATATTAATATATTAATGTACAATATTATTATTACAATATTATAGATGCAACATACATGCAGCAATGTATATAAGATTAACAAAGACAAAAATTTCAAAGTATAATATTAATATACATATAAATGAGGGAAAATCATCATTAGATAAACATTAGTATTGCACATTACTTTGCATTAAACTTGAGCAAAACTTAGCAACTAAAAACTATTTAAAAAACAATTGCCCAAAATATACCATAGTAGTTTTTTCATACATTAGGAAGGTTCATAACTATTGGAAGATGGGTCGAAAGTTTCAAAATATGCTTATAAATGAGATTCCGCGTCCCATCTCTTAGGACTACCGAAATTTGTTGTTAAAATATTTTAAAATGTATATTTTATTGGAAATCGTGATATTTCTACATTAAAACTTGCACATTTCTTAAAAATACAGAAATATTATTCCGAAGTTTATCTTTTATCCGACTTGCAGCCTTTCTTAAAATCGGCACAAGATGGTGGAAACAAAATCCATTAAAAAAGAAAGAAGAACAAAACAATTTTTTAACCACAATATATGCCTTTGTATTTCATATTTTGTCTAAAAAGATATTAATACAAAGTTAAATAAGGAAATGTTTGCTATTTTGTTTTAATGTTGTCTCATATAAATAATATTCTAACCATGCGTCATTTGTGTACTTACATTCAGCATACGCACGTACCGATTTAAATACTTGGAAGATTTTGAAATGAGAAATAATAAAAATAGTACAATTGCTTACAAACAGATTTGAAAAAATTCAAACATATATCTGTGAAGTAAAAATTTGAATAAGTACTAGAATTACAAAGAATATTCACGTTTTTGCGACATTTTTTTTAACTATCAGAAACGCGTAATTTTTCATGTTTACATTCATAAATATATTAAAGATGCACCGAATAGTGACTTTAATCGAATACCGAATATTAGGTTAAAAGAATACTGAATATTCAGTAACAATAAAATTTTTATATTTCAAAGTTTAAAAGTGTAATTTTTTTTTTTTTTTTTTTTTTTTTTTTTTTTTATAAACAATTTACATCTTTAATAAAATAAACTTGCGTTTTGATAAACAAGAAATTCTAATAAATAAATTTTATATTGGATAAACAAAATCTGTTTTCAAATATTTTTAAATTTACATTTCATGGTCATTATGAAATATACACATGTACGGCTGATTAATTTTTAAATAACAACAGTAATAGCAAGGGGGAAAAATATTGTATGATACACAATATGATACATTTAGCATACGCAAGTACAGATTTAAATAATTGGAACATTTTGAAATGAGAAATAATGAAAAGTAACACAATTGCTTATAAACATATAGATTAGAAAAAAATTCAAACATATATTTATGTAATCAAAATCTGAATAAGTATTAGAATTACACAGCATATTCAAGTTTTTGACCCAAAATATTTTTTACCATTGGAAAATGAGATTTTTCATGTTTACATTCATACATTTATTAAATATATTGAAGATGCACTGAATAGTGACTTTACTCGAATACCTAATATTCAGTTGAAACAATACCGAATATTCAGTTACAATAAAACTTTTTATACTTTAAAGTACAAAGGTACTAAAATGTTATCGTTTAAAACAATTTTCATACTCAATAAATGAAACTTGCGTTTTGTTAAACAAGAAGTTTTAATAAATAAATTTTATAATAAAGAAATATGCTTTCAAATATTTTAAAATTTAAATTTCATGATTATTATGAAATATACATATGAATGGCAGGTTAACTTTTAATGCAAACACTAACAGCAAGGGAAAAAAATATTGCCGATGCTCTTAGTTATTTTAAATAAAATATACATTTATGAATTAAATTTTTGGATGTTAAAAGTTATAGCACACGAAAACAAAATCTTGCATCATACAGGTACAATCTTACAATTATTTAAAATTAAATATATAAATTTTTGAATGTAAGCCCTAATAGCAAAAAAGAAAAAATATATGATATGCAATGCTCTGACAAAAAATTAAATGTATAGAATATGGATAAATTTTTGGAAACAAACGGCAATAGCAAGAAGTAAAAAATATTGTATGATACACGATTATTCGAGAATTTTTAAAAATTAAATATATATATGTATATATATATAAATAAAATTTTTGATGCTAAAATTAATAGCCCGAAAGAAAAAAAAAATCAGTGAATTTGGACTCTTATTAACCCCCTCACTGACAACCCATTTCAGCTATTACGGAAATGAAAGCAGCATCACCTAAAAGTAAAATAGTGTAGCAAGAAAAATCCGACACTGTTCAACTTTCCTTCCAAAACTGACCGCTTATTTTGACCCCCCTTTATCCAATTTGTCACGGTAGGGGAGATAACGGTAATGATCTTGGTCGGAGTGGGAAAAAGGGCTTTCTTTTGAAGGTCATTCATGTTTCCTAGCTTTCACCACGATAACTTCGTATTTCAGTCAAATATAGATTGAGTGTTTTTTTTTTTTTTTTTTTTTTTTTTTATCAGATGGATTTTAAACATACAAACAGATCAACAGTTAGCAAAATTAGCAACCTTAATGAAATCTCCTATAACGATATATAAGGAAATATATATTATACATAACCATTATATAATGCTGCAAATAAACATCTGCAATTAATATAGAATAACACAATGTAACAAAAATAAACATGACAAGACTATCAAATGGAATCAGCAACAGTGTATGTATGTGTGTGTGTGTGAGAGAGAGAGTGTGTGTATTCAGGAAAATTCTAGTACTACAAAAATGGAATTTTGAAGTTTGTTTGACTGGAATGCTGATTCATATGTTTTATTGTTAAAACGTTTTGTGTGTATACGTCATTTCACTTTTTTTTTTTAAAGACAAATTTAATATATATATATATATATATATATATATAAGACAAATTCAATATTTTTTTTTCCTTTATGACATGAAACTAGAGTACAAAGGAAAATTCGTTTTCGTTTTCTTTTACGGCTCAAAATCGGAGTTTCACTTAAAATTCATTTTCGACGAAAATGCTGTTTATAACAGCTGTCAGACAGAAATTCTATATATTTTTTTAAAGTTTCGTTTTCTTTCTTCGGAAACTTTTTTTTTTTTTTTTTTTTTTATTTAAGTTGTATCAGCCTAAATAAAACATTGTTTAGGTTTTTGTAATGAACTTCACTGTTTATAATTATTATTCATGCTTGCTGAACAGATGCGTGTAAACTGGCAGGGCAAGCAGTGCTTAGATAACTAAATTTTGAAGGTAATTTTCGCACGTGCTCATTAAAAGTTAAAAAGTTGATTGTGATGTAGAATTTTTAATATGAAACCGCTCAAGATTTTCGAATGTTCTTTGAGAAAGTTCTTTTATAGATGATGTATATATATTTACAAAAGTTATTATAAATAATAATCAAAGATTATCAAAATTAAATATATAAATAAATAAAAATAAATAAATAAATAAAGATATTAGATGAAATTCGCATGACTGGATCATCCTGTTTCGTTGGGATGAAATGTTCAAACAGGAGTGCAATTCAAAACTTTCTTTGCTGGTGGAGTGAATCGAGAGGAGCGGGGGGGGGGGGGGGGGGGATATTTATTTTGATCTAGCACATATTTGAAAAAAAAAATATTTTTACACAAATTAAACATATTTTTTTCTATTAGTTTGTGAAAGTTTTCCTAAAGTTTTCAATATTGTTAAATATGCCTCGCCTAAAGAATATAAAAATGGAAAATGAAATTTATAATTAATCGTTTTGAGACTTAAATTTGTCTTAGTACTAATGCTCCTGTTTTAGTCAAAATTTACACGTTATTCGTTCAGCCAAATTATATATTCATATTATGAATCATTTTCGATGGATATAACTCTTGTGAGAATAACCATAAATATGCTGCATGAACCGATGGTAGATTCGCAATATCAATACAGATATACAAGATTTCCAGATTAGAGATATACATTCAAAAGTTACATAGTATAAACCCGAGCATAATTTTTTTTAGGTTTACTTTTTTTTACACATTCGCGGCGGGACTGAACTGGACTTAATTGTTCACATAATGTATTAAAAAGGCGTTTTATTTTTATTTATTTATTTTTCTTTTTTATGTAAAAATTATACTAGCAATAATGAATTTATGTTTAACGGAATCACTGGAATTATATTTTAAAATAATTCTCAAATTCAATGTTTAACATTTTAACTGTAAATGCATAAAAGTACAGGTCTGGCTAAGGAAGCGATTAGGAATCGAATAGCATTTTCCAAATTATTTAGAGAATTTAAGAAATTCTTGACACGGAATGACAATTTTTATCCTTTTACTACACTGTCGCGTTCGAAAATACGGTTCAAAACGCCAATTTTGTCATAACTTTCTGAAAATTTTTAAACTCTTTTTTTCTGAAATCTTGACATTTTATCAAAGTGGAAAATAATACTTTCGATTATATATTTGATATAATTTCTGCATTTCAAACAAAAAATAAATTCAGAAATGGGTCCCAAAGTAAGCCTTTTGAATTTAATTAATTGTAGAAAAATAGTTTCAAAAAAAATTTTTTTTCCTATGCATATTCACAATTTATGATGTTTTAAAATCCCCCCTTTATTTTTCTGAGCTAATTTAATTGTTTAATGAATCTTTATTCGAGTGCTATAAAATATGAATCAAGAGATTAATTTTGCTATTGTTTTCCTTATGTGAACATAGAGTGATCTACAATATATTGCACAATACAAATTCCCCATACATATACTATACACAGTATTATTTAACAATATATCAATTGTATCTTAAGAAAAATCCGAATTTTATTTTTTAGTGAAATTCAGTTAGAGTGGACTGGGCCATTTCATCGGATTTTTAACGACTCGTGCTTTGAATAGATTGGTCCTACTCACATTGATTTTTCTAAGGGCCGGGCAGAACCTAACTGAAATTTTCATTTTTTATTCGGGCTGTTCCGTGCCAGAACTATACTTGGAAAAACCAGTCCGTGCAGAACATATTATATTTACAGATGTTTTAATTAAATTGTTTTCGGCCTAAAATAGGAAGATAACCAAAATACTGCTTCTATTTCAGTCTTTAAAATCTGTTTCAGTCATTCCTTCCTTAAACTACTGCAAAAAAAAAAAAAAAAAAAAAAAAAAAAAAAAAAATCAAGTTGCGCATAAAATTATTAAATCCAATGGGTTGAAAATAAATATCAACAAGAAACATCTTATGTTTTAACAAACTGATTAATTAAATTAATGCAAAATCAACTTTTTCTTGATAAACTAATTTGTAATTGCCCTGCTATTTCTATTTCTAAAAAAGAATTTAGTATGTTATAAAAAAAATGAAATTTATGTTAGAAAAGCAGTATTTAATCTGTAACAAATAGAATTTTAAAAGTTTAAAATTTTTACTCCAAAAAAAAAAAAAAAAAAGAGGGAGATATTATATAGTATTACTAATAATATATATTCTATATAAAAAAAATATATAAGAATTTATATATTATAAAAACATTTTGAGGGAGATATTATACTAAAATGGTGCAATCAAGTAGCTTTTACTAAAGGAGCACCCAGAATAAAACTGGTCAATGTCCGATAATTTCAGAAAATATCCCCTAGAAATACCTCTTTATAAAATTAATATAAACTATTAATTTCCTTTATCAAGAAAATTGGAAAATTAAATAACAAATTCACCTGTTAAATTTAAAAAACACGGTATCCATTCAAGCAAAGGATTTCAAAAATATAAAATCGATGGAAAAAGTAAGCATTTGAAGCATAAAGAAAAATTTTATAAAATTAACTTTCTCTAACAGTGATAGGTTTAGCACATTATATATATATATACATATTTATCACTGCTTAAAAAGAAAAATATTAATTATGTCTGTAATTAATATGTATAAATAAATAAATCTAACTGTAATATTTTTTAATTTAATTTATTTGAAAAATTTAGAAAATTGCATCGCCAAGGAAATACGTAAAAAAAACTTACATTGCTTACATTACAAACTTACAAAAAAACTATATCATTGTTCAAATTATATTTGTTTCTGAGCACATTTCCAATTTTAATTATCTTGTAAAAGTGTTCTTCTTTGAACTTTTACTCCTATTCTACTTCTGTTGGAAAAGCATCACAATAAATGCTTGGCATTTTTGTTTATTTATTTATTTATTTTTTTTTTTAATGAAAGATTAAAAGTTATTTGTATCATATTCTGTTATAAATGTCATGTAAGGCTGTTAACTTTCTACAATATATGTAGCAACTGGAAATTTAGGCTTAAAAAGCTTCATTCAATAATTCAATTTTACTAGATTTTCTATTTTGGCCGTAACACATACATTTAGCATCAAAATATTTAAATAGAATGAAACAATAACAAAAGAATTATTCTGTTTTATTTTTTAAATACATTTTACATAAGGAAAATATTACTTTCAAAAACAGAATTTTGAAGATAACAATAGCGTAACAAAAAATATATTTTTTAAAAAGATTAATTCATCTCAATTTCAAAACCTCTGTTATAAAAATGTAATATTGAACAGACATTGTTTGAAAGACATTCTTCAGGTCATATCATGCATTGGCATATGTTCAAATATTACAGTGCATTTTAAAGTTAAATCAAAATATTCGAATCTCCTTTAGAAATTCTCGATTAAAGTTCTTTCATCAACTATTATAATATTTTCATAGAATTAGTTAAACCATAAATTATATAAAATAAAACAAAGTATTCTATGAAATGCATGATTCACTCAAAGATATTTTAGAATTATTCTAATTTAAATTTTACAGAATTCGGTCAAGTTAAAGTAAAGTATTGTTACAACCTACTAAATTCTCAAAATATTGTTATTTGTCAGGAAAAAGAAATAAAATATGATATTTCTACAAATAACGTAAATATCAAAATGGGTAAACGGGAAAAAAGTGACCGGAAAAAAAGTGACAAACTACAAAAGCGGAAAAAAGGTGACACGGAAAAAAAGTTGCCGGAAAAAAGGTAATAGGAAAATAGTGACAAGGAATTGATTTTGGGGCTTTATTATTGATTTGGGAGATTCAATGGTTAAGTATAAAAGGGGGATCAGAGGGGAGGCTCATAATTTAGGTAAGTGGGTTTTTCATGCTGAATTAACTGTTTTGATTCCATTTTTGGATACACGTTCATACTGAAAAAAACACTTGCCTGATTAGTTTTGAGAAGGGACGATTACCCCCCCCCCCATCCGCCCTAAATTAGATAAATGGGTTTTTATGCTGAATTATCCAACATGTGTCAAATTTTGGATATAGGTTTTTCGTGATAAGGTTTATATAATGCCTGAAGAACTTTCGGAATTTAATGGTTAAGTATAGAGATAAAACAGGAGAATAACCTCTCTTAAATTAAATTAATAGCTTTTTACGCAGAATTATCCTACTTACTTGGTATTTTAGACATAAGTTCATTATGATAAGACTTATCTCTGATTAGTAATGGGGTTCTTTTGCTTATTAATAAAGAAGGGACGGACAATTATCTCGCCCCAAATTAGATAAATCGTTTTTTATGCAGAATTATCCGATACATTTCAAATTTTAAATGTAGGTTCTTTCTGATAAGGTGATCCTTGGATAGTTTTAAGGGTTTAATGGCTAAGTACAGTGTTCTCGCTGACATTTGACCAACGTTAGTAATTTGGTTAATTAAAAATAAAAAACATTCGCCAAATGGAAAAAGTATTAGCAAAATAGATTCGACGTATAGTACAAAGAAAAAAATACATTTAATCCTTTAATATACCATCTTTTTTTCAATATGTTCAAAAATAATCTAACTTTTTATAACCGCGACAACGATTGTTATTAATCTAATTTCAACTAACGCCTACAAATATATTAAAAATATGTATATATGATTATGTATGAAAAACGAAAAAGAAAAGGTAAAGATTGAACACGAACAATTTGGCGAATCTAATCGCTTGGTTACTCGCCAAATGAAGAATTTAGTAGCAATTTGGCGCAATGGCGAGCGACAGCGAGAACACTGGCTAAGTATAGAAGAGGAATAGAATATAATCCCCCTTAAATCAAATCAATTGCTTTTTATGCAGAATTATCCGATTTGCTTCGAGTTTTGGACATGGATTCATTATGATAAGAAGTATCTCTGATTGGTTATGGAGTACTTTTGCTAATTAAAAAGGGGGTCATGTGATTATTCCCACCCCCTTAAATAAGATAAATTGATTTTTATGCACACTTATCCGATGTATTTCGAATTTTGTATATGAGTTCTTTTGCATAAAGTAAATCCCTGAATAGTTTTAAGGGTTTAATGCCTATGTAAAGAGGGTAGGAACATGGGATAACCCTCCTTAAATTAAATAAATGGCTTTTTACACAGAATTATCCGATTTGCTTCAAATTTTGGATGTATATTCTTTTTAATTAGGCGTACCCCTGATTAGTTATGGGATTCTTTTCGTACTTAAAAAGGGGGAGCGGGCGATTACCCCCCTCCCTCCTTAAAAATGTTCATTTTTTTTTCTTTTGCACAACTATCCGACGTATTTTAAATTTTGGATGTAGGTTCTTTCTGATAAAGTGAATCCCTGAATAATTTAAAGGGGTTGATGGCTAAATATAGAAGGGAAACGGGGGATAACCCACGACTAATCAGGAATCGTCTTATCATAATGAACTTACATCCGAAATTTGAAGCAAATCGGATAATTCTGCGTAGAAAGTCATTTATTTAATTTAAGGGGGGTTTATCCTCCATTGCCCCTCTATTCTTATCCATTAAATCCTTAAAACTATTTAGGGATTCACTTTATTAGAAATAACGTATATCCAAAATTTGAAATACATCGGATAAGTGTGCATAAAAAACAATTTATCTAATTTAAGGGGTAGAATAATCACCCGCCCCTTTTTTTAATTAACAAAATAATCCCATAACTAATCAGAGATACGCTTTGTCAGAATGAACCTACATCCAAAATTTAAAACAAATCGGATAATTCTGCGTAAAAAGCCATCTATTTAATTTAAAGGGGGTTATCCCCCGTTCCTCCCTCAATACTTAGCCATTAAACTCTTAAACCTATTCAAGGATCACCTTATCAGAAAGAACTTACATTTAAAATTTGAAATATATCGGATAAATCTGCATAAAAAACGATTTAACGAGACCCCCCCCCCTTTATTAATTAGCAAAAAACCCCATTACTAATCAAAGATAAAACTTATCTTAATGAACTTATGTCCAAAATTCCAACGAAATCGGGTAATTTTGCGTAAAAAGCTATTAATTTAATTTTAGAGAGGTTATTCCCCCGTTTCCCCTCTATACTTAACCATTACTCCCAAAGCTCTTCAGGCATTATATACTATATAAAGCCTTATCAGAAAGAACCTATATTCAAAATTTCACTCACGTTGGATAATTTAGCATAAAAACCCATTTATCTAATTTAGGGCGGATGGGGGGGGGGTAATCGTCCCTTCCCAAAACTAATCAGATAAGCGTCTTTTTAGTATGAACGTATGTCCAAAAATTGAACCAAAACAGTTAATTCAGCTTGAAAAACCCATTAAATTATGAGTCTCCCCCCCCCAATCCCCCTTTCATACTTCCCCAAAATCAATAATAAATCCCCAAAATCAATAATAAATCTCCAAAATCAATTCCTTGTCCTTTTTTTGGGGTAACTTTTTTCCTTGTCACTTTCTTCCGGAAACTTTTTTTTCGTGTCACCTTTTTTCCGCTTTTGTAGTTTATGTCACTTTTTTCCGATAACTTTTTTTCCGGTCACTTATTTTCCTAGATTCATCAAAATGTATGATCATCTATGCCTATAATATAATTTTTCTTTTTCTTTTTTTAATAAGAAAATTTTACACAAAAATTCCTTAACAATAAAAATAGTGATAAATCTGTTATAAATATTAAAAATGAATCATCATCATGAGAAATACTTCTATTTTTTGCGAAAAGTAAACTTTTTATAGCTGATAAAGTAGATACACATAAAAACAATTAATTTTCATATTATGCACTATAAATTACATTCCATGATAAAACAACCAAATTTTTTCATAATCAGTTAAGAAACTTAAAAAAAAAAAAAAAAAAAAAAAAAAAAAAAAAAAACATTCTATTAAGTATAATGTATATTTTTTCGTTTTTTCATTTTTTTTTAAAGAAAATTTTAGATAAGAATTTTAAAACTTAATACAGAGCGAGATTCTCAAAGACAGAGATGTTTAATTTAAAGATATTTAGAAACATTAAAATTCTTATAAAATTTGTAGAAATTAAATAAAAATACTGTTAAAAAATACTAAATTCTCAAAACACTGTTATCCATCAAAAATAAATAAAATTAAAATACTTTCTTTCTTGAAAATAAAGTAAATATGAATAATGCAAGATCATCCATGCCCATAATATAATTTATATATATACATATATATAATTTAATTCAGAAAATTGTACACAAAAATTCTTTTATACTAAATATAATGATGAAACTATAATAAGCAGGACTGAAACTAAGGGGTTCAGACGGGTTATATGCCCTTAAAACAAACACACACACACACAAAAAGAAAAAAAAGTCGAAAGATTTTTTTAGTATAAAATTTTTTATATGTATGAAATATAAAGGAACTCGCAAGCTAATGTTAAACCTTTGGAAGCGTTCGTTTCAAATTTGTGAAACTGAAAATAACTTTACATATAAAAAGTAACATATAAAAACTATACATATTTCAATCTATTAATATGCAAGTTGGAAATTAAAAAAAAAGGAACCTTGAGATTTAAAATTTGCCATATACTTTTCTCGCACGAGTAGCGTAGGCTCTTATCATTCAAATTAATGTTAATCCTAAGGGAGCATTGTTTACAGTCTTCTGGCCGATGTTTTTAATTATTATTAAATAAGTTTTATATTTAGGCCTTTTTTTTTTTTTCTTTCTTTCTGCATCTGCGTTTGATAACTTTCAATGCGCGTGAGCAAAATCCATGTTTCACCGAGGCGCAAAAAAAGTGCAATTTCAATCCTCATTATAAAGGTTACCAATGAATCATCAACATAAGAAGTACTTCTATTTTATGGGATGGGGGGGGGGGGGTGAATGCTATATAGCTGATATTGTAGGTAGCATGTAAAAATGACTAATAAATTTTCATAATATGCATTATAATTTTTGTTCCATTATAAAACGAACGAAATATTTTCTTAAGTTAATAAAATAATTTTAAAAAAAAGATTTAAAAACTTCATTTGGTTAGGTATTATATATATTTTTTCGTTCTCTTGATGTCAGATAAGAATTTCAAAACTTATTGCAGTGCGATGCACATAAAGAAATACACGTTTAATGTAAAGATATTTTAAAATTATTCAAATTTAATTTTTTATAAAATGTGCAGAAATGAAATAAAAACACTGATAAAAG
Organism: Maratus speculifer; assembly: GCA_964019185.1. Lineage (NCBI taxonomy): Eukaryota > Metazoa > Arthropoda > Arachnida > Araneae > Salticidae > Maratus > Maratus speculifer. The sequence goes on along the minus strand of OZ025293.1, from coordinate 137,039,259 downwards.
ATACTAAATTCTTAAATTTTCAAAACATTTATATATATATGTATATATATAAAGAACATGATATAATTTACCTTTTCTGTTGTAATAAAAAATGTACACAACAATTCTTGGATATTAATACGTCAATCAACTTCTTATAAATGTTACCAATGAATCATCTTTTAAAAGAAATTCAATTTTATGCAAAAAATAAAATGTTATATAGAGGACTAAAGTTGATAGCATGTAAAAATAATTAATTTCCATAATATGCATTATAATTCATATCCTATGATGACACAAATAAAATATTTTCATAATAAGCAATAAAAGTAATGAGCAATCAAAATTTTAAAAATTGTAATAAAAATCCATGATACTCACGAAATTAATGCATTACTTTTTAAAAAAATGGATTTATCATCTTATTCAAATCTCTGTTTGATTAATTTAGGTAAATATAAAAACTAATAGTTTTCAAGTGTGTGATAATGTTCAAAACAGGGTGCGGCACATAAACCAACATTACATATTTTGCAAATATATCGTGATTCAATTCTTTTGCGCTTCCCATCTTCACCAAATGAATTTGCACAAACAACACATCGTCGACGGGGTTTTGGTTTTCGTTCTGTTGGTGGTACAGTACTTGGAAAATGACGCCCACTTAAACGCAATACACTGCCTGGATTTTTCCCTAAATTTTTGTGGATGAGTTTGATTTCGTGATTTTTTTTCACTAGGTTTTCTATAAGTTGCATGCGGAAATCCAAATGTTTTAAAGGCCCTCCCTTTTTCTGGTACAGCACGAATGAGTTCCACACAACTTGGTCTAGAAGATGCCTAAATATCTTTTTGTAGTATTTTCGTTGCTGATTTCGAATTGTAGGGTAATATGCCATACATTGATCCGACTTATCTACTCCTCCCATATTCATATTGTAATCCACTACTGCCTTGGGTTTTAGAACAGTTTTTTGCTTAGATCGTGTTTCAACCATTTCGTCATTGTGGATAGTGCTTAAAATGCATATAGGCTTTTTATCCTGCCATTTAAATACGCACATTTTACCCTTTTGGAATGCAATTACATTTCCTTTTTGTAGCTTTTCATTTTTTATTGATGGGGGCAAACTTTTTCGGGTTGGACGCATTGTCCCAATTACATCAGTTTTACAATTAATTAAAAGTTCCGCTAATTCTGGAGACGTATAAAAATTATCCAATGTTAAGCAATATCCTTTTCCAAGCAGTGCCTGCGATAAAGTCATTACACATCGTGTTGCCATCCCAAATTTCTCATAGTCATTTTGAAATGGTGTATCTTTGCCAGTATATATTAGCATATTCCATATGTAGCCACTTTGAGATTCACATAACTCAAAAAGTTTTATTCCAAACCGTGCTCTTTTTGTAGGGATATACTGTTTGTATCCAAGGCGACCTTTGTAAGGAATCAGCGATTCATCCACAGCTATATTTTTTTCAGGGAGATAAATTGCTTGAAATTTTCTGCAAATTATTTGAAATACTTCATAAATTTTCTTTATGCGAGGATGTGGATGTGTTAAAGAATCGAAAGTCTCATTATTACTGAAATGTAAAAATTTCATCAATATTTGGAATCTTTTGTACGGCATTACTTCATTTATGAAAGGCGTACATATGCTATGCCGTTTACTCCAGTACCATTCTTCGACAGGTTTTTGTATTATTCCTTCATATAGTAGAATAGCTAGGAATATCCGCATTTCTTTCGCATCCGTTTCCTTCCAATTTTGTGCTCTTGCACTGGGTGTTAGTTCAGTTTTTTCTAAAAACTGATCAGCGAATCTGTTCGTTTCACTAGCTATATAATTCATTAATTCTTCATCGAAGAATAGATTAAAGAAATCCAAAGGATCTTCTAAATTTCCAATAGCTTTCAATCCGGGTTTTCCTTCAAATTGGAAAGCAGGTGGTGCAGGTCGTGGAATATTCGATTGAGTTTTACACCATATACGTACATTATTTATTTCTTCATTATCAGATTCAGAATTATCTTCTGATGAAGAATCATTCCACATTGACGAATTGTCAGACAGATATGAATCATCATTGTCAATATCCATACTATTTATCTCCTATCAGCACAAAGTTTCTAAAATCAAAATTACAAACGCAAGCAATATTTTTGTACACTCGTTACTGAAAATATTATGCATCTACTGATTTTCGAAAGGATTTGAAAAGTGGTTAAAAAGTAGGAAAACTGGGACCCCTCCCCCCGCCTCACACACACACACTTCCTTTTTTCACCCTCTGGCATAATTCCTGGAATTTATCTAATTCGTTATTTTCCTTGATATAAGATTTGCCAATTACCAGTGATATTACACCGGATGATCCTTTCGTAAAATGATTTATTCCTCATCCGCATAGCCTGTTCAGCTATATGGTTCACATAAAGACCCCCTAAGAACCAACCGTAAATGACATCTTTAGTGACTGAAAAAGGGAGAAAACTAATTTAAAAAATAGTCAGTTTTCAACTGCATACCTGTGACCAATAATTACAAGCATTTAACGATGTTCGAATGACACTTCTAAAACCAAATGTCAAAGGGAAATTGTAATCAGTTATTTATGCTGTATAGAGAAATTATCCGATAAAATAGTCTTTTTTTCAAAAAAAAAAAAAAAAAAAAAAAAAAGACGTTAGAGGTTTCTTATTTATTTATTTTTACTATATAAGCATGTTGCATTTATTCAAGTTAGGTTCGTGATCTTCTATTTCTTAAAATAAATAATAATAATAATAAATTTTTTATTCAAATCACATTATTTATTTATTTTTATTTATTTATTATTTTTTTTATCTCAGGCTTTATTTTTGTTTTATGACTTTTCTTTGATTTTATAAAATATAAACTATACATAACATGTGCAAGTTATAAGCATTCCCAATATATATTTATATAAATGATTCAAAAGTAAAATTTTAGGCTATGGAAAATTCTTTATTAACACAAAATGTACAGGGAAAAACAAATCAGATGTCAAAAATTAATCCGATCTTCAGTATTTTAGTTAAAATAAAAATAATTGCAGCAAATAAAATTTGTTAAAAAAAAAAAAAAAAAAAAAAAAAAAAAAAGCCAATTAAATAGTTAACTTATTATTATTTTTTTCTTATATTAAAGTGTTTGGATAAAAAAAAACGTGCTTAGTAGCTTTATCTGTCTATTTCTAATTTTCGGATGTATAAAACCAAAGGAAGAAAACATTCTTTCTAATGTAACAGGTAAAGCTATTTGATCATGAAAAAAAAAAAAAATTCTATTATCAGCCATTTCGATAACTGTAACAACAATCTTCCACCAATCTAAAAGGCATGGATTCACTCAGATACAAATGAAAATGAATTAAATGGTTCAGATTTTGTTTAAACCTTAATGTAATAGGTATCACCAGAGAGGAGCACACAAAGTTATGCAGTTTTACTTTACCTTAAATTGAAGTTTTTCTAAATACTAACGAGTATATATTCCAATAATTAATGTATTCTTGTTTGGATTTCTTTACTGTAGTAAGATTTTATTATTTTATTTAAATATTTAATAGCATTTATTTAACCTCTTCGCTACTGGCGATTATTACAGTATTTTTAATTATTACTGAATTATTTCTTCTCTCGTTTGACTTCAGAGCGAGATTTTTGTTTTATTTTCATTAGCTCGAATCTTAGAATTCGAAACATATTATTCTTATATCGAAATTTCGTTTATATTTGAGTATCATTAATAAAATGGGACAAAACTGATGTACCCATTTGGGTACTCAGGGACTAAAGAAGTTAACTTAAATTTTAATTTTTGACAAAGATACTTTATCTTTCTAAAAGCTCTTTAATTATTTGTATTAAATAAAACTAAATTATATTAAAGTATAAAGATTATTATATTTCTTTGCATTTTAAATTTATTTAAAAAAACATGAAGGAAAAACTAATATAAATCGTACTTAAAATCAAACTCATTTAAACCAATGAACCCGAATTCAAGTATAAAGAAAAGTATAGGTATATATATTAAGTGTTTCATTTCAGACATAGATTAGAAATCGGCATATTTTTCTGATGAATAATAATTTCTTAACTTTGTCAATTCACAATATATCAGTTCCACTTGAATTTCATAAAAATCTTCTTAATGCCTGAAGGGATTTGGGAGTTTAATGGTTAAGCATAGAGAAGGAACGGGGGAATAACCTATCTTATATTAAATTAATAGCTTTTTACGCAGAATTATCCGATTTGCTTCGAGTTTTGGATATGGGTTCATTTTGATAAGACGTATCTCTGATTAGTTATGGGATTCTTTTGTTAAATAAAATGGGGGGGGGGTGATTATTCACCCCTTTAAATTAGATAAAAAATTTTATGCACACATGTCCGATATATTTAAAATTATGGATATAGGTTATTTCTCATAAAGCGAATCTTGAATAGTTTTAAGGGTTTGATGGCCAAGTGTAGAGGGGGAACGGGGGATACCCCCCCCCTTTAAATTAAATAAATGGTTTTTTACGAAGAATTATCCGATTTGCTTCAAATTTTGGATATAGATTCATTATAATAAGGCGTATCGCTGACTAGTTATGAGGTTCTTCTGCTAATTGAAAAGGGGGAGTGAACGATTATCCCCCTCCTTAAATATATATATATATATATTTTTTTTCACAACTATCCGACGTCTTTCAAATTTTATATATAGGTTCTTTCTGATAAAGTGAATCCCTTGAATAGTTTTAAGGGTTTAATGGCTAAGTATAGAGGGGGAACGGGGCTAATCTACAATTAATCAGGGATTCGCCTTATCATAATGAACCTACATCTAAAATTGAAGCAAATCGAATAATTCTGTGTAAAAAGCCATTTATTTAATTTATAGGGGGGGGGGGTTATCCTCCGTTCCCTCTCCCCATATTTAGCCATTATACCCTTAAAACTATTCAGGGATTCACATTCTAGGAAAGAACTTATATCCAAAATATGAAATACATCGGATATGTGTACGTAAAAAAGAATTTATCTAATTTAAGGGGGGAGGGATAACTAACCGCCCCTCCTCTTTTTTATTAGCAAAAGAACCCCATATATAATCAGGGATACGCCTTATCATAATGAACCTATAATCTAAAATTTGAAGCAAATTCGATAAATTCTGCGTTGAATTTATTTAATATAAGGGGGATTATATTCTATTCCGCTTCTATAGTTAGCCATTAAACTCTTAAAACTATTCAGGGATTTACCTTACCAGAAAGAACCCACATTTAAAATTTGAAATACATCGGATAATTCTGCATAAAAAACGATTTATCTAATTTGAGGCGAGAATTTTGTTCATCCCCCAACCCCTTTATTAATAAGCATAAGAACCCATAAGTAATCAGAAATACGTCTTATCATAATGAACTTATGTCCAAAATTCCAAGCAAATGAGATAATTCCTTGTAAAAAGCTATTAATATAATGTAAGAAGTTATTCCTCCGTTTCCTCTGTATGCTTAACCATTAAACTACCATATCTCTCCAGGCATTATATACTATAGGAGGAATTGGGGCACATTGATACATGGGGCACATTGTTACACCCGCTCTACTGCTCACAGGGTAATTACAGGTTCACAACAGTTCTTAAAGGTGATACTAGAACATTCAACTACTTACAGAAAATCCTGGAATGATTCAGTTGTTTGATGAAACGGGATGGGTGATTTATTGTTTTTGTAGATAAAAAATAAATTTGAGTTGTACAATTGAAAAAATATTATTCAACTGTTCTCGTGTTTTCAACCGAAAAGAATACTCTCCTTGGCAAGTAAAACTACTTTTTTTAAGTTTCTCATTCTTTTTTGTTAGATAAATTATGAAGCATTCGATTTGAGACTGATTTTATTCAAAATGGCTGTATGGGGCACATTGATACAGTCTTTGTCGAGGCAAATTGATACAACCTAAATCCTTTTCTAGTTCATTTTTTTCATTACATTTTATTATTTTTTTTACAATGTACTCCTTAATGCAACCATTTTTCGCTAAAAATTTCAAATATTATTTTTTATTGAACTGAAATAGCTTTAATTTCTTTATACTAGAACATTTTACAGTATTTTTGCAAAGAGAAGACGTACGAACTTACCGAACATATAGTGCTAGTAGAACTAATTAAAGAAAAGGACGGCAGCCTGGAAAATCTCAAATTTATATCAATTCTCCAAAGAAAAAGTATTTTCTAGATGAAAAGTGTTACGTAAGAGAAACAAGCTGCAGAACAGCACAGGATAATTATATTAAAAACAGAAATTTTAAGATAATTATCCTTTATTTCCTGTTTATAAACCGATTTATAAACAGATATTTTGGTATTTAAACAGATAGTTTGTAGACAACCGCCCCCCCCCCACATACACACACACACACACCACCACAGAAAAACAAGAAAGACTGAATAAAAAAAAAAAAAAAAAAAAAAAAACATTTAATTACCTGGTTATCTAATTCTTCGTATCTTACATTTTTTTTCATTCAGGCAATAACAAGTTTTGAGAACTTTTAACCCCCCCCCCTCTTACCTTCCCCTATCTCAGTCCCGAGAGAGCAAGGATGCTCAAACTTCATAAAATCGTCTCAATCTAGTTTTTATATTCTAAGGTTAACAGTGTGTACTATTATCAGACTTATTTAAATATGTGATTTGTAAAAAGGGACGCTTTTTTCCGGGGACGCTTTTTTCCGGTGACGCTTTTTTCCGGGGGTGCTTTTTTCCGGCGCGCTTATTTCCGTGCGCTTTTTTTCCAGTGCGCTTTTTTCCGCCTACCCTAAAAAACACACACTATCACAAACAAAAAATGCAATAGAAAAAAAAAGTGGAAGGTGTGCATGTATTGGTTTATTTTAGCATTTTACACATTTAGGATAAATTAGTTCCATAAAGTATATTTAGAATTTCGGAGTGTACTTTACTCTCTAAAAAAGGGGAAAAAAAGAAAGAGAGATATTGTCCCCAGCATAGATTAAAAAACACTTTGTTTTTACAGAAATTTCGCTTTTCAATAAGGTAAAAGAAAATCTTAATAAACGATAATAATAAATAAAAACTCAGCTTATAACGCATTTTAAAACCAAATTTCAACAGTTACAGCCAGAAATTCAGCCAAATTATTCTGTTCAGCCGTGAATTTAATCTATATTATTTGCACATGCTATACATAGTATATGCTTAAACCTGGTTTAGTAAAAAAAAGCTTAGGAATTTAAAATTTTACCTTCAGAAATTTGTATCAATAAATGGAAACATATGCTTGAATTATTTGGTACAGCCTAATGTTTTATCAAAAGTTTTTTTTTTTATTATTCGCCACACATTAAGCTCAAATTTAATTGAAGCTAAAATATTTTTAAAACTACTCAATCCACACTATCAGACATTATTATTCTTAGTCGCCCATGTATCCGGGTCTTTGGATGTCCTCATGTATGATTATTTAGTCAACGCTCATTATAACGACCACCCATTAGCGCCCATTATATAGTAACCGTTCCATTATAACAATATATCCAATATCCTGGAAATATATCTCATTTATGTTATGTTATTTTGACATCCAGTATAATTACGAACAAATGCATATTACCAATACAGCGGCCAAATTAACCTATCATCCCCCTTTTTTTTTCTTTCAAAAAAAAAAAAAATATATATATATATAATAAACATTAATTTAAATTAATTTGTAAAAAAAAAAAAAAAAAAAAAAAAAAAAAACTAGTCGTTTGCAATTTGCTCAAAATTATTTCGCCAATCTTGGCTTGATAAACTTTAAATGCTGTATTACTCATATACGTTAAAGAAACATCTTATAACTTCAAAAATAAAAATCATATTATTTAACAGTTTACTGCGTCAGATTAAGTGTACCATTTCCAATTAAAATATATCTTTCAAGTGAAATTTTAATGATATACAGGCTCATGAAAAAAATCAAAGAGTGTGGAAAATGTGATTACAAATATCTCAGCTACTGGTTATCCGATCGACTTCATTTTTTTATGGAAAATTCATGCTTATGTAACTCTCTTTTCAACGACTATTTCGAGAATCTGAAAAATATAGTTGGGGAAAATAGGAGTTACTGAAATTCAATAAGCTTCCTTCCATTATTACATACTAAGCACATACAAAAATTCAAGTCTCTTAATTTATTTTGGAGAGCATTTACAGACATGCAGGCAGACGGACGGCAGTTTTTTTTTTCTAAAAAAATGCTTTTCGAAACTTCCAGTTTTTTTTTTTTTTTTTTTTTTTTTTTTTTTAACGATTTAAGATTTACCCTGAGCTACGTAAGATGGGTCTTAACTTTTATTCGTGATTTACATTTATTTTGAATTTTTTTCAGAAATTTGTTATCATTCTGTTAAAATGACTTATATATTGTCAATGTTTATTTAGTACGAAAGTGAAAAAAAAATGTAATGTTATTTTATTATGTAAATTTCTTTGAAACCCCAATTTTCCCTCACCAGATTAAAGATTACTTTTTTTTTATTCATTTTCTTTATAGCGATTTCTCATTATGAAGACCCCCTTTTCGGACTACGAGAAATCATTTTAACGAATTTAGATTGTATTTATATTATATAAACATATTTTAGTGTACTAAATATAGTTCTAATTACACTTTACTGAAATAAAAGCCACCTATGCCATTCATGTTGATAATGTGTAATTGTTAAGCTTTTGTGTTGCCCCTTATATGATCTAAGCGTTTATAAACAGCACATAAAAAGCAAAAATATATTAAACTTAAATACGCATATCATAAATGAAATCTAATTTCCAGTACTTATATCTAATTGACAGTACTGCAGATGTAGCGTATTGTATCAAAATCTTTTACGTGTCTCTGTGAATGAGATGATGAATGCTATGCAAATCATGTTATATAAGAAGCCACAGTAATGTATATAAATTTTATTGTGTTTGAAATAGTGTAAAATGACTAAAATAAGCTGCAAAAAAATTCACACTAGACCATTATGTAACAAAATTCTTTTGGCTAACCTTGTAAATGCATAAAAAATATTTTGAATCCTTGTTTTACAAAATGCATGATTCACTGCGCTACATTTATGCATATGAAAATCATTATGTTTGAAACTGCTTTACTTTATTAAATTGAACTTGAAACGATTTTTTAAATTGCAGTTGATCATATTGTAACAGAAATTGTTTAATCGTCCTTGTTAAATAAACTGTAAATTATACATACTTCGTTTTCGATACCGATCAAGTTTTAATAAGCATCTGTAACATACAAAAAATCAGAGTAATCCCAATAAACTTACACGAATCAGAGATGGTCGGGCAGACAGAAAAATATAAAATCATAAATACTTTTCAATTAATTTGGAATGTGTTTAAAAAATATATTTTTTTATGTAATTCAAAATTTTACCTGGAGGGAAGAGGCGATTTAAAGGAAAAAGCCCAAATCTACCAAATAATGTCCACCTCATTTTAAAATGCCCAATTTTTGAAAAAAAAAAAAAAAAAAAAAAAAAAAAAAAAAAAAAAAAAATGGAAGAAGAAAAAAAAAAGCATTGCTTATTCCTGTAAACTTCATTTTTATTTTTTCGAAATAATTGACGTTCTTCATCCAGAATTTTTGATATAAATACCCCAAAAACAAATCGAACACGCATATTTAAATTTACAAAGATGACTTTAGTTTTGTTAGATATTACTATTGACCCAATCAAAAATAATAATAATTATGAATAGGGTATATAACAATAATAATATGGAACAATTTATTTTTCCATAGCCTGGAAAAATAAATTTCCCTCTATGACAAAACTTTTACAAAACAATTTCTACAAAACAAATACTTCGCTTAGCCGTCGCTCTATTTCGCTAGTATCGAGAGACTCAAGGTCTACTATCCCTGCTGTGACACTAGGGAAAATTTTTAAGAGAGATCCCAAGCGAATCACCACAGGGGGTGGTGGGGAGTAACAATTAAGTATTGTTGACAAATCTAGATAAGGTAGGGTGGTGAAGTATGGTGGGGGAAGGCACATTTACCAGATTCGTTCTTGCCATTATTGAAGCGATATTCTTTGAACGTCTTGAGTCGGTGGTGCCTGTTTAGAGTATGTTTTGAAGAAACGTGCCGAGTCGGCCTTGCCTGTTTCAGAGAAACTTTTCACGAACGTCTATAGACGGTCTTGTCAGTGAGGGGGTTAATCTGTCTGCAGAAACATGTTCTTTATTTGCCAGCAACCACAAAGCAGTAGTCTTCTGTATAATCACGGTTTTGCCACAGTGTTCATACTCAGTAAAGGGACAGGTCTCTGGTAAAGGACCACCTGAAATTGTATATGTTGGAATAGAGCCATTGCCCACAGGTTTGCAGCGGACAAATTTGCAATTGCCATCTGACGTACTAACTTCTTCTCCTCGACAGATATCAGTTTCTTCATAAATTTTAGTATTATTTCTGACACCGATTGTTTCTTCATCTCCATCTTCATCAGTACTATTTTGGTGGCTAGGTAAGATAGCCACATATTTTTGTTTGAAAAGCTGGTAGATGAAGAGATGTTAGCTGCTGTAGGTGCACATAAAATAAAATCCAGGACAAAACTAAACTTAAAACATATTATATTAATTCTCAAAAATAGGTTGACAAGAAGAGCTCCAAGCGACATCAGGTAAGCAGGAAAAAAACAGAGTGAACATCATTACGGTTACAGGCAAAAGGTATCTTGGTTACACAGGGTTGAGTTGTGAGAAAAACATATAACATAGAGTTGAATTGTAGAAAAACATAACATAGAGTTGAGTTGTAGAAAAACATAACATAGAGTTGAGTTGTAGAAAAACATAACATAGAAATGAGTTGTAGAAAAACATAACATAGAGTTGAGTTGTAGAAAAACATAACATAGAGTTGAGTTGTAGAAAACATAACATAAAGTTGAAGATTTCAGATTAAATTAGAAAATAGAGTTCCTGTATCAAATTTATGTAAACAGTTTGGTTGCAGTTAGCCTCTACATTATTCCCCCCCAAGTACCATAGGTACTGACACTTTCATAGGTAGCGGGGATTAAACCACACAGTTCTACCGGAACGAGTTGTAGTTGTAGAAGGCGCAGGTGGTGTCACTGCAACAGGGTCGTCATGAGTTACACTCTGAGCTGGCGGGTTTCTATGAATGGTCACTGGAGATGCAGGTGTGACATCCTCTTGAAGAATGAATGCCGGTTTGAGGCGATCAACGCTAATTACAGCGTCTCTACCATTAATAAGCACAGTAAAATGTTTAGCAGTGCGATTGGTTATTCGAGAAGGTCCATTGTATGGCTGTGTTAGTGGAGCTTTCACGGAATCATTGCACACCAAGACATATGTGCAAGTTTCCAGAGAAGGGTGCACAAAAGGAGTTTTTCTGGTATGTGCAGATGTGGGAACTGGAGTTAACTGGTGCATGGTGTCACACAGAGTCTGGAGAAAAGTTGCAGGATCAACGCGAGACAGTTCTGAGGTATTTGAAGGCTGCAAAAATTCACCAGGTAGAGATAGTGTAGATCCATACAGCATTTCGGCACAGGTACCTTTAAGGTCTTCCTTGAATGAGGTGCGGATACCTAGAAGCACAATTGGTAGGGATTCTGTCCATCGGGCTTGGTTACGGCATTTCAAAGACAAAGCTTGCTTCAAACTGCGATGGAAGCGCTCGACAAGGCCATTACTCGCTGGATGGTATGGGACGTCCTGATACGATGAATGCCCAAGATTTTTCTAAAAGACAAAAACAGGAGGGACTCAAATTGACGTCCCTGATCAGTGGTCAGGATCTTTGGAACACCAAACCTTGCAATCCAATGGTTTACGAAGGTTCTGGCAATGGTATCAGCGGTAATGTCTTGCACAGGTATAGCCTCTGGCCAGCGGGAAAAACGGTCAACAAATGTGACCAAATAGCTGTTCCCTTCTGAAGGTGGCAACGGTCCCACTATGTCAAGATGGACATGTGCAAACCTCTCAGATGTTGCAGGAAATTGTTGTAATGGACTATGTATGTGCCGTTGGACTTTTGATTTCTGACAGCTCATGCAAGAGCGTGCCCAATTAGCAATATCTTTGGCCATACCTTGCCAAACAAATTTTTGCTGAATAAGTTTTTGGGAGGCTTTGATGCCAGGATGCGATAAATCATGGAGACTTTGAAATACTATGCGGCGAAATTTCTGTGGTACGTATGGACGTATCTTTCCAGTGCTGATATCATAGTGTAAAGTAGTTTCTGGAGAAACATGCAGCTTTTCAAACTTAAGAGATGTGTCAAGATTGGACAATAATTCTGTCAATTCAGTGTCATTGGCCTGTTCTTCAGCCATGGATGCAAAGTCTGCTGAGGACAATTTTATCTCACTTATGCGGGATAAGGTGTCGGCCACGATATTTTGGGATCCGGAGATATGCCGAATGTCAGTTGTGAATTGAGAAATGTAATCTAGGTGTCTGAGCTGACGAGGGGAACTCGAGTCCGACATTTTAGAAAATGCTAATGTTAATGGACGATGATCGGTGTAAATTATAAAATGCCTTCCTTGCAATGTATGCCTAAAATGTTTAACAGCCGAATAAATTGCAAGGAGCTCTCTGTCATAGGTGCTGTAATTTTGCTCGGTTGGGCTCAATTTACATGAAAAGAAGGCGAGAGGTAATAACTTGTTATCATCTACAACATTTAACACCGCACCAATAGCAATATCCAAAGCGTCAGCACTTAAGGTCAGTTGTTGATGCGGGGCATGGTACGCAAGAGTTGCACAGTTTATCAGGTCTTTTTTACAAGTGTCAAAAGCCTGCGTCAAAATATCATTCCACGGCACAGGACGTTTGTCATTCCTTTTAGAATCTTTTAACAGTTCGTGTAAAGAGGCTTGGGTACGGGCAGCATGAGGGATGAAACGTCTATAAAAATTTATCATAGCTAAAAATCGCCTTAAATCAACAATTGTTTGAGGCTTAGGGAAGTCTACTATAGCTTGAGTTTTCTGGGGGAGTGGTTGAACACCAGAAGGTGTTATGAGACAACCAAGGAAAAAAACTGAAGTTTTTCCTAAAATGCACTTTGCCGGATTTAATTTTAGCCCATGTTGACTCAAGCGATCAAGGACCTGTCGGAGATGGCATTCATGTTCCTCCTCATTGTTGGATGCAATGAGGATATCATCTAAGTATGGAATGCAAAAATCTAATCCTTTTAAAACTTCGTGGATATAACGTTGGCAAGTCTGGCCAGCATTTCTTAAACCAAAAGGGGTATATACAAATTCAAAAAGGCCGAAGGGGGTTGTTACGGCGGTTTTTGGGATATCCTCGGTATAAACGGGAATTTGATGGTAAGCACGAGCCAAATCTAATGTGCTAAAAATTTGCTTCCCATGAAATAGCTGCGTACAGTCCTGAATGTGGGGTAATGGGTATCTATCAGGGATAGTGGAAGCGTTCAGACGACGCTAATCTACACATGGGCGCCAGCTACCATCAGCTTTGGAAACCATATGTAGGGGGCTTGCCCACGGGCTATTTGATGGTCGTACAATGCCCTGTGCCATTAGAAACTCAAACTCTTGACGAGCTGCTTTGAAGAGTTCTGGCGATAATCGACGCGGTTTAGAAAAGACAGGGGCACCTTTAGTCTCTATATGATGATAAATATGCGGGGCTTTATTTTCCTTGCTTGCACGTGAAGGATTAGTCAAATCAGAGTATTCGGATAAAATTTTATCAAATTTGGTAGGGCCGAGAAGTACGCTTAAGGTACTACTCCCAGGTAAAACTTTGGCAATTTTCCCATGTGATGACAACAGAGTTTCTGCATCAATTATGAAATTGTTCTTGGCGTTAACAAGTAAATTGAAATTTTTGAGGAAATCAACACCAATGATTGGTTGATTCACTTTTGCAATGACGAAAGACCAAGTAAAATTTCTTCGCAAATTTAAATCCAGGGTCAAACGTTTTGTGCCAAATGTTTGAATTTTTGTTCCGTTTGCAGCATAAAGTACTAAACCCTCATCAATAGTACTATGTTTAAAATAATTTGCTGGCAAAATTGAAATATCAGCCCCAGTGTCGACGAGGAAATTTAATTTTGAGGTAGAGTCGGCCAAAAGAATGCGATTAACATGGCGGTCGCGATTATGGCCCTGATGCGATCGCCGGTCTAGTTTTCCGTGCGAAAAGAACAGGGAGCTGAGCATTTTCTAGCTTTAGAGCCAAAATTTGTATGATAAAAACAATGTTTATTGGCAGGTTCTTTGCAACGACGTCTGGATCGGCTGCGCCGAAAATTCCTATCACGTGATTGAAAATTCTCTCTTAGGCGGCCCCGCTGATTAATTTTGGTTGTTAACTCACTAACTTGTTGAGTTAACTGTGCAATTTGTAACTCAAGGGACGAAGTATGAGCATTTGAGGTGCTTGGAACATTAGAGGCTGAGTTTATTTGGGGAAATATAGCTAAGTCATGAATTTTATCAGCAACAGGAGCCAGTTTTGCTAAATCCTCATTCAGTGCACCCACAATACTGCGTGTAGTCGTGGGCAAACGTGAAAGCCACAGCGATTTTAAGAGTGGTTCTCCTACGGTAGTGCCAGCCAGGGTCCTCATGCGAGCCAGCAACTGAGATGGGCGTAAGTCGCCGATCTCTACCCCCTGCAACAATGTGCAGATCCGCGATTCCTCACTCTCTGAATGCGAATCGATCAATCGTTTTTTTAACGCCTCGTAAGGTCGATCGCCCGGAGGGTTAGTAATAATATCACTCACGGAGATCAAAATATCGGCGTCAACAGCCGCGACCACGTGGTTAAATTTTGTAACTTCGCAAGTGATTTTAGCCAGTGCAAATTGGGCTTCGAGGCGAAAAAACCATAATGATGGATTCGTCTTCCAGAAAGAAGGTGGTTTAACGCCTACATGAGATACCTGCTAGCACTTTCGTTAAAAGTATCGTCTGGCATGATTGAGAATATATATAAATACACAAAATAGAAACACAAAATAAATTATATACAATGCATTGAGAGGGGAAAAATTGTTACTACACGCTATAGGATTGAGCCGAATTAGAGCACCAGTGACAGAGCGAAAGAATTTAATTCAGAAATTAGCATGATTGACATTTTTTTTTTTTTTTTTGCTACTATAGAAAATTAACATGATTACAAGATATTATGAATAATGTGACTTACCGATCACCACGATAGCATTACGGTGCACCGACACCTTGATGCAAGATCCTGCACATTACGTACACACGTGCGGTAAAATTATTTATATAATGATAATATGACCACAGATGGTCAAAACGATATCTTGAGGAACTATCTATGTTGTATTTCAGTAGTTCTTAGGCCTCCGCTCAATGATGGAGTAAGATTAGCGAGCGGATCCAATCAGCAGGCGCGTTTCATTTTCACAGAGTCACCACTTTGGTGGCTAGGTAAGATAGCCACATATTTTTGTTTGAAATGCTGGTAGATGAAGAGATGTTAGCTGCTGTAGGTGCACATAAAATAAAATCCAGGACAAAACTAAACTTAAAACATATTATATTAATTCTCAAAAATAGGTTGACAAGAAGAGCTCCAAGCTCCAAGCGACATCAGGCACTGCCCCCTCTACAATGCCTATTCACTGAGCAGACAAGTGTGAAACGTCATGAAGTGGAGGCGAAATCACTAACCCTACTGGTTAAACAATCGCCACGAAGCTTGTTCAAAAACAGTTGTCAGGGAAACCGCCTCCACTACGTCACAAGCGAGAAGGCATTGTAGAGGAGGCAGTGCATCAGGTAAGCAGGAAAAAAACAGAGTGAGCATCATTACGGTTACAGGCAAAAGGTATCTTGGTTACACAGGGTTGTGTTGTAGGAAAAACATATAACATAGAGTTAAGTTTTAGAAAAACATAACATAGAGTTGAAGATTTCAGATTAAATTAGAAAATAGAGTTCCTGTATCAAGTTTATATAAACAGTTTGGTTGCAGTTAGCCGCTACACTATCTTCCAACCCTTCAATGTCATCTGCATTTCTTTCGGTGTTCCGTTTTCTGAAAGCCACTTTGGGAATTTGAGATTTACTTGCAGTTGCAGAACTTTCAATTGATGTGTCACACGACTGGTGTTGTAAAAAAATTAAAAATGTGCCCCCCTGGAGGGGCAGAGTGGGGCGTGACACACAAGACATCCATAATATGAATAAGCAGTTGCAGACCTTTCAAATGATGTGTTACACGACTGGTGTTGTAAAGAAATTTAAAATGTTCCCTCCCTGGAGGGGTAGAGTGGGGGGGGTGACACACAAGACATCCGTAATATGAATAAGCAGTTGCAGACCTTTCAAATGATGTGTCACACGACTGGTGTTGTAAAGAAATTGAAAATGTGCCCCCCTGGGGGGCCAGAGTGGGGGATGTCACACAAGACATGCACAATATGAATAAGCAGTTGCAGACCTCTCAATTGATGTGTCACACGACTGGTGTTGTAGTGAAATTAAAAATGTGCCCTCCTGGGGAGCAGAGATGGGGGGTGACACACAAGACATCCATAATATGAATAAGCAGTTGCAGACCTTTTAAATGATGTGTCACACGACTGGTGTTGTAAAGAAATTAAAAATAAGCCCCCCTGGAGGGCAGAGTGTGGGTGACACACACGACATCCATAATATGAATAAGCAGTGGCAGACCTATTAAATGACGTGTCACACGACTGGTGTTGTAAAGAAATTAAAAATGTGCCCCCCTGGGGGGCAGAGTGGGGGATGTCACTCAAGACATACACAATATGAATAAGCAGTTGCAGACCCCTCAATTGATGTGTCACACGACTGGTGTTGTAGCGAAATTAAAAATGTGCCCCCCCCTGGGGGGCAGAGTTGGGGGGTGAAACACAAGACATCCATAATATAAATAAGCAGTTGCAGATCTTTTAAATGATGTGTCACACGATTGGTGTTGTAAAGAAATTAAAAATGTGTCCCCCTTGGGGGGAAGAGTGGGGATGTCACACAAGACATGCACAATATGAATAAGCAGTTGCAGACCTTTCAATTGATGTGTCACACGGCTGGTGTTGTAAATAAATTAAAAATGTGCTGGGGGGCGGAGCGGAGGGGGACACACAACACATGTATAATAGGAAATTGGCAGTTTCAGACCTTTCTAAAGATATGCAACATAAGGGGTGTGGACAAAAATTAAAAAAGTTCCCCTTTGGGGGGGCGAGTGGGGTGCGGCACCCCAAACATGCATAATTGAAATGAGCAGTTACAGTTCTATTAAACGATACACCACACGATGGGTGTATAAACAAATTTAGGAAATGCCCCCTGGGAGAGCAGAGAAGGGGAGATGGTGCAAAATATGAAGAATTTCCAAAGATATGTCACATGACGGGTGGTTACGAAATTTAGAAAAGTATCCCCCTGGAGGGGATGGAGGGCGTATCGAATGCGTAAAAAATTATAAATCGCCAATTTTTTCTAACAATATAGCACACGATGGGTGTCATCAACTTTTAAAAATATTCACATCAGGCAAAATTTTGAAAGATTTGCCGGCGGGGGGAGGGGGGGTGCATTCACATGAATAGTCACCGGCGACGTCGCCGGGCTTTAGAACGATGTAGATGTATCACACGAGTTCTCTCCCCGACAAATTAGATTTTTCTCGAGATTTTCAGTTCGAGATTATGAGATTATACTTGATTATATATGATTATATTGATTACAAGTGATTACATGGGATTACATTAGGACTTTTTTGATTATACCTGATTACATGGGATGACATGATTACGCAAGATTACAATAAAATTACACTGATTACAGAAACGGTTGTACGAGATTACACTCCATTGAGAGGCATTTTCGCCGTTCCTAACCGATATTGCAAAATAACATACTGAGCATGCGTGCGGACTTAGATTGAAATTCTCTCTCTAGAAAAACTGTACATACAGGGTTGCCATATTGGCGCTTTTATCTTATCAGACGAGACATTTTCATCCAATATTACATTACTATTTTATTTTTATTAACAAAAACACTGCTTTAGAAATAGTTCATGTGATTTTTTAGTATTTATTACTAACGCATTTAGGATATTATTAATTACTCAACAGATAAACAGTTAAATTTTGCAAATGAGCTTATCAATGAGAAATTTAAACGTATTACTTATAAAAATGTAGATGCAAATATATATTATTCCTTTTATAATGCAAATATGTTATTCCTTTATAATAATAAGAATGATTATCTTATTTTACATCTTGTATGTTCTGTTGCAAAAATAATACATCTTTAAAGAAGCATTAATTTATTTTAAGTAATACATATAAATTTAAATGTAATAATTTATGATTTTTACAGATTTAATAATGCATTATTATTTTAGATCCTATATTACATTTTTATGTAATTTTATTAAATACTAAATACATTTTTTGTTGAATATTATTACTATGGTCTTCCTTTTTAAGTACGACTTCATAAAACTTTTTTTTAAAATTCAGTTATAAGAAATTAAATTTAAAAGCTATCTATTCAGATAATTATAAATTCTTTTAATAAATTCGTTTAAATAACTGGATATAGATGGCAGCACAGAAAAGTTTTCTTTCTTTATTTTTCACTTTTTATGCATGTAAATAATTCAGCTTTAATTTTTTTTTTCTTTTTCTTTTTTACCTTTTTAATGATAAAATATATCTATTTTAACTTTTTAAAAAACTTTTCATATGCTATGATTTTAATTTAACTTCCTCTCTTTGCTTTTATTACATCTATCAAAAATACAAATTACTTTGCAAGGATATAGATTATAATTAAGAATTTTTTTAAATTTAAAATAGAGTTTTCAGTTATACTATTATTAAATTAAGTTAAATAATTATTTATAAATAATAAATAAGCAGTGTCTAAGTATTCCAACTACCTAATTATATTTAATATTTTATTATCAAATTATTTATTGATATTATAATATTTAATGTTACATAATTTTCATACAATTTATAGCATATTTGAATATAAAATAAAATAGAATATTTGATAAAGATAAATTATTATATTTTGTAATAAATAATTATCAAATAATTGTTGTTCTTATATTATAAAATTAAATGTGTCAGTAATTTATAGATCAAATTATCATATTTGCTGATTTATTTTTGATAAATATAATAATACAATAACTTAAATCAGCATCAAATTATTATTACATTAGTAATGTAATAATAACCACATATTTCAATAAATGAAATTTTACATATCAATATTTCATTGAAAATTAATGATAATTTATATTTATTTATAAAATATTATCTTTAGATAATAAAGAAGATAATATTTATTAGCAATTACATCTGTTTTATTTATAATGAAAGTATTTGATAATATTTAATGTTGATAATAAGTAAATACTAAAATATTATAGACATAAATAGTCAAATAAATCATTTAATGATACGAAGTGTCTATTTTCACAGCAGCCGTAAGAATATTAATCTTACGGCAGTCTATTGCACATGCGCAGTCGAGGACTGCCGTAAACGATTGCCGGAGATTCTTGATGAGAATGAATCAGGGAAAATGAGCGACTCATATGTGACAATGAGCAACAACGTGGTGGCTTATTATCGCTGAATGCGTAATTTTGATTATTGTTTTGATTAAACAAAACAAAACAAAAAAAAGTTGAGAAGGAATAATTCACCAACTTTAATTCCACTTTTTTTCAGATTTTAAGAAGAACTACAGCTTAGAGACTAAATTTATTAAATTTTACATCTCTGATTCGCGCACTTAGCAGTCACGTGTGGCATTTACAAAATGAGAAAATAATATAAAAAATGCGTGGATTATCGTAAGTATATTTTATTTAATAAATAGTTTGTGAACACATGCATATTGTTATTCATATTTCTATAGACCCACAACTTCGTCTTCCACGCGAAAAAAATAAGTATACCTGTTGTAATTCACCTTTAGTAGTAATAAAATGATAATAAGCAGATAAAATATAATAAGCTATATAATAATAATACAGTATTGTAGTCTTAAAAAAAAGCTTATTCTAAAGTCATGAACGCCGTGCCTAAATAACGTGCTATAGCTTTATTTGAGAAATATGGAGTATACAATGCTTCTATAGAAAAAAAATACATTAAGTATATGCTGTATACCCACATTACACTCCTTATTAAATATCAATAAGATAAAATTAGTGTTGGCTAACCTTAAACATTATTTGAGGGAGGAATGTTTATTGAAATATGCAAAACAATCTATATATGCACATGTTCACAAACTGTTTATAAAATAAAATGTATTTGCTGTAACTCATGCATTTCATTATATTTTTTTCTCATTTTGAGAATACACTTAAATTTTATATTTAATTCCCTTCAAATATTTTTCTTTTAGTTTAAGATATTGCTCACAACTGGATTCCAATGTGTAAATCGGAAACAAACTGATTGATTAATTTAGTCTTTTTGAATGTTTGTTCCTTTATTTATCTCAAAGTCAATATGTAGAAAATAAAAATTGTATAACTCATCACTATATTATCAATTGAGATGACATCAGACTTTCAACTTTGACCAATTTTACAAATGGAGGTTTGGTCTGGTAAAAACATAAACAAAATCTAGACCACAAACCACATTGCACCTGTTCCAAAATCTTGTTACTCCATAGATTGTCTTTTTTTCAAACTCTAGGACATATGTTAATAAAAACAAAAAATAGTGTTAATGTTAATAAAACCAAAAATAATGCCCAGTTAAACTGGCCGCATTGAGCTCGCAGGCTACGCATACTAATTGTTTATTAAAACCTTATATTTTCAAGGAATAACACTGTTTGAAAAACAAAAAAACCCATTTGACTAATTTAAAGGGGGAGGGGTAATTGTCCGAACCCCTCCCTCCTTTATACTTAACAAAAGAACTGCATCAGGGAAGCATCTAATAACTATGAACCTGCATCCAAAAATTGAAATAAATTGGTTAATTAAACATGAAAAATCATTTACCTGAATTAAGAAAGGTAGTCCTCCATGCATACTTATCCAATGCATTCCCAAAACAAATCAGAGAAGCGTTTTATCAGAATGAACCTATACACAAAATTTAAAGCAAATTGGTAAATTCTGCATGAAAAACCCATTAACCTAAATTTAGGGGGGGGGGGGATGTTATTTTCTACTTTTCCAATGAATACCCAATATTAATCACAGAGTCAAAATGTTCCAGTATCCAAAATTTGTAAGAAATTGATAGTTCTGCATAAAAAACCCATTTATCTAAAATAAGGCCAGGGGGAGGTAGCCTTTCTCCTTTTTATTACACTTGTCTAATGAACTTCCAAAACTAATCATTGGAAATTCAAAACAAATATCAATCAGGCTAGAAAAGAAGTCTAAATTCGTTTTTTAGACTTTGTGTAGGGAGTGAGTGCCATGATATGGTGACATCACTTGCAAACGAAATACATAAAAACGTCTACATTGTTTGTTTTTTTTTGTTTTTTAACCACTTCAACGGCTGCCCCGAGATAAATCAGGGGTTAAAGCACTGTTTCCCCATACCCGTCGCTGGTTAAGTGGTTAATTTAATTCTATAAATGTAAAGTCGCAGAAATCTGTATTCTTGCTAAAATTTTATCTTTACACTGTGCTACAAAAAATAAATAAATAAATAAATTTTTTAAAAAAAGCAAGAGAGAAATTTACAAAACTAGTTTTTGTGAGACTATAAAAATCTGTTGCTCTACAAATGAATCTAGTAAAATTGTACTAATCTTACTAAAATTTTATCTGTTACTTGGGTCGTAGTTATATAAAAAGTTCTAGGCTTCCCAGTTTCCTAAAAAAAATTTAAGAATTTTTTAACCCTACAGATTTTTTTTATTTATAGTGCAAATCTGTATATATTACATGAATTTTTGTTGTTATTGTTACATAAAAAGCAGTAGCTGCAATGAGGATTGCTAAGTAGTGTTTAAATAATGTTACTACCGCTTTGGTATAAAAAAGTGCAAGGAGCGAAATAAAAATGCAGAAATACTTCTATTCAGTAAGATTCCAGTTTTAATTTATTCTATGAATACATTTCTTGATTCATAGATATATCTTGTGAGCATGTAAAGCAATAAAAAATATTCCGTGTATAATGCGCACTCAGTGTTTTTGCCCTATAACCCTTTCCGGCACACTGTGCCCGGTCCGGGATACCTAATTTTAATTCCAAACTTGCAAGTGGCACCAATAATATTTTAGTAAAACTTTACTTTTACAAGGAAAGTTAAAATTAAGGAATTCAAAATATCTAAGAAAGTCGTTTGCAAATTCCGGTGGCAGTCGATAATTAGTAATTTTACTACAAAATTTGCCCGTGCCGGAAAGGGATAATTTGGGGAGAAAAATTGCACATTATACGCAAGTAAATACAGTAAGGATGGAGAATTAGCTATTTGTTCCCCCTCTTTATTCTTATCCAATGAGCACTCAATACTAATCATGAAGGTGCCTCAACAGAATGATCCTATATTTAAAATTTAAACGAAATCTGCATGAAAAACCCATTTATCTAAATTAATGGTGGGAAGTTAGCCCCCCATCCCCCTCTTAGACTTATCCAATGAACTCCTCAAACATAGAGACCCAAAAATACTCAAGAGAAAGGGTCACATTGTCATTGTCTTCTGCAACAATATTTAATTTTGATCAGTATTGTTACTTTCAATCTAGATTATGTTTGTAATTTGAATCGTTTGTACTTTAATATATACACTATATCTCTGGTGTTGTGTGTCTTTTCGATCACCTTGTACTAGACAATTAACAGTATTTAAGATGACAAATTTAGATTAACTGTGTAAGGATAATTCTGTTTTTAATTTTCTGAAAGTGTAAAGTATTAGTTTTCAAAAATTTTAAATAATCTGTCTCAATATTTAGACATTTTTTTTTTTTTTTTTTTTTTTGGCAAATATTCTCTGAAAAAAAAAATCTCATAAATAGTTTACAAAACATAAAATAATAATAAAAACAATTTTATCAAAAGATTGCAGGAAAAATGCAAATTTCATTAATGGATGTAAAACAGAAATTTTGTCAAAGGCTTACAAAAAAAAAAAAAAAGTCAAAGGATTGCAGGAAAAAAGTGAATTTTGTTGAAAACACTGACCGGTATACCTAAATTGTGAGTGGAATTGCTACTTTTTGCTTCTTATTAATATTCTGCCTGGACTTTTTTTATTTAAAGTTCTACTACCTATACATTATTTTCTTCGGTTTATAATCACTAATAGGTGTGCAAAGGCGATATTTTAAGAAAAACTTACCATCCTGTATGATGCAACATGCAGTTGAAAATTGTTATTAAAAAATGCAAGTGACTGCGTAAATTATTAATTACTCAATGCATTTTCATATTTTTTCTGTAAATTTTAAAAATAGTATTTATAACAAAGGAAAGTTGAGTATAGGATAAACTTAGTGCACAGGTTTACACTGTGATAACTTGAAAAGTTACAAAATATATCTAACTAGTGTAATATATATATATATCCTTCAATTTTGCAAAATCCTAAACATTTACTCACTTTGTCAGAAAATCCACTTGCCTGTACATGTAAAATGATGTATTTCCCGACCCCCTGATCACATATAGCTGAGTATACCCCTGATCACTAGCATAGTCATAACACTATGAATATACATTACATAATATGCTTATAAGTTTACTAAAAACAGAGGGTATTCACAACATCTAATTTTTAAAATCCAGAATTTATGCAGTGTATATCATCACAAACTCTTTACTACATCCATATTACTACATCCAATTACTACATCCAATATAAATCCTACAAGAGCATTTACAGATTTTTCACTTGCATTTCATTATTTTTATTTTATTATTTTTTTTTTTCTGCATAAGACACTTGAAGTTGACACCTTTTATATTTCATCAGTAATTTTTCAATTTTATTTCCAGTTTTTTTTTTTTTTTTTTTTTTTTTTTTTTTTTTAAATATGTGGATATTTTTACTTTTGGAACAAGTTGTAACCAGTTCAAAAAATGGAACTATCTCAACATAAAATAACTTTAACCAAAACTGCAAAAAAACATATCGACCTTAGGTGTGTTCAGGCCAAATTTTTTTTATAAATATTATCTGCAAACGAGAAATCTGTAAACAACACTCCCATAGGATTGTTTATTCAAATTTCTCTGTCCGAGTTGTGTATGTAGGTTCTTAAATAAAAGGCTGTTTAAGTGAATTGGCAATGCTGATGTTCTGGCACCAATTAAATACTTTCATCTTCAATGACAGCTTAGCAACCGAATTGCTAGAGAACTCAGATGAGAAAAAAATGCAATAAATAAATTTCCTATTTCAAATGAAAATCAAATTTTCATTACTTGAGAGGCACAAATGCCAACCTAGCGAAAAGGTTTCCTATGTTCTACTGACTTTAAAACCTTTTCACTACATCAGCATTTGCGCCTCTTAAGCAATAAAAATTTGATTTTCACTTGAAATATTGTATGCAAGGTATTATTCAATTTAATCTAGGATAATCTTGTCCGAATGAACCTGGAAAAAAAAAAGAAGCAAATCTGATAGTTCTATCAAGTGTTATCACATTACGTGCTTACATATGTACATACAAAACCAGTGGACACATTATGTCATTAGTAACAAATGTACTATGATAGAATCCCTGTCTATAAGTATAAAGGGACTAGTCTTCCTTTATATATACTTAACTAATGAACCTCCAAATTTAATCATCCTTAACATAATAAACTGCTAGTGGGGAGGACTGGTCCTGCTTTATAGGTACAAAACTAATGAACTTCAAATCTAATCAGATAAGCTCCTTTTCAGAATAAACTGGTAAGCAAAGCGAATATTTCTGCATGATAAAAATCATTTATTTAAATTAAGGGAAGGATTGGACCTTTGTTACCCCCCCCCCTTTTTATACTTAACCAATGAACTCCAAAAAGTAATCAGGGAAGTACCTTATCAGAATGAACCTGGAAAAAAATGAAACAAATTTGACATTTCTATCAAGAGTTATCACATTACACACTTACATACAGAACCAATGGACACATTATGTCATTAGTAACAAATGTACTCTGATAGAATCCTTGCCTTAATACCAAATAACGACCTTATAAACTTTCGATATGATGATGGGAGGCCAATCTGAATGATTATCATTACACACTTACAGTACTGATAACATCTATTCCTTTTATCTTAATCAAAGACATGCATTAATTATGCAAAGTAGTTTACAAAATCATTCATCTGCTTGAAACAAAACTAATCAACAAGTACATTTTCAAATATTCACATACTTGCAATCATTTTTCATTGATTATATAGCACCATATACAGTGGAACTTTTCTTAACGAATTCCTTATTTAATGAAATTTTCTGCTGAACCTTGACTTTGGACACCATTCAGATGTAAATTAATCTCTATATTGTGAAAAATATATTCACTATAACAAAGTTTATCATCATTTTGTGCCTGTACAACTTTCAAACGGAGAGTTTCTGTTGCAATAAATGTATGAATTTATAACGGCAGATTGTATGAAAGTGAAGTTATTTCTTTATTTAATCATTTCTATTCTTTCTGCTAAACAAAATAATTTTTTTCACACTTAGATAAACACTTACTACTGCTATACCATCACAAAGACATTTTGGCATTGAGAATGGGAGATTGGGGGGGAGAGGGAAGTCTTCTGCACAATGAGAAGGTGAATCAAGTTTCATGAAAATGTTCAGATGAATCCTTAGAATATGCAAAAGTTTTAATAAAGTGATTTTTTCTTTTTTTACGAGAAATTATACATAGTAATACATAGAGAAATTATACATAGTAATATTGCAGATTTTTTTAAAAGTTACAAATTTGCAATAGTACTGACCAAAAAAAAAAAAAAGGGTGCACTACACTTTAGTTTTTGTTAATATCTCTCGATTATATGTTTTTTTTTTAATTTAACTTTTCTCATTTGGCTACATTGCATTAAAAAATAATAATAAGTAAAACCTGCCCGAAAAAAAGTACATTTTTTCAATATTTTCGTTTTATTCATATTTTATTAAACAAACTTCATGAACTTAAAATTATTTCTATTTAACAATATCCCCCACTCCTAAACTTCACAAATTTCTGTATACTAAAAGTAAATTCTGAAAACAATTACTGACTTTTTCACAAAATACCAGAGTAAAACCTATAAAACAAAATCAAAAAGAAAAAAAACCCATTTTTTTAGTTAATTTTCATCTTAACTTCTATAATTCCATGATATTTATAAGGCAAAAATATGATTTTTCTTTTTAAAACAGGTTTTAATCATAAACAGTTTCCATTTTCATTGGTTTTATTTCCTCCTGGTAAAAAGTTTCTGAATTCAACACTGATTTGTGTTACTTAAGTAGAGAAAGAAGGTTGAATTAAGCAGGCAGGAAAATTATTTTGAATGTAATGTTTTTTATAATCTACAATTAAGTCATATTTGAATCCATGTTTTTTTACTTAATTCAATTAGTTTCATAAAAACCCTATGAATTAAACAGGAATAATTAAAGTTTCATCTAAATATGTGTAAAACAGTCCCCGCAGACCAATTGAGCAAAGATAAATTAGGGGACTCCTTTTGAATCATTATTCAAATAGAACTGATGGCCATTCATATGTCTATGTGTAATATATAAACATATTTTGGCACTCTGGACATAAATGAAAATTCATAGTTCCGTCAATTCTAAATTAAATACTTTAATCAATAAAAGTGCACTTTTTTTTCTTAGTATGAAACAAAACTTTTTTAAATAACTTTAGCAATTTGTTACATTACTTTAAAATGAATGTAATAATTTCAACATATGGAAGTGTTGGAAAAAGAAAGTAAATGTTATATAATTTAATGTATGGAATTGGGGGGCTCCTTAAAGTCCGTATCCCAGAATTTAAGTCCCGATTTGCCCATGTGATAATCAGGATCTGGTATGAAAAACATTTTTCAACAATAAACAAAAGCTCTAAAAGTCTTTTAAATGATTAGATGCATAAATAAGTTCTGTTCCTGCAACATTATACAAATCACATTTAATATGTGAACCCGTTCAATATGCAACTTTTGCCTAATCCTTTGAAGCATGTCTTAAGTGGATTTGACTCTACATACTTACCAACCTTCTATTATCAAATAAATGCAGATTCTGCTAGTATTGCTTGATGCAAATAGATATACAAAACAGTGCCATATGAAAGGAGGGGGGGGGGCAAATGGCACCCCAGGCATGTAAATTTAGGGGACGCCAAATTTAAACATAATTTCTCGCTTGTCACAAGAAAAAGTTGGGGGTAGTGCGTGCCAAATTCTAACTTTCTCCTGGACGCAATTTTCTCTTTGCATCGTTTTTTGGCATGAGAAAACTATTGGGCTGGTTCACATGTTCAAAAAATTTCGATTAGTGGGTCATTATGGGTGAAGACATTTTTATCTAAAAAAATGGCTCTTATGATTTTGACCAAATTTTATATTTTATCATTTTGGATTACAAGAAGACCATTGGGTTAGGTAACATGTTCGAGAAAATTTGGTTAGTGGGTCATTGTGGGTCATGCTATTTTTATCTATAGATTTTCTCACGGAATTTTCACTAAAAATTGCATTCTATGGTTTTGGGCATGAGAAAAACATTTGGCTAGGTTACATGTTTGAGAAAAAATTTTAATGGGTCATAAAGGGTCTGGGTCAAGCTATTTAAACAACGACGTGATTGATTTTAGGGCTGCACTGAGTAGTACTTTGGCCGAGAAGCCGAGTACCGAGCCTTTTACTACTCGGCCAAGTACCGAATTACCAAGCCCGAGTAGTTGTATATACGAATGAGCTTTCAATGCACACAAAGTGAGCTTTAAGAGTAACAAACAGTGTAAATATAATAAAGATACTTCTTTAACATATAATCATATATTTTCTAGTTAGCTTTTAAATAATTTCTAATTAACTAATTTGAAATTTAATTATACACCCTTTAAAGATAATTTTTAAAATTTCAAACAGTGTAAAACAGTAGCATTACTTTTAAAAAATGGAAAAAAAGTGATACATAAAATTTAAATTCAACCAATGTAAATTAACTGATTCTTCAATTTACAAATGAAATCTATATCAAGAATGATTATTGGTAGCTGTAATTTTGAATAATTCAAATAACTGTTGTTAAAAGTAATGATGTAAGCTTGCATTATTCACAATATGCAACCTACAATAAAATCTGTTTTATCACCTAACAGGCTGTTTTAGACATCTTAGAAGCTAAAAACATTGTAGGAGGATTTTGACTATTCTATATAGTTGCATGCTCAAATTTCGAAAAAAGTTCAGTTTCCTTGCCTGGATCCAAAAAGATTAATTATTAGAGTAATTAACTGTAATAAACCATAAGATGGAGTTCAAAATATAATATATTGAAAATGTTGCATGCATTAAAACAGCCTCTTTGCTTTTATGCTGCTGAAAGTAAGATAAATTTAACCACAGTTCAGTAGCAATCACTGTGAAGTGTACTGAAATTGTTACTTTTATTCAGAGTAATCATAACATTGATGAGCTCAAATGAATAGATCCCCGTGTTAGGAGTAATACTACCAATTAAAACATTACAACATAATTTGGAAAAAGAAAGTTTCAGCCATTTTAATTGTGATACAATGAAAAGCGGATTAAGAAGTTAACTGGAGGGAAGAATTTGCATTTGTGTATTTTTTTAAGTTTTCCATATTTTGTAGGCACATTCTTATATATTAAATAAAATATTTTTTGAATAATTGCAAATATTATACATTTATATTCAAATGACTTTTACAGATCAGTTATTAAAATTCCTTTGTCTTCAATAATGTTATGAATCAATCAAAACATTTAAAGCACCAAAATATTTTATTTCTTCTTGCAAACTAGTTTCAGTAGCCATAGCATACCATCATCAGTGCAAAAAATGATGATGATTCTATACTATGGCAACCAAAACTAGCTTGCAAGAAGAAATTAAATATGTTAGTGCTTTAAACTTTGATTTATTCATTGATAATGTATTGTTCCAAATAATTTCTCATTGTAATGATAATAAATGCTTATAAATGAAATCCTTACAACTACTCGGTAATGTACTCGGTACTCGGCAAATTGGCCGAGTATGCTGAATACCGAGAACTCGGTATGGCCCTAATTGATTTTAATGAGATTCTGTATATAATAGTTTTTTGACTTGAGAAAATTAATGGGTTAAGTCACAAGTTTGATAGATTTCGATTATAGGGGTAATTTGTGGGTCATGATGAATCATGTCAAGCTATTACTAAAGAACAGGTGGATTGATTTTAATGAAATTTTGTATACCACATATTTTTTTCGTCACGAGAAAAACATTGGTATGGGTCACATGTTCGAGAAATTTCAATTAATGGGTCATAAAGGGTCCAGGTCAAGCTGTTTATATTTAAAGAACAGCAGGATTGATTGAACGAAATTTTATATGAACAACTTTTAGACACGAGAAAACTAATGGGCTAAGTCACATGTTTGAGAGATTTCAATTTTAAGTGTCATTTGTGGGTCATGGTCAAGCTGTATCTAAAGAACGAGTGGATTGATTTTAACGAAATTTTGTGTATAACATGTTTTGGGCATAAGAAAATCATTGGGCTAGGTCACGTGTTTGAGAAATTTCAATTAGTGGGTCACTTTTAGGTAATTCTAATTTTATCTAGACAATGTCTTGTGCAATTTTGACTAAATTTTGTATTCTATCGTTTTCAGTCACAAGAAAATCATTGGGTTAGGTCAGATGTTTGCGAAAATTCGATTAATGGGTCAGGGTCAAACTAATTATATCTAAAAAGCAGCTCAATCGATTTTACCTAAATTTTGTATCTAACATTTTTCAGCACACAAAAAAATGAGCTAGGTCACATGTTCGAGATATTTTAATTATAAGGGTCATTTGTGGGTCATGCTAATTTTATGTAAAAAATGGCTCGCACCATTTTGACTATATTTTGTATTATGATGTTTTTGGGCAAGAGAAAACCATTAGACCAGGACACATGCTCGTGAAAATTCGATTAATGGGTCAGAATGGGTTAGGGTTATTCTAATTATATGACTAAATTTTGTAACAAAACGTCTTTTAAGAAGATTATTGGACTGAGTCGCATGTTAAACAAAATTATATTAATGGGCCATTTCGTTTCATTGCTGAATGGTATCAAGCTAATTTTATCTAAGAAATGGCTTAAACGATTTTGATTCAATTTTATATTCTACTGTTTTTGATTACCTGAAGACCATTAAGCTAAGTCACATGTTTGATCAAATTTGATTAGTGAGTCATTTTGGGTAATACTTGTCAGGGTCACGAGAAAATGACAGCAACCAATAAGTTCACGATATTTGACAAAATATTGACAACATTTGGCCAAAAAATTGACTATTAAGATTACGAAAGCCACAACACATATTTGGTACGAAATGAAAGAATGTCTTCAAATTTGGCTATACCTGGCAAAAAATGTTGTCTTTCAGAATGTGATGAATTTTTTAATACATTCTTAATAGGATTCGAGATGCATGGTTAAATTAACCAGAGTCAAGCGAAAAAAGTGATTTGGATCGATGTCCTTTTGTTGTAAATTTTAAAATAAAATAAAATTTATGGGCATGTGCATACAAACATAGTTTTCTTATTGATTGTTTTTGTAATAACTTGTTTTACAGTAATAATACGGAGTGAATGATGCAGTGAAAATACTATATCAAATTGAATATAAATTTAATTTTGACCGAGCTTAGCTCGGTCACCCCTGCTAGTTTTGATTTATGATTGCTATTTTATTTGTATGTTTTAGATCAAAACAATTCTGAATCCTTTTAAATGTATCAAAGAATTATTTAATACTTATTAGCTTAAAAAATTAGAAGCAAAATAAGTAAAAATCAAAACTTTGAAATGTGTTAGTAGACAGTGGTAGAAATAGTATTAAAAAGCATGAACTTTATGAAATAAATAAACTGAGTCAACTTCTTAATTTTTTATAGCCTTTAGAATGGGCATTATTTCATTTATGTTTGCAATGTACAATTTTGTTTTACCGGAACATGCATCTCTTCATCCATTACTTATAAAATTTGCGATTTGTCTTTGATTTCCGTGGCTCTGTGTTGCACATGCATCTCTCTTTCTTTGAAGCAAGAAATTCTCTCTTCGAATGTTTAAAAAGCAAACTCTTTCCACATCACTATTGGTACTGAACTTCGATTTTAACTAATAAATTATCGCCTTGCTATTGGAACGACTTGTAATTTTGGATTATCATTCAGAGTTCTTATATTATGATACCAAGAATTTTTTATTATAATGATATTCTAAAATGCACTCACAGCTTTTCACCAAACAAGTTTTACCTATGCCTCCCGTTTATTAAAAAATTCCTACAGAACCCTGGTTACTCGAAAATTCCTATGGAACCCTGGTTAACCAAAAATACTGTGGTTCCATGCTTTTCAGGTAACTGGAGTTTTACTGTAATTAGATTTATAAAGCTCTTTGTATGCTCTATGTCTGCACTATAATAACTTTCAGAGTAATTAAGAAATTTTGATTTAAATTGTTTTAAAATTAATCCTTATATAAATGTTGAACTTTAAAAAACAAATATTTTCATCATCCATAATTTTATAATCAAAGACTCTTGAAATATTTTTTAATTCACAAAGATTTTGAAGGAAAACAGTAAAATAACAAGCACTTTTGTCAATATAGGTTTAAAATGCAACAGTACAATGGTGTTTTGCTCTATTAATACAAAAATTATATTATTGTTTTTTTTTCTTCTTTTTTTTTACAATTGAAAGATTTTTAGAAAAAGAAAATTGTGTATTTCAAGCCTTTCACTCTGAGGCAACTATTGAAAAAATTAGAATACTTTAAACCCTATTAATTTTAAAGAAAATAATTATATGGATCACTTACAAATGAACAGTTAACATTACATACAACTTACAAGATTGATTTGTTTTTTATTTATTGTAAAAAGAATTCTCTTATTGTGTTTATAGTTTAATAAACAAGAAAAAATATGATAAATAATTTTTTTTTCATACATTGAGGGAGAAAAATTCAAATTGATGATTTTTATATATGTAATTTTAGTTAGGCCTAATGATCCTAACAAATGAAAATGAAATGAAAAAAAAAAGCAATTTTTACATAACAAATACTTATAACTGAACAAATAAATAATAATATAGTATATAAATAATACTCATAAGGGGTAATTAAAAATACTTAGCATGTTGATGTACATTTTTTCATAGATGGACACAAAACAAATGTTCAATGGTGGAAAGAAATATTTCCTCTTTGTTTACATTACATAAAAAAGACAGTATAATTTCCCTTAGATTTGTTGTCAAGTGCACAGATCAAAACCTGTGTAAAATAGCTATATTGCTATTATTCTGGTGAAATGCAATACATGGAATATAGAAATAGCAAATTAGTATAATTAAATTTTTAACATTTATGAACAAAATGGTTTGGAAGAAATACTTAAATTTAACAATATATTGCCATACTTTTTAATTCATATGCAAAAACAGCCTAGTTAAAATGCTTTGAAAAGGTCTTTGTTAAATTAGCTATTATTTAGGAGATACAACTATTTTAACTGCAGAGTATGATAACAAAACGTTTGAAAATTTAGATATATATTTTATTAACTAGAATATACCTGACATATTATATGGGATTTCTAACAGCATCAATAGATTATTCATTTGATATGAAATATAGATTCTAACATTATGGTATCAAACAGGCAAGCATTTTAAAAACTAGCCATACAGTTAATTAAATAATATATAAAGACTACTTATAAATATGTATAATTAAGTACTGTTGGATTATATTTCTAACCCAAAAATGACTGGACAAACTGACAGATTTAAAACAACAACATTAAAATAAAATATAATTAAACTTGTACAGAATATTAAGATTATTATTGAAATGAATAATAATTGTATAAAATGCCAATTTTTAGGCTTATCAATGACTGCTATCTTTATAAATTTATGAAATTTTAAACTGTTTAAATTTGAAAAGAAAAAAAAAAAAAAAAAAAAAAGAAAGAAAGAAAAGAAAAAAAGAAAAGAAATAGATGTACAGTGAATATTAATACAAAAATTAGTATTGAAGTTGTGGGATCAAAATAAATAAGCAAATAATATTTTTCATTCCTTACCTGCATAAAGTTTACTTTAGGAGAACTTTCAAACATATCGCATAAAAACATCATGATTCACCTGCTTGCGCTTGGTATATCCACACACCTAAATACTAGCAGATACACACCCAAAAGCACACAATAAATATAATTATATGCTTCTAAAAGTGGTATCAGCTGGCATCTGTATTAAAATTAGATTTTTAAAATATCTGTGTCCTTTGATAACATCAAAGTCCTTTGAAATCATTTCCTATTTTTAGAGCAAACTTCGTCAAACAACATACAACCATGAAAAAAAAAAAAATTGTAGCACTAAAAACTTTCTTAAAGAATTCACTATTATTATTGTTTTGATTTTTTTGTTTACAAGTTACGGCAGTCAATTGCCGGACAGAAGATTCATTCATAAGGAGATTCGTTCTTCAGAATCTCCGGCAGTCGTTACGGCAGTCTTGACTGCGCATGTGCAGCAGACTGCCGTAAGAATAATATTCTTACGGCTGCCGTAAGAATAGACACAGCCTTAATGATAATATGTATATATAAGTTTAATCATTTAAATACTGAAAATAAGCTTATTTTTTTTACCAAATACTTTAAAAGTTATTGAACAGTTAAAAAAATTTAATCATTATACAATAATTCATAAATTATTATAATTTTTTTTAACAGGATGTACCATAAAATATCTCTCTAACATATATTTTAATATTATAAATAAGATATTAAAATAATAATTAAAGATAATAATTAAAATAATATAATAAATTAAAATAATAATTAAAAGATAAATTTACTTATCGAATATAGATTAATATTTATTATAAATATTTTTTGCATTGATACCACAACAATATTAATATTTGATAAATTATTAATGATAAAAAAAATTATTATGAAAAATAAAATACTTCAATAAACTATTTAAGTATCTTAATATGATTAAATCAGAAACAAATTTAAAATAAATTAATATTGGAGATTTAAATCGCTAGATTCACAAAGAAATAAAATATCAATAGAAAATCTCAAGTATTAAAACGCCTCTGTAAATCTAATAATAATAATAAAAATTTTCTTGTTAATGTAGTTAATTACCATTTATTATCTGTATCACATTTTTGAACGCCAAAAAATAATCGCTAATTTAGTATGATGAAGTATACAACCTCGGTAAACCTCTACAATTTTTCTAGTAGAGAGAATTTTAATGAAGTCCACAGGCATGCGCAGTTTGTTATTTTGGTTAGGAACGGCGAAAATGCCATTGAGAGACCCTTCGTTTCACTGAGTTTGAAAGAAAGTTCGTGTGATGCACAGACTTCTCATTTAACTGAACTCAGAAATAGCAGCCTTTTCTTGAAGCAACCATTATCCTCTTCATCATCACGTGATGGTGGGGAGAAATTACGCCAAACCGAATTCTCCGGCCGCTCCCACCAGCCACCAAGCCTACATTACGTTTCTTGTTGTTCTTTTATTACGAGAATGAAAACAAAAAATTGCCAAGAAAGGGATTGCTGCCACAAAGGACACCCTTTTGGCGTTGAAACCTCACAGATGAATGCTTAGGATCGGTTGATGGACTTCATGATGAGTCATTCATTTATTTTCTCCTTGGTTTTGGATGCTTGTGGATGTTTCTTTCACTTTACGTCATGATAACGGTGAAGTGAAAAATGGCGGAATGCAATATATCCCGTTGCTCCCATGAGCGACGTATGTTTCGTAGGGAATTACATAAATG
Source organism: Maratus speculifer (assembly GCA_964019185.1). NCBI lineage: Eukaryota > Metazoa > Arthropoda > Arachnida > Araneae > Salticidae > Maratus > Maratus speculifer. The sequence continues at coordinate 137,004,044 of OZ025293.1, read as the reverse complement.
GAGTAAAGAAATATTATATATTTTGGGTGAGTGATTGAAGTTTGGGGTCAGTAGATTGTAACTCTGTGTTGGTTTTGGGAATCTTATCAAAAATTTTATTAAATATTTGATGCTATCACGCAGATACTTTCTAAAATAATTTGTTTTGATATACTTTGTATAAAAACTTAGTTCTTCTCCCGCAGACTTTCAGAACATTAAGCTCATCTTAAATGGTTTCTCTTTATTTATAAGTTATATGAAAGCTACGTTTGATCATTTGGATCACGAAACATTTAATTACTCATTATATATTTTTTCTTTTGGTTTCGATTTTGGTGCATCATGTGAATGTTTACAATATGTTTATGTCAGATCTATTATGAAACATAACTTTTTTTTTTTTTACTTAGTACCTTAACTTTCTTCACGTAATACCGTAAAAAATAACGATAAATTATAATAAGATAAAGCTCTGGTAAAGTTATCGTCTTTTTATTGAACAAACCATAATTGTTAAAATACATTTGATAGAACCTTGTGAATATGAAATAAAAATGACGCTGCAATCTCTTTATCGTATTACCGGGTTATCATTCATTCCGAAAATAAATAAATGTGTACATATGTATAAATAGGATATTGGAATAAAATTCACATGCAGTGCACTTGTTATTACATGGCAGTTTTTATTTATTACCTATGTGGAATTAGATTTAAGTTTTTTGTTCCAATTTTTAAGAGAAGAAAAAATTAACCTTTTTGGCCTGTTGGATTGGATACTGTGATAGTGAAAAGGGGGTATTTGCAGAAGACTAAATTAAATAAATATCCAACAATTGGCTATTTTCATATTTCATTGTAAAAAATTCTTAATGTCGAAAAAATTCTTGACAGCTTAAGTTGCAATGCTGCCAATACTATAATATCTTTCACTTTGATTACAGAAAAATACCCCTATTTTCTCCTACTGAATGAACGTCACTATCTTTTAGAATCAAAATGATGCGTAAACCCTTACGAAAATAATAGTGAAAAATAAACTTATGGTGAGAAACTATTATCTCAAAAATCTATGAGATGTTACAGGAATAAAAGTTAATAAGTTTTAATGAAAAATTATGGCAGTTACTGAAAAAGCTTAGCTGCCTTATAAGCTAAAAATATGTTTTTTTAAATAGTGTGTTTTAACTTTTAGACTGTCCCTGTAAATAAAGTAATCATGCTAGAAACTTCATTTTCAAAAGGAATCGTTCTAGGTTAGACATAAGTAATTTCCTAAAATTTCATGGCAATCCGAATATATTTACTGGAGTTAGAGCGCGGACAGACGGCCAGACAAACCTAAAGCATAAACATTTTAAACTTTGCAGGAAAGTTTTAAAAACCATCCAGGCATCAAAATGGCTGTTGAAATAGGTCCTCTCTAGGCAAACTTACTATTTAAAAGAACGATTAATCTTTCTTCCTCTAATCCTCTTCCTGTGTGGTGGGGGAAATCTGATGAATGGTTTTCTTATTGTTTAAGAACAAACCAGTGCCCAGCGTTGCTGAATCGTGAAATCCAAGATGCCTCATCGGCTGTCTGCTGAAAAAATTTATGACTCAGTAAAGAGGTAAAAATACGCAATTTTTCCTATGTAGGGAAATGCTACTTCGAGAATTGAGAGAATGTTTTTGCAGCAAAGTACACTACAAAACTTGGAAGATTTTACTTTATTATTACTATTATTATTACAGCAATGAAACCGAGAATTTCATCAGAATACTTTCGACTTTTATAAATGCATAAATTAAAAAAATATATTCGATGAAAATGAAATATAACAATAAAAAGGGATTCAATGTAGGTTTCCGTCAAAATTATTTATATTATTCCGTCAAAATTACTTTATATTATGTGTTAAACATAATATATTTCATCTTTACTGTCAAATTAAACAATTGAAAATTTTAAACGAATAAGTATCAAATAAATTTGTTTAACTCCTTTTTCCAAATTTAAGTAATATTCAATGTTTGTCAATTTTTCCTTTTGGTTATATAAAGCAACAATAATTCACTGTTGAAAAATCAAAACACAATTGATTATGATTAATTAGTGCTATTTGAAAATTCGTTTAGATAAAAATATTGTTATAAATCAATCTGTAAAAAGAATATGAACAAAGTAAGTATTTTAGTCTATGAATCACCATTCATGTTTTAATATATTTGATATATTTAAACATTCTTTCAAAAATTTATCAAATACGTAAAAAAATTATTATTTCTTGAGATTTTGGACCTATTTTAATAAATAATACATACAGACATCAGTATTTATCATTGGGTAAGACAAAGAAAATTTTCAGCTGAATTAGTATTGTCTCCCCCCCCCTGTTAATCCTAACATTGAAATTACTCAATATATTGACACCTATTTAAGTATTTATAAAATGAAATTAAACTGCAGTGCAAAATGAACAGAGATTATACAACAAATACTCCAAGTAGTGATTTCTAATACAGTTTTATTTGACAAAAACATAATACAAGATAATACAAATTAACGGTCATTAATTTGAAAGTTATTTTATTTGATTTCGGCTATCTTTCAATAAAATTATCATTATTAAGAAATAATATAAATTGAAAATTTGAATATGTAACGATATCTTCAATAATTCTCTATTCAATAAAAGATTACAATATTAATATATTAATGTACAATATTATTATTACAATATTATAGATGCAACATACATGCAGCAATGTATATATGATTAACAAAGACAAAAATTTCAAAGTATAATATTAATATACATATAAATGAGGGAAAATCATCATTAGATAAACATTAGTTATTGCACATTACTTTGCATTAAACTTGAGCAAAACTTAGCAACTAAAAACTATTTAAAAAACAATTGCCCAAAATATACCATAGTAGTTTTTTCATACATTAGGAAGGTTCATAACTATTGGAAGATGGGTCGAAAGTTTCAAAATATGCTTATAAATGAGATTCCGCGTCCCATCTCTTAGGACTACAGAAATTTGTTGTTAAAATATTTTAAAATGTATATTTTATTGGAAATCGTGATATTTCTACATTAAAACTTGCACATTTCTTAAAAATACAGAAATATTATTCCGAAGTTTATCTTTTATCCGACTTGCAGCCTTTCTTAAAATCGGCACAAGATGGTGGAAACAAAATCCATTAAAAAAGAAAGAAGAACAAAACAATTTTTTAACCATAATATATGCCTTTGTATTTCATATTTTGTCTAAAAAGATATTAATACAAAGTTAAATAAGGAAATGTTTGCTATTTTGTTTTAATGTTGTCTCATATAAATAATATTCTAACCATGCGTCATTTGTGTACTTACATTCAGCATACGCACGTACCGATTTAAATACTTGGAAGATTTTGAAATGAGAAATAATAAAAATAGTACAATTGCTTACAAACAGATTTGAAAAAATTCAAACATATATCTGTGAAGTAAAAATTTGAATAAGTACTAGAATTACAAAGAATATTCACGTTTTTGCGACATTTTTTTTAACTATCAGAAACGCGTAATTTTTCATGTTTACATTCATAAATATATTAAAGATGCACCGAATAGTGACTTTAATCGAATACCGAATATTAGGTTAAAAGAATGCTGAATATTCAGTAACAATAAAATTTTTATATTTCAAAGTTTAAAAGTGTATTTTTTTTTTTTTTTTTTTTTTTTTTTTATAAACAATTTACATCTTTAATAAAATAAACTTGCGTTTTGATAAACAAGAAATTCTAATAAATAAATTTTATATTGGATAAACAAAATCTGTTTTCAAATATTTTTAAATTTACATTTCATGGTCATTATGAAATATACACATGTACGGCTGATTAATTTTTAAATAACAACAGTAATAGCAAGGGGGAAAAATATTGTATGATACACAATATGATACATTTAGCATACGCAAGTACAGATTTAAATAATTGGAACATTTTGAAATGAGAAATAATGAAAAGTAACACAATTGCTTATAAACATATAGATTAGAAAAAAATTCAAACATATATTTATGTAATCAAAATCTGAATAAGTATTAGAATTACACAGCATATTCAAGTTTTTGACTCAAAATATTTTTTACCATTGGAAAATGAGATTTTTCATGTTTACATTCATACATATATTAAATATATTGAAGATGCACTGAATAGTGACTTTACTCGAATACCTAATATTCAGTTGAAACAATACCGAATATTCAGTTACAATAAAACTTTTTATACTTTAAAGTACAAAGGTACTAAAATGTTATCTTTTAAAACAATTTTCATACTCAATAAATGAAACTTGCGTTTTGTTAAACAAGAACTTTTAATAAATAAATTTTATAATAAAGAAATATGCTTTCAAATATTTTAAAATTTAAATTTCATGATTATTATGAAATATACATATGAATGGCAGGTTAACTTTTAATGCAAACACTAACAGCAAGGGAAAAAAATATTGCCGATGCTCTTAGTTATTTTAAATAAAATATACATTTATGAATTAAATTTTTGGATGTTAAAAGTTATAGCACACGAAAACAAAATCTTGCATCATACAGGTACAATCTTACAATTATTTAAAATTAAATATATAAATTTTTGAATGTAAGCCCTAATAGCAAAAAAGAAAAAATATATGATATGCAATGCTCTGACAAAAAATTAAAATTAAATGTATAGAATATGGATAAATTTTTGGAAACAAACAGCAATAGCAAGAAGTAAAAAATATTGTATGATACACGATTATTCGAGAATTTTTAAAAATTAAATATATATATGTATATATATATAAATAAAATTTTTGATGCTAAAATTAATAGCCCGAAAGAAAAAGAAATCAGTGAATTTGGACTCTTATTAATCTGTCTGCAGAAACATGTTCTTTATTTGCCAGCAACCACAAAGCAGTAGTCTTCTGTATAATCATGGTTTTGCCACAGTGTTCATACTCAGTAAAGGGACAGGTCTCTGGTAAAGGACCACCTGAAATTGTATATGTTGGAATAGAGCCATTGCCCACAGGTTTGCAGCGGACAAATTTGCAATTGCCATCTGACGTACTAACTTCTTCTTCTCGACAGATATCAGTTTCTTCATAAATTTTAGTATTATTTCTGACACAGATTGTTTCTTCATCTCCATCTTCATCAGTACTATTTTGGTGGCTAGGTAAGATAGCCACATATTTTTGTTTGAAAAGCTGGTAGATGAAGAGATGTTAGCTGCTGTAGGTGCACATAAAATAAAATCCAGGACAAAACTAAACTTAAAACATATTATATTAATTCTCAAAAATAGGTTGACAAGAAGAGCTCCAAGCGACATCAGGTAAGCAGGAAAAAAACAGAGTGAACATCATTACGGTTACAGGCAAAAGGTATCTTGGTTACACAGGGTTGAGTTGTGAGAAAAACATATAACATAGAGTTGAGTTGTAGAAAAAATAACATAGAGTTGAGTTGTAGAAAAACATAACATAGAGTTGAGTTGTAGAAAAACATAACATAGAGTTGAGTTGTAGAAAACATAACATAAAGTTGAAGATTTCAGATTAAATTAGAAAATAGAGTTCCTGTATCAAATTTATGTAAACAGTTTGGTTGCAGTTAGCCTCTACATTATTCCCCCCCAAGTACCATAGGTACTGACACTTTCATAGGTAGCGGGGATTAAACCACACAGTTCTACCGGAACGAGTTGTAGTTGTAGAAGGCGCAGGTGGTGTCACTGCAACAGGGCATTCCAACATGACGTCAGGGACATTACCGCCCAAAATCTTCTATCTGCGCAACTTCACGCACATATTATTGGCATCTTTCAAGTGAATGTATGGTTACCATTTTGGCTGCTTTATCGCATTTGATTTAAATGCCAAATGCTTTATTTAAATTAGCCTTAATCATTTGTTTTTAATAGAAAATTCAGAAATCTTTGCGCTATCCAGACTTGAATGTAAATGAAAAAAATATATTACGTAAGTGTTTTGTAATTGTTTTCTATTTAATAATCTGTCCGATTACTTGTTCAATATTTCGTATAATTTTTTGTCCGTTACGTGAATAGTAATATTTCTAGTGCTAGAATCATGCCTGCTTTTCAAATACTTGTAAACTGTTTGTATATTTTTATATTAAAGCTTATTCATCATTATGATAAGTATACTAGAATATTTTATGAAAAAGACATTGTATATTTTGAAAAATATTTGTGATATACAGTGAAACCTCCAAATAAGGGACACCCATGGGACCGGAACTTTTGTCCCTTAAATAAAGGTGTCCCTTATTCGGAGTTTTTTCTTTTTTTTTTTTTTTTTTAAATTAATCTTTCAGATAGACATAAAATATAACATTAAATTAAAGGTGAAGTTTAAATGTACCAGAAGGATATGAATTACGTTAATCAGACACAACAAATAGATATTCATTGAAATTTTTAATCGATTACTTCATTAAAAGATATGTAGAATTATTGATTTACATTTTTTACACAAATATTTCATATATGTAAAATGTGCATTAACATTTAAAAGAATCTTACTTAATCAATCAAAAGTGATTCTTTTGCAGATTTCAATTTTTCATTACAAATCTTTCAAGTGTTCATTTACCATGCATATAAATTTCAATCCTTCATTATCAGCAACATTTACTAAAAAAGTATTGAACTTTACATATTTTAAAACATCTGTAAAGTTTTTTATTTCACAATTTCCATTTCTTCTTCAGTTTCATAGTCATCCTTACAATTTTCAGCACTACTTTTGATGGGGATAAAAACACTAATTGTGGGTAAATAAATGCACATCAATTGAGTCATATCAACATGTCTGCCTGTCTGTTTGATAAGCTCTCAAAAATCTATTTTTGTTTTCATCACTGGCTACTTCATTATCCGAAATGCAAAAACCAGCTCCTTTCATCGCATTTTCAGGTGTCCCTTATTAAGAGGTAAATACATTACTCGGCCTATATCAAGGGACTGGGACCGGAACTTTTGTCCCTTAAATAGAGGTGTCTGTTATTCGGAGTGTCCCTTATTTGGAGTTTCACTGTACATGCTTGTCGATTTTTTTTTTTTTTTTTTTTTTTTTTTTTTTTTTCTCCTTTCAATCAATATGCAACACTACAATATTTCCTTCTAGTTCCTGCAAGATATATTCACAATCCTTCACGGAAAAAATATATTTAAAAATACTTTGTTAAAGTTTTTTTTACTTTTAAAACAGTCAATTTTGCAGACCTATTAATATGAAAACATATATCTGCCAAATTTCCCCCCATTTTTTTTCTACTCAAATAAGTATTTTATTTGCTAAAAGTTTTATTTAAATTAAATGAAATTGAATAAGTACCAAATAAATATAACACAGTTTATGAATTTTCTGAACTCATTTAAGTTAAACAAGTAAGAAAAATTATGCCTTAAGCATAGATTATGGAACACTTTCTTACACTTCCTCTTCCTGAAATCATTAACAAAACATCATTATCTATAGAAATAAGGTGTTACTGTTCACAGCCAAATATGTATTCTAATACTTTTGAACAGCCACATATTTGATTTGCCGATTGATATATATATATACTACATAATGAGTAAATTTAGTCTTGCAAGAAAACGCCTAACTAGTTGAAAATTTTCTTTCAACAATTAATATTAATAGATCAAAACATACTTGAATACTTTTGTTCAGCCCTGTAGTTTATCTAGTACCCTTATTATATGAAAGTATTTTGTTAAAATTTAATTCATATAAAAATACTCTTTAAACTACTACAGTTGAACCTCGAAAATCCGGACCTCCAAAATCCGGAAATCTCTAAAATCCAGACATTTTTCCGATTTCAGTTTTATTAATTTTTAAAATGAGACATAGCTGTAATTTTCATCAACTGCAGTTAAATTCTGATAACTATACTAAAAATATATATATAGATATATTCTGGTTAATATTGTAATGACTTGCCGTTAATTAAAGACTTTATTATTACAAAAATTAAAAAGCGTTCAACAAAATTTATAGTAATGAATCATGATGAAATGAATGAATCGTTGAATTAATCATGAATTTTGATACTTGAAAAAATTTGGGTTTAAAAAAAAACGTAAATTCTGTGGAAAAAATGCAGAAAAAACGGAGAAATTTGTAAAAAAAAAAAAGAAAGCCAAAACAAGAATGAAATCAATTAAAAAATCTTGAAAAAACGCACATTTCATCAAAGATTCATGATTCATTCATTTCATAATGATTCGTCTCACTCTCAATCGCCTTTGAGAATCGGGAGGAAGGGCGCTTTCTCGGGATTTTTTGAAAATTTCAAATTCTTTATAAAGTGGGGAGGGGGCATTTGATCAGGAAGAGCGGATTAACGGGATTTTACAGTATTATATAGCCATAAAAAAAGATTTTTTAATAAACCTCCAAAAACCGGAAAAATCGAAAATCCGGAATCGCCGCGGTCCCGACAGTTCCGGATTTTCGAGGTTCAACTGTACCATTGTTAAGTAAATTGCTTTATGCTTATCAGATTGGAAAGCCTAAACATAGATGGGTTGCACTACAGGGGACGGTTAATTCTGGGAAAACTACATTCGCTTCGGGTGTAGTTAGTTGATTTATTTAATGGGGTTCCTATGAATATTAATTAATACAAATGAGGACAATAGCTAACATTTCAGCTAGGGCAAGCTATCCGCATGCTTTTCTTACATATTATGATGTAACATTTGTTGGTTTCCATAATATTGAGATTGACAGAGTTATGAGAGAAATGATGGATGGGAATAATAACAACAAATGAACAACACTTTCCTGCCGAATTGTATAAGGTGAACTGTCAATCGGGATCCAGTTTGTTAAATTTTTTTTCTGAATGAACAGTTCTACCAGGCTCACAAAGATGAATTTCAAGAAGTTAAATTTGATTTAAAAAAAAAAAGCTATTGTTATCAATATTAATAAGTATGATTTTCTTTTAGTAAATTTTCGAAAAAGTTTCATTTAAGGGAAAAAGTATGTATAAATTAAATATTGAAAAATTTTCTAGAAGTTTGTGAAATGTTGGGTCTAGCATTCGATATTAGGGCAAAGCATGAAAGCCTTAAAGATCTCTTTCAGGTAAGTGTTGCAGTAAAATTTAGAAGTAAGTAATACATTTTCTTTAATTTTTCAAAATCTATTTATCTGTTTACTTAATTTTTTTTTTTTTTTTTTTTTTTTTTTTTTTTTTTTTTTTTTTTTTTTTTTTTTTAGAATTTAAACCGCTACACAGGAATTGTGTCAGCTGTGCCAACAATGTATTGGGATAAAAGCTACTGCAAAAGAAATTCGTCCAGATTGCACCTTTTTGGCAGAATCGGCACTCCCCTATGAGAATCATCACAGGCATAGACAAATCCCGGCATCAACTGTGACCCTGCATGCTAAAGATTTCTCTTCAAGAAGATCTCCCATTAAAAAAAAGTGAGATGTGACAATGGCAACAGAAGAATATGTTTGTAATTATATGTGAATAAAGGCATAACGCTTGGAGAGTTTCTAGCGCGGGTAGCGCCTGGCACACAGTGTTCGGCCGCTCACACAGGAAACTGCTCCCGGTCAATGCTTTTGTTACATATAAAAAAAATTATAAAAATCAAGAAAAAGAAAACACATATAAACAAAAACAAGTAAGTTTACTTCAGTTATATTTATTTGAGATATAAGTTTAATATATAAAAGAAAAATTAGGGTAAATTAAAAAAAAACTTTTTTTTCCCTCTAATTTTTTTTAAAATGTTCGCATATAAAAGCTTTTTAGTTTATCTTAAAAAATTTTGAAGGGCATTGCTGATGGCACGTCTTTATCCTCTAATCTAGAGGACTGATTTTTCCTACGCTTAGATTCTTTAGGATGTTCAGTTTTAATTCAACATTGTGCAAATTGTCAGCAATACATAGAATTTTTGTTGGGAATTTGATCCAAGTTGCATTGTTTTGGATGTTAACTTTACATTATATTGCCTCAAAACTGGTATGTTAAAAAATTATTGTATAAAGTATATTATTGAGGAAAGTCCCACCTTAGAGAATTCTGAATGCCTTTACGGCTTGTGTGGATAGGTGCATTATCTTGCTGTTAATCCTTTCTTTTTCTTTTTTTTTTTTTTTTCATGCTAGAAGTGTAAACATGTAACAAATGAAAGTATTTCTTGTAACAAATGAAAGATGGTCAAAAAGAGTTTGTATATATATGTTTGAATTAAAATTTTCGGAAATATACACAAGTGACTCAACGTCACTGAACGAAAAGCAGTCTAATGCTGCAATGATTACGTCAATTAACTGTTTTGAGAAGATCTCTTTTTCTTTTTTTCAAATTGTCACAATAGTTTTGAAATTTTATTTTTATTTACATTTTAGATCATGGTCTATATTATAATTATTTACAAAAGAGCGCAGGTTTTTTGTTATCTCATTGTCGCGTGTCATTTGTATTGACTGTGAAATATTTTGAAATTTTATTTTTATTTATATTATGATAATGGAACTTGTTTGACGGTTCTGAAACATGTCAATGTCATTTATTTTTACTATAACACCTTTCTTAAATAAAATTAAAAAATTTTATTAAAATGTTTATATAAAAGGTGAATGTTTTATAATCTGGTGATTTAAAAAATCAATTGGATTTAATTAAATTTTTATAATATCAGGACCATTCAAGTTTCACTTATTTTCATCAGAGAAAGTAACCTGCAGCAGTTTGTTGTCCCAAGTCATCACTTGTGTGGTTGAAAATATTATTGAGATGATTTAAGAAAAAAAAAAAGATTTTATTAAAACATCAGTTAGGTGGTGGATCAATTGCAACATGGGGCTGCTTTTTGTTCAAAGATGTGGAGCCATTTGTATATGTTTTTAGAAAAATTTAATTGAAAGACACATGTACAAACTCTTTCTGGCCATCTCTCATTTGTTGATACAATTCTGGCAGGGGAAAAAAAAAAGGATGGCTATAACAATGAGATAATGTGCCTTTCCACAAAACATTAGTTCCACAAGAAAAATATTGAAGTCTTGCAATGGGCGCTCAGAAATCCAGTTTTAAATCCTATCAATAACTTATGGTGAGATCTAGAAGATTGAGTTTATCAAAAAGGAAGGCATTTTTTCTCATCATCAGAACCCAAGTCTATGATTAAGGATGAATAGCACAAACACAATCCCGAACAGTGCAAAAATGAATGATGTCGAGGAATGGTAGAATATTTGCAATCATTAAACTTCAGAGGTGGTTGCATTAATATATGAAATATTGGTTCCTTTGGTTACTATGTTGAATTTATTTGCTGTCCTTATTGTTTTTACACAGGCAAAAATGTTTTTTTTTTTTTTTTACAATTACTTTATTTTCGTAATAAAATACTTAGTTTTGTTGATTTTTTTATTAGCTTTTCAACTTGATACCTTTTATAAGGAAAAAAGATTTATTTGTTTTGAAATTTTTAAGAAAATCAACATTTTTTGCTGTTTTTATACGCAAAGTAGTTATTAATGGGCGTAATCAAGAATTACTGCTTTTATATTTCACATTGATTTTAATATAAATTTATTAATAGTTTAAATAATATAAAAAACTTTTTTGAATAGAGAAAGAAACCTGTAATATGTTTGGGTCAATTTAGTATAAAAATCAGATGACTTTCATGAAGATATAAATTAATGTTTTTGAAATGGGTTCAATTATATCATCCTCAAAATCATGCTCTTCCAGCTGTATCAAGATTTAAGATAATATGGATATACAATCATTTCCTGGTCCATTTGGATCCAAGAAACTCAAATAAAATGTCAAAAATGGGTGTTACTAATTGAAAATTCAAAGTTGATATAATTTTTTAAATATAGATGACTTCGAAAGCATAATTTATACACAATAATAATTAATAAACATTATGCTCAGTCTGATTCCTAGAGTTTATGATTATTTTTGGCATAATTAGTTCAGAATAACCCCTTTCATTCCACTTATCACCATTGATGCTCTAGAAATTGGTAACTGAAAACTAAGAATTTTTTTTTTTTTTTGCTACGCGCGAAATAGAGTTTCTGCAATGCTGCAAAAAGTTCAACCTTCGTTAAAAATTAAATATTTTTTTAACGTAATAAGATTTGTTTATCAATCAGTTAAATATGAGATAAATTTAATTCCTGTTACAATCTGACAGTTATTACTTTTGCGAGTCAGATATTTTGTAGCAAGAGGCATTTTGTTCTAGCCTTAAATCATGACTTTATCTATATACAAAATGCTAAAATTTATGTTTCACTATTACAAAATTTGGTACAGCACAATTTATGCTGTGGTAGTGTATTAACGCCACTGCAGCATAAATTGTACTGATGTGCCAATAAAGCAGGGTTCGCCGAAGTGGGCCCAGCCCGAAAAAACCCGGGCAGGTTTTTTCGGGCGGGCCCACTTGAAAAAACCCATCAAAAAACCCATTTGTGGGTTTTTTCAAATTTTCTCGTGTTTTCACAACTGTATCATTATTTAATCTAAGATATGAGAATAAAAAGATAAATGCCAATTTAAATATGCTTCAAACTAACCGTATTTAAAAGAATTTCTAAGTATTGATAAAATGACCATAAAAAAAATTAGTTTGTAAATAACGAAGATTTTTTTGGCTATATATTTTAAAATGCATCCAAGTGCTTTAAATCTTAATGTATACCTAAAGATGGCAGTTGAAATGTGATCCCCATCCTGATTGCTTGTATTGTTATAGCTTTTAAGATTAATCGCAACATTTATTATTCTTCTTCAATGTTCAATGAAAGTTTATACAGTAATTTTCAACACAAAAATCTTGACAGATTTCCAGGGTTCCTAGTATCATGGAAAGTCAGGGAATTTCAAAGTAGTCATGGAAAGTCAGGAAAATCTCAAAATATACAGGAAAAGTCAGGGAATTTACAAATATTTTCAAAAAAAATCATGGAAAACATTTGAGTGAAAAAATGAAAAATGACACAAAATTCATCAAACAGTTGGGGCCAAAAAAAGAAAAAAAAATTGAAGTATGATTGCAGAAAGAAAATTGCTAATTTTGGCAAAAGATTGTGAAAATAAGTATCAAATTTCGCTGTATGTTTATTTGGTCAGAGAATTTTTCGAGATTTGATCTGGGAAAGTCAGGGAATTTTTTGAGATTTGGTCATGGAAAATCAAGGAATTTGCTAGTCATGTTTTTCTGGGAATCTTGTTATAACAAAAAAAAAAAAAAAAAAAAAAAAAAAAAAAAAAAAAAGAGTGAAAAAGTTTGAGTATAGTACTTAAATGATAATTTCATTATTAAAATTATTACTAATAATTAATTTTTGGAAAAGCAAATTATAATGTTTATTATTATCATTGATTTATAAACTTTTTGTAATCAATTAGTTATTTTAATTTTTATTTAGTAGTATAAGTACCTTGTTTTCAAACATTCTGAACCATATTTCTTTAACTTAAAAAAACCCTAATAAAATATAATCTAAAATGTATCCAGATACTTTAAATGATTGCTTACAGATGGCATACAAAACTAAACTAGTTAAAGTGTATTGCCATTTACGATCTAACTTTATAGATATGACTGACATTGACTTTAAAATAATCCAATTTAATACTATTGCAATATAAATGTTGCTTCAACTGTGTGACTTCTATTTTTTTCTTCATAAAAATATTTACATAAATGTTGCTGCTTTAAACTATTGAAATAAATGAAAGAAATTGCATAAATTAGTCTGTTTAACTTAAGATTTATATAAAGAAATTCAGTTGCACTTGGTTTAATATATCATTCTTCCAGTAATCTAGTTCTATGAGATACAAAATAATCTTTTTAAATATATTTATATTTTCTTTTTATATATTTATTTTTATTGTTAATCTATACTTAATGCAAAATTATACCTTTGTTTCACTGATAAATGAAAAATTTAGGTACTGTGCATCATGTAAAAATTAGAAATTTGAAGAGTTCTCTAAAAATTTTTAATAAAACCCGTAAAAACCCGGGTTTTTTCAAAAAAGCCCGAAAAAACCCGGGTTTTAGACTACTGGGCCCAGTGGGTTGGGCTTTTTCAAACCCTGCAATAAAGAGCAATCTCGTTGTTTGCATGCGCATACAGTTATCGTTTGGATTTCTTGTTGCCTTGTTGTTTGCTGATTTTTGATGCCTGTTTTGCACAAAAACAGATCAAGATGCAATTTTATTTTTTACAGGAGTTAAACTCTATATCGGGCCATTTTCCACTGAAATCCGACTAACTGCTTTGTTTTTAAATAATGTGTTTTGAATTTTGAAAGTGTTTTATTTTATGATTTGTCGCAAAAATTTTAGGCATAGATTGGGGATACTTAAAAACCATCAAATCTGTAGCTGCAGTGGCGTTAATATGTAAGTATCCAAAAATTATACAAAAAAGAAATGGTCTAATAAAGATTAACTTTATTACACTAAAATAATTTACAGAACACTCTTCCCATGATTTGCAAAATTCTTTTGATAATTCAAGGGCGATTGTGTTCAGGTTATATACCTCAATTCAGGTATTTTGTAAATTTACTGTACCAAAATTCCCGTTTTTATGATAGTTCAATTCTTAAAATAAAATATCAATTTCATAAGATTGCTAAACATAATTAAAGTTTATATATTATGTAATTTGGCCTTCCTGTTATAAATATGTTGTCTTTCCCCCTTGTTCCCATACAGAAACATTTTCTCGCTAAAATTTCAGGTATTTTTCATGAGCCCACGATCCCCCTGATAATTAGAGTTCAAGGGAAATATTTAAATTTCCATAATCAAGAGAAATGTCTCACAGATTTTATTCCTCGAAGTTGCAGGATTTTGTGTCCAGCGTGCTTAATTATTATTATATAAAAAAACCTATTACAATTTCTCAATATAATCATCATTTTTTTAAAATAATAGATCTTTCCATGATTAAATTTAACATTTTTAAATTTGAAATACATACTAGAATTTCCTTATAGTTATTTAACCACGGAAAGTTTGTCATTAAATAGAGTGAATATTACTAATCAAAAATTATGTTGTAGATTTTGTGAATTTTTAAAAAAAATCACTCGCTGTTTCATTCCAAAGCTTGCAGAGTCCAAAAGTATCAACAGGTTTAGATTCCTCATAAACAAAGATCTTGTTTTCAAATCAACAACAAAATGTTTTTTACCATCTGATATTTTTGTCTTTTTTTTCTCAAATTATTTTCATAAAGCATGGTTTTAATTATAGGTGCATTCAGGTCTGACTTTAAAGGAGGTGGAAGAAACAAGGTATTAAGACCTAAAGTATTGATAATTTGCAAATTATTCGGTGAAAAATCTAACCCAGGGCGCCATGGCTATTAAAATTTTTCTTGAGTGCATGTTTTCTCTCTCAATCATATGCAGAGATGATTATTTTGGTTTCCTATTCTAAAATTGTTTCGGTCTATCTTTAATTTTTTTGTTGTGAAAAAAAAAAAAAAAACTTCTTGTGCTGCTTGTCTGTTGAGTGAGAATTATTCCCTTAATGAATTCTCAAAAATTAGTGCACTAGTCAGAATACATGTGTTCAATAAGAGAAAGAATATTTGAGCAGCTTAAGAATTTAGGCGTGCAAAGTTTTCTTGAGACAATAGTGCACCGGCCAGCGGGCGAGTCTGAGCCTGCCTGTGACCTCCCTTTAGGATCTGCCGTTACACTTACATATACAGTAGACTCCCTCAAATCCGCACATATTTTACGGATATAAACAATGAAACATTCAGTTCAGATGTAGGTGCAAAATTTGACTTTTTTAGTTTTATATCAATTCCATATATTTTTTAATTTGTAATTTTTGTTAAGGTTATTGAATTCATGTTTTTTCATGAAGAAAGAATAATTTATTTCTGAAAAAATCAAGATATTGCTGATATCAATGGTAATCACAATCTTACCAAATATATTTATGTATTAATCAAGCTTTTTTAGTTATTAAGTCTGGCTAAACCTGAAATAAAGCTTCATTATTTTATGATCTTGATGTGAATTAGCAATGTATCTTTATGAAGCAAGTTTCATTGAATAATTTAGGAAAAACACATTTCATCTCTATAATGAATATTTAATTGTACATTATTACTAATTTGACCTTTGCTTTTAGTATTTTTATCATTTTAAAAACTATCTAATTTTTTATTATTTTAGTTTATAACTTATTTTAATATTTTACATATTGTAAGCATCCATTATACTTTTGATTTCATTATTAATTACATTCAAATTTCCTTTTAAAAAATGTAAACAAAGCAATGACCAGAAATCTGCAAAATTCTAAAATCCGCAAAAGCTCTGGTCCCAAGCTGTGCGGATTTAAAAGAGTCTACTGTATCCTTTTTTTGTACATTCACAATCATTTTACTTTTCTCATTTAACAATTATTCTCATTTAACAATTTTTCTATTAACTATCTTTTCTTTTTTTTTTTAGTATTTAGAAAAGTTTTAGTTTATTTTCTAATACAAAATTTTATGCCAATTAAATAAATACATTTTTTAATTATAGCTAATAAAGTTTTTGTTTTTGCAGTTATGGTAATGATAATAATAATAATCTTGGTGATGATAATAATATTTAATTAAATTCAGACCCAAACAGAGAGTAGTAGAGTGGTTAAACATTACCAGGGCCTGACTCGTCTAGCAGTCTTGGCTTCAGTTATAAAAACAAGCACAAATATTTGAAAATTCATTTTTATCAAGAAAGTTTTGGTATTGTGCCTCTGTTTTTATGACATGACTAATTTCAGACATGCAAACAGGAATTAATCAAATAGAAGGTTGAATAAAGTCACAAGAAGGTTTAGCATTTTTTTTTTCTTTCATATCTTAAGGGGCTACTTCAGTCAAATGAAAAGACCCATTCACTAATGCTAATCCTATGGAAGAAATTTATACAGATATCTCGGTTGCATTTCAATATTTTTAAATGATTTTTTGGCTTTGGATATCTGAGATCGATCTGTATGCATGACGTTAGTTACTTTTTTCATTTTGTTCACAGTTATTTTTTACACGGACGCTTTCATTTTTGGAACCGGTTTGGAAAGCGAAAGCAACCCCATAAAAAATATCTGCAACCAAAATCGAAAAACTAAAAAATGACCTCCATTCAGATCAATCTGAGTTATCCAATGCAAAAAGAATCGTCTAAAAATATTGAAATGCAACCGAGATATTTTTATAAATTTCTCCCATAGGATTAGAATTAGTGAACGGGTCTTTTCATTTGAGTGAAGTAGCCTCTTAAACATTTTCATTTAGAGTTAATCAATGATTTCAATTAAAATTGAATTATATTTTCAATATTTTAAATTTTATTTAAAATCTTTTTAAATAGAGGTTAAAATCTTTTTAATTAGAAATAAAAGAAGGTTACAAATGCATCTTACATTATAAATGTATACATAATTGTATACAAATAATACTTTATAGTTTTTTTTAAATGGTAATGTCCAGCAAATTTATTATCTGTAATAAAGCCTGTTCATAACGGAATCCTGCTATAAACAAAAAAACAACAAACATATGTATCATATGTATATACAGTAGACTTCCTCATATCCATAACTCTCTAAAATCCACACATATTTTATGGATGTAAACAATGAAACTTTCAATTTGGATATTGGGAATTAGATTTTTTTTTTTAGTTATGTATCAATTCCATAGGTTTTTTATTTTGTAATTTTTGTTAATATGACTGAGTTCATGTTTTTTCATGAAGGAAGAATAAATTTATTACAGAAAAAGTTCAAAATAGTGCTGATATTACTGGTAATCACAATCTTCTTACCAAATATATTTATGCATTAATGAAGTTTTTTTTTGTTATTAAGTCTGGCTAAACTAGGAAAAAAAAAACTTATTTTATGATTTTGATGTGAATGAGTAATGTAACTTTATGAGGCAAGTTTTGTTGAATAATTTTGGAAAAATACATTTAATCATACTCTATTGATTATTAACTTGACCTTTCCTATTAAAACTTTAATCAATTTATAAATTATCTAAATTTTTACTATTTTAGTTTATTACTTATTTTAATATTTTATTACATTGTAAGCATTCGTTATAGTTCCAATTGCACTATTAATTGCACTCAAATTACTGTTTAAAAAATGTAAACAAAGCGATGATCAGAAATCTGCAAAATTCTAAAATCCGCACAACCTCTGGTCCCAAACTGTGCGGATTTGAGGGAGTCTACTGTATATTATTAACCCCTTGGGGATGAGCGACTGATATATGTGGCATTTAAAATTCTCAGAATCCTTCATTATTCCCACCAGTTATTTTTTAAGTTTACCTTATTTAATTGGAGTATTATCACTATTTAAGTACAGAAAATTTCTGTATTGAAATATCAGTGATTAAAGATTTAAAATTAAACATTGTGAAGGAGCTAACTGTATTATTAAAAGAAAATCATTGCTGCAAGAATAATAAGACTTGGTAAAAAACTATGGAAAGTAGGGTTCATTATAGCTGTATGTACTAGAAAAGTAAGATAAAAATTCAAAGTGATATGAAGCTAAAATAATATCAAATATTGCTATTCTGTATAACTCTTTCATTTTTTTTTTTTTTTAATCCTTATCTATGTATAAGGAATTTAACTCGGTACTGAGGATAAAAGGTACTGCATACTTAAACTTCATTTCACATTTCATAAAACTAAATTTAGCTTAATAATAACCTTTTGTTTAAGTACTTTTATGTTAACTGAGAGCAAATTGTTTCAATAGTATTTTTTACCTCGCTAATGCAGTTTTTATTTTTTGTGATTTAGATAAAAATAATGCTTTAATATTGAAATAAAATTAGTGATTGACTGAATCAGGAATTTTGCCGATTACCGAAAATTAGGTCAAAGTGTGCACCGAATATTCGGTATTCGGCAACCGAATACTTAAAATTTTTTAATAAATATTTTTGCATGTATTAACTTTTTTAATAATGATAGAAAGTATTCTTAGGCTTCTCCGACCTTTCGAAGAAATAACAAAAATTATAAGTAACAAAAAATCTTTAATTTCAGAAGTAATACCTATTATTTCTACATTGAAACGTTACTTGGAAAAGTGATAATGTAGAATTTTTTGGAGTGGGAACCATGAAAGAACCAAAAAGACTCGCAGAACGTTTTTCAGAAATTTATGATGATGAGTTTTATTTTCTAGCCTCTATTTTGGATCCCAGATTCAAAACAGCTTTTTAGCACTTTCCAACAAAGTTGAAAAGTGCTTATGCATTCGGTTTGTCTGGCCGTCTGTCCGCGCTCTAACTCAGGTAAATATACTCGGATTGCTATGAAATTTTTATATGTTATTGATGTTTACCCTAGCACAAACCCTATTGAAAATGAGGTATCTACCATGATTAGTTTATCTACAGAGAGAATCAAAAGTTTCCCATTACATTACGGCCTATGGGGAAAAATCGTTAATATGCTCGGATTGCCATGAAATTTTAGGACGTTATTGACGTTTATCCTACAACGAATCCTATTGAAAATGAAGTTTCTACCATGATTAGTTTATCTACAGGGCGAATCAAAAGTTTCCCATTACATTACGGTCTATGGGGAAAAATCGTTAATATACACGGATTGCCATGAAATTTTAGGACGTTATTGAGGTTTTCCCTAGCACGAACCCTATTGAAAATGAAGTATCTACCATGATTAGTTTATCTACAGAGATAAAAGTTTCCCATTACATTACGGCCTATGGGGAAAAATCGTTAAAATGCTCGGATTGCCATGAAATTTTAGGACGTTATTGACGTTTACCCTAGCACAAGTCCTATCGAAAATGAAGTTTCTACCATGCTTAATTTATCTACAGGGCGAATCAAAAGTTTCCCATTACATTACGGCCTATGGGGAAAAATCGTTTCAAAGGAATTTTAAAGATGTTATACCCTGTCAAATATATTAAAATATGCATTCTATAAAATATAGGGTGAAAATGTAGCTATTATTCATTTACAGGGCCACACAAAAGAATTCCATTAGACAATGGTAAAAGGGGGGAATTGTGTGTGACATATTTTAAATATATAAAGCTTTTTCATGTATAATAAAATTGATTATGTCACTGAAGCTTAATATAAATTATACGCTACTGTCTTGCATAATATGAGGTACATAGCATTTACAGGGCCATACAAAAGATTTCAAATAGTATATTCTTTCCGAAATACCGTATATGTGTCCGATGATGGCTGATGGAGGGATGAAATGCATTTTAATTATAATATGCGCGTTTATATTTCGCTAAATATATGCACATTATATGGTGTGTATAAATGTAATAGTTGATACACAGGGCTACCAAAAAAAGCTCACCAACGTTACTGAATGTGAGCGTAAATTATTTAAACGTGGTTCTTAAATTGGCTATGCATTTTTACGCTGAGCTTCATTCAATTTACTGAGAAATATTTGCAGAATATAGATAAAAGGATATACAGAGCCACGCAAAGAATTCGGTACATGGACGCCTATGAATGATGATTTATGAGAATGTGATATCAGTTGTTTTAAAAATGTTTTAGTTTACAATAAATTTTAGCCTAATGCTGACGTGTAATAAAGGTACAATGTAAACTACAGGGCTGAACAAAAGTATTCAAGTATGTTTCCATCTAATAGTATGAATTGCTGAAAAAGAAATTTCAAGCTACTGGGTATTTTCTTGCTAAACTAAATTTTCCCATTATAGGAACTGACATATGAAATACAGGGCTATTCAAAAGTACTGGAACACATGTTTTGGTATATTTGGCTATACATATTATTATTTACCTAAATAACAAAATTTTGTTAAAGACTTCATTAAGTGTTGGAAAGTGCTTCATAATCTATGCTTAACGCATGATTTTTCATACTTGTTTTAAAGATGGAGCAACTGCTGATAAATTAAAAAATGTATTTAAAAATAAAGTGCAATAAATAATAAATATATCTTCTCAAACTGAAATTACTGAGCCAAATTAATTACAAAATTTCAATAAAAATGATGCCCTGTCATAAACTGTGCATTCATCATTTTGGGAGTGCTTTGTTGAAATTGCTACAAGTGAAAAAACAGAAAGTGAAAATCCTTCTACTGAAAATGATATCATCACATTAGACATTAAAGCTTCAGATGAATTGGCTGCATATACATAGTAATACCACTTATATCAAGGGAAGACAACCCGTTAATTTGGTTGAAAAAAAAAACATAATAAGTATCCAACGTTATCCAAGTTAGTTAAGAAATACTTATCTGCGCCTACCAGTAGTATTTACAGTGAACATTTATTTCCCAAAGTAAAATGGATTTATGAACAAAAAAGAAACATTACAACCAGATAATGCCGTACAGCTTTTTTTTGCCTCATATTTTGTCCATATTAAATTTCAATTACAAATAATTATAATGTATCATTTTATAAATTATCACTTATATAATTGAGGCATACTATTGAAATAAATAACATTAAATGGGCATTAGCCATCATGTACTTTTAGAGTAATACTTAACCTATTATTTTTCATAAATTATTCTAAAAATTCAGCCGAATATTTATAAGTATTCGGCCGAAACCGAATATTCGGTTTACATGCTGAATCACCGAATACCAAATCAACTATTCGGTATTCGGTCAATCCCTAAATAAAATGCCTTGGTTTGCCTTATTATTTTCTATTTTTCTTCCTCTTTATTTTAATGAAATAATAAAAGATTTATATTTTAAATGAAATGAATGCAATATAAAAAATTGCTAGATTATGGCCAGAACATTGTTTGTCAATATATAAACTGTGGCTAACTAATAAAAAATATAGTTTTTCACAAGGAACTATTCTAATATTAATAAAATACAGTAAAGTATGGTAAGAAGGAACTCCTAAGGATTTTTTAAAAGGTGTGCTTTATTAATTTTAGTATGTATAATGTTATGGTTATGATATTCTTTTTATTGGGACTGTAATATTCCTTCTTGATCATTAATGCAGGATTTTTTGAGACAGCAATATCATTACATCAGAAATTTCATAGCTTTGGTCAAAGAAATACTATATTATTATATTTGCTGAGAGAAATCTGTCAACATTTTTTAGTGTTTAAACTGTACCATCAAATTTATTTTAAGAAACATATCTACAGCACAGATTCAATTTGTTCAGGCTAATATTAAAAGAATGCTGAATTTTTCAGAATAGTGATAAATGCTATAGAGGGAATTCTAAAATGCTGGCATTTTATTAACTTATGAATATTAAAGTACAAATATGTCGAATTTCTCAATATCATTGGTCTTACTCTAGCATTTGGTTTACTTTCTAATTTAATAAATTCTAATTCAGAAATATAAAGAAGTAACAGAAATTTTAAATATAAAATTGAGGAAAAAAAAATTCATTAGAAAAGCAGAAATTAAAAAGGAAGTAAAATTCACAAATAAGTTGTGATAACATCTACAATGAATCCTTCATGCTTTTGTTAAAAAAAAAAAAAATAATAATAATAAAGCGTTCTGGTTCGACATTACAGCCTAATATATTACAATACAATTTTATCTTTTAAAAAAGGAGCGTTTTAGTTCGAATTACAGCCTAGTATATTAAAATACGATTTTATATAAATAATATTTATATATAAATAGATGAATATACAATAAGCGTTAAAAGTGAAGCATTAAATAAATATGCAATTTTCCGCACGCAATATGTCAATCAATCGTTATATTTTTTGTAATTATAAATTTTCTTTACTCCAAAGTAAATAAGTTGAGTAATAAAACATTTTTTTTTTATTACAGCTGCTTATGAAACTTTTTTATCTACTATACATTTTTTAAATATTGATAATCATAATTTTTCACGTTGATTTAATTATTATTCTGAAATACATTATAGTATGTGATGTTTCATGTAACTTGTGATAATAATTTGTTGTTTACATCTATAATATGTCAACAAAAATATACGAGGTTGCCAGAAAATCGCCAAAAAAACGCCAAATCTCCCGCTTCATTGGGGGTGATGACGTCAGTTTTGTAGAGAAACATAAAAATCACGTGACCGCTGCCATTTGATGAACTGCCCTACAGGGTCGTCATGAGTTACACTCTGAGCTGGCGGGTTTCTACGAATGGTCACTGGAGATGCAGGTGTGACATCCTCTTGAAGAATGAATGCCGGTTTGAGGCGATCAACGCTAATTACAGCGTCTCTACCATTAATAAGCACAGTAAAATGTTTATACCCTGTTCGCACTGAGAAAGTTAAGTCACTTAACTTGAAGTTTTTTGAAGCGGTCGTACCCGGAATCAAGATTCTCACTTAAGCAAATTTCTGAAACTCACTTATACCCTGTTCGCACTGGGATAGTTGAGTCACTTAACTTTAAGTCACTTAAATTTTTTGAAGCGGGATACCCGGAATTAGGCTTCACCTGTTCGCACTTGCTAAATATTTTAAGTGACTTAACTTACAGGCGACTAGACCCTGGCCGTCCACATAACGCAAGTCTTCTCTGATTGGCCCGTAAAAATGACCTTTTTTTAAAAAATATCTAAGCAATTCTAGCTCAATGAGCATGCGCTGTGGCAAAACAACTTTGCTCTCTTGCAACATCGGATCGTTGGCGTGCTCTGTATTCAAAAACAGTTACTGGATAGAAATTGAAATTCGAAGTTAAAAGTTTTTACTGCAAATGCGTGTTTAGAAATTTTTTTAGTAGATATTACATGAAATAATGGACAGTAGAGATTAATTAATTTTCAATTATATTGGACCACAAAATGGGTAACAAACGTGTCGCTGAATTTGGGGATGCTTTGGTTCGGCTGTTTAAATTAAAGGCCTTCCTTAGTGCTTTCAATTTCGGTTACAAGCACGTTTTTCAATTAAATATTTCTATTATCTTTAATAATTAATACGGTATACCTATTAATACTGTCTGTCAGTCGTGTTATGCAATGTTTACATACCGTTAAACGTCTTATTTAGCGTTTATATTTTCTCTTATAATCACACATAAATGTATTTTTAAATCGATCATTTATAGTATCGTTAATAATTTATGAACTAATAATATAATGTATTAATTCAATGTTTACCTTATATTTTTATACATAGAATTTTATTTAAAACGCCTGGTTATTGTTATCTTTTCAAAGTTTTATTTACAATCATTTACTATGCACAAGATAGTAGTATATAGTCGTAATAATAACATTTAATTAATTTTAAGCTAAACATTTATTTTATCATTAATAATTATCACTTAAATTATTAATAACTTAAATTTATTGTAGGATAATTAGTGCAATATATTAGTGTTGTATGCCTGACCTTTAACTGCTTTTAAACTAAAAATTTATTGATAATTAAAAAAATTGTATTAATTATCCTACTTCAAGTTTGTTAATAGCATTTTTTTTTTTTTTTTTTTTTTTTTTTTTTTTACAATTTAACATGTTATACTCTAGAATAATGGTAATTAAAATCAAAGTTCTACAGTAGTCATATTAAATTCCGTGCATAGTACATTAACTGCATAGTTGCTACCTAAGTATGGATATTTTTTTCTTTTTTTTTTAAAAAAAAATCCTATAATTGATTGTGCATACATTCATTTAAAATTAAAAAATTTTTTTCCCTAGTGTGACATTGTTTTAGCACACTATTTTTATTTAAACCCAATGTTTGCAATTAAACTCGTTTTTTTTGTTTACAAAACAACTTATGAAAATTTTTGATTTAAAACTTTGACTAATTTGCATTATTTATGTTTTTATTCAAGTTAGTTTCTTATACTTATTTTTTATTCTTATTCTTACTTTTTATTAGTTTATTTTCAGTTAATTTTTCTCAACACATACTAGTAAATCATGTTAACTTTTAAATGTATGCTAATGGAGGATAGGCGGTAATTTGTAGGTTTTATTATAGAGGAGTTTATTTATAGAGATACTGATTCAACACCAATTTAGTATAGAAACAACCAAAGACAAAAATAATCGTAGAGATCGTCGAGATACTTATTGATCTATTGCAGTTAATCACTATTTGTGTACCAGCGTTGTACCGATAAAGACATAGTTACTCGCATCAAATAAGGAAAAGTTTTGTTTCAATGTGGTGCTGAAATTAGCTATTTACCATATTGTTTAACAGTTGTCATGCAAAGTAATCATTGGTCCGTCAAATTTTTTCTATCGAGACAAAATCTTCTTACACATTTTAGTGTATATTTTCACAACAGTAAATCAACAATACCAGTTTTTATTTTATTTAAACTACTGAAAGAATGTTTAAAACATTCATACATTTAGAGCTAGGAGACATTCGGAATGTAACTTATTTTTAATAGCTTCTGTACAAAAGTAATGTTTCTATTTTATAAGCAATTACAAAAAATTGGATTTTCTTGAGAACATTCAGAAGAAAAGAATACAATAAGGTAGGGAAGTGATGCACAACCTGTGGCCAGCAAACTTCGACAAAGTGAAGACAAAGTCTTTTTCAAAGTGATTTTTAGAAATTGTTTTTGAGTTCTTGGATTTTTTAATATTTGGAAATTAAATTTTTAGTTTCAAACTACAGTAGAGCATCGTTTATACGACGCCGAAGGGACTACCGAAAAACGTCGTATAAACGATAACGACGTATAATCGATTTTCACTTCCAAAACTAGAATTAATTTTGTTTTCACTTAATTTTAATGTTTAACGTGATGATTTGCATGAATTTGTAAATTAAACAAACCAAAATAAGCAAATAACCAAAAAACGGGGGAGGGGGAAAGCAATTTAAATATGCGGACCTTTATTTATGTTTCACCGAAAGGTTCTTAATTTGCAGTACATCATTTCCTTTGCATTTAAAGTCAACGATCAAAAACCCTGTGTGGCCAACTAAAAATAGCCAATACTGGTAACAGTTAGAAGGATAGTCTATTTGCAACTTAAAACAGGTCGGGAAAGCTGACCATCCCCAAAAAAAGAATGATCCCTCTCACAGTGTAATCTGTTACACGTAAGCTGATTTTTCAGACTGATCGAACTTCGAACCCCAGCCCACATTTTTATAATTTAGAGTGTATTTAAACACGCTCTTTGGTGTCATTCATAGTTGACAAACTCCGTTTGTTCATAAAATATACAAGAAAAATAAGCAAAAATAAACCTATACAAAATTGAAAAATCGACGTATAAATGATTTTGGGCGTCGTATAAAAGATATATTTTTACATTAAAATGAATAGGAATGAATTGGGACCACATTAAAACGTCGTATAAATGTAAACGTCGTATAAGTGATCGTCGTATAAACGATGCTTTACTGTATATCCTAATATAATAGATTTATGTATTGGTATTTTATCGATGTTCAAGATTTTTTACGTTGATTTTTTGTCGTTCTTGAGATATTTCTGATTACAATGATATATCGCTCAAGATTCTGAAATATTTTAATATTTAGCGATTTTTTTTATTTTTTTTTAAAACTAAAACAGTTTTGAATTTTAGCAGTTTGTAATGATATTTTTCAAGATTATTTTACCTTTACATTGATTTTTTGTCTTCTCGAAAAATGTCTGATGACAATGATTTATTTGAAATTCTTCAATATTTTAATATTTAGCGATTTTTTGTGCAAATTTCATCAATTTTTCCTTAGGCCATAAGAAAATTTTGTGGCTTTTTCTTGTGACCTATTCACAAATATCAATGATTTTTTTTCCCTATTCATCAAATTTTGTAACTTTATTTCCAACAGGCTGAAGAATTGCACAAGTTTTCTCACAACCAATTGATGATTTTCCAAATCTTTTTAAATGATTGATTACACATTTTTAAATTTTTTTCCCACTTTGTTTTTATTGAGTGATGAATTCCAGAGGTGATTCTGAGTAAAAAAATAATTCTGAAATTCACAGAAAATTTTCTGAAAGGTTACAACAGAGGGATATAATTTGGGGGGGGGGGAGAGAAATCTATTCCCATTACTAATATTTTTTTTTTTTTGCACCTCTTGGAAGAAATTTGCCTTTTTTCTGAAATCTTTCAACAAATATTGGAAAAAGATATTATCAAATGTTATGAAAATCAAATTACAATATAAAAAAATATAGTAATGTTTTCTTTATTCTATTAAATTCTATCACATGTAATATATTCAATGACATCCCATGATAGGTAATGATTCTAGGTTGCCCTGGTGGTTACGTTCTTTTAAGATGATTTGTATTACTTCCATTTTTTTAAAAAAAATAATATATAATATATAGAAACATAATATTTTTTGACTGCACAACCATTAAAAGTTACAAGTTTGCATGAATTTTATTTTTATCTCACTCATTTTCAAAAGCCTTAATTCGGAACTCAATGCACATAATGTATTATGATATATATGTATAATTTTAATTACCGTATTTTCAGACGTAATTCACTGTAATCTTTAAAAAATTTTATTGCAAAGTAAGACAAAGCAATTTTATGACTTATTTCGACCAAAGCTAGAAAAGTAAACTTTAATATTTTTTTCTGGTGCAAGTCTTCATGAATTATAAGTAGGATGTAATATATCCCATTGCCCCTCAAAGGATTAAAAAGCTAATCATTCATAATTGGGTTTATCTGGTTATAGAATTTTCCTAAATAATTTTGCACTAAACAACATAGATATATTAATATCTTCCCTGAAAAAATATCTAGTTAACAGTTCTAATTTAGCAGAACTTGATCCGAAACCAAATTCCTATTTGCATTCCATATATAGGAGAGGATGGGGTGGAATGGGACAGTAGAATTTCTCTTTAGGTATCTTTCTAAACATTTCATCAATCACACACAAGATGAAGCAATGGTAGTCTAATCTTCAGTTGACCTAAAAAAAAAAAAAAAAAAAAAAAAAAGTATGTTGTAAAATGTACTTTCTAAAAAGAAATAGTAATTTTTCTTTCATTCAGAGACTATCCCTTGAACTTCTATGAGTGACCGAAAAATGATTCTGGAGAGCACATTATTCATCAAACTTATTTCTGTTTAGTTTTTTTTTTTTTGTACTACTCTGTTATCCTGTCGACCGATTTCGCCAAACTAATAACCCAAATTATATCGTATTTAATGTCATTGAATTGACATTCACGATTATCCATTATTGGCATTTAATCTTAGAATTTGGCGATAGTATTTTGGTTGACGGGATAACCTAGTAGTACTTTTTTTTTTGTTAATTATTAAGCATTTAATCCTTTTTAGGCAATGAATTTCATTTTAATTACAAATTATGAATGACGGGCAATAAAAAATCTCTTGCAAAATTCTGTCAAACTACTAAAAAAAAAAAAATAATGAAATCGCCATTATTTGTTTACAAAATAATTTGCATTTATTTACTGAACTTTGAATTACCTTTTGTTTGATACTTAAATTTTTATATTTTTTCCAAATGTGGAAAGTAAATTTTAGTACCAATATAACTCTTTTTAAAATCCAAATTTAAACATGACTCCCATTAAAAAACTACCTCTCAGAGCGAACATATTTTGATGGAATGGAATGTGGTTACTTTAAAGAGTTTTTACTGTGCATGTAAGAACTTTTCATCGATCAAATATATTAGTAGTATTTGATTAACTCTTCAAGAGATCTACTTAATCATTTGCTTAAAATTAGAAAATATTTTTTACAATCAAAAAGTGGCAAGTAATATAAATTAATAAAATAAAGACATTAATTATGATAAACATTTAAAAACTTAATACTTTAATTCTTCTGATGCATAGTTCTGCTTATTGTCATTAATTTATTTGTTAACCTTCTAGTAATGCACTCATCATACCAACATGAAAAGGCATGCATATTTCCTAGATATGTAATGTAAAATATAACTGCAAGTAGATCAAATGGAGAAAGAAAAATAGCCAAAGTAAGGTGTTTTAAGAACCCCCAGATTTAAAATATGTAAGAGATACACATATGTGTGCCAGCTAGAAAGTTAAAATTTCAACATTACGATTTCCTGATCCATATGAAGCATTCTAGGGTGACCGTGATGCACAGCAAAAAAATTAGGGATTACCCAATGCATGATATTATTCAATAGTCCCATAGTTTCCATTATTCAGAAATTTTACTACAGTTAAATATTAAGAACATATAGATATTCAATAATAATAAAACTTTATTTAAAGATCTTTTAAAAAATCATAAATATTATAAGTATATATATCATAAGTATTATAAATAATATTTGTATTTTAAGATGATTAAGAAGAAACCTGTTATCTTAAAGAATCTCATTGTTTATCTTTTATGTTTTATTTGAAAATAACTTTTTATATTTATTATACAGATAAGGCTTTTGAAAATATATTTTGTATATAGCTTTACTTCTAATATGTTTTCACTAGTTAATTGATTTCTTGTATTTGAGTTTGAATTTATTTTGTCCTAAAAATTAAAACTTTTAAGTAATATAACATAATGAGATCTAAATAATGTATTTTTAAATGATTATAACTATGTTTCGTTATTTTATTAATAGATGGCGCTTATATCACTTGTTTTAAAATAGCACCAGAGGGCGCTGGTTAATGTTTTGTTTACATTTGCAGTTGATAGTTGTGTTTTGAATAAATTTCAATATTTTCTTTTGTTAGTTGATTTTTAAGCCATATTTTATAGAATTTTTAAAGAAATTGTAATAGTATTTATTTAATTGTAGTTATTGTTTTATTTCATCACCCTTTTTTTTAATGACATTTCAACTTTTCAAAGGTAGATAACTAAAATTATACAAGGTTTTTTCTTTGCCTAATTTTAAGCATTTTTTAAAATTTAATTTTTGTTATGTATAAAAATCTATAAAATATAGGTTGTTTCAAATCCCAAGAATGCTCTTGTTTACTCTTTAAAATTTTTAGCAATAACTTTCACCAATTTCTGTGTTATAATGTTTATTGTTCATTAACTATTAATAATTTCTTGGTAACACATGGTTTTATATATGTGTGTATTTGATTAGTAAAGTTTTTATTTTATTCCTCTCTTTTCTTAACCAAAGTATACATAATTTTAAATCTTGTAAACTTTTTTCTTTTGTTTATTGTTATTGCAAAATCATATATAAGAGAAATCAGGCTTAATATTAAGCCTAAGTTAGCACTAAAGCTGTTAAACAACTCATATAAAAACTCATTTCAACTGAATCATAAAAATAAAAGTACAGATGGTAAATTAAGTAAAAGCTACTTAAAATTCTAAAATGTTACTTTTAAAAGCTGGCCTTCCCCCTCCCCCTTTTTTATATTCAATTAAAATATCTTTAAGTTTCTTTTGCAAAAAAAAAAGTTTGACTTATTTTTTTAAGAAAATAAAACTTATTTTTGTCAAACATTTGTAAGTGAAAAAAAAAAAAAATTCCAGAATAAAGCTTTTTTTTCCCTTTTAAAATTTCCAAAAACTATACATCTCAATTCATATGACAGAAAAGCTTTTTTACTTTCCTCCATAAACAGTTAAATAATGAGTTTTACTATTCTATCTTACTTAAAATAGAATACAATTTTGAAACTGTTATGATAATGATATTGTCGGTATCAAATCAAACTATCCAATTTGAAAATAGCCACTTTTCAAAAGAAAAAAAAACTGTTAATTGTAGATTCAAAATCAGCTCCAAGCAACTATAAAACAATTATTTTTTTCAGGTGCTGTTTTCGTTATACTTATGGGTTGGCAAGTTGGATCAGTGGGCTAAAGCCCACTCGATACTTTATCGCAATCTTGGCAATTTCCATTGTGCAGTTTTATTTTTTATTTAATTATCATTTATTCATTTTAAACATAGAAAGAAAATTTATTCACCATTTAATAGTAAGCTCGGTAACAGAAAATTCAAAACAAGAGTCCGGCATCACAGTTTTTTTGACAGAAATTTTTCCATTTAACGATTAATTCACACTATGTAATGTTTAGCTCATTATTACTTAATATAAAAACTTAAAATTATTATTAACTAAAAATGCATGAGTATGTCACAGGTAAGTGATAATTTGATTAATTAATGCTTGAGTTGTAAAATATTTTAACTGCAGATTATTTTCTGTCACTGAAGCACTATATGTCACTGTTACTTGAAGAATTTTCCAATATGTTTCAATGCTCCAACTGATTCCCATAATTCTCAGTAGCAGAAAGTTTGAGAGAGAAAACAAATGTCACAGATATATATATATTTTTTCAGATTCTTCTTTATTGAACTTTTACTTTGCTTGATATTATGTTTTGTTCTTTATTACTGGATACAAAAAATTGACATTATTATTAATAAAAATTGGTACTACTCTGTTATCCCGTCGACCGATTTCACTAAATCATACAAATCGCCAAACTAATAGCCAAATTATACATATTGACGTAATTTTTATTTTATATAATAATAAAACAAATAATTAGTAGAATATTAATAAAAATATTAATAAAAAGTCGAAATAAAAATCACTTTATGACGTTTTAAACACGTGTATTGTATTTAATGTCATTGAATTGACATTCATGTTCATCCATTATTGGCATTTAATCTTATACAGTAAAATCTCCATATTGGACACTCCCGAATAGCAGACACTTCTATTTAACGGACAGTTTTCCAATCCCCACTCCCAAAACCTACATTTTTGTATGTTTAACCTCTGAATAACGGACATTCCGAATAGCGGATACTATAATCGGCGATAAAGAATGAAAAAAAATTTTGTTATCCAGAAAAAAATACGATAAAAGAGTAAAAAGACCCTTAAATTTATCAAAGCAATGTGTCACAAAAATTGTGATCACAAATAAATGTAGAGGGTAATCTAGGGAAAATCTCACCCTCCCCTTTACATTTAGTGTGAATTCAGGGTTGCCCGGGAGGAATATCTCCTTCAGCATTGCCAAGTCCCCTTCCCCCCCCCCCCCCAGAAGATTTTATGCTTTTGATAGACAAAAAGTACAATCCCTTCTCCCCGCCCGAAATTCTATAGAGTTCAATAATGTTACATTGAAAAACAAATTATATGTAATTGTAAGCAAAAGTAAACTTTTGTAGCAGATTTTTTCTTAAGAATGTGATATAGAACAGTAGATAAATAAGTGCACAATTTTATTTCAGTTTTATCACTTAAAAGATAATTTTAATTTCCGATTAATCATATAATATAGGATTTAGGAATATAAAAGTCGTTTAATGAAACAGTAAGCATTTCTTAGAGATTTTTGAATCTCTGAGGTTTTCCCAATAGCGGACAATTTCTTCGTTCCCGAGGTGTCCGT
This sequence comes from Maratus speculifer, assembly GCA_964019185.1. NCBI lineage: Eukaryota > Metazoa > Arthropoda > Arachnida > Araneae > Salticidae > Maratus > Maratus speculifer. Next base: position 136,971,588 of record OZ025293.1, on the reverse strand, counting down.
TATTTAGAAGTTTTACTGTAATTTGGCGATAATATTTTCGTCGACAGGATAACAAAGCTATTTAATGTACTATGGTAACAAAAAAAAAAAAAAAAAATGATGCTTCGCTTAAATTATTAAATTATCTCCTTCTCTGAAAATCTTTACTTTTTGCCACCTTCATAATATTACTCTTTCTGCCAGTGTTGCCGGCTTTTAGTTAGGCCAAAAAAAAAAAAAAAAAACCGGCCGGCTGTTTTTTGATTTTAGCTATTTTAAAAACTTGGCTTTTATTTTTTTAAAAGATGGTTTACAAATATTTCATTTTAAATTTGGATTAATTTATTTTTAATACATTTATAAATATTTTCCACTAAAAAATATATTACTAAATTTTATCAAATAAATCAGTCTTTAAATGCTGGAATGTTTCTATGAAGGAATTATGTCTGACAAAAAGATATAAATATTCAGAATAATACATTAAATTATACTGTAAAGTGTTGGTTTGGAATTCTTTGTTATATAGCTCTATATGTACCACATATTTTAAAGATTATATGAAACAACAAGAAAATCTCACAAAAAAATAGAATCACTTACATACTGCTGTTTACTTTTGAAATTGATTAAAAATAAGTAGCTTATAGTATTACTATATTTAAATTATCCAATATAGGGCTTGACAACATCCAGTAATAAGTAATGAATATTTTGATAACTTATAAAAAAGATTTTGTAGAATGTTTTTATTCTAATTTAACAGTTATGTAACTTATTCCAGATGTGTTCATATGAACAAATTAAAATCCTAGAATGAACCATGTTGAAAGAAAAATTTTAGGATATAATATATGTGGTGATTTTAACATAGTAAGTATATGCCCTTTGGCAGAATTAGCTTTATTTTTGTCTCCATTTGACGAAATCTTTCACCGAAATTTGCAGTTTTTCCGATGCCCTTTCACAAAATTTGCGTTTTTTTTTCTGCAACTCTTTTTCGAATTTCGCTTTAGTTCTAGAATGCTTTGTCGATATTTGCATTTTTCTCGGCTTTTTGACGAAATTTGCATTGTTTTCGCAACTGTCATTAAAATTTGCCTTTCTTTCTGAGACTCTTGGACGAAATTAACTTTTTGTCTACCTGCGTTTGACGAAATTAGCTTGGTTTTTTTTAAAGCTTTCGACGTTTTTTGAATGCTTTGTGGGTTTTTTTTTTTAAATGAAATATGTCTCTTTTGCGATATTTTGTAGAATTTCGCGTTTTTGCTGCATCTTCTTGAAAAAATTTGCATTTATTTGCACAATCCTTTGTCGAAATTTGAAATTTTTGCACGGCCTTTTGACTAAAGTAGCGTTTTTCTGCGACACTGTGACAGAATTCACGTTTTTCTTTATCGAAATTAACATTTTTCATCGGTTTTTCTGACGAAATTCTCATTTTTTTCGCGATCCATTGTCGAAATTGACATTTTTCAGCGGTCATTAGACGAAATACGTGTTTACTCCGCGATCACTTGACGATTAATGGAATTCAATGATAAATGAATACTAAAATTTACCAGTTAAATTATTCGTATTGTTTTGAAATTTTGTCAACACATTTGTCAGATTTTTTAAATTATTACTGTAAATTTTGGAGATTTTTTATAAATGTGTTCCAATAATATAAACTAATTTGTTTTAAAAATTTACTTATCTCAGATGTATTTATTTCATTTTCTTTATTTTCTCTTAATGGTTGCTAAGCAACCATTCGTCTTAATCCTTATCATAGCAAACGCGGTAGCGTTTGGTATGATATGTTTAAGAAATAGAAAATGCGAATGTCTTTTTGAAATTTCTGGTGAACCAGTTGACGTACAACAGTGTTTTTTTTTTCAAAAGATAGAACTTGACGAGACGAATAAAATGATAGCATTAAAAAAAATATCGCAGTTTACTGTTGTTTTTTATTTAACTTTTAACGAAAAAATGAAGACGAAAAATTCAACAAACAATAGCTAATGTTATTATGGATGGATTAACTTCGTTTTTGGTTTATTTTTATCGTCTTCATAAAACTTAGAACAGTTTTTTTTTTTTCATCTATGTATGTTTGATGGTTTCTGAGAAAATCGAATTTATGTCTTAAACCTCCAGTTGAATATTGTCTTTTGCTGTTGCGACTGTAGTTTTTTTTATTCATTGCCACCAAATGTAATATAAAAATTGTCATGTATGTATCATAATTCATTCAAATTAAACAAATTACGTGAAAAACATGGCTATTTGATTTAATTGCGAAGCTTTTAGTTTCAGTTCTTTAAATAATAAAGTTGTGAACGCAGTGTTATTTTATTTTATTTTTATTTTATTTTATTTTTTTTAATTTATGGTTAATTTTTCAAATAACATGCATTTTATATGACCATGGGATGATTTTCTCGAGTGCCCTAACATTTTGAATTTTAGTAGTAGAAAAAAATGGGAAAAAAACAAGTATATCAAAAAAAAGTATTCAGGAACTAAATGTAAGATTTTTTAATTATAATCATATAACGTCCTAATTTACATAAGGAAAAAATGTAGAGTAAAACAAAAACTTCACATTCTGTCCATATCTTAAATAGCATTCAATTGATTTTAAATAGGGATGTCATGTCAAATACGCATTAGGGTACTGAATTGGCACGAAAATTTTTTTATTTTGTCAGATATGATAACCGGGCTAATGTTTATTAAATATATATATTTATTTACCTTTATTTCATTTTGTTAAATTTTATAAATCATTTCATTCTGTTGTTATTAATTAAACTTTTCAATACTACTTGATTATCCCGTCGACCAATTTCGCCAAATTGTACAAATCATCAATTTATTCACTATGTAATTCATATTGACATAATTTTTATTTTAAATAACGAAAGAAGAAATAAATTAGTAAATCATCAATAAAAGTACAAATAAAAAGTTGAATTCAAAATCACATTATGGCATAACAAACATGGGTAACCTATTTAATGTAAACTGAATGTAACATTTATGATAATCCATTATTGGCATTTAATTTTATAATTTGCCGATAATTTTTTGGTCGAAGGGTAATCAATTATCACCGGTTTTTAGTAATTATTATTTTCTTTTGAAAGTAATAGAAAATAGTTAATAGAGGTGCTACTTGGTTATCCCGTCGACCAAAAAACCATCGCCAAACTATAATATTATATGCCAATAATGGATGATCGTGAATGTTGCATCCAATGACATTAAATACGATGCACGTGTTTAAAACGCCATTAAGGGATTTTTATTTCAACTTTTTATTTGTATTTTTTATTAAGATTCCACAAATTATTTTTTTGTTTTATTTAAAATGGAAATTATGTCTATATGTATAATTTCGCTATGAGTTTGGCAATTTGTATAGTTTGGCGAAATTGGTCGACGGGATAACTAAGTAGTACCTAAATATATATGCATGTAATTGAAGTTTGAAAACTAAGCTTTTGCGAAATCGGCGTCAGAAGAATATCGCATAATGTCGTGCATATACGGCATCTGTGCCAAGAAAGCATCAAATGAAAAAACACATGGTGATGCAAAAAACTTTTGTGATGGTGTGAAGTGAATGTAACATTTACGATCAGCAATTATTGGCATTTAAAATGCTTGAGATAGTGTCGAAAAAGCATTGCAAAGATATACTTTCCCTCTCCCTTCCATTTCCAAATGTACTAAATTTAAAATTATGGAAAAAAAATCAGAGTTTACTTAAAACTGTGCATAAAAAATTTAGTAATTATCCTAATTTTCCTAATAGAAATTCTCAATTTTCCGTTATTAACAAAACTATTTTAAAATTGCAAATTTAATCGTCTAAATTGCCAAGTTGCATAATGATCATCGCCACTGAATATATAAATAATGCCATATTTGCAAACTTATCGGTCAAACCGATTTACCTTGCCCCCCCATCCAGGGGGGCAAGGTAAATCCCAAACGGACAGAAGAGCGACCCTGACCCAAATGTATCTTTTGTTGAGGTTTCAAAATATGGATTTATAACAAAATAGAACGAGGATTACACGACTTTTTTAAAATCGCAGTCATAATTTGAACGATCCTGTAAGTTAAGATTGGTGAGGAAGGGGGGGGGGGGGGTTAGGACGGGCAAACATGAAAAAAAAAAAATAGTGGCACTTCGAGAGTGCCGACAGAAGTGAAACCTTGAACAATTACGTGTGTATTTTTTGAATCATTAGGATATATAATTTTGAATCGTCAGGAAATACTTTTAAATGAACAAAAAAAAAGGTTCTATAATATTAAAGAATATATCAATATCTATAAAGAAACCGCGCGATACCACATGATGTCCAGCTATTGTAGTACTGTATTGATGTGCTCACTATAACTACTTTCTTACATTTTAAAACGCGATAAATACACCAACCAAAATTAGATCATACTATCGATACCTTAATCCTTATCCAAATTAATTATTTTGTGTTAATGCCTATTACAATATCTGTAGATTACTTTTTGAATTATTCAAATCGGACATTCCATTCAAAACATATTACGAATTTAAAGATGATAATCTAAAGAAATAATAGCGCTGCTGAGCACTTGGTGGTCAATAAGCTTAGGGATTACGTGTGCAATCAAAAGATTTCGGTTTCGAACCCCAATTTCGCTGATATGTATCAATGCTTTTTTTTTTTTTTTTTTTTTCGAAGTTTGAAAATTTTAACCCATTATAGGTTCGTAGCGTGACCTAAAATGATGGGAGAAAATTTCTTATGCTAGATTTATAATGTATGAAGCATAAGCTTTCAATAGACATATTGTATCAAGAAATGAGAAAACCCCCCTCTCCTCCCCCCCAAAAGGTCCTATAGGAAAAACTGGGAAACTGGAATAGCAAAAAAAACGGCGAGAAATGGTTAGCTATACTAGAATTTTTCTCCCTACTGTAACTCCTATAGAAGCAAAGTTATAGCTTTTTAAAGATTGAAATGAAGTGAAGAAATATAGCTTTTTAAAGATTGAAATGAAGTGAAGAAATAAGCAAAATTAGGTGAGCGATCGACAGGGGGGGAGGGGTCCACAGCTCTGGGGGTGCTATGTAGCTTAAACTTTTAAGTTAAAAATGGTAGAGAATTAAATGAGTGAAATTTTAAGGTGTATATTGGGTGAGGATGCAAGCCGCCCCTCAACATTTTTTTGTTTATTTTGAAGAAACAAAAAACTATGTTCCCCTGCGGGGCGCAGATAAACCCCAAACAGGCGGAAGGGCGATCCCTTATTCATCTTTTGTCAAGGATTTAAAATGTGGATCTAAAATAAAATAGACCGAGAATTGGACATTTTAAAAACTGTATGCATATTTCGAACGGTCCTGTAAGTTAAAACTGACGCGGAAGGGGGGGGGGGATTAAAAGAGACGAGCATGAAAAATAAAACATAATAAACTAATACTTCAAATAACTGGACATCAAAACAAAAACATAACGATAACATAGTGTCGAATTAATGGTGTGGCCCGCAGGGGATACCCCCCCCCCCCAGAAATTATGAGATTTAATGCTTTTTAATGCACAAATTGCGATTCCCCCTCTCTTACAGAGCTGTAAAACATGATGCCTTCCTCCGGAGTCGCAGAAAAATATCTGCATTCAACACTGATTTAGCCTAGGAAAAAAAAAAAAAAAAAAATCCATTCTTATATGTAATTTTACATCAATACTACCATTAAAACGATAAAATTGGAAAAATCAATTCGATCCGAAACGTGGATTGATTTAAAGTAAATCAAAAAATTACAATTGTATTGGTATCTAAGAATCTTCCAAAATGCGCTTTCAATTTTAGTAAATCAAGAGAAATCGATTCCAGAGATCAAAATCGAATCTAAAGATCGACATCGAATCTAAAGATCGACATCGAATCTAAAGATCGAAATCGAATCTAAAGATCGACATTGAATCTAAAGACCGATCTTACGGGCAGAATCGATTTTACATTTTTATTTTCTTTTGTAACTTTACAAGAAAAGAGTATTAGATTCGTGAAAAATTTCGACTTCCCGTTTTCGAAGGATTTATATATTTTAGAAGGTCTTTAACAGGATTTTATGGTTTTTAAGAAATATCTGTCTGTGTGTGTGTGTGTCTGTCACTCTGTGAGTCTGTATATGACAAAAATTTCTGACCGTTCTATCTCAAGAACAAATGTACAGAATTCCACAAAACTTTAGATTTAGTTTGACCTTGATATAAACTGAATCTAATTAATTTTTGGTGTATATAGCCTAACAGGTGGCGCTGTTACGCTGCATTTTTTGCGATTTGCACAACAGCTATTACTGAATAACGAATGCACAGATTTTCATCAAATTTTAGATCCAGTTAGTCCTTGACATGAATTGATGTTTTTTTATTTTGATGTATATTGCTTCTCAGATGGCGCTGTAATGCTGAATTTTTCAAAATTTCCACTCAGCGCCATGTGAAAGGGAAGAAGGGGGGGGGGGGGGGCGTAAGGAGGCGGTCGTCCCGAGCGCGGAAATTTAGGGGGCGCCAAATTTTTACTGCTAACATCACTTCTAGCCTATCACAAGAAAAAGTTAATAGGGGGGGGGGGGTAAATTGGAACTTTGAACCGGGCGCAGTTCTCTTTTCACATGCCCCTGTTTAGTCCTTGATATTATTTGATGCTAATTACATTTTGGAGGAAATCGCTTTAGAGATGGCGCTGTTATACTGCATTATTCATGATTAACGCAATATCGCTATCTCAAGAACGAATTTTCATCAAAATTCAGATTCAGTAAATCCCTGACATAGATTAGTGTTGTTTTGTTCTTGGTGTAAATTGTCCTACAGGTGGCGCTGATATGCTGCATTTTTTATGATTTCGTAATAGCTGTATCTCGAGCTTTCATGGATTTTCATTAAAATTCAGATTCAGCCGGTACCTGATAAAAATTGATCCTGATCAATTTTTGGTTTACATCACTCAACAAAAAACGCAATTTTGCAGGGGGGGGGGGGGGTTTCTGAGGTTTCTTTAATTCTTCTATCTTAGAAACTCTGAAATTTTGGTATTGGCATATCCGACTATTTTATCTTCGACTTTTGAAGGAAAATGAAAATTATATTATCTTTAGAGAAATCGATTAAAAATTTTAAAGTATCGATTAAATCGAGTTGGCCTTAGTATCGATTAAATCGATTTAAAAAATCGAAATCGCCCATCACTAGTGTGTGGGGGGGGGTAGAAAGGGTTAAAGATACTTAATAAAATTTTATGTAACAGGCTAGTGATGATGACTGTGGACCAGTTACTTTTTTTTTAATCAATTCTTTTGCTGATTTCCCTAGATGGCCTAATTTTATCCTGATCCTAGATCGCCGGATCAGACATATTCTACACCCCTGCTATATCATTTGAAAGGTTCAGCATATAAGAAAGAGGACAACAGTCGCTTCGACCTTGGCAATGCAATTGTTCATACTCAGTTCCTTGGCAGATTATGGACTGATAAAAACTCAACATTTATTACACATTTGCAAAATGAAAATAATAATTAGTGTTGAATTAACGGGTAGCCCAGGGGGGGCATCCCTGAAACAATGAAATGTCCCCCCCTCACACTGTCCCGGCTAGAGAAAAATTCTAAATTCAACACTAATATTAATGTTCTTATAATTTAGCCTACTTATTCAATATGTTCATGAGATGTCTAAATAATTTTTTTTAATCTTTGCTGCCTAAACACACAACTATACAGTTTTAATTCAATTTCTAGTATAAGTTGTATGGATAGATTCATATGAAACATTAGAGATCATTTTTGTCTAGTTTTTATTAACTTTTTAAAGTTTATACAAAATTCTATACATCTTTATTCTTTTTTATAAAGCTTGCATTGGGATTAAATGAAGACAACACCAAAGTCATCCTTAGAGGCTTGTGACTGCACAGAACTTTGTGCTAAGTAAAAAAAAAAATACAAAGCAGCAAAAAATTTATTATTCATTCTGTTAGTATTTATTATCTAAATAAAATACAAAGATGCTTAGTTTCAAAATGTAATATTTTTTTATGAATAAAATCTTCAGTGCAAGTTGTGGACAATAGAGGAAAGAATGGATTATTTGTAGCCTTTATTCAGTTTGATATCATTGTTATAGTGTAACTAAAGCAGCACAAAGCGCATGAACTAAATGTTAGTTATTAATAGATTGGTCTGATGATGATTCTGACAAAATGCTCACTCTTATTTTGCTGATTATTTGTAATGTAACGACACATTTTGATTTTCTTCTGATGTAATGTAATTTCACCTTTTTACTATACAAGTATTGATGTTTTTCTGTCCACACACACATGATGTCTCATCATGTAAATATAACAAAAAGGTTATGTTTACAGTTAGTTCAAACTGCATTCTCCAGACACCTGACACTAAACTAAAAATGTAAAGTTTCTAAAAAATATGAAATATTAAAAACTTAAGAAAGTTTGCGGAAATGGTGATTTTGAAAATATTTTTCAGCTGAAAGATGTTTGGAAATGTTATTTATACTTTTTTAATAATTGGCAACAATAAGTGAAATGAATGATTGAAATTTTGAATTTTTTTTAAAAAAAAAGAAAGAAAGAAAATCGCACACTGCACATTACAAAATAGTCAAATATGTGCCAGTGAAAGATGGTTAAATTGTTATGCATAGTTTTTGATCCTATAAAACTTTTAACTTAACAATTTAAATTTTAAACAGCTCATAAGATAATTAAATTTAAAAACCATCTAGTTTATCAAGTTTATCAATATTTCCATATAAATCTACCAACTTTCATAATTTTAAAAGTCAAAATGTTATAGTAAACTCAATTGCGAGAGCAGCTACTTTTTTAAAATTGAATGAAAGTTAGCTCTTCTTTTCAACAATACATGAATTTACTTACCCATACACATGAAATATAAGATTTAACAAACCACGTTCTATTCTAATACAATCCAATTCAGTATCATCCCTCAGTAGAAAAATTTCTATATATATGTTTTCAAAGAAAAATCAAGAGACAAAAAAGTAAATTTTGTCTTTTTAAGTTGTTAGATAAGATTACTTGGTTAGGTCTAAATTAATCTGCAGCACTTACTGCTATGCTGCTTTGTATCTGCTTCTGGATCTAATCCTACTAGTGATTGTTTTACAATATTTATAATAGGTATTTCTACCTTAAAGCTTCTGTCCCTGCAGACGAAGACACTCGCAAGCAAATGCAAAACCTATGAGGGAAATTTTTTTAAATAATATCTTGCTTGCATTTCGATATTTTAAAATATATTTTTTTTTTTTACACTGGACAACTGAGATTCATCTCTACATCACTCCTGTTCTACTTTTTTGATTTTGGTTTCAAGTATTTTTTATATTTTCACTTTTGAAAGTTATTCTGAAAATGAAAGCATCATTTAAAAAAATAGCTGCAACCAAAAATCGGAAAAGAAAAAAATTTGGATGTATGGATTTTAACTATCAAATGAAAAAAAAAATGCAAATGAGATATTAGAAAATAACCTCCCTATAGGTTTAGCATTAGCTTGCAAGTGTCTTCACATGCTGGGATAAGAGCCTTCAGTTATAAAATTCTTACAAAAAAGTCAAAAGGTTTAGTAAGGAAAGCTTAAAACATTAAAACAATTTATAAAAGCAAGAGAAGAGCACCTTAAAGTATTAAAAAAAAAAAAAGATGGATGAGGATGAGTGTTTGTTTTGAAAAAAATTGCTTATTTTTAAAATGACACACTGAAAAAAAAAAACCCTCAAAATTGAAGTATGCATTATTTACATTAAGATTTTTTTTTAAATGTGCATCTTATTTTGTTGAAACATTTGAAGTACTGTTCATTACCTTTGCTTTCAAAGGTTATTAGCAGAGAAAACAAGGTGAAACTACCCTTTTTTGTTTCCAAGGTATACATGGATTTTGATCCCCCCCCCCCCCCCCGCTCTTCTACAAAGTAAATATATAAAGAGAAATCTACAAAGTTTCTAATAGTTGGCTTATTTAAAAATGTAATATACTGAGTGTAATGTACTAAACTATGCAATTAGTTTTGTCAAATACTGATTCATTAAAATCTTATGGAATCAAAAAAAAAAAAAAAAAATCACTTTACACAGGATTTTAATTTTGTATAATACTATCTCCTACTTGGCTTTAACATTCCTCATAAAGAACAATTTTAACAATTACTAAATTAAATAATACAGATGAGAGGAATAAAACAACAAACAAAATCTTCATCCAGTGACCTCATCGCCTTTTAATCTATTGCTCAGGGCACATACGCCTCATTTTCAGCCCTGAAAGAAACTTATTACACAATCAACTAAAGACGAGGCACTATATTGATATATTAGTCGTTTAACTAAAAAAATTATTGTAACATGTATTAGAACAAGGAAATCCCTAAAAATAAAGATTGTTTCAAGAGAATTTTGCATTATAGGTCCTTCAGACATAAATATTATTTTTAGGGATGCATCGAATATTCGGTATCTATTCAGTATTCGGCCATGTTATCGGATATTCGGTTAGGCCGAATATGAAACTATTCGGCCTGCCGAATATTCGGTATGGCCTAATATCAAAGTATTCGGCCGAATCCAATACTTAATAGAACCTTTTAAAAACTTTTCACTATTTCTACTTTTAACAGTCAATTTTTAAATTTATATTTAAAATAATTAGAAACAAAATCATTTAAAAATAAAATAGAATGTTTTTACATTATTTATTTGCTGTTTGTAAAGTATTACTTAAGAAAATTAACCATGAAAAGGATTAAAATGGTGATTTATTAGGATTCTCCTTAGGAATAAATTATGTGCTGATACAAGTTTCTAAATTTTGTTTAGTAAATAATCTGTTTCTTGCTTTTCCCCAAATAAAAGTCCTTTAAAAGAAAAAAAAAAAAAAAAATTTTGAGATTAGTAATAGCTATCAAGGCAGACAATTTTTGTTCATGAAACCATAATCAATTTATTGAGTCATAAGTATATTGTATTTCATCTCACTCTAGATCAAAACTTGCATGTTCGTTTATTACATTAACAATAAATAAGATAACATATTTTCAACTCACATGCTTTGATTTCTGTAAAATATGATATGATGGGTAGGGTGGAAAATACCACCATTCGTAAGAAAAGAACTATGAGCCAAACATATCTTTATTCAGAATTAAGTTGAAAGTATTTGTACTTTATATTGAAAAAAATCTGCCTTGAATTATTTAAAAAGGACAATTATCAGACTGTAAAATGTTTGTTTTCACTCGTAGAAAATTCTATTAATTAAAGTTTCATAATTGCGCTTCTTAAATAACTCAAGGCAGATTTTTTTCAATACTATGCTCTTATAAAAAGCTCTTGTTTATCAAAATGTAAGTTTTTTTTTTATTAAATATTATGTAAAACTTTTTTAAAAAGTAGCATTTAAATACCTTTAAATTTTGAAATATAAAAAGTACAGTAGAACCCCGCAAATTCGTACCCCATTAATCCGGATCGATTTGGTCGATTTTGTTTTCAAGTTTGAGAAGTGATCGGCAAATTTCCATAACATAAATTTATTTCAGCATCATATTCTGAATAAATAAGTATTTTCTGAAATCTTTTTGGAAGAATATTTCAAGCTTTCTTATTTAAACTCTAATGTTATCTATGAAATGAACAATTATACATCATTTAAGCCTTGCCAATTCCAGTTTTCTATTTAATCCATTTGGAAATATCATAAAAGCTCACTGCTTAATAAAGATTTACTCGGGGCATTGCAAGAAAGCAAAGTAAAATAGTCCTTATAGACACACTGACTGATAAGGATCGCGATCCGATCTTTGTCAGCCAGTCCTTAGGTCCTCTTTGAAACAATCCTCTTGTGACAATTTCTTTGCCAAAACCCTTCTACAAATCACTTGCGAAAAATCGAAATAAACGAAAATGCTCAAGAAATTGTGTGACCGACCATGCGACCCGCAAAACTGGCAGAAATTTTATAATTACAAAGTAAACATTTTTACTGTCTGTAAATATTGAATATGTTCAGTATAAAGGTGATTTTATTTGAGTATGTTTTATTTTATTTCATTTGTTCACATTCTCTGGATAATCTGGATTTTCCACAATCCGGATCGGACCTGGTCCCAATTAATCAGAATTCTACTGTATTTGGAAAGCCGAATATTCGGTTATTCGACCCAACAATTACTATTCGGCTAGCTGAATATTCGGTATTCGGTTCACCTGTCGGCTGAATATTCGGCATTCAGCCAAAATCACTATTCGGTGCATCCCTAATTATTTTAATTATTGCAAATATTACTTATAAATAGGACAAAACAAAAAATTGGCTTAAAGAAGTATTAGATGAAATGCTAGTGTGGGGCTTTTGCAAGAAACATTTCACTTTAGACTTCCTTTTTTTTTTTTTTAGAGAGAAAAGTTACATAAAACCTGACAATAGCCTTTGTTACTTTGTAAGCAATATTATTAAATAAAATGATACCTCTAGATTATGCTGAAATAGAATGTTGTTACCATTCTAATCCTGTAGAAAATTGGATCTTTGTTTACTTTCACAGCCAACATCTGTAAAATCAGGTACAATTGAGAAAGTATTGTCAATGATATGATGTGAAATATCAAATCATATAGCAAAGACAATACGCATTCAATCAATATGTTGAGAGTTGCTCTTACTGCACATTGATGATTTGGGAAGAGGAAAGCAGGAACTGCCACTGAAAAGAAAAATAAATAAATAAATAGAGTCTGAAAGAACACAGATATAATAAAACATAGTCTAAGATTAATTTAAAAGTGATGCTGCAATTCATTCATATCTAATCATGCTAACTATTTTTTTTAATGTAAAAATCGGTTTAAAAAAAGGATGTTCAAACTTTGCAATTTCTAAATAATCTGGGTAGTATAATTAATTTTTTAAAGAAATAAAAGCAACACTGCACTTATGAATACCACATTTTCTGCCACATTTGCCATTTTTTTCTCGTACATGCTTCGATCGATGCATGAGTTTGGTAAAAGCAGTTTTTCAACAATGTTATGAAAGTGTTGTCTTAAACACATGCTACTGTCCTATATTTTATGAAAAACAGGATTCTTCAAGTGTGTGCAGCAGGGGAAAAACTTATGCTAAAATCTGAATAAAAGCATTTATTAAAAAATAAATAAATAAATAAACTGAAAAAAAGGTAGGTGTCAAACTTGACGACTAGGTATAATTATGGTGGTTGCCAAATGCAATAATGTAGTTGCATTTGACGACTAAAGACCGCTAATTTCTAACAATGATTTAGCACATAAAATAATATAGGGTTTTAAAGATTTCTTTTCTTCCTCCCAATCAGCTAAACTCCCTTCCCATTTATCAATCTTAGGATGGACTCCCTTCCTCCAAAAATTGAATTTCAAGTCCTGAAGATATTTAGAATATACATATTTTTAATATATTTGTAGCAGCTGGTTGATTACAATCATTGTCATAGTTATAAAAACTTAAGTTATTTTAGAACATATTGAAAAAAAGGGGTACATTAAAGGATTAAAGACAATTTTTTTAGTGCTACTTGGAGAATCTATTAGGCTAACCCTTTTTCATTTGGTGAATGTTTTTTTTATTTTTAATTAGCAAAATTACTAACGTTGGTCAAATGTCAGCGAGAACACTGTGCTAAAGGATTGAAAGATATAGGAAAACATAACAATAAAACAAAAATATTTCATGTTTTGAATATCTATACCTGCCAACTTGAAAAAATTCAAATGTGTAAAACAATACATGAATGACATTTTTAAAGGCTATCAATGAAACAGAACATTAACAAAAATTTTAATAAATTTATAAAAAATGAGCAATATTTTTTAATGTTACATAACTGATATATTTATAAACATTTAAAAAGTGACATAAGGTATATAGCTTTTTTTTTTCTTATACACAATGATATACAGTAGACTCCCTCAAATCCGCAACTCTCTAAAATCCACACATAATTTACAGATGTAAACAATGAAGATTTCAGTTCAGATAAAGCGGCAAAATTTGACTTTAGTTTTATATCAATTCCATATATATTTTAATTTGTAATTTTTTAAATCTTACTGAATTCATGTTTTTTTCATTAAGGAAAAAGTATTTATTTCTTAAAATAATCAAGATATTGCTGATATCACTGATAATCACAATCTTTTTACCAAATATATTTATGTATAAAGCTTTTTTTTTTTTTTTTTTTTTTTTTTTAAATCTGGCTAGACCTAGAATAAAACTTCCTTGTTTTATGATTTTGATGTGAATAGTAGTGTATTTATATGAGGCAAGTTGCACTGAATAATTTAGGAAAAATACATTTAATCTTTATAATGACTGTTTAATCATACATTATTGATAATTAACTTGACCTTCACATTTTAATCATATTAAAAATTATTTCAATTTTTATTATTTTAATGTTTTATTATACTATTGTAAGCATTAATTCTTGTTTCGATTGCATCATTAATTACATTCAAATAACTGTTTTAAAACGTAAACAAAGCTATGACCAGAAATCTGCAAAATTCTAAAATCCACAAAACCTCTGGTCCCAAGCTGTGCGGATTTGAGGGAGTCTATTGTATATATGCATTTTTTTTAAGGACTAAATATTTTGGGTGCAATGGGATGTAAGTGTCTTGGTAAGGGGGGGGGGGGAGCTTCACCTCTCCAACCATTTTTACATGCTATTACAGTTGGCAAATTTACAAACTGAACTGGCAAATTAGTTCAAAACTTTAATAAAAAACTATAATACACTTTCTATTTCTGATAGATTTGACGATAGTTACCAATATAATTAGAAATATTACTAAGCTTTTTACAAATAAAAACTGTATTGCATTTTCTAAATGTGATAAATTGGTAAAATTATAAAACTAGCTGGCAAACACCTTTATGTTTGCTTTTCACCGAGTTGGTAAATGCCGAATTTTGACTTGGTAATATAGGGTTCCCCCCCCCCCCCCAATAAAAAGTCTTCACGAGGGCCCCAATGGGATGTAGAATGCAGAAAGGCAATAATGACTGTTTTCTTTACTTAAAATTTTATTATCAAAAGGAATACTGAATACATGGTTATTCAGTTATTTATTCAAACTATTATTCATTGCATCATTAATTTTTAGCAGATCTTCAACTCTTAAATTTTAATAGAAAATACGGGCAAAATTTACTCAAAAAGAAGTTTATAATGAAACAAGCTCATTTTATAATTATATTTCAATATACCCCTCGTAAGTATTTATAATTAAAAACAGTTAAAATTCATAATTTCAAGCAGAAAGTGAAGCTTGGAAAAAAAATTGCAAAAATGTGTAAAAAAAATATATACATTCTTAGTGTAAAAATTAGCCCAACTTGGCAAGTATGAATATCTGAAGTTTAAATTCAGAATCTGAATGCATCATTTTAAAAGTATTATACATTTATAAAAAGTTTAAACTTATCAAACTTACCTTCGAAACATCCAAAGTGTAATATTCTTCAAAATCATTTTTGAAACCATGTCTTTCTGCCAAATGATTTCTGAATGTATTTAAAAGAAAAAAACGGCCATTACAGTCTTGACAAAAAATATTTTGTCTTAAATTTAGACTATAAGTGCCATGTACACGCAATCAGTGCCGACTTCGACTTTTTTTTTGAGTTGAATTTCTTTTCACAAAATTCACAAGACACGGGAAGATTTTCATTGATTTTCATCTTGTAATAATTAATATTCCATGTTTGACATCGAAGGACAAATGGAAAATATAACAACAAACTAATACACGTGATAGTTGTTTGCAACTCTATACTCTAGAAAGATCCTTTTCAGCGCATGCTCATTGAGTGCGAAGCGCCGCGATAAAATTCTTTTCAGCGCATGCTCATTAAGCTACAATTATTAGATTTTTTTGATGGGAATGCACTATCTTACTGTCCAATCAGAAGAGACTTGCGTTATGTGGACGGCCAGGGTTTAGTCGCCTGTACTTAACTTGGCCAAAATGCCATCTGGGCATGCGCATAAGTTCGGAAATTTGTAACTGCAACTTCTAACTGCTTTTTTGTTCACATAGCAATAGAGCACGGGCACGGTTGCAAGTAAACTGTCATTTTCGCTGTTTGGGTGGCAGAAACTTCGCCGTTCCTTGTTTGTCGTCGTTTAAATCCATAGCAATCTTCCCGATATCGTGACTTTTTCGTCCAATCATGATTATTTTTTGGAAAAATATAATCCTGTCTGGCTAGGCTTAACCTTTTTCTAATGTTTCATTCACCCTCTGCCCCCCCCCCCCCCCCGATATATAAAAAAAATAAACATTTATTGTTGATCTATATAGTTTAAAAATTCTGTTCCGTTTACGGCTTTCTACTGATAATAAATCAATAATGAATAAAGCAAATTAGGTTTCTTCCGTCAAAAATTACACTTTCCGCCCTTTCCCCCCCCCTCCTCTGATCATATACAGTTTCATATTTTTAAAACTCTTTATTTTGTTTAAATAAAATTTGTCGCATTTATTTCTGACTTATCACAATAAATAAATAATAATTTAGATTATCTCCAGCTTATCCGAAATATGTATGCTTCCATTCTTAGCCCCCCCCCCCCCCCCATTCCCATCATGCAAATAAGTTTTTTTATTTCTATAAAAAAAAAATCTATTTTTTTTCTCTCTCCAAAGACAAAAAATAATCAAATATATCAATACAAATATATCGATTTTTTTATAATCTCTTTTATTTCGAAAAAATTTCTTCCCTCTGCCCCCCCCCCCCCCCCTCCAGCAGAATGAATTTTAAAACTTCGAAATTTTTCATTTGAAAAGAAAACTGATATTTGTTGCTCATTAATAAGAATAAATAAATGATTAAATCACTTCCTAACATTCCGAACTTACGCTTCTCCATGTAGTCCCCCCCCCTTCCGGAATACAAAGGAGTTTTTTTTATCTTTATTTTACATAAAAAAAATCTTTTCAATTTATTGTTCCGTAGTCGCAAAAATAATTAATCATAACTTATACTCTGTTTCTGAAATTCTCATCCAGTTTTCTCTTTGCCCTCCCCCCCCCCCCCCCGCCCAGTTTTCTGATTGTCAAATATTTAAAAATAGTTATTTAAAAATATTGATTTAAAAAATATTTATTTTTAAAAATATTTATTTAAAAAAATGGCAGACCTGTGTGTCATTAATACATGAAAAATAATCTTAATTGTCGTTAACCTACAATCATTTACGCTCCCCCCCCCCCTTTGATACAAATATATTTGTATGCTAGTAGGAAAGAGTGGGAAGCATAAATTGTGATTTCTTAGGTTTTAAAGTTAAAATCTTTAAGTTATTTTTATTTCTATGTAAAAAAAAAAAAAAAAAAAAAAAAAAAATACTAATACTACTACTAATATTTTTTTGTTGTTGTTCTATAACGACAATAGAGAAATAATTAGTAATATGAATAATCCCAATTACTGAAATTTCCGTTTCCCTTTCTTCTCATATCCTCCATATAATATTCAAAATTTCAATGAAAGGCGTATTCGTTGATATCTAATAACTATAAATATCTCCTTTCTCCCCGCCCCACCCAAAAAATAATAATTCTGCCCCCTCGTGTGTTTTGCTACAGCACACTACAAAAAAAGTGCATTAATAACTCTAATAAAGTTTGTTAATATCTCAAAGTAAAGATATTTGTACGAAAAGTCTGTGGTAATTACAGTGGAAAAGGAATCGTTTTTGCCACCCAAACAAGCGAGCAGCTGAAGCGTGACGTCACATGCGCGTGCTCTATTATCGTGCCATATTTCAATTAAAAATTAATTTTGTCATCCTCCCAATTTATTTTGCAGGAGGAAATAACAGGTTAAACATTTTCCATTTTTGACTTTTGATTACAAAAAAACCCCCACAAACACACGTGTTAAGCAACTGGGGCAAACAAATAACAACTTGAAACAATTTATAATTATTTGTAGGACTCAACTCCAGTTATTTAACAATCAGAATTAAATATTCTAAAATTCAGAAATAATAATTAAACATTCAGAAGACACATTTCAACTCAACTCATAGTTAAGTGAGCATCTCAAAAGTTAAGTGAGTTTCAGAAATTTGCTTAAGTGAGAATCTTGATTCCGGGTACGACCGCTTCAAAAAACTTCAAGTTAAGTGACTTAACTTTCTCAGTGCGAACAGGGTATTAACTTTTGAGATGCTCACTTAACTATGAGTTGAGTTGAAAAGTGCCTTCTGAATATTTAATTATTATTTCTGAATTTTAGAATATTTAATTCTGATTGTTAAATAACTGGAGTTGAGTTCTACAAATAATTATAAATTGTTTCAAGTTGCTATTTGTTTGTCCTAGTTGCTTAACACGTGTGTTTGTGGGGTTTTTTTGTAATCAAAGGTCAAAAATGGAAAATGTTTAACCTGTTATTTCCTCCTGCAAAATAAATTGGGAGGATGACAAAATTAATTTTTAATTGAAATATGGCACGATAATTGCTATGTAAACAAAAAACAGTTAGAAGTTGCAGTTACGAATTTCCGAACTTATGCGCATGCCCAGATATCATTTTGGCCAAGTTAAGTCACTTAAAACATTTAGCAAGTGCGAGGGGTTCGACAAACTAGTTTTTGGTGTACCAGATTTATAAATCAAGTTGATTTACTTGATTTACTCCTGATTTACTGATTTACTCCTGATTTATTGATTTACTCGTGATTTACTGATTTACCTCTGATTTACTGATTTACTTGCGATTTACTCCTGATTTACTGATTTACCTGATTTGCTCCTGATTTACTGATTTACTCGTGATTTACTGATTTACCTCTGATTTACTGATTTACTTGCGGTTTACTCCTGATTTACTGATTTACTCGTGATTTACGGATTTACCTCTGATTTACTGATTTACTTGCGATTTACTCTCCTCATTATAGAGGTTAGCATTGCTTTGATTGGCTCTTCAGAACCTGTGACGCAATGACAACTGTTTGTAATACAGTAGAACCCCGCAAATTCGGACCCCGTTAATCCGGATAATCCGGATTGGTTTAGTCTTCTTTTTTTTTCAAATTTGAGAAACGATTGGCTAATTTCCATAACATTAACTTGCTTCATCGTCGTATTCTGAATAAAAAAATAAAAAAAACTTTTTCTGAAATCATTTTGGAAGAATTAAGCAAAGTAAACATTTTTACTGTCTATAAATATTCAATAAGTTTAATATCTGCAACTGCATATTCATATTATGGATGTCTTTTGTGTCACCCCTCACTCTGCCCCCCAGGGAAGGCACATTTTAAATTTCTTTACAACAACAGTCGTGTGACACATCATTTAAAAGGTCTGCAACTGCTTATTCATATTATGGATGTCTTGTGTGTCACCCGCCACTCTGCCCCCCACGGGGGCATATTTTTAATTACTTTACAACACCAGTCGTGTGACACATCATTTGAAAGGTCTCTAACTGCTTATTCATATTTTGGATGTCCTGTGTGTCACCCCACACTCTGCCCCCCCCAGGGGGGCACATTTTTAATTTCTTTGCAACACCAGTCGTGTGACACATCATTTGAAAGGTCTACAACTGCATATTCATATTATGGATGTCTTTTGTGTCACCCCTCACTCTGCCCCCCCAGGGGAGGCACATTTTTAATTTCTTTACAACAACAGTCGTGTGACACATCATTTAAAAGGTCTGCAACTGCTTATTTATATTTTGGATGTCTTGTGTGTCACCTACCACTCTGCCCCCCAGGGGGGCACAATTTTAATTTCTTTACAACACCTGCCGTGTGACACATCATTTGAAAGGTCTGCAACTGCTTATTCATATTATGGAGTCTTGAGTGTCACCCCCCACTCTGCCCCCAGGGGGGGCACATTTTTAATTTCTTTACATGACCATTCGTGTGACACATCATTTGAGAGGACTGCAACTGCTTATTCATATTATGGATGTCTTGTGTGTCACCCCCCACTCTGCCCCCCCAAGGGGTCACATTTTTAATTTCTTTACACAGTCTTTTGACACATCATTTGTAAGGTCTGCAACTGCTTATTCATATTATGGATGTCTTGTGTGTCAACCCCCCAGTCTGCCCCCAGTGGCGCACATTTTTAATTTATTTACAACACCAGTCGTGTAACGCATCATTTGAAAGGTCTACAACTGCTTATTCATACCATGGTCATTCATACGAGCGCAGCAAGCAGGGGTAACCTAAAACTTGGAATCATTAGCGAGTAAGCGGGGGGTTGGCGAGCGTAGCGAACAGCGGGGCGGAGCCCCCCTAGTATAATAAAAAAAGAATGGGGTCCAGAATGAAAAATTCGAGAGTACGGGTAGTGGAAAATTATGTCTCATATTAGCTTCATATGCGCAAATAAATATGCGAGTAACGAAACATTTATTTGCATATTTTTTTACTATTACTACAATTCAGTATTTATGCAAAACTGTGAAAGGGCCTCAAAACTAAATTCGAGTTCTGGACAGAATTTTCATTTGGATTTTCAGAACAGAATTTCATTTAGTGATTTTGGAATATTTTTCTGAGGAGGCTCATTTTTTTGGGGGGGTGGAGGGGGGATAAGCTCCCTCATGATGACATTTCTGTTGTTGTCAAATCCTAAAAATTATCCTAAAATGCTAATTTAACAACATTTCAAAATCATTTTTGGCATTTATCAGAAAATAGAAAAACATTCTAATTTCTTCATATCTAAATAAAATGTAAATTTACAAATCTAATGTAATGTAAATTCATATCTAATGTAAATTTACATATTTTTAGAAATAGTAATATAATTTTTTTGTATTTATAAATAAAAGTGAATTAGTGAAAGTATCACAAAAAATCGTAACTTTTAATTTAAGGATAACTTTCAATATAATAATTGATCATGATGTGAGTTGAACCCCCCCCCCCTTTACCAAAGAAAACGTGCCATGATCCCCCCTCTCTAAATTGAAGACGATTGAGGACTGAATCCTCCTTTGTATATGATAAACAATGCTTTACAAATATTTTTTTTTTTTTTTTTTTTTTTTTTTTTATTTATTGTTGAACCTTCTTTAACCGAATACTTCGCTTGGCATACATATAAATTACAGTTTGCTTTATAATTTGATGCTTCAGGAAACTATGTCCACGGTTTCTTCTTTTTCTAAGTAAATGAATAGAAGAAATAAATGAATCAACTAGCCCCAACATGGTTCGTACGGATATCGTTATTTTCAAGGTTAAACATCAGTATTGTTTGTTAAAAAAATAAATCTACTTCGAATGCGCGAAACTTCGTCTTATTTAAGGTTTGATTTTCTATAAAAATATACTGGTACACAAAATTTCCTGGTCGTGAAATTCCAAGACCCATACTTACCCTACCATAGGAAAAATCCAAATTATTTGAGATTTGAGAATATCTGATACAAACAGAATAATATACATACACTGATACGGAAACAACTGATGCTGAAATGTTTGAGTTCAAACCAGGCCCTGATTACAGGGCTGTAGCTAGAAGTGAACAATAAGGAGGGAGGGGGGTCAAGAGAATGTAGGGGGGGGGGGCTCATAATTTGTTTTCTCTCTCTGACACAGAAAGATAAATTACTGTTGTAATAAATTCATTTTATGCTAAGAAAAGTACATGATGATGAAAATTTTGGGTCTATAACTGGTGAAAAATTAAACATCATGTTAGCTTCATATGTACAAATAGGATAAGGGAGTGTTGAAACATTTATTTTAGATACAATTTAGTAACTCTGCAAAACTGTGAAAGGGTCTCAAAACTAAATTAGATTTTTGAACAGAATTACATTTGGATTTTCGGAACAGAAATTCATTTAGTGACCTTGGAATCTTTTTCAGGGGGGGGGGGGAGGCTCAAAGTATTTTATTATTCTCCAGGGGAGGGGGGATGAGCTACCCATATCGCCCCCTTAGCTACGGCCCTGCCTGACTATTGTTCGGGCATTCGGGGCCTATGTCCTGGGCACGAAATTTCAAAGGAGCACAAGATTTTTCCCAATTTCATCTAAATTTCTTTAATAAAAATCCTAATTGTAGAAAAATAGTGATATTTAAGATGTGAATATGACGAAATAACAAAAATATATCTCAATATAAATTTAAAAGCACATTTCAGTAAATAATGGATAAATGTTTTTATTACTTTTCATCATATGCAGTATAAGGTAAGTCTTGCAATAGTTTTGAAAATTAAAAAGAAAAAAAATAACGGATCTACAATATTTTAGACACTGGAGATTCCGAAAAACATATTTTTAGAAAAAAGAAAATTACCACACACTGTCCGTTTGCCATTTAGCGAACAACTGTTTTTTTTTTTTTTTTTTTTTTTTTTTCGGACTCTCGAACTATTGTTCTGATGAAAGGTACATAAAAATTTTAAGGATTTTTCATTTTAAAGAATGGATATAAAAGACAGTAAAATAACACAAATTTTTCATAAAGAACAAAGTCGATCGGATAATTAGTTCCCGAGATATTTGTAATGCTATTTTTCACACTTTTCGATGTTTCATGATCCTGTATTTCATTCGAATTTTAATTCAGAGATACATTTTAATAGGAAATGAAATGTTTAGTTCGAAGCAGTAAACTGTTAATGAATATAATATTTTTTTGGAGTCATAAAAATATTTCTTTTATGCAATTCGGTACTATTTGAATTGTTTTATGTAATTTGTCAAAATTAGTTCATTACCAATTCATTAATAGAGCATTGTATATTAAAATATTTATAATATATTAAAATAATATATATATTAATATATTTATAACATATTAAAATATTTAAATATTCTGAAGAAAAAAATTCTGAAGATAAAAGTAACTTATTTTTAAAAGTGTTTTCCTTTTATGTTAATCCCAAACACTTGGGAGATTTGAGTGCATACTTTCATAGAAAATAAATAAGCAAATTGACTTTTTTTTTTCTTTCTAAGTATGGGTGTAGATTAAATACAATGTGTCAGAAAAAAGATCTTTATTTGAATAAAAAAGAAATGCACATAGACAGGACACACACAAAAAAAAACCCCAGCAAATTTCGTCCAAAGATCACAGAAAATGACAGATTTCGTTAAAGATCGCAAAAAACCGGTAAATTACGAAAAATGGCATTTTTTGCAAAAGGCTTACGTTAAAACGACAAGTTCAGTCAAAAGATAGCGAAAAAAGGCAGGTTTCGTTAAAAAAGCGCAAAAAGGTCAGTATCTTTAAAAAATCGCGAAAAACGACAAATTTTGTTTTAAAAAATCGCGAAAAAATGGTAAATTTCGTCAAAAGAGTGCGAAAAACGGTAAGAGAGGCAAATCGCAGATCCCGAGTGGTAACGATCACGAGAAAGGCAAATTATGTTAAAAGATCGCGAAAAAATGCTAAATTTCGTCAAAAGATCGAGAAAAAACGGCGAATTCCGTTAACCCGTTCTCGACGGCGCGCTCATTCAGAAGTGCGCATCTCAGGACGAAGCGGGAGAATTCGATTTCCTCTTCAGGGCCGAGGGATTTAGCGAAGCTAAGCCTAACTCTTGTAAAGTGCTCTTTAAAAAATTATAGAAAATTCATTTTTCTGTATAATTTTTTGAAATTAACACACATGAAATAAATTGTTATTATGTATATTCATGCAAAAAATTGGGGTATTTTTTCCAATATTTTAGTATAAAATGACCTTTTGAATGTTTATAATGCCTATTTTAACCACTTTTATAAAAAAGTAATTTAACATGATTACAAAAACTTACCAGCCTTTATTTTAGCAACATATGAAGCATTTTGCCCAAATACATAATTATTTGGTGAAAAAATAGCTTTGTTTCTAAATAGTTTTTAAATACAATCCTTAAAATAAATGCTTTAAAAGCTGATTTGTTCACTAATAAAAACAGTTAAATTAAGCTTATAAGCAACTGTTTCTTTTATACTAATCATGCAGACTTACATAAAAAATAGTTTGAAAATGTTTAATGTAATTTAAAATATTTTTGAAAATTAAAAAAAATCTTTAAAACATAATCCATGATAAAATGTCCTTCATGTAAAAAGTATTTGATTATAAAAACAAATAAAATGGAATTAAATTCTAAAATATACGTTTTAAAGTTATTAAATGTAAAAAAGGTTTTTGAAATCAAAATTTAAAATACATAGCAGTGCATAATGTAATAGCAACGTGTAAAGTAATAGCAATATATAATGCATTAGGCAATGTGCGAAATATCAAATAAAAAGTATTTGATAATAATGAGAACTTGAATGATGACTTAAAATACATTCATCAAAGAATATATTGATGCTAATACTTCTTTATTTATATCTTATCTCTTATGTAAAAGAAAAAATCTTTTGCCGAAACTATTCCGAATGTTAAGAACAATACAATCCACTTTTTATATTTTTCCTTTCCTTTTCTTATCTTTTACTGCGCAATTTAATGTGCCTGAATAAAAGTGTAAATTACAGAGCGGTTTTCATTTCTAAACAGAAAATTTCAGAGGTCAGTAAGCTCGATGATTAAGCATATGAATAAGCAATTTTCAAAAGAGGAGAAAAAAAAGAAAAGAAACAAACAAAACCTTTACGAAATACGCATCCGTCAACCAATAAATAAGTTATTCCTATCGAGATAAAAGTAGAACAAAGAAAAAAGAAACAGAAACACGCATTAAGTCTTTAGTCAGGAGCACTCGTATAGATATCATATATTTGCGTTCATCAGCTTATCCACTTCGCCTTCCGCTCCCCCCCCCCCACCGCAACAAGCAAAATAACAAAATAAAAATAGACTTCTATTACTCATGTAAAAGGTTTATGATCGTGAAAAGATCACAATTCAGAAACATAAATAGATGATGAAATAATTACTTTCTTCTCATTGCATTATTTATTAATTAATTAACATCGATTAAAAAATATTTATTCATCGATTCCATTTGCTTTCCTAATTAAATGAAAGTGTGTTCTTTCCTTATATATATTCAAAAATGACTAAGATAAATTTTTCGTACGGAATACATTTAGACCAGGGTTTGAAAACCCCCCCTTTTTTTTTTTTTTTTTTTTTTGAAAAAGCCCAACCCGCTGGGCCCAGTAGTCTAAAACCCGGGTTTTTTCGGATTTTATTAAAATATTTTAGAGAACTCTTCAAACTTCTAATTTTCATATGCATAATACCTAAATTTTTCATTTATCAGTGAAACGAGGGTATATTTTTAAATTAAGTATGGATTAACAATAAAAAGAAATATTTAAAAAGAAAAAAAGTATATTTAAAAAGATTATTTTGTATCTCATGGGACTAGATTACTGTAAGAATGATATACTATGCCAAGTACAACTGAATTTCTTTATATAAATCTTACATAAGTTAAACAGACTAATAATTTATACTATTCCTTTCATTTCCTTCAATCAGAAATCAGTTTAAAACAACAACATGTTTATTTTTGTGCTAAAAAAATGGCATTTTTATTTATTTATTTATTTTTTAATAGACAAAAATTAGTTTTAGTGTATGTGATAGCTACACATACTTATAGAAAATTAAGTTACAATTACTTGTTTTAAAAATTGTCATTGGGAGAATTAAGACTTTTTTTTCCCTTGGAGAGAGGTGTTAACTTTACAAGTGGTGTACTGATATTACAAAATACATTACCTTATGAAATTTAAAGTTGAAATTTTGAAAAAACCCAAAAGGGTTTTTTCATAAGAAAGCCTTTTGGGTTGGGGAAAATCGCAAAAATTCTGCCTTAAATTAAAATGCTAAATTTATATAGTTTCTTTTATTCACTTCAATTCCAAAATCAGTAGAATTTTTTTTTAAAGGGAATTATCAATAGAATTTTTATAAAAATATTTTTGAAAATTTTAGAAAAATTTACTATATATATTGCAACAGTATTAAATGTTAAATTAGATTGTCATAGAAGCCAGTGTCAATGACATTTGTAAATTTTGATCATAAATGGAAATACTCTTTCACTAGCTTTGCAGCTTAATAAACTCCTAAATGATTATGTAATTTGCTCCAAATTAGATCAAATGTAGAAAAATATTGTTCGATTGAAATAGAAATAATTTGTGCTAAATGTAAAGAAAAGAAAGACTGACAAAATCCATGAGGAAACTTCTCTTTCCCTCTTTTTTTTTCTTTTTTTTTTTTTTTTTTGGTTATAATCTGTCATTGTGCTGAAAATTACTATATAACACTTTCATTAAACATTGATACATGATAATAAATAGAATGATTAATTTTAAAGATATAACAATGCAAGCAATCAAAATGGGGTTCAAGTTTGAAATGTCACCTTAAGGTTATACATAAAGATTTAAAGCACTTGGATGCATTTTAAAATACAGACATGAAAATCTTTCTTCTTTATAAGCTAATTTCTGTTTTCTTTTGGTCATTTTACCAATGCTTAGAAATTCCTTTAAATCTGGTTCTTTTGAAATATATTTAAATTAGCATTTATCTTTACATTCTCATATCTTAGGTTAAAAAAATTGTACAGGTGTGAAAAAATGAAAATTTTTGAAAAAACCCACAAATGGGTTTTTCTATGGGTTTTTTCGGGCTGGGCCCACTTGGGCAGACCCTGATTTAGACACATAATGTTCCACATACGCGGCACGCTAGTGATCTGAGTGCCAAACGCGCTGTTGCGTATACCGGTCGCGCGGGATGTGAGTGCCAATATCGGTCGCATGTGCCAAAAGGGTTAAAAGATTGTGAAAAATCGCAAGTTTTGTCAAAAGAGCGAAAAAAACGTTAGTGTTGGGAGTAGATTCTCTTCTAAAACTGATTTGGCTGCTACAAAAAACTTTTTTTTACTGTAGGAAAAAATTGATTTTGTTGCTACACTTTTTCCCTTTGCTTTCTTCAAAAACTAATTTCCTGCCTATTTTTTTCTGCTCTAGAAAGCACCAAAATTGATTGCGCCAAATCCGGCCAAATCTTTCTGAATGAATGTGACCTCTGCATACGTTTTCAGAGTAATTTTCATAGTTCATTGTACTATATTTTATATTGTTGATTTAATAAGAACGATACCATATCATATACATTATTTAACAGAATTCTTTTCTTTCTTCTTTTTTCTTTTCGTTTAATTTCATAAATAAGTACTGCAAATTTCAGCAAAATTTTAGATACACATTTAGTGTATCTAAAAAATTATCATTCTTAATTTTCTATTACCTCTTCACAAAATTTCAAGTGACACCTTGGTATTTGTCATTGCTATAAAACTATGCCCCATATATATTTTTGTAAAGAAATGATGACTTAAATTTTCCAATACAGCCTTTCTAGAATACTAATTTTTAAGTTTTTGATATTGCTATTAATAAAATTAATATAAATAAATAAAAGATTCAATTCAAGTTTTGTAGTCAATCATACTGTTTTAGGGCAATGTCTTAAATAAAGAAATCAAATTTATTGATATTATAATGGATTCGACCTTGATAAAATTAATTACTGTCAAATAAAAGTTCTTGATTAATATTTATGAGTAAAATAATAATTTAAAACTACTTAATACTGATTTATTTGTTTTATAATTAAATGTTTGATTCTTGATTGATTTATTACTAAATTAATGTTTATTTCTTGATAAGTTAACAGCTTAGTTGAATTTAAAATCATTAAAAGATATTTATTGGTCTTTTAATTACTTTATGTCAATTTAATGTTTTATTTATTGATAAGTTGTCAACTTAAGTAGTTTTTAAATCGTTAACAGAGATTTATTGGTTTTTTAATTATTCTATGTCAAGTTAAAAAAATTTTTAATTTATGACCACATCTATTTTGATGCTTTTTCTTATTATATTTTCAAACTAGCTGGATGTGCCAACCCCAAAACTTTCTTCTATCTCATACGTACATTTTAATATAATATAAAAAAAGGTTACTCATTTTAATGCTTTAATAATTTTAATTCAATACCATACCAACTTTGATTTTCATCTTAAATTTCTGCTTCAATCAATTAATCGGCGTAAAAACGAATTTCCGTATCTGCACGAGCCGACGGACAATAGAATGATTGGCAGATTTTTTTTTTCAAATTCAGGGAGGACCTACTTGCCTTACCAAAAAAAAAAAAAAAAAAAAAATCATATACAAAACATTTAGGTCCGTTCTAGAACTAACTTCATACACTTTTATGCGCTGCAATATTGAAAATGGCATAAAATTCGCTATTGCAGCGCCTCCTTCTGGCGGATTTTTTTTCAGATTCAGGGCGATCTAACTACCCATAGTCAAACACATACACAAAAAAATTCGTTCAATTCAATGCATAACTTCATATACTTTTGGTAGGTACAATATTGAAAATGGCACAAAAACTGCGATTGCAGCGCCCCCTTCCGGCTCCCTTCCTTGCTCAACTTTATTTTCGCCTCGTTCTTGTATAACAAGGGGGCTCCGCCCCCTTGCTCGCTACGCTGGCCAACCCCCCACGTAATCGCTTCGCGATTCCAAGTTGTAGGCTACCCCTGCTTGCTGCGCTCGCCAATACCCCATGGTATGAATAAGCAGTTGCAGACCTTTCAAATGATGTGTCACACGACTGGTATTGTAAATAAATTAAAAATGTGCCCCTCCCTGGGGGGGGGCAGAGTGGGGGGTAGACACACAAGACATCCATAATATGAATAAGCAGTTGCAGACCTTTCAAATGATGTGTCACACGGCTGGTGTAGTAAAGAAATTAAAAACGTGCCTCAATTGGGGGGGGAAGAGGGGGGTAACACACAAGACATCCATAATATGAATAAGCAGTTGCAAACCTTTTAAATGATATGTCATACGACTAATATTGTAAAGAAATTAAAAATGTGCCCCCCCTGGGGGGGCAAAGTGGGGGTGCCACACAAGACATTCATAATATGAATAAGCAGTTGCACACCTTTCAAATGATGTGTCACACGGCAGGTGTTGTAAAGAAATTAAAATTGTGCCCCCCTGGGGGGCAGAGTGGTGGGTGACACACAAGACATCCATAATATAAATAAGCAGTTGCAGACCTTTTAAATGATGTGTCACACGGCAGGTGTTGAAAAGAAATTAAAAATGTGCCCCCCCTGGGGGGTAGAGCGAAGGGGGTCACACAAGA
Organism: Maratus speculifer; assembly: GCA_964019185.1. Taxonomy (NCBI): domain Eukaryota; kingdom Metazoa; phylum Arthropoda; class Arachnida; order Araneae; family Salticidae; genus Maratus; species Maratus speculifer. Next base: position 136,942,306 of record OZ025293.1, on the reverse strand, counting down.
AATCCATAATAGGAAAAGGCAGTTTCAGACCTTTCTAAAGATATGCAACACGAGTGCTTTTTATGAGGATAAAAATTTAAAAAATTCCCCTTTGGGGGGGGGGGGGGGCAAAGTGGGATGCGGCGCCCCAAACATGCATAATTGGAATGAGCCGTTACAGTTCTTATAAACTATAGGGGGGCTCCGCCTCCCTGCTCGCTACGCTCGCCAACCTCCCGCGTAATCTCTTCGCGATTCCAAGTTCTATGCTACCCCTACTTGCTGCGCTCGCCAATATCCCATTTACTATAGGATTTAGCCTGATTTACTATGTACCCCTGATTTACTATAGGATTTACCCTGATTTACTATATACCCCTGATTTACTATATACCCCTGATTTACTATATACCCCTGATTTACTATAGGATTTACTGTTTTACTAGAAGATTTATTGATTTACATTGATTTACTGATTTACTACAGGATTTACTTTTTAAATCTTGATTTACTGATTTACTATAGGATTTACTGATTTAATATAGGATTTACTGATTTACTATAGGATTTACTGATTTACTTGAGGATTTAATGATTTACATTGATTTACTGATTTACTACAGGATTTACTTTTTAAATCTTGATTTACTGATTTACTATCGGATTTACTGATTTACTATAGGATTTACTGATTTACTATAGGATTTGTTGATTTACTATAGGATTTACTGATTTACATTGATTTACTGATTTACTACAGGATTTACTCTTTAAATCTTGATTTACTGATTTTGACTTGATTTACATGGCAGTAAATCCGCTGTGTACCAGATTTACAGCATTGTCGGACCCCTCGAGCAAGTGCGAACAGGTGAAGCCTAATTCCGGGTATCCCGCTTCAAAAAATTTAAGTGACTTAAAGTTAAGTGACTTAACTATCCCAGTGCGAACAGGGTATTAGCAGTGCGATTGGTTATTCGAGAAGGTCCATTGTATGGCTGTGTTAGTGGAGCTTTCACGGAATCATTGCACACCAAGACATATGTGCAAGTTTCCAGAGAAGGGTGCACAAAAGGAGTTTTTCTGGTATGTGCAGATGTGGGAACTGGAGTTAACTGGTGCATGGTGTCACACAGAGTCTGGAGAAAAGTTGCAGGATCAACGCGAGACAGTTCTGAGGTATTTGAAGGCTGCAAAAATTCACCAGGTAGAGATAGTGTAGATCCATACAGCATTTCGGCACAGGTACCTTTAAGGTCTTCCTTGAATGAGGTGCGGATACCTAGAAGCACAATTGGTAGGGATTCTGTCCATCGGGCTTGGTTATGGCATTTCAAAGCTCAGTGGCGCACCCAGGATTAAGCTTTGGAGGGGGCTAACATGTTTTATATGTCTGTGTTTTCGAAAATATAGACCTCTAATATATGCTATCCCTGAATGTCGGACGAGATCCGGCCGATTTTTTTACACATCATTCAAAATCGACATATGTCGAGCCCGACATAAATTTTATGCTATTAACATGATGCTGGGCGAAGACCTGCGGGTGGGGCTCTGAAAGTATTTGATGGGGCTGATTCTGAAGACTTAAACCTCTTTGATAAGTAAAAAGAAAATATTTTTTTTAAGTGGCGGAAATTTAAACGTTAATATTTAAATTTATATTAAAAAAATTAAAAATAAGAAAAAAATTGAAAAAGATTAGTATTTTTCAAAATTCCTATTTTGCTGGACCTATTGAAAGTAATAAAAATAAACTTTCATAGTTTTTGAAAATTTTAAATAATTAGTCTAGTCTCGCGGTCTGGGAGGGGCTTCAGCCCCCTTAGCTCCCTCCGTGGGTGCGCCAGTGTCAAAGCTTGCTTCAAACTGCGATGGAAGCGCTCGACAAGGCCATTACTCGCTGGATGGTATGGGACGTCCTGATACGATGAATGCCCAAGATTTTTCTAAGAGACAAAAACAGGAGGGACTCAAATTGACGTCCCTGATCAGTGGTCAGGATCTTTGGAACACCAAACCTTGCAATCCAATGGTTTACGAAGGTTCTGGCAATGGTATCAGCGGTAATGTCTTGCACAGGTATAGCCTCTGGCCAGCGGGAAAAACGGTCAACAAATGTGACCAAATAGCTGTTCCCTTCTGAAGGTGGCAACGGTCCCACTATGTCAAGATGGACATGTGCAAACCTCTCAGATGTTGCAGGAAATTGTTGTAATGGACTATGTATGTGCCGTTGGACTTTTGATTTCTGACAGCTCATGCAAGAGCGTGCCCAATTAGCAATATCTTTGGCCATACCTTGCCAAACAAATTTTTGCTGAATAAGTTTTTGGGAGGCTTTGATGCCAGGATGCGATAAATCATGGAGACTTTGAAATACTATGCGGCGAAATTTCTGTGGTACGTATGGACGTATCTTTCCAGTGCTGATATCATAGTGTAAAGTAGTTTCTGGAGAAACATGCAGCTTTTCAAACTTAAGAGATGTGTCAAGATTGGACAATAATTCTGTCAATTCAGTGTCATTGGCCTGTTCTTCAGCCATGGATGCAAAGTCTGCTGAGGACAATTTTATCTCACTTATGCGGGATAAGGTGTCGGCCACGATATTTTGGGATCCGGAGATATGCCGAATGTCAGTTGTGAATTGAGAAATGTAATCTAGGTGTCTGAGCTGACGAGGGGAACTCGAGTCCGACATTTTAGAAAATGCTAATGTTAATGGACGATGATCGGTGTAAATTATAAAATGCCTTCCTTGCAATGTATGCCTAAAATGTTTAACAGCCGAATAAATTGCAAGGAGCTCTCTGTCATAGGTGCTGTAATTTTGCTCGGTTGGGCTCAATTTACATGAAAAGAAGGCGAGAGGTAATAACTTGTTATCATCTACAACATTTAACACCGCACCAATAGCAATATCCAAAGCGTCAGCACTTAAGGTCAGTTGTTGATGCGGGGCATGGTACGCAAGAGTTGCACAGTTTATCAGGTCTTTTTTACAAGTGTCAAAAGCCTGCGTCAAAATATCATTCCACGGCACAGGACGTTTGTCATTCCTTTTAGAATCTTTTAACAGTTCGTGTAAAGAGGCTTGGGTACGGGCAGCATGAGGGATGAAACGTCTATAAAAATTTATCATAGCTAAAAATCGCCTTAAATCAACAATTGTTTGAGGCTTAGGGAAGTCTACTATAGCTTGAGTTTTCTGGGGGAGTGGTTGAACACCAGAAGGTGTTATGAGACAACCAAGGAAAAAAACTGAAGTTTTTCCTAAAATGCACTTTGCCGGATTTAATTTTAGCCCATGTTGACTCAAGCGATCAAGGACCTGTCGGAGATGGCATTCATGTTCCTCCTCATTGTTGGATGCAATGAGGATATCATCTAAGTATGGAATGCAAAAATCTAATCCTTTTAAAACTTCGTGGATATAACGTTGGCAAGTCTGGCCAGCATTTCTTAAACCAAAAGGGGTATATACAAATTCAAAAAGGCCGAAGGGGGTTGTTACGGCGGTTTTTGGGATATCCTCGGTATAAACGGGAATTTGATGGTAAGCACGAGCCAAATCTAATGTGCTAAAAATTTGCTTCCCATGAAATAGCTGCGTACAGTCCTGAATGTGGGGTAATGGGTATCTATCAGGGATAGTGGAAGCGTTCAGACGACGCTAATCTACACATGGGCGCCAGCTACCATCAGCTTTGGAAACCATATGTAGGGGGCTTGCCCACGGGCTATTTGATGGTCGTACAATGCCCTGTGCCATTAGAAACTCAAACTCTTGACGAGCTGCTTTGAAGAGTTCTGGCGATAATCGACGCGGTTTAGAAAAGACAGGGGCACCTTTAGTCTCTATATGATGATAAATATGCGGGGCTTTATTTTCCTTGCTTGCACGTGAAGGATTAGTCAAATCAGGGTATTCGGATAAAATTTTATCAAATTTGGTAGGGCCGAGAAGTACGCTTAAGGTACTACTCCCAGGTAAAACTTTGGTAATTTTCCCATGTGATGACAACAGAGTTTCTGCATCAATTATGAAATTGTTCTTGGCGTTAACAAGTAAATTGAAATTTTTGAGGAAATCAACACCAATGATTGGTTGATTCACTTTTGCAATGACGAAAGACCAAGTAAAATTTCTTCGCAAATTTAAATCCAGGGTCAAACGTTTTGTGCCAAATGTTTGAATTTTTGTTCCGTTTGCAGCATAAAGTACTAAACCCTCATCAATAGTACTATCTTTAAAATAATTTGCTGGCAAAACTGAAATATCAGCCCCAGTGTCGACGAGGAAATTTAATTTTGAGGTAGAGTCGGCCAAAAGAATGCGATTAACATGGCGGTCGCGATTATGGCCCTGATGCGATCGCCGGTCTAGTTTTCCGTGCGAAAAGAACAGGGAGCTGAGCATTTTCTAGCTTTAGAGCCAAAATTTGTATGATAAAAACAATGTTTATTGGCAGGTTCTTTGCAACGACGTCTGGATCGGCTGCGCCGAAAATTCCTATCACGTGATTGAAAATTCTCTCTTAGGCGGCCCCGCTGATTAATTTTGGTTGTTAACTCACTAACTTGTTGAGTTAACTGTGCAATTTGTAACTCAAGGGACGAAGTATGAGCATTTGAGGTGCTTGGAACATTAGAAGCTGAGTTTATTTGGGGAAATATAGCTAAGTCATGAATTTTATCAGCAACAGGAGCCAGTTTTGCTAAATCCTCATTCAGTGCACCCACAATACTGCGTGTAGTCGTGGGCAAACGTGAAAGCCACAGCGATTTTAAGAGTGGTTCTCCTACGGTAGTGCCAGCCAGGGTCCTCATGCGAGCCAGCAACTGAGATGGGCGTAAGTCGCCGATCTCTACCCCCTGCAACAATGTGCAGATCCGCGATTCCTCACTCTCTGAATGCGAATCGATCAATCGTTTTTTTAACGCCTCGTAAGGTCGATCGCCCGGAGGGTTAGTAATAATATCACTCACGGAGATCAAAATATCGGCGTCAACAGCCGCAACCACGTGGTTAAATTTTGTAACTTCGCAAGTGATTTTAGCCAGTGCAAATTGGGCTTCGAGGCGAAAAAACCATAATGATGGATTCGTCTTCCAGAAAGAAGGTGGTTTAACGCCTACATGAGATACCTGACTAGCACTTTCGTTAAAAGTATCGTCTGGCATGATTGAGAATATATATAAATACACAAAATAGAAACACAAAATAAAGTATATACAATGCATTGAGAGGGGAAAAATTGTTACTACACGCTATAGGATTGAGCCGAATTAGAGCACCAGTGACAGAGCGAAAGAATTTAATTCAGAAATTAGCATGATTGACATATGTTTTTTTTTTCCTACTATAGAAAATTAACATGATTACAAGATATTATGAATAATGTGACTTACCGATCACCACGATAGCATTACGGTGCACCGACACCTTGACGCAAGATCCTGCACATTACGTACACACGTGCGGTAAAATTATTTATTTAATGATAATATGACCACAGATGGTCAAAACGATATCTTGAGGAACTATCTATGTTGTATTTCAGTAGTTCCTAGGCCTCCGCTCAATGATGGAGTAAGATTAGCGAGCGGATCCAATCAGCAGGCGCGTTTCATTTTCACAGAGTCACCACTTTGGTGGCTAGGTAAGATAGCCACATATTTTTGTTTGAAATGCTGGTAGATGAAGAGATGTTAGCTGCTGTAGGTGCACATAAAATAAAATCCAGGACAAAACTAAACTTAAAACATATTATATTAATTCTCAAAAATAGGTTGACAAGAAGAGCTCCAAGCTCCAAGCGACATCAGGCACTGCCCCCTCTACAATGCCTATTCACTGAGCAGACAAGTGTGAAACGTCATGAAGTGGAGGCGAAATCACTAACCCTACTGGTTAAACAATCGCCACGAAGCTTGTTGAAAAACAGTTGTGAGGGAAACCGCCTCCACTACGTCACAAGCGAGAAGGCATTGTAGAGGAGGCAGTGCATCAGGTAAGCAGGAAAAAAACAGAGTGAGCATCATTACGGTTACAGGCAAAAGGTATCTTGGTTACACAGGGTTGTGTTGTAGGAAAAACATATAACATAGAGTTGAGTTGTAGAAAAACATAACATAGAGTTGAAGATTTCAGATTAAATTAGAAAACAGAGTTCCTGTATCAAGTTTATATAAACAGTTTGGTTGCAGTTAGCCGCTACACTATCTTCCAACCCTTCAATGTCATCTGCATTTCTTTCGGTGTTCCGTTTTCTGAAAGCCACTTTGGGAATTTGAGATTTACTTGCAGTTGCAGAACTTTCAATTGATGTGTCACACGACTGGTGTTGTAAAAAAATTAAAAATGTGCCCCCCTGGAGGGGCAGAGTGGGGCGTGACACACAAGACATCCATAATATGAATAAGCAGTTGCAGACCTTTCAAATGATGTGTTACACGACTGGTGTTGTAAAGAAATTTAAAATGTTCCCTCCCTGGAGGGGTAGAGTGTGGGGGGGGGTGACACACAAGACATCCGTAATATGAATAAGCAGTTGCAGACCTTTCAAATGATGTGTCACACGACTGGTGTTGTAAAGAAATTGAAAATGTGCCCCCCTGGGGAGCAGAGTTGGGGGGTGACACACAAGACATCCATAATATGAATAAGCAGTTGCAGACCTTTTAAATGATGTGTCACACGACTGGTGTTGTAAAGAAATTAAAAATAAGCCCCCCTGGAGGGCAGAGTGGGGGTGACACACAAGACATCCATAATATGAATAAGCAGTTGCAGACCTTTTAAATGATGTGTCACACGACTGGTGTTGTAAAGAAATTAAAAATAAGCCCCCCTGGAGGGCAGAGTGGGGGTGACACACAAGACATCCATAATATGAATAAGCAGTGGCAGACCTATTAAATGACGTGTCACACGACTAGTGTTGTACAGAAATTAAAAATGTGCCCCCCTGGGGGGCAGAGTGGGGGATGTCACACAAGACATACACAATATGAATAAGCAGTTGCAGACCCCTCAATTGGTGTGTCACACGACTGGTGTTGTATCGAAATTAAAAATGTGCCCCCCTGGGGGGCAGAGTTGGGGGGTGACACACAAAACATTCATAATATAAATAAGCAGTTGCAGATCTTTTAAATGATGTGTCACACGATAGGTGTTGTAAAGAAATTAAAAATGTGTCCCCCTTGGGGGGAGAGTGGGGATGTCACACAAGACATGCACAATATGAATAAGCAGTTGCAGACATTTCAATTGATGTGTCACACGACTGGTGTTGTAAAAAAATTAAAAATGTGCCCCCCTGGAGGGGCAGAGTGGGGCGTGACACACAAGACATCCATAATATGAATAAGCAGTTGCAGACCTTTCAAATGATGTGTTACACGACTGGTGTTGTAAAGAAATTTAAAATGTTCCCTCCCTAGAGGGGTAGAGTGGGTGGGGGGGGTGACACACAAGACATCCGTAATATGAATAAGCAGTTGCAGACCTTTCAAATGATGTGTCACACGACTGGTGTTGTAAAGAAATTGAAAATGTGCCCCCCTGGGGAGCAGAGTTGGGGGGTGACACACAAGACATCCATAATATGAATAAGCAGTTGCAGACCTTTTAAATGATGTGTCACACGACTGGTGTTGTAAAGAAATTAAAAATAAGCCCCCCTGGAGGGCAGAGTGGGGGTGACACACAAGACATCCATAATATGAATAAGCAGTTGCAGACCTTTTAAATGATGTGTCACACGACTGGTGTTGTAAAGAAATTAAAAATAAGCCCCCCTGGAGGGCAGAGTGGGGGTGACACACAAGACATCCATAATATGAATAAGCAGTGGCAGACCTATTAAATGACGTGTCACACGACTGGTGTTGTACAGAAATTAAAAATGTGCCCCCCTGGGGGGCAGAGTGGGGGATGTCACACAAGACATACACAATATGAATAAGCAGTTGCAGACCCCTCAATTGATGTGTCACACGACTGGTGTTGTAGCGAAATTAAAAATGTGCCCCCCTGGGGGGCAGAGTTGGGGGGTGACACACAAGACATTCATAATATAAATAAGCAGTTGCAGATCTTTTAAATGATGTGTCACACGATAGGTGTTGTAAAGAAATTAAAAATGTGTCCCCCTTGGGGGGCAGAGTGGGGATGTCACACAAGACATGCACAATATGAATAAGCAGTTGCAGACCTTTCAATTGATGTGTCACACGGCTGGTGTTGTAAAGAAATTAAAAATGTGCTGGGGGGCGGAGCGGAGGGGGACACACAACACATGCATAATAGGAAATTGGCAGTTTCAGACCTTTCTAAAGATATGCAACATAAGGGGTGTGGACAAAAATTAAAAAGTTCCCCTTTGGGGAGGGCGAGTGGGGTGCGGCACCCCAAACATGCATAATTGAAATGAGCAGTTACAGTTCTATTAAACGATACACCACACGATGGGTGTATAAACAAATTTAGGAAATGCCCCCTGGGAGAGCAGAGAAGGGGAGATGGTGCAAAATATGAAGAATTTCCAAAGATATGTCACATGACGGGAGGTTACGAAATTTAGAAAAGTATCCCCCTGGGGGGGGATGGAGGGCGTATCGAATGCGTAAAAAATTATAAATCGCCAATTTTTTCTAACAATATAGCACACGATGGGTGTCATCAACTTTTAAAAATATTCACATCAGGCAAAATTTTGAAAGATTTGCCGGCGGGGGGAGGGGGGGGTGCATTCACATGAATGCACCCCGGCATTCATGGCTAAAGCCGTTCTAAAGCCCGGCACCGGCGACGTCGCCGGGCTTTAGAACGATGTAGATGTATCACACGAGTTCTCTCCCCGACAAATTAGATTTTTCTCGAGATTTTCAGTTCGAGATTATGAGATTATACTTGATTATATATGATTATATTGATTACATGGGATTACATTAGGACTTTTTTGATTATACCTGATTACATGGGATGACATGATTACGCAAGATTACAATAAAATTACACTGATTACAGAAACGGTTGTACGAGATTACACTCCATTGAGAGGCATTTTCGCCGTTCCTAACCGATATTGCAAAATAACATACTGAGCATGCGTGCGGACTTAGATTGAAATTCTCTCTCTAGAAAAACTGTACATACAGGGTTGCCATATTGGCGCTTTTATCTTATCAGACGAGACATTTTCATCCGATATTACATTACTATTTTATTTTTATTAACAAAAACACTGCTTTAGAAATAGTTCATGTGATTTTTTAGTATTTATTACTAACGCATTTAGGATATTATTAATTACTCAATAGATAAACAGTTAAATTTTGCAAATGAGCTTATCAATGAGAAATTTAAACGTATTACTTATAAAAATGTAGATGCAAATATATATTATTCCTTTTATAATGCAAATATGTTATTCCTTTATAATAATAAGAATGATTATCTTATTTTACATCTTGTATGTTCTGTTGCAAAAATAATACATCTTTAAAGAAGCATTAATTTATTTTAAGTAATACATATAAATTTAAATGTAATAATTTATGATTTTTACAGATTTAATAATGCATTATTATTTTAGATCCTATATTACATTTTTATGTAATTTTATTAAATACTAAATACATTTTTTGTTGAATATTATTACTATGGTCTTCCTTTTTAAGTACGGCTTCATAAAACTTTTTTTTAAAATTCAGTTATAAGAAATTAAATTTAAAAGCTATCTATTCAGATAATTATAAATTCTTTTAATAAATTCGTTTAAATAACTGGATATAGATGGCAGCACAGAAAAGTTTTCTTTCTTTATTTTTCACTTTTTATGCATGTAAATAATTCAGCTTTAATTTTTTTTCTTTTTCTTTTTTACCTTTTTAATGATAAAATATATCTATTTTAACTTTTTAAAAAACTTTTCATATGCTATGATTTTAATTTAACTTCCTCTCTTTGCTTTTATTACATCTATCAAAAATACAAATTACTTTGCAAGGATATAGATTATAATTAAGAATTTTTTTAAATTTAAAATAGAGTTTTCAGTTATACTATTATTAAATTAAGTTAAATAATTATTTATAAATAATAAATAAGCAGTGTCTAAGTATTCCAACTACCTAATTATATTTAATATTTTATTATCAAATTATTTATTGATATTATAATATTTAATGTTACATAATTTTCATACAATTTATAGCATATTTGAATATAAAATAAAATAGAATATTTGATAAAGATAAATTATTATATTTTGTAATAAATAATTATCAAATAATTGTTGTTCTTATATTATAAAATTAAATGTGTCAGTAATTTATAGATCAAATTATCATATTTGCTGATTTATTTTTGATAAATATAATAATAACTTGGATCAGCATCAAATTATTATTACATTAGTAATGTAATAATAACCACATATTTCAATAAATGAAATTTTACATATCAATATTTCATTGAAAATTAATGATAATTTATATTTATTTATAAAATATTATCTTTAGATAATAAAGAAGATAATATTTATTAGCAATTACATCTGTTTTATTTATAATGAAAGTATTTGATAATATTTAATGTTGATAATAAGTAAATACTAAAATATTATAGACATAAATAGTCAAATAAATCATTTAATGTTAATATGTATATATAAGTTTAATCATTTAAATACTGAAAATAAGCTTATTTTTTTTACCAAATACTTTAAAAGTTATTGAACAGTTAAAAAAATTTAATCATTATACAATAATTCATAAATTATTATAATTTTTTTAACAGGATGTACCATAAAATATCTCTCTAACATATATTTTAATATTATAAATAAGATATTAAAATAATAATTAAAGATAATAATTAAAATAATATAATAAATTAAAATAATAATTAAAAGATAAATTTACTTATCGAATATAGATTAATATTTATTATAAATATTTTTTGCATTGATACCACAACAATATTAATATTTGATAAATTATTAATGATAAAAAAAATTATTATGAAAAATAAAATACTTCAATAAACTATTTAAGTATCTTAATATGATTAAATCAGAAACAAATTTAAAATAAATTAATATTGGAGATTTAAATCGCTAGATTCACAAAGAAATAAAATATCAATAGAAAATCTCAAGTATTAAAACGCCTCTGTAAATCTAATAATAATAATAAAAATTTTCTTGTTAATGTAGTTAATTACCATTTATTATCTGTATCACATTTTTGAACGCCAAAAAATAATCGCTAATTTAGTATGATGAAGTATACAACCTCGGTAAACCTCTACAATTTTTCTAGTAGAGAGAATTTTAATGAAGTCCACAGGCATGCGCAGTTTGTTATTTTGGTTAGGAACGGCGAAAATGCCATTGAGAGACCCTTCGTTTCACTGAGTTTGAAAGAAAGTTCGCGTGATGCACAGACTTCTCACTTAACTGAACTCAGAAATAGCAGCCTTTTCTTGAAGCAACCATTATCCTCTTCATCATCACGTGATGGTGGGGAGAAATTACGCCAAACCGAATTCTCCGGCCGCTCTCACCAGCCACCAAGCCTACATTACGTTTCTTTTTGTTCTTTTATTACGAGAATGAAAACAAAAAATTGCCAAGAAAGGGATTGCTGCCACAAAGGACACCCTTTTGGCGTTGAAACCTCACAGATGAATGCTTAGGATCGGTTGATGGACTTCATGATGAGTCATTCATTTATTTTCTCCTTGGTTTTGGATGCTTGTGGATGTTTCTTTCACTTTACGTCATGATAACGGTGAAGTGAAAAATGGCGGAATGCAATATATCCCGTTGCTCCCATGAGCGACGTATGTTTCGTAGGGAATTACATAAATGGAGTAAAGAAATATTATATATTTTGGGTGAGTGATTGAAGTTTGGGGTCAGTAGATTGTAACTCTGTGTTGGTTTTGGGAATCTTATCAAAAATTTTATTAAATATTTGATGCTATCACGCAGATACTTTCTAAAATAATTTGTTTTGATATACTTTGTATAAAAACTTAGTTCTCCCGCAGACTTTCAGAACATTAAGCTCATCTTAAATGGTTTCTCTTTATTTATAAGTTATATGAAAGCTACGTTTGATCATTTGGATCACGAAACATTTAATTACTCATATATTTTTTCTTTTGGTTTCAATTTTGGTGCATCATGTGAATGTTTACAATATGTTTATGTCAGATCTATTATGAAACATAACTTTTTTTTTTACTTAGTACCTTAACTTTCTTCACGTAATACCGTAAAAAATAACGATAAATTATAATAAGATAAAGCTCTGGTAAAGTTATCGTCTTTTTATTGAACAAACCATAATTGTTAAAATACATTTGATAGAACCTTGTGAATATGAAATAAAAATGACGCTGCAATCTCTTTATCGTATTACCGGGTTATCATTCATTCCGAAAATAAATAAATGTGTACATATGTATAAATAGGATATTGGAATAAAATTCACATGCAGTGCACTTGTTATTACATGGCAGTTTTTATTTATTACCTATGTGGAATTAGATTTAAGTTTTTTGTTCCAGATTTAATAAGTTAAAGAAAACTGTTCTATTATTTTAAAATATAATAAAAAATAAATGAAATTTAGTTTTTCTAAGGGTTAATTTGTTTATAAATTATGCATTTCTTCATTTAAATTTAAATGCTCGTATTATTTATTGTTGGGTGCCTCAGGGTAATTTCTGGTCAAAAATCATCCAATTATTATAAAAACTATTTAAGACATTGTTCCGAATCTTTTTGTGGAATAAGCCACCTATGATGGTTATTTAATAAAATACTTATTTAAATATATGTGCAATATGCTTATAATTGAAGTAATAAAGTTTTTAAGCAACCAAGAATTACCCCAAAATTGTAGCAATTTTTGGTCACCTCAGGGATAAATGTCTGTCTATCAATTTTGATGTAAATGTTGTATAGTTAATTTCTTTAACATCAATTATTAAAGTAAATAGAGTCAATCTTATGAAAATTTTGTTCATCTCATGATTGTGGAATAGTAAAGATAGACTTTGTTTTGGGTGTAAATACAAATTTATTTGAAGTGAAAGACTTGTACATTTTCAAAACATTTATTAGTCAAATAAGTTTTATAGCATTTGTAAGCAGTATTTATTACTTCTTTAATCTATTGTGAATGGATAAACTAATATCTTATAAATTTACTGGTCCATAAAATATAAAATTGAATGTTTGTTTTCAATTTTATCTTGCGTAGGCAAACTGAAGTTTCTGGCTCATTTTTAAAGAAATTTTACATAAACTTCAATACAGATGTTTATTATAATATGCAAAATAATAATTAAGTTCTTTTGCATTATCATGGCTGCCAACTACTACGCCTATTTAGAGTCAAATAAACATGTTAGAAACATAAATTTTAGTAAATGATTCACAATATGTGCTGTAATGCATAACATTGAATATATTTGACATACATTTTACTAAAACATTTTTGTGGTTCCAAACATGTTTATATGATTTAAATAGGCATAGAAGTTGGCAGCTGTGCATTATGTATACATTTCTGAGCATCATTTTGCAATGAGATAGTATTTCTATTAATTATTCCGTCTGAGCGTGTCTCATCCTGGAGCATTTACTGTTTTTCTTGTTTACAGTTACATTTAAGGATGTTATTTTAAACTAAAAAATTTTTTAAGTTGTTAAGGTGCACAGTTAAAATAGATATAATATTAAGTATAAATATTGTAAATTTACATTATTAAGCACTGATCAGGAATTACTTCACAAATATGGAGTGTTAGTTTGACTTGCTCACCCAGTAGCAGAAGAAACTGTTCAGTATGACAGCGAGTGCTGCAGATTATTTTGAACCTTACAGATTAATCCACCAGCTTAAAAAGAAAGTGGCTGGGGTTTGAAGAAAGCTGAAATTTACTTTTAGTGTCGAGATTTATGGTATTTGTTTCCAGTGTTAGAAATTAGCGGTCGTTAGTCGTCAAATGCAACTAAAAAATTGAATTTGACGACTAGAAAATTATTCTAGGTCGTCAAATTTGACGCCTAGCTTTTAAAAAAAATATTTATTAGACATTCAGTTCCGAAAATTAAAAAAAAATGGTCTAGTCTGAAAAATCGGAACTAAAAAAACATCGCAAATTTCGAGAAATAGTCGCAGAAAAAAAAAAAATTCCGTCAATTGCTTGTATAAGAAATCGCCACTTTCGGCAAAAGATGGGGAAAAAAACATTTTTTTTTTCAAAAAATAACAAAAAAGCAAAAGTTTTTTTAGGATAGTGTAAAAAAAGGCAAATTTCTACAAAATAATCAAAAAAATCCTGGAAAAAAGACTAACTTTGTTATAGAATCGCAAAAAAATGCAATTTTCTATGAAGGATCGTGAAAACAAATCTTAATTTCGTTACAGAATCTTTAGAAAAAAGCTAATTTTGTCAAAGAATTGCAGAAAAAATAAGAATCTTGTCATAGGATCGCAATAAAATCTGTTAATTCCATCAAAGGCTCGCGAAAAAACGCAAAATTCTTCAAGGAATTTTAATTAATCAGCAATTTTCGCCAAAGGGTTGCAAAAAAAAAAAACCCCGCACAATTAACGGCGGGGGGGGGGGGGGGGGGGGGCGGGTGTTCCCAGCCCTGCAGAAAAAGACAAATTTTGTCAAAAGATTGCGAAAAAATACTGCCAATTTCGTCAACAAATCGCGAAAAAACATGGCAAGGCTTGTCAAAAGATTGAAAAAACGGCAAGTTTCGCCAAATGATCGCGAAAAAAACACGACAACATTTGGCAAAAGATCGCGAAAAAACACGACAAAGTTTGGCAAAAGATCGCGAAAAAAACAAGTTTTTCAAAAGATCGTTAAAAAACAGTAAATTTCATCAAAAATGAAAAAAGGCAAGTTTCATTAAAAGATTGCAAAAAACATGGCAAAAATTTTCAAAAGATCGCAAAAAAGGCAAATTTCTTCAAAAGATCGCGAAAAAACCGGCAAGTTTCGTCAAAAGATTGCGAAAAAACCAGCCAGTTGCATCAGAAGATCGCAAAAGAGCGGCAGATTTCGTCGAAAGATCTCAAAAAAGGCCAGTTTCATCAAAAGATCACGAAAAACACGACGAAGTTTGTCAAAAGATCGCAAAAAAGGCAAAATATTTAAAAAAATCGCGAAAAAACCAGCAAGTATCATCAAAAGATTGAGAAAAAACCGGCAAATTTCGTCAAAAGATCAAGAAAAAAACAGCCAGTTGCATCGAAAGATCGCAAATAGAGCGGCAAATTTCGTCGAAAGATTGCTAGAAAACGGCAAATTTTGCCGAAAGATAGCAAAAAACGCAAAATTCGTAAAAGTGGTGCGACCCCCCCCCCCAAAAAAAGGGAGTGGATTTTCTCCTGTCTCTGTAGTAACCTTAAAGAAAATTTAATGCGAATTTCAAAATTATTCTTTTACTCCAAATCACCCCAGGGTTCCCAGCATCATGGAAAATCTGGAAAGTCATTTAATTTCAAAGTAGTCATGGAAAATGTAGAATATGTAGAAAAAGTCATGGAATTTACTAATATTTAATAAAAAGTCATGGAAAACTCTGGGAGGATAAAATTAAAATTTAACATTATTACATTTTCAGAAAAATGTTGCTATGTTTTCTCAAGATGGCTCCTTTAAAAAATTTCCAGAAGCAACTATTGATAATTTCTCACTAGATAGCGCCTTAACTAGTACTACAGTAGAGCACCTGGACCTTGTTTGTAAGAGTAGCGTCATGAGATCAAGTACGCATGCTCAGTGGAAGAAAAGTGGAGGATGAAAGAAAACGCGTGCAACCCTGAATTTTATGCTTGGCGCTTCCTCGCCCTTTGGTTATTTTTATCATTGCTATTATTATTATTTTAATGCGCGTTCTTGCGAATCGGAAATAGATAAACAAAACAAATTTTCTTCTTTTTTAGAACGAGTCTAGACTTTACATTGGACTTTACAATATAGTATATTTTGTTTATTTCCGTTTTTGTCCCTATTATGAAAAAAGTTGCACTGTGAAATTCATAGCTCATTTAATATCTATTTTAAATTTATTACTTAGAATTTAACAATAAATATTTATCTATTTAATTTATATTTTCTAAAAGTATAGTGAATGAATTGAAACCATTTATAACATAAAATAATATTTATACATATTATATTGCATTATTTAGGACAATCGATTTCACTTTAATCTTAAAAATTAAATTTTTATATATTTTGAAAGAGGAAAACATGATTTTATAACTTATTTCTCAAAACATTTTAGTATGTTACAATTCCACTATTTTGCCTTTATAATTTTATTAATTAATTATTATTTATTATTATTATTATTATTAGAATAAAAAAAAAAAGATTTTTAAAAGTATTAATGTTTCCAAAACATAAATATTCCATAATGATCAATGAACTCTTCTTGATCTTAGTTTTCAAAAAAATTATCTGCTAATAATCTCATTGAAAGTTGTAAGAATATACAGGAAATATATTAAGGACAGAAATCAAATGACAGCTCATTTGACCTTGTCTGTTTATTTTGTTATTATTATTATTTTGTTTGTTTGTTTGTTATTTCATTTAACCAATCAGGAATAATTTATAATTTATTGTTACAGCAGCTTTTAAGAAAACTTTTAATGGATTAAAATATACGTGTATATTATATACATGCACTAATTTTTTGAATTAAAGCGCTTCATAGTTTGATATAGTTCAACGTTATTATTGTTATTAAAACATAAAAATAGAAACTATCGTTCGTGCAGTAGAGGGTTAATTTTATAAAAATGAACCTGTAGTAAGTTATTTCTAGTAGTTAGATATTTTTATGCTATTAAATTACGACATGAAAATATTTTAAACGTAATTTTATTCGATGTTATTACTAAATTAAAATCTAGGGGTTTTTTTTATTATTAAAATATAGCCCTTGGATTATGTTAAATATTAAAACTTAATTTCATTAAGAAAAATTGATGTAAAAATACATAATATTTTATTAACTAATATAATATATTATAAATAAATAAATTAATTAAATATTAAAACGTAGTTATTTGGAAAGAATCGGTAAAAAAAGAATAACAAATTTAAAAAAAAAAAAATCTGAAATAAGTTTATTTTGTAGCAAAATATAGTGATCCAATACTTTAAAACCTTAAATGTGCACATATAGAACATACCATAAAATATAAAATTTTTGCTGAAAATTTTGAATTTAATTATTTTTCCTATTTTTCTCATTATGAGGCCTATATATAGATTTAAAAATAATAATAATAAAATAAATTTAAAAAAAAAAAAAAAAATAGAAAAAATCGTACAGTGAAAGGTTAATTTCATAAAAATGAATACTGTAATAAGTTATCTCTAGTTATTAGATATTTTTATATTATTAAATTATTTAAAAAAAATAAAAAATCATAAAAATAGAAAAAATTGTACGGTGACAGGTTAATTTCATAAAAATGAATGCTGAAATAAGTTATCTCTAGTTATTAGATATTTTTATATTATTAAATTACGATTTAAAAATATTTAAAATGTAATTTTATTCGATGTTATTAAATTAAAATTTATGTTTCTTTTTAATTATCAAAATATACCTCTTGGATGATATTTAATATTAAAACTTAATTTCATTTAAAAAAAATCTAAAGAAATACAATATTTTATTAACTGATAATAAATTATTAATAAATAAATAAATTAAATTAAATATTGAAACTTAGTTTTTCTTTTCTTTTTCTTTTTTTTTTTTTGAAAGAATTAATTAAAAAATAGAGTAACTTTTAATAAATCAATAAGGGAAAAAAAAGTAAAATGTTTCATTTTAATTATCAAAATATAGCATTTGGATGATATTTAATATTAAAAGTTAGTTTCATTAAGAAAAAATGCCCCACCAGTGGCCGAGAGGTTCTGACCTCAAACTGGTAGACGGTAGGTGCTGGGTTCGAACCCAATCGCGACCGTCGGCCTAACCGTTCGGAGTTTTCCGTGGTTTTCTTCGAGCCTTGCGTAAATACGGGTTAGGTTCCCTTAGAAAGACCCCCACGGAGGGCACTCCCCTGGTCCTATATCCCATTAGCGTAGATAATCGGACGACAAAAATCAACCAACCATTAAGAAAAAATCAATCTAAAAAAATATATTTATTAACTGGTAGTAAATTATTAAAAAAAAAAAAATAAGCGTAACTTATAATAAATCAATGAAGAAAGAAAAAAAAAAAAGAGAGAAATCCAGATCGGGGATCGAACCCATAACGTTGGGGTTATGAGACCTGTATGCTAACCATTACACCAAAACATCTGAGAAAATGTCAACGAAACGATTTTTTTAACCTCGAAACAAGTTCATAAACGAATTTGGCATTTGGCGTTTTTTTATTCCTCGCCAAACCTATTTTGATTACTTATGACGGAAAAAAGGAAAAAAAAAATACTTGTGATGCGATTCCACCAAAATAACGCAAGGATATATATACAATTTAGTCATACCAATAAAAATAATTCAAATTATATGTATATACATAAAATATAACGAGCAAATGATGGGATATTTGTTCGTGCTGGCAGAATGAAAACGAAACTTACGGAAGAAAAAAAATATTTTTGCATGAAAATTGCGAAATTCGTAGGCAAAATTATATTTATATCCATAATATAAACATTTTTTAACATGAAAATTGATGTTACAAATCGAAAAAAGCATGAAAATATTATGAATGATGAGGATTTTAAAACCTTCTAATTTCATCCCATGTAAAGTCTATGGTAGCGCTGCAGTCGATCGCCTGCGGCGGTTGAAAACACATTTTGTCCAATCAGAATTTATTGCCATCATGTCGCAACTCTTACCGAAGGATGTAGGAACCCTATACTACAGTAGCGTACCTGGACCTTGTTTGTAAGAGTAGCATCATGAGATCAAGTACGCATGCTCAGTGGAAGAAAAGTAAAGGATGGAAGAAAATGCATGCAACCCTGATTTTTCATGCTTTGCGCTTCCTCTCCCTTTGGTTATTTTTGATAATACTAACATTATTATTTTATTGACCGTTCATAAGAGATGAAAAAGATAAACAAAATAATTCATCTTTTATTAGGACAATATTATAAATAAAGCATTTATTTCCATTTTTGTCATTTTTATGACAAAAGTATTACCAAGTTAAATTCTTTTATTCAAATACATTTAATATTTAAACTGATTATTTAGAATACAACAATAAATATTTACTTACAGATTTTCTCATTAGATTATTTATAAAAGTACAGTAAAGGAAGTCTCTCAACTTACCGAATTTAATCACTGAAATTATACATTTTAGTATTATGTCACAGTACATTTTAAAGGCATAAAAACTATAGATGCTCATAAACAAATTTTTAATCAATAACAATATCTTTGGTTGCGATAGGGAGGGGGGCGGGGTGTATCTTTAATTTTTCATATTTTTTGAATTTAACAGTTTCCTATACGTATGTTAACTTTTGAGTGTGTGTGAATTCAATATGCATGTTTATTATTGATCTATTTATTTGATCTAAAAATACCAAATATTAACATTAACCCCATTAAGCATTGCATAAAAATACAGTAAAACCTCTAAATAACGGACACCTCGGGAACGCAGAAATTGTCCACTATTCGGAAGTGTCCGCTATTTGGAAAACCTCAGAGATTCAAAAATCTCTAAAAAATGTTTAATGTTTCATTAATTGACTTTTATTTGTCCTAAAACCTCTATTATATAACTAATCAGAAATTAAAATTATTTTTAAGCAATAAAATTGAATAAAATTGTGAACAGTTTTATCCATTGTTTATTATATTCTTGAGAAAAAAAAAATTGTTACAAACGTTTACTTTTGCTTGTGATAACATGCAATTTGTTCTTCTACGTGACGTTATTGGACATTGTTGGGTTCCGGGCAGGGAGGGACAAATTACACTTTTTGACCTTTAAAAGAATAAAATCTCAAAATATTGTTAGGTGATATTTCAATGCTCTGGACAATTAAATTCCTCCAGGGCAACTCAATGAATTTAGTACTGAACGTGAGGGAGGGGGCTGGGGTGGATTACCCCCAGCTGTTTATAAAGATTTATCTGTTATTACAAAATTTCTGACACATTGTCCTGCTAAAATCAGAGGCTTTTTTTTTTCATTTTTTTTTCTTTTTAAAAAATACTTTTTCATCCTTTATCGCCAAATAAAGTGTCCGCTATTCGGAATGTCTGTTATTCAGAGGTTAAACATACAAAAATTTAGGTTTTGGGAGTGGGGATTGGAAAATTGTCCATTAAATAGAGGTGTCTGCTATTCGGGAGTATCTGTTATGGAGGTTTTACTGTAATTATTTTTTATATTTCTATGTATTACATATTTAAAAAGTGTTCAGAAATTTAATATTGATTGTCTCCATCCCTATAATTTGCATCAAACAAAAATATATCAAAAGAAATGGAATCATTAAATAATCTTACAAAAAAGGAATTTATAGTTGCATAAATAATTAGTAATATTTTTTAAATATTCCTAGAACTTCGAGGTTTTAAAAGAATTTTTAACGTTAATTAAAAAAAAAAAAAAAAAGAATTAAAAATTAAGCACTTCTCAACTAAAGCGTATATTTTTATGTATATTCACATTTAGAGTGGATTTTGTTTATATTTTTCAAAATATGAAAACTATCAACATATGCCATTAGACATGGGTCTCTTTTTTTTCCCTATCAACAATGCAAATATTTTTGGCACATTCATGAAGTCATTTTTATGTATGGAAAAACATGAAATCTGCAGATGTTATTATTTAAGTGCCAAAAAATGACACAATTCATTCAATTTTCCTAAAAACTTTACACACCTTATTACCCTCTTATTATCTATTATATTCAATCAATAACTCGACTGTGACTAGTGCCTTAAAAAATTGATAGAATATGAAGTTTTTATTGCCATTTGACAAGAAGTATTTTCTTTTTTCCAGAAAACGAGAAATATTGTTCGATTTCTTATAATAGAAAAAAAAAGTGTAAATTCATATGCATTTGCTAAAATAATAAGAATACGGTAAAAAATAATCAGTTTGAATTTCAGCTATTATTATTAAAAATAATCTAAAATTGATTATTTCTCATAAACTAATTATATCTTCAATTATAAATTATCATTGCTTCGGAAAAGTTTTCCTTTTTTGCGATGTTGCTTCCCAAAATTCTGTGAATCTGCCAATTTTTGATAGCATTTGCCAAAAAGTTTCTTCTTTTACCAAAAAAGGAGGGGAACTTTGTTATAAACTTTCTAAATAAAAGAACACGTTAAATTTATACGTTTATGAACAAAATTAAATTTTAAAATGTATCAGAAAATAGTCGGTTTGTATCTGAAAACAGTTTTAAGCATACCAAACTAAGAGACAAATAATTCACAGAAAATAAAATACTTAAAAATACCT
Organism: Maratus speculifer; assembly: GCA_964019185.1. Classification (NCBI taxonomy): domain Eukaryota; kingdom Metazoa; phylum Arthropoda; class Arachnida; order Araneae; family Salticidae; genus Maratus; species Maratus speculifer. The sequence goes on along the minus strand of OZ025293.1, from coordinate 136,920,782 downwards.
GTCGAAATTACACAAATTTGGACAACTAGTAACAGTTTTATCATTAAAAAAACTAATAATTTTTGCAATAACAAAATATAACTTTGCTAACGGAAGCAATTTTCTGACATTGCATGTGGTTATGAGGTTTCCTAAAGATTCATTTTTATTGAAGAAACTTTTAAAATTGATTGTAAGTATGATTGCTCAAAGAGGAATTTGATTGTTTTTACAAATCAGGCTCTGATGAAATGGGCTTCGACAAGTTTAATTTTTTTTTTTTTTTTTTTTTTTTTTTTTTACATCTTGGTTGACAATAAAAGATTTGCAGAATTGTGGGCTATTATTAAGCTGTGCCTAATTTTTTCCCATGGAAATGCTTCTGTAGAGTGGTTTTTCAATTAACAAATCTTTGTTAATTGAAAATTTACACGAAGCCATTCTTGTAAATCAGAGGCATGTCTATGATGCTATTAATGAGTCAGGTGGTGTGGAAACTATAGTAATTAATTCTAAACTTCTTTCATATGCACGAAATAGCCACAAACAGTACAAAATAGATTTAGAAAACAAGAACAAAATGGAAAAGAAGCTAATAACAGAAAAAAGGCTGGCAAAAGAGCAAGAAAAAAAATTTAACAAATTGCAAAAAAGAAAAAGAAGAATTAGAAAAGCTGCTGAATTAGAAGAAGCAGCAATTGAAAATGAACTAAATTCACTGAAAAAAAAAAGTACTATAGATATTAATATATTAATATTCAAGTGATCAAAGTAAAATATATTAATATTCAGATGTTCAAAAGTTTATCGAAAATAAAGCTTCATTTTATATAAATTTTTAACTATTTAACAGGGTTGGCAAGGTTTTTCCCACCCCCGGTAAATACCGGTATTTACCGTCCTGGGAAATACTAAAAACTGATATAAATAAACAAATATAAATTTAAAATAACCTTTAAAAATGTGAAAATAGAGCTTAAGTAAATAACTTTAAAGGATTCTTCAAGAATTCCATTGTAGACCAGACAAGAATCTGGTAACAACAAAAAAATTAAACAAATATGAACTTCTGGTTGTATAAGAATATTTTACATAAATAGTGCACTTATTGTAAAATTTAAAAGCTAGTCAGATGTGGCAGTCCCTAAACTTTCTACTATCTCATACATGTTGATAATTACTAAAAATGTAGCATAGCAGTGCTACCAATTAGGTGATTTATACCAAAATCTAGTCAGCAACAACTTACATTAGCTTCTGACTCTGAAGTTTCATGAAAATCTGTGCATAAGTTTCTGAGATAGAGCTGTTTTCAAAATATTCAAAGACTCTGCATAGCAGCACCACATTTTGATGAACACCAAAAACCAATTCGGACCAATTTTTATCAGAAGCAATCTTAATCTGATGTTTGATGAAAATCTATGCAGTAGTTCTTGAGATACAGCTATTGAGAAATCTGAAAAATGTAGAATAACCATGCCACCTGTGTAGGGCAATGTACACCAAAAACGAAATTAAACTACTCTATATCAGAGACTATCTGAATATGAAATTTGATGAAAATTCGTGCTTTAGTTCTCGAGATAGAGCTATTGCAATAATTGTGAATAATACAGCATAGCAGCACTACTGGTTGAGCTATTTACACCAAAAAGTAATCAGCACCAAATAATATAACTGAATCTAAAGTTTTATGAAAATCCGTGCATTAGTACTTGAGATAGAGAGCTATTGTGAAAATCGCAGCTAAAGCAGCATAACAGTGTCACCTGTTGAGCAGTATCCACCAAAAACTAACCAGTTTCAGTTTATATCAAAGTCTTATTAAATCTTAAGTTTTCTGCTATTCCATGTATTAGTTCTTGCCCACAAAATTTTTGTCAATTACTGACATTTTCTAAAAACCACTAAATCGTATTCAGGATCTTCTAAAACGTATAAATCTATCAAAAACTGGAAGTCTAAAATTTTTCATGAATAAATCTCTAATAAGGTAGAAGAGGTTAAAAATAGTGCTTAATAGATTTATTTAAAAAGTAATAAAATTTTTATTTAAATGTAACACAAATTATTTATTTTTATAACACTGATTCTGACTTAAATTTAATAATTTAATTTTGTGTTCTAAAATATTTATTTGGGAAATCCATTATTATTAAAAAAAAAATTTGAGCAAATTTTATGCTTTATGCAATAATTCTTATTTATACCTTTCCTACAGAATAATTTTAAATTTAAGGGAAATTTGTAATAATTGCATATTTCTAATTCTAATTTTATGCACCAGATTCAGAAAGCCAAAATATTTTTTAAATACTGTCATTTGAAAGTTTTTCCCGGTATTTACCACTTTTTCCCAGTTTTTCCCGGTATTTACCAGTTTTTCCCGGTGGGATGGGAAAAACAAGTTTTGGACGGGAAAAAGCCAACCCTGCTATTTAATCAAAATCTTTTTCTTCTTTTAGTTATTTTGTGGATGTAATGTATTTTCTTTTATTTGTGTGTTTCATAGAAAGTTTTAGTCAGTTCATTTCAGGAACAGATTTTGATAAGTAATTTTAGAATTTAATGCAAAATCTTTTCCTGCTTTTTTACAACAATATCATGATAAAAGTTTGATTTTTTTTTTTTTTTTTTAAATATACTGTTATCTTTCTAAAGATTTAAAAATATATTCTTAAATTAATTTTACTAATTAATACATAATTTTAAATTTTAATACTTTTGACGTAAACTTTGCATATTCCCGTTTGGTCATGGAATTTTTTGAGATTAGGTCATGGAAAATCATGGAAAGTCATGGAAAATGCCAGACAAATTTTGCTGGGAACCCTGCACTCCAAAATTATATGCAGTATTACAGTAATATTAATATGAATTTTAGAAACTGCAACTAAAAATCTTAATTTGACGCCTAAGGTTTTTACAGTAGTCGTCATTTGACGCCTGCCTTTTATCTCCCAATTTCTATCACTGTTTGTTTCATAGTTTTCTTATATTTTGTTTATAATGGCAAATATTTATTTTATAGGATATTGTTTTAGTGAACTTTATAGTACTGTTGGGTCGCAGATAAATTCTAGTAATGCTGGAGAGTGGCACAGAAAATTCTGCTTCTGGTCTTGCTCAATATAAAAACTGTTTAATAGAGTAGAGAAAAAAATTATAATCACTTTTAATGACTGTAATATTTCATAGTTGAAATCAAAGAATTAAAATTTGAAGAATGACAAATCTTTGTAAAATAGTGGGATCATTCCATGTCAAATCAACACAGCTAAAATCCTGACCTCCTCAGAATTTTATGAAATTTAGCTCATCTGCTAGGTCTACAGAGAAATGAATAAATCTCTCTTATTTGGTTTCTGAAATAAATAACTTTAGATGGATGAAAAATGTAAATTTTTACATTTTATGCCATACAAATTTAGTCATAACTTGTTCCTTAATTGTCACAAATACTTATTTTTTATGTCTTTGGAAAGTGTTTGAATTGGGCTTTCATATGATATACCACATGCATATATTTTTTGATTTAATTTCAAGGTCAAACATTTTGACCTTTCATATTTCAAAATTGGAATCTTAATTTTTTTGAAAAAAATTATGTGTTTCTCATGTATTTGTCTATAATATCTAATCATATTATTTTTGGATAGGGTCATTCCATGTCAGATCACCCAGACCATGGCATATACCATCACCAATTTTGATAAAATTTAGTAAATTTGTAGAATTTATAATGCTGATTACAAAAACATCAATTATATTGAAATTGATCAAACGGTTTTTGAATTATAAGCTTTTAAATAGCTCCCAAGATGGCCGATTTGCTGCCATTTTGAATAGCACATGTGACAACAAAAAAATCCATAACTTCTTTCAGGTTTAAGATAGCTTTCAATTTTTTTTTTGTTCTGTTCAGAATAAAGTAAACTTTCATTTAATCAAATTTTTGTGAACCTCATTCTTTAAAAATAGTGTCAGAAAATGACTTTTTGTCTTTTTTAAGTAATAAAAGGTGCAACTTCAATGGCTGATTTCCCCCAATGTACCCCCTTCAATTTTCATAAATAGGCAACTCAAAATGTGTTTTGATGACTGATAAAAAAAAATTTAATGGGCAGTTCACAGGTTTTTATTTAAAAAAATAAATTCAATTTTACTGACTTGCCACGATAACAGAAACCGCAAGATAATGAGTTTGTTTCTTTTATTACCAGAAATATCATACATATTTACATCCAAAACTTTGATAAGGTTTTATGTTACTCAAATATGTATGTTTAATATAGCTAAAAAGGGGAATCTCCTGTTAAAAAAGGAATTAATAGGAATGCCAATAATGGATTACTGCAAGCTATAGCAGTACTTTCCTGACAAAGTGAAATCTATTGCAGTTTCAATAATTACAGTAGAACCCCGATAATCCGGATCGGTTTTTTCAGTTTTTTTTTTTCAACTTTGAGAAGCGATTGGCGAAAAAGTTTTTGTTTTATTATTCAGAATACGACGATGCAACAAGTTAATGTTAAAGAAATTAGCCAATCGCTTCTCAAACTTGAAAAAAAAGCGAAAAACCCGATCCGGATTATCGGGGTTCTACTGTATAAGTAAAAAAGAAATGATAGAAAGAACTCTACAAATAGGTTCATTAAATAACAAAATCATACTTGTATATAATACAAAATGTGATAAAATTAAAACTCTTAAATAAAAAATACAGTAAGTAAAAGTTAAACTAGTCTGCATATCAGATGATTAAGAACCAATGCACCACTTTAATGCATTTTTCTAGCTAATTACACAACTGTTGTTAGTTTTCTTCTATCACATATAGTTTGTTTGTGATCAACCAGAGGTGATTTCTAAGATTCATTGCCGAGAACAAACATTATGTAATAGTCCCAGATAATGTAAATGGGTCATTCCATGCCAAATCAACCAGTGACTCAACCTGACCCTTTCCGATTTCAATGAAACTGCTAGGGATTATTCTCTATGATGATATAAATTAGAGCATATTTTTATTTTTTGTTTATCACTTTAAATTTTTATACAATTAATTATTTAAATTTTGAAAAATCATCATTTTTTGACTTGCATAAATATTTTCAATTTTGATTTTCTCAAGTTCTACCAAACATAGAAAATTTTATGACCACTCATTTCAAAGAGGATTTTATAAGGTTTAATTTGATATGCAAGTCGACTATGTATAGTTAAAATAAATAAAATTTTAAATTTTTTAAAATTTAAAATTTGAAAATTTTTTAGATAGTCATTTTAAAAAATTTTGAAAAAATTGTATGTTTGTTGTAATATTATAAGCTTTAAATTCTGAAATTTTTAGAGTGGGATCTCAATGGGATCAGGAGTTATTAAATAAAAGCAAAAATTACCATTAAAATAGCAATTTAATTCTGTCTATTTTGTTATTTATTTATGATTTGTATGGTAATTTTTAGCTTTTATTTAATAACTCCTGATCCCATTGAGATCCCACTCTAAAAATTTCAGAATTTAAAGCTTAAAATATTACAACAAATATACAATTTTTCTAAAATTTTTAAAAATGACTATCTAAAAAATTTTCAAATTTAAAATTTTTAAAAAATTTAAATTTTATTTATTTTAATTATACATAGTCGACTTGCATATCAAATTAAACCTTCTAAACTCCTCTTTGAAATGAGTGGTCATAAAATTTTCTATGTTTGATAGAACTTGAGAAATTCAAAATTGAAAATATTTATGCAAGTCAAAAAATGATGATTTTTCAAAATTTAAATAATTAATTGTATAAAAATTTAAAGCGATAAACACAAAATAAAAATAAGCTCTTATTTATATCATCATACAGAATGATCCCTATCAGTTTCATTGAAATCGGAAATGGTCAGGTTGAATATTGAATTTTTTTGGTTGATTTGACATGGAATGACCCAAATGTGTATTTGCTTGCAAACTTATATAACGACTTTTAGAATACAATCTGATTGTATTCAGCATGAGGTATACAAATGGTTTATCTGCAGTGACTTCAGATGCATATTAATATTATAGGCACAAAAAGCTGGATATACAAAAACAGGGCCGTAGCTGGAGGTGAACAGTAGGGGGGGGGGGGTGCTCAAGAGTATGTATAGGGGGGGGGGCTCAAGAAAATGTAGAGGGGGCTCATAATTTGTTTTCTCTCTCTCTCTCTGGCGCAGAAATATAAATTGATACATATTCACATTGTAGATACTATGTTTCTCATTAAACTGTTGTAATAACTTCATTTTAAGCTAAGAAAAGTACATGATGTTGAAAATTTTGAATCTATAACTGGAAAAAAATTAAACATCATGTTAATGTTAGCTTCATATGTACAAATAGGCTGAGGGTGTGTGGAAATTGAAACACTTATTTTAGATAAAATTTAGTAATTCTGCAAAACTGTGAAAGGGTCTCAAAACTAAATTAGATTTTTGAACAGAATTTCATTTGGATTTTCGGAACAGAAATTCATTTAGTGACCTTGGAAACTTTTCCAGGGGGGACTCAAAATAATTTAGGGGGGTCTGAGCCGCCCAAAGCACCCCCTTAGCTACGGCCCTATACAAAAATGCCTTGCTTTCTATGTGAACGGGACAGTCCAACAAAGCAAAAGCATTTGATTTTCTGATTCATTTTTAAATACACTTTTGTTCACAAACACATTCAATTGGAAGGTTCTATATATACAGTTGAACCTCTCTAATCCGGCATTCTATAAACCGGCACATTTCTTTTTTTTTTTTTTTTTCCCCTCCATTATGTATTTTGTCATATGTATACATATATCCTCCCATTTAAAGTTTTCCTACATTTCTTTATTTTACGTCTGCGAAGTGTGCTGGTATTGTTATAAAATATAAAATTTTGCGCTTTAACACTTTCGCAGCGGAAGCCCGAAAATTTAGCTGGACTCAGAATAACGGAAACGGCCGCATTTAAAAAATTTATTGCTAACATTCTTCTCCCTCGCCTTTGTATGCCCAATTGTCAGCAACACAATACGTGGGTAGTTACTTCCTGATGTGAAACCTTTAATCCCTCAGATATCCTTCCTAAAGTTTATCTTCAATTCAGGTGTCTTGTACAAAGGGAAATGTCATGGGGATGAACATTATTGTTACAGTAAACTGTGTGAAAGATTTCTGTAGTCTTCAGCGATTCTTTTTTTATTGGGTGATAATTCCCTGAGAAATTCACCACCCCTTGATTCAGGGCCGTAGCTAGAAGTGTACGATAGGGGGGGCTCATATTTTTTTGTTCTCTCTCTAATGCAGATAGATAAATTAGTGCATATTCACATTGTAGGTACTATGTTTCTCATTAAACTGTTGTAATAACTTCATTTTATGCTAAGAAAAGTATATGATGATGAAAATTTTGAATGTATAACTGGTACAAAATTAAACATCCTGTTAGCTTCATATGTACCAATAGGATGAGGGAGTATTGAAACATGTATTTTAGATACAATTTAGTAACTCTGCAAAACTGTGAAAGGGTCTCAAAACTAAATTAAATTTTTGAACAGAATTTCATTTGAATTTTCTGAACATATAGTGACCTTGGAACTTTTTCCAGGGGGGGGGGCTCAAAATATTTTAGGGGGGGGCTGAGCCGCCCATAGCGCCCCCTTAGCTACGGCCCTGCCTTGATTGCAACAAATCTAGCATCAATCACTTATTCAACAACAATAGAAAGATGTGTGGAATAAGACGCTAAAGAGAGAACTTTTTTATGATTTGAATAACCTTCTCCATATCTGATCTGTTAGCTATGCCAGGAGAAATTCTTTGCTTCAGGTCAAGGTCAAGTGGACGCTGGCACGCGCTCTGGATGGTTATGTGCCAACAGACGTCTTCTTTTTTTTTTCTTATATTATAAGTAATTTTTTTTATTTCATTTAGTTTTTTAATCATAAATTTTTGTTAATCGATTTGGATGACGATTGACTTTATTTGCTGCAAACAAACTTGATACTTTTTTCAGAAATCCGTTTCTCATAAATACAAAGCGTATAATGCTTTATTTCTTGCATTGAATAGTTTTTTAAATCGATTTATATAATGTTTCTGACGATAGTGTTATATTTTTTAAATTTCGTTATTTAATTCCTAAAATACCCCCCCCCCCCTTGCCCACAAGAAAGGAAATTGACGAAAATTTCTGCAGTATCTTAGAATTTCCGTAATCCGGAAAATTCCGTAATTCGGCATTGCCCGAGTCCCATACATGCCGGATTGGAGAGGTTCAACTGTATATGTATATATATATATGTAGTAAAAATTATGAAGTGTTTTGGAACGGTGTCTAGTGAGTAGAAAAAATGGTCCAGGTGATTCTTTAGAGAGAATCTTTACTTTTTAATATTCACACTTCTTGATTAGATACACGTATACATACATATATGCAGCACACTTATATACATATTTGCAGGATGTGGTTGACATAGTCTGATATATAAGGAGAGACCGTCTGTCCATCACTAATCTTTTCATCCAGAACGTCTTGGGCAGGTCCGTCTGACCATAATTCTGAGATGCGGGCGGCTTTGGACACACCTTCTTCAGGCGAACTCCCGTTAGCATCTGTCCTCTTCCCTAAAAAAAAAACTACTTACATCATCACAATTTACCGTTAGTCGCGATGCTAGGATTCTCATCACGAGCCTCTAGATGCTTACTCAGCAATACAAGGTTCATTGCTGTTGCTAAGTGCCTTGTGAATAGATCCTGCATATATATATATAAGGCATACTATATTAAAAAATGCCGTCAAAGTGAGCATTTTGAATTGAATTTTCCAAAACGATAGTACTGGAAACAGAAAAAATGGTCATACTACGAACATAATTGTTGTAAATTAAAATCTAATTCATTGAACAAAAAATAAAAACAGGGGTTGCAAGGCTGCCACAGGCGACTATTTTTTAATTCTAACTGGCACCCCTTTCTTAAAACTAAAATCCATAATAGATGCTTTGATTACATTTGCAAGAAAAATATAATTCAAATTTTATACTAGAAAAATACTGGTGCACACAGAATATAAAAATAGTTGCCTATAGCAGCCCTGAGGTCGCTTATAAATCTCTGAAAATAAATCACATCAACAAGTATCATGTTTTTACTTTTAAAAATGAATCTGAAAATTTGTTAGAAAATTTTGAGTTGTTGAGGGTACAAAAATATTTTTTTACATACACTGCCTTAACATGATTTTGATAAAACCAGTTCTTACAGAAAAATTAAATTTTAAAAACAGCCAAATAAAATTGTTAAACTAGGTTTATATCTAAATTTGATTTAGTTTTTGTTAATGAAACAAGTACGATCTCAAATCCTGAACCCTAAATTCCACAACTCTCAAAAATCTGCATATAATTTACAGATGTAAATAATGAAACATTCAGTTCAGATATAGGAACAAAATTTGACTTTTATAATTTTATATCAATTCCACTTTATTTTAATTTGTAATTTTTGTTAATAGTACTGAATTCATGTTTTTTTTCCCACTAAGGAAAAATAAATTTATTCTGAAATAATTCAAGATTTTTCTGATATTATTGGTAATCACAATCTTCTTATAAAATATATTTGTGTATTAATCAAGCTTTTTTGGTTAGTAAATCTAAATCTGGCTAAACCTGAAATAAAACTTCCTTATTTTATGATTTAGTTGTGAAATAGTAATGTATCTTTATGAGGTACATTACTAACTACATTGAATAATTTAGGAAAAATATATTTCATGCTTATAATGAATATATAATCATATATTATTGATTATTAACTTGACCCTTGCTTTTAATATTTTAATCACTTTGAAAATTATCTAAATTTTTATTATTTTAATTTATTACTTATTTTAATATTTTATTGTAAAGCATTCATTTTAGTTTTGATTGCATTATTAATTACATTCAAATTCCTGTTTAAAAAAATGTAAAAGTAATGATCGAAAATCGGCAAAGTTCTAAAATCCATATAACTTCTGGTTCCAAGCTGTGTGGATTTGAGGGAGTCTACTGTATTTAATTTCAAAATTTACATCTGCCTGTTGGCAGGGATTTTCAAAAATATTAATTACCTTTTACTTTAAATTATTATTGATGTAGATATATTTTTAATAGCATGTTTGTGTAATACGTTATTTTGTATTATTTTAAAGTACTATAATTTTTATTTAAGAGTTGCAATTTTATTGTATTTTGTATAATTTAAGTACGATTTTGCCATAAAATTCAACTATTTGCAGAACTTTTCCCATCATTTCTTTTTTATTCATAATTTACTGAGACTGCAATAGATTTCAATTTGTCGGGAAAGTACTTCTATGTCTTGCAAGAATCCATTATTGGTATTCTTATTTATTCCTATGGGATTCCCCATTTTTTAGCCACATTAAATATATATATTTATGTAACATTAAACTTTACAAAATTTTAGATGTAAATATGTATGAAATTTCTGGTAACAAAAGAAATATCAACATTATCTCGTGTTTTCTGTTATTGTGGCAAGTCAGTAAAATTGAATTTATTTTTTTAAATAAAAACCTGTGAACTGCCCATTAAAAATTTTTTATCAGTCATCAAAACACATTTTGAGTTGCCTATTTATGGAATTAGATGAAAATTGAAGGGGGTACATTGGGGAAAATCAGCCATTGAAGTTGCACCTTTTTTTACTTAAAAAAATGACAAAGGCATTTTCTGCCATTTTTTTTAAAGAATGAGGCTCACAAAAATCTGTTTAAATGAAAGTTTACTTTATTCTGAACAAAACAAAAATAATTTGAAAGCTCTAGCTTAAACCTGAAAGAAGTTATGAACTTTTTTGTTGTCACCTGTGCAATTAAAATGGCGGCAAATCGGCCATCTTGGGAGCTATTTAGAAGCTCATAACTCACAAACTGTTTAATCAATTTCAATATAATTGATATTTTTGGAATCAGCATTAGAAATTCTACAAATCCACTGAATTTTATCGAAATTCGTGATGGTGGGTGTCATTTTTGGAAAAATCTGTGTGATTTGACATGGAATGACCTGATAGCCATAGGATGCTGAGTAGGGCTGGGCAATATCAGAATTTTAATATTGTGATATATCGCTGACAAAATATCGATATATTTCAGTTCATGTGTCACTCCATTATAGGGTTATAAATGCAACTGTCCTTTGTATAAAATACTACAAACACATAATATGTATAGATATATAAACACACACACATATATATATATGTGTGTGTGTTAATTACCAAGAAAAAACAAAAATATCAATATCTTAACATATTCCAAGGAATATAAATTTTAATTTTTATGTATTGATTCAAAATATGCAAATCCTTTTCCTGCAATTCTGATCTAAAATATGTGTTATTGAAAACTTTTGGAAAATTTAAACATTATAAATCATTAAAATGAAGCAAGAAAATGTATATAAGACAAAAAATAGACATTAAATATGTTGAATGAAAATACTTTAATTGCCTATAAACTTAGAATTTTTTTATTACAATACAAAAAAATTTGCATTTCTGCAATTTTGGGCAGTAAGGAACACCTTCTTTTCGTTATTACAATAAATAATTCTATTATTAGTCAGTAAAAATGAAAGCATTAGAACAGTTAAATAATTTGAAGAAAACAAGAAATTTCTTTAATCAGTACAAAATTACAAATCCAGACGTTTTGCTAACTACCGTTTTTTAATAATGCTGCATTAATCTCTATAATGATCTTTTACTTTTTCGATTTTGTTTACAGATTTTTCTAGGATACTTTTACTTTCGAAACTGGTTTAAAAAATGAAAGTATTCCAGTAAAGAAAAAAAAAAAAAAACTTGAAAACAAATACAGTCGAGTCTCTCTATAACAAATTCCATACATCGAATTTCTCTATGTAACGAATTTTTAGTACGAATGGTCCCCTTTTCGTATGATTACATTAAAAGCAGTCTCTATATAGCAAAATATCTATCTCCATATGATGAATTTTTTCATAAATTGGTCTTAATTTATTCAGTTTTAAAAAGCTTCAAAATCATATGGAATCAATTTTCTGTCACTTATTTTTGATTTATCGTCAGTGCTGAGTTTTTTAAAATTATTATTACATCTCCTTGTTCTTTAAATCCATCGAATTTATCCCACCTCCCACACACCTTTCCACATCCTTCTCAAAACAGAGTCAATTGGATTGATACACACGTAAGAGAGGAATCAACGAGAGGCACATAAGAGAGGCCTTCGAATAGAGGAAAATGTTAACTACACAGGGTTCGCACGGACCTTAAAAGTCCTTATAAACTCCTTATATTTCGATAGTCCTTAATAAGGATCCTTAAAGTCCTTATTTTTTATTGAAAGTCCTTATTTTTTAACTTAATATTAACGCGATCCGTAAAATGTTTTTAAAAAATCGCCAAACATTCCAGGAGTGATTCTCGTCCGAAATTTCCAAAAATTTAAGGCATCCTCTTCCGAAAATTTGAAACTAGGTTATCAGTTCCGCATACTGATAAACCACGTTTGAGAGAAACCTGGACAGAACTGCGCATGGGCGAAAAGAGCGAGTCCAATGCGAAAATGGGAGAGTTTGTACCATCTCGAGGATGAGTTTATTTATTAAACATCCTAGATATGTCGAATTTTTTTGGCGAATACCTTTTTGTTTCTCTAATTCAATTATCTGTTTCTAAACATTACATTGTAATTCAGTTACACTAAAATAAGTTAAAAAAAGACAAATATAATAAAAAAGATGATTTAAAGGTATGGTTATAACTTTTTCCCTCGCAATATAGCATAACTTAATCTTTTTAGAATTAACGCCTGAATGGTGTGATTTTAAAACTTGCCAGATTAGCAATTTTTTTAAATTATTTCGCTACATTATTGCGTACATTATTTATTTATATTATTTGCATACATTGGATATGAAAATGAGAAATGACGCAGATATCATATACGCGCAAGGTTTGGTGAAAAAAAAATTTCTAACGTCAATTTGGCGAAAACCTCATTTTCGAATGCTGGTTAAATATACATTTTTAAATTATTTTCTATTATTAAAAAAAATAACAATAAATAAAACAATTTTTAAATATAATAAATTTTAAAAACAAATAACAATAGAGCAAAAAACATTTTATATAATTTAAAAAATTAAGGTAAATAAACAATTTGTCAAAAAATAAACAATATCAGGGTTGCCATATTAGGCAAAATAACGCCATTCTGGCGCCAAGTAAATCCCAGTGAGTATATGACACACAAGTGCCCTGAATATTTAGGTTGTTAGAATTGGCGAATTTCTTGCATAGCCGCCAAGTCAGATGCCAAGCAGTCGTTAAAACTGCATTTTAGCCATAAATATAAATGTAAAAAAAAAAAAAATAAAAAAAATAAAATTAAATATAAAAAAAACAGACATGTTTTTATTAAAATTTACAAAAATGTAGGAGAAAATATATATTTTGGAAAGGTTATTCCGAGAACTAATAATAGGTCCACAATCTATTTATTTTAAAATAAAATTTCACTCGGAACAAAAATTAGAAAACAATATTTAATATCGGCCTCATAGGCTATTACCCCCAAAGTCTGAATGGAATCGGTTGGCATTTTGCCAAGTGAAGACCTTACAAAGCTGGTACATCAGTAGTTGCCAACTTGTATGGTTTAGCGCGCGGAAAAAACAATCGCGGAGAAATGCAAATTTCATGAAAGAATCGCCGGAAAAGCACGCGTTTCGTCAATATCTCGTGGGAAAACGACGATTTGGTAGATGTTTTTGTCAACGAACTTTGTCAAAAGATCCTGAAAAACGCGAATTTCCTGTGCGGATCACGGGAAAAACGGCAATTTCACCAAATATCGCAGATAAAACGTTGATTTCATCTGAAGACCGTGGGAAAACTTCGAGTCTAAAGATTGCGGATATAACGCCGATTTCGTTAAAAGATCGCGGAAAAACCGGGGGGGGGATGGTTAATTCGCGAAATCCCGTCTCCCCCCGCGCCGCCGATTTCCGAAAATGCGATGTGCATTTCCAAAAAAAAAAAAAAAAAATTTCACCCAGAATCCCCCCTGAAACATTCATAATCTGCCAAATATGGCAGCTGAAAAAAAAAAAAAAATCAAGTTTCTTTCTTACAATTCTTTTATTTCTGATTGGACATTAAAGCTGCCTCTTTTCTTTCCCGATTGCGACGTAGAAACCTCGTATTTACAAACATTAATCGTAAAAAATATTCACCATCAAAAATTACCTTTTCTTTGAAATAGAGAAATGAATAGCAAAGAAAAGATATTTCGCCAAATAATTGCGCCAATCTGTTCTATAATCTGCCAGGGATACCGCAAACGCGCTATAGCGCGTAAAATACGCAGGAAATCGGCGACGGGACGCAAGAAAATGGAGCTTATGCGTCCCACGGGAAGCGTAATTTTCGTCAAAAAATCGCATAGAGACAAATTTAGTTAAAAAATCGCGAAATTACGAATAATTTTCGGCAAATCCTGACAAAAAAATGGCTAAATTTGTTACAAAATTCCGACAGAAAGCAGATTTCCTCAAAAAAGCGCGAAAAAACGACAAATTTCATCCAAACATTGCGATAAAGCGGCAAGTTTTGTCAAAAAATTCGCGAAAAACGGCAATTTTCATAAAAAAATTGTGATTAAAACGGTAACTTTCATCAAAAGATCGCGAAAACCCGGCACATTTCGTCAAAGGATCGCGAAAAAAGGCACATTTCGTCAAAAAATCGAAAAAAAAGAAAATTTCGTTAAAAAATCGCGAAATAGCGAATAATTTCCGGCAAATTTCCTCAAAAACTCGCAAAAAAACGAAAATTTCGTCCAAAAATCGCGATAAAACGGCAAATTTTGTCAAAAGATTCGCGAAAAACGGCAATTTTCGTCAAAAGATTCGCGAAAAACTGCAATTTTCATCAAAAAATTGTGATAAAACGGTAATTTTCGTCAAAAGATCGCGAAAAAACGGCACATTTCGTCAAAAGTTCGCGAAAAAACGGCACATTTTGCCAAAAAAAACGCCAAATTTCGACAAAAAAAAATCGAGGAAAAATGACAAATTTCTTCAAAAGATCGGTTTAAAATGTAATTTTTGTCAAAAAAGCGCAAAATAATAATAATAATAATGCCAGGATCGCTGTTCGAAAAGCTAACTTTCCTGCTACAAAATTATATCTTTTTGCTGCTCCAAAAACAGATTTTCCTACTTTACAATCTCTCTGAGTGAATGTAACTTCTGAAAACACCCATTCATCAAACAAAAAATACCCCTTTACCAGTGCTGTAGTTGGAAAAAAATATTTGTGGGAACTCAAATTTTCATAAATTATGATGCCACCGAATTTTTGCTAACCCAAAAGCCAATTTGAAACATTTAAACAAAAGCCGATTAAAAAAAAAAAAAAATCAAAATTTATAATTATTATATTGAAGTGTTATAATAATATAATTTGCTTTCATTTAATAAGATTAGGGCAACTGACGTCAGTTAAAAACTCCGCCCCTTGAATACTAGGCCTCAGCGAAGACAAAAAAAATGGCGGCTGCGGATTTTTTTTTCCTCGTGTGTATCCCTTCAGTTTTGGTACCAGTATTTTTTGTCAAGTTTTTCCCTTTATTTTTCTGAGATTAGAGAAATCTAAGAAATATTTTATAAAATAATGGAATCAAAACTTAGGGGACTGTGCATACTTTTAAAAATTCCGACTTAGGAAACCGCCATTTTAGTGTCAGCGGTCAGGCCTAGTATTCAAGGGGCATTGGCAACACGACGGCTTCAAAGCATCTAATTGTTCGAAATATCGCCTTTCTTGATAAGTGGAAACAGATCAGCAAAAAATAATGTTTTGCTTGAAGAACACATGGATTGCGCTAGTACGCATTTTTTAAATTTATTTATTTATTTTTCAGTAAGAAACTAAATATTTCTGGGAACGGCGCTCCCACGCGTTCCCGCCCAATTACAGCACTGCCCTTTACTCAACAAAAGTATTCCTTTTTCAGGAAAAATGTTTTTTTCAATAAATCAGTTTTGCCCCTTTTTAAAAGAAATGCAAACACTAATGACACTTGTTATCTTCTACAATCAAATAAGCATTATTTTATAATTAAATTTATACCTTGCACTTTTATTTTTAAAAAAGTAAAGAAAATTTCTCTTAATAGTTAAAAAAAATTAATATTGGCTTTAATTATTTACGTATTATTATTAAAAGAATAATTATTGCATTTAATTTTTCTTTTGAAAATGAACAAGTTCAATGTTTGCGTCAAAAAATATGGCTTATTAGTGGGGACTCGCTTTTGTAAAAAAGGAGGTCCCCAGAAAAGGTTCCAGAATTTTAGAAGTCCTAGGTCCCCGGGACCCAGGATTTTTCAAGTCCAGCAGCATCTGCTGATCTGTGTTTGATCGTAGTCTTATTATTTCACTGGATATGTGTAGCATGATTAACAGCAACAGTCTTCCTCTGCAGGAAATAAAAGGAAATTAATTGAAGATGACTTAGGTTTTATTAAAAAAAAAAAAAAAAAAAAAAAAAAAAAAATGGCTTCTTGAAAAAGAAGTATTGGAGTTAGAAAATAAGGCTAATGAATTAGCTGATAAACCTAAATCAACTAAAGATATTCAATTATTTATCAAATTGAACAATTGTAGAAAATCTGCAAAAGAAAAAAGGAAGAAATTTCCTCCCTGACCAAAGAAATAGATGCGAAAAAACAGTTGCTAGCCAACTGATGTTATATATTTTGTTATATAATGATATAAGTATGTTTTATGTAAAATTTCAATCTATTACGATTAAAATTTAATGTAAGTAATTATATGTACTGTTCCTTTTTAACTTTAGGAAGTCCTTATTTTTCTTTTAACGAAGCCCTTACAAAGTCCTTACAGAATCCTTATTTTTCATTTAGCAAACTCTGTATGAACCCTGCTACAATTTTTCATTCCTTGCTAAAATTTGAGCATTTTTTTAAGAGCGTAACAATTTAAAAATAAAAACAACAAAAAATTAGATTTCTTCGTCTGAAATTAATGTAAGTCTTCCTTATTTGATTTTCATTAAGCTGTCAAATGTCTGTTCTCTTTTTTGAAACAACTTAAATAATTAAGAAATAAAATTTTAGGTTAATATTTACTTTTAAACATTTCAAATTCTTAATTCAAAAGATCAAAAATAATATTTGTTCAAATTTCACACATTAAATATGATTTTTAACATCATTCTCTATACATCGAATTTCTCTATATAACGAATTTTTTACTGGAACGGTGGATTCCATTATATAGAGACTCGACTGTATTAAAAAAGGCTTTTGTTGAAAGAGATAGACCTCAAATGTGTAATGCAAAAAAAAAAAAAAAAAAAAAAAAAAAATATATATATATATATATATACAGTAGAAGATCTTTATAACGCAATTCCATATAACGCAATTCTCCATATAACGCACAACCTTTCAGATGTAAACAATGAATTTTGCTATGAAGGAGCACCTGAATTTTAAGACTGTAAAAAACTGCTACTGTCTGAAAACTAAATTTAATGCATTAGTACAATTATACCTCCTTAATTTAGAACTTTTAAAGGAAAAAAATTATTATTACAATAAATGTTTTTGAAAATGAGCAATATAATGAATAAATTGGGTCCGGGTGTATCTGGACCATTTTTAAAACATATATTTAACAAAATGTTGAATGATTGCAATAATAGAAAAATTTATAATCTGGATAAGGAATGCAGTATAAAGGTAATTCTAATGTATTTTGATGTGTTTCAGACATATTTGTCTATATTTATGAGGTAAATTTGATGACGCGTGATGTGTGTTCTATATAACGCACAACCTTGCGTTTTTAGGTTTGCGTTATATAGATCTTCTACTGTATATATATGGGCCATTCCATGTCAAATCACCCAGATTTTTTCAAAAATGACATCCACTATCACCAATTTTGATAAAATTCAGTGAATTTGTAGAATTTCTAATGCTGATTTCAAAAATATCAATTATATTGAAATTGATCAAACGGTTTGTGAGTTATGAGCTTTTAAATAGCTCCCATGATCGTTGATTTGCCGCCATTTTGAATAGCACATGTGACAACATAAAAGTCCATAACTTCTTTCACGGTTAAGCTAGAGCTTTCAATTTTTTTTTTTTTTTTGTTTTATTCAGAATAAAGGAAGCTTTCATTTAAACTAAATTTTGTGAAGCTAATTCTATAAAAATGCT
This sequence comes from Maratus speculifer, assembly GCA_964019185.1. Lineage (NCBI taxonomy): Eukaryota > Metazoa > Arthropoda > Arachnida > Araneae > Salticidae > Maratus > Maratus speculifer. Next base: position 136,902,470 of record OZ025293.1, on the reverse strand, counting down.
GCCAGAAATGATTTTTTGTCATTTTTTTTTAATTAAAAAAAGGTGCAACTTCATTGGCTAATTTCCCTCAATGAACCCCCTTCAAACTTCATCTAATTGCACAGATAGGCACTTCAAAGTGTGTTTTGATGACTGATAAAAAAATTTTAATGGGCGGTTTACAGGTTCTTACTTAAAAAAATAAATTCAATTTTACTGACTTTCTCAAGTAACAGAAAACACAAGATAATGTTGATGTTTCTTTTATTACCAGAAATATCATACATATTTACATCTAAAAGTTTGATAAGGTTTTATGTTGCATAAATATACATATTTAATGTGGCTAAAAAAAGGGAAATCCCATTGGAATAAATAAAGATGCCAATAATGAATTTTTGCAAAAGACATGTATTTTACTGACAAATTGCAATACAAATTGAAATGTCTCAGTAAATTATGAGTAAAAAAAAAAAAAAAAAAAAAAAAAAAAAAAAATGACGGGAGAAGCTTTACAAAATATCACATTTTATAGCAAAATCATACTTTTATTTTTACACAAAATACAATAAAATTGCAATTGTTAATTAAAAATTGTGATACTTTGAAAGAATATAAAATAAAATATATAACATGCACAGTAAACATGCTATTAAAAATATAGCTACATCAATAACAATTTAAAGTACAGATAATTAATTTTTTAAAAAATCCCTGCCAACTCAGCTTATAGACAGATGTAAATTTTGAAATTAAATAACAGTAGACTCCCTCAAATCTGCACAGCTTGGGATCAGAAGTTATATGAATTTCAGAATTTTGCCGGTTTATGGTCATTACTTTTACTTTGTTTATATATTTTTAAAACAGTAATTTGAATGTAATTAATAATGCAATCAAAACTAAAATGAATGCTTTACAATATAATAAAATGTTAAAATGGGTAATAAATTAAAATAATAAAAATTTAGATAATTTTTAAAGTGATTAAAATATCAAAAGCAAAAATCAAGTTAATCAATAATGTACAATTAAATATTCATTATAAACATGAAACATATTTGTCCTAAATTATTCAATGTAACTTGCTTCGTAAAGGTACATTACTAATTCACAACAAAATCATAAAATAAGGAAGTTTTATTTCAGGTTTAGCCAGATTTAATAACCAAAAAAGCTTGATTAATACATAAATATATTTGATAAGAAGATTGTGATTACCAATAATATCAGCAATATCGTGAATTTTTTCAGAAATAAATTTATTCTTCCTTTATGAAACAAAAAACATAAAATCAGTAATATTAATAAAAATTACAAATTAAATTGCATATGGAATTGATATAGAATTAAAAAAGTCAAATTTTGTCCCTATATCTGAGCTGAATGTTTCATTATTTACATCCGTAAATTATGTGTAGATTTTTGAGTGCTGATTTATAATAAGTTTAACTGAATTATGGTATCTTAAGAATTGACTAAGCTATGAATTTTTTTCTCCCTAAAACCCTATTTTTTTTTTCTCTTGAACTCAATTTAATGGAAAGTCTGAGATACATAAATGTTTGCTACAAGTACAATAAACTTTTCCTACAAGTGCAATAAACTTTTCCTACAAGTAATAATAACTTTAACCTAATGTAATATGTATTATAATTAAGATTTTTTTTCAGTTTTCACAAATCCTTCCCTATTTCAAACCCATGATTTGATTCTGCCCATTAACAAATTTGAGTGAGATTACTTTTTGGTCCCTGGATTTCATGTGTCAGTTTGGGAAAGTTTTGTGAAAAATTATGGAAGTTATGCCCACGAAAAAAGTTATATTTAGATTGATTTTTTTAACTGGGGGGGGGGGGGAGGGTGATTTTGGGTTCTAGGGGTCATGATTGGCATTGATCTGAAAAAGTTTCTGAAATTCCAACACAGGATAGAGTAATAGTTAATATTTCTTACCAAATCTAATTAACTCTAATTATAATATTGATAAAAAAAATTATGAAGTTGTTTTACTTAATTTTTTCTCTTTGGCTTTCAATTTTATATCATTTTCATTTTATGTTTTGCCCCTTGTGCTTATTAAAGACCTTGATATATCATTAAGTTCTACTAGTATCTACAAGTATACATTTACAATATGTGTGACTACTACATCTACATGATGCTTGTTCTCGAAAATTGAATCTTTGAAAACAACTATGATTGATCACAAAGAATTTATGCGTGACAGAAGAAAAGTATGAACAGTTCTGTAATTGGTATTAAAAAAAGGATTAAGGGCAGTAATTGGTTTTTAATTATCTGATATCATGCTGACTAGTGTAACTTTTATGTACTGTATTTTTTATTTAAGAGTTTTAATTTTATCATGTTTAGTATATAATTTTGTTAGATAATGTACCTATTTGTAGAATTTTTTGTATCATTTCTTTTATTTATAATTTATTGAAACTGCAATAGATTTCAATTTGTCAGGAATTTTTCTTTTTCCTTTTCTTTTCACTTCTATCGACTGCTAAAATTCATTTATTCCAATGGGATTTCCCTTTTTTTAGCCACATTAAATGTGTATATTTATGCAACATAAAACCTTATCAAACTTTTAGAAGTAAATATGTATATTTCTGGTAATAAAAGAAATATCAACATTATCTTGTGTTTTCTGTTACTCGAGAAAGTCAGTAAAATTGAATTTATTTTTTTAAGTAAGAACCTGTGAACTGCCCATTAAAATTCTTTTATCAGTCATCAAAACACACTTTGAGGTGCCTATCTATGCAATTAGATGAAAATTGAAGGGGGTTCATTGGAGGGAAATTAGCCATCGAAGTTGCACTTTCTTTTATTAAAAAAAATGACAAAGTCATTTTCTGACAGCAATTTAATGGAATTAGCTTCACAAAATTTGGTTTAAATGAAAGCTTACTTTATTCTGAACAAAACAAAAAAAATTTGAAAGCTCTAGCTTAAACCTGAAAAAAGTTATGGACTTTTATGTTGTCACATGTGCTATTCAAAATGACTGCAAATCGGCCATCTTGGGAGCTATTTAAATGCTCATAACTCACAAACCATTTGATCAATTTCAATATAATTGATATTTTTGGAATCAGCATTAGAAATTCTACAAATTCACTGAATTTTATTAAAATTGGTGATGGTGGGTGCCATGGTCTGGGTGATCTGACATGGAATGACCCACATATATATATATATATATATATATATATATATATACAGGGTGTCCGAAAAGTCTGGAAACGGTTGAATAACTCGAAAAATACATATGAGATTGAAAAACGTAAATATACGTGTTAAATATTTTTAAATAAGCTACTCAGTGATACCAAATTTGACCTTCGTAACCGACCCCCTGGGGGTCAGAGGGGGTCCAACTTTAAAATCTTAAATTATAACCCCCATTTTTTATTGCAGATTCGGATTCTACGGACAAAAATACGTAACTTTTGTATTTGATGTTTATTTCGAATCCTCGTTTATCACTGTGTAATTGAGCATATTAAATCGATACATATTTCGGCTTTTCCAACGGGATTTTCCCTAATCGAAACTAATTGGGGAGAATTTATGACATCAAATTCCTCGTCTTTTGCAATAATAGCGTTTCCTGAAAATCACCCGTGCCGACTATTTCGGTAGTGCTACACAGTTAAAAATTTGATCCATTTGCTGTAGCGTCACTCCACAGCTTTTATAGAATATCTCTTTCATGACCAATGAGAATGTTCCATAACACAGTAAAGTACACTGTAAAAAATTGACCCTTTTGCTGCATCGTCGCTCCATCGCTTTTATAGAAAACGATTACTTTACTGTGTTATGGAGCATTCTCATTGGTCACAAAAGAGATATTCTATAATAGCTGTGGAGTGACGCTGCAGCAAATGGGTCAAATTTTTAACAGTGTAGCACTATTGAAATAATCGCCACGGATGATTTTCAGGAAACGCTATTCCTACAAAAGACGAGGAATTTGACGTCAAAAATTCTGCCCAATCAGTTTCGATTAGGGAAAATCCCGTTAGAAAAGCGGGAATATGTATCGATTTAATATGCTCGATTACACCGTGATAAACGAAGATTTGAAATAAACATCAAATACAAAAAGTTACGTATTTTTGTCCGTAGAATCCGAATCTGCAATAAAAAATGGGGGTTATAATTTAAGATTTCAAAGTTGGACCCCCTCTGACCCCCAGGGGGTCGGTTTCGAAGGTCAAATTTGGTATCACAGATTAGCTTATTTAAAAATATTTAACACGTATATTTACGTTTTTCAATCTCATATGTATTTCTCAAGTTACTCGGCCGTTTCCAGACTTTTCGGACACCCTGTATATATATATACCATTAAAAGTAGACAAGATTCACAAATAGATTTTATCAATAAAACAATAAACCAAAACGAAGAATTAGAATTGAATTGAATTATAATAAAATAAAAAAATAGTGTAACGAGTAAATCTGAAAAAATAAATAAATAAAATGAATGCAAATAGAATTTGTAGCTCCAAAAGCAGAATCATCAGGCTCCAAATGCTCTGGAACTACAAATGAAGTGTGCGGTTTCATCCACGTATTAGCCATGAATAATACGTATTTGGGGCTACCAGCACACAAAAACCAAATCATTAAACAAGGAACAAAGATATTTTACAAAAAGGAGTTGAAAGTAAGTAAAAATAATAGTTATCCATAACAAACAAAAAAGATAAAGCTGAATGGAAATATAATTGAACCGGAGAAAATAATTAATAATCGATATTAACATAAAATTAAATTAATAAAATAATTAGAATTAAGAGATAACATTCATATTAACATATAACTTAAAATACCATTTTGTTACTTTAATCAGTAACATTTGTTGTGACTTTACATGGTAAAAACTCATCTTAATATAGGATAATAAAAATTAAAAAATAAAATAAAATAAAATAAAAATTAAAATAAAATAAAAATAAGTAAAAATTAAAAAAAATAATAATAATAATAGTAATGATATTATTAATAATAATACCAAAAATTATATCAATAACATTAAAATTAATTTGATAATTGAAATATAGCTATTTAACTATAGATATAACTGGACAAATATCCATATATTGGTGTCAATTAAACAGTTATGTTAAAATGAAAAACCCACTCTCAATTATATATATATATATATATATATATATATATATATATAATTTTTTTTTCTTTCTTTTTTTTTTTTTTTTTTTTTTAAATAATTAACCTTTGCATTTTTATCCAGACAACACCACCCTCTCCCGTACTCTAACATCTACCCACCCAGCCAACCTATATATATATATATATATTTTATTACTTTTTAACATTTTTAATTTTTTATTATTATTTTTATGTTTTATAATTTTTTATACATTTTTTATGCAAAGAATTAATTATAAGATCATGTAATATCTAATTATAAATTAAAGAATATATGAATTTTTTAGAATAACCATTATTTATAGCATCATATACAAGCTTTTTAATATTAGTATTAATTAAATGGGAAGAACATAGACATTTTATTCTATATAAATGGTTAAGTATTATATTACGATATACAGAATTATGAAGACATGATTTAAAATTAGTAAAGGTATTAACTTTAAAATTAAATTCTTTCCTTTTGTCATAAATATCAGTTATAAATTTGTTCTCTTTTAATATAATTTTAATATCTAAGAAATTGATTGTATTATTAAAAAGTAGGTTTTTTGAAAGTTCTAGATTAGAAGGATAATCAACAGGGAATTGAGATATACAAGTGTTATCAGTATCAATTAAAATTACATCATCTATATATCGATATAAATGTATTTTATTATTTAAATAATGACGTTCATAGTAATATAAGTCAGATAATACACTAGATGTACTACCACCTTGTGGTATACCAACATTTTGAATATATATATTGTTATCATGCATGATAAAATTATTATAGATAATGAAATTGGTTAAGGTAAGAAAATAATCAGAATCGATATTATGTGATATATCAACTCGTGTTGATATTTTTTAAAAAGCTCATTTGTGATATTATGTAAATCCGATAAATCGATATTATTAAATAAATCCTTAAAATCATAAGTAGTGATATTTTTTATACATTTAAGATTTTTCATAATATGGACCAGTTCATAACTATTTTTTATGCAATGTGTATTATCACTTTTTTTTGTAATATTATATATTTGATTAAGTATTACTAATAGAAGTTTATTAGCAGCATTATTGTAAGTATTGCAACCAATTGTAACAGTTCTGAATTTAACAGGATGCTTATGAAATTTGGGTATAAGGACTAGATAAGGATATTTAAAGTTAGTAGGGTTAATGTCTAATAATTTATAGAATCCTTTAATTTTACGATTATTGGCAAGTAAGTTATCATTAATTTTTTGGAATGTGTTATTATTAGATATACTAGATTTTAAGCAGTTGATGATAATAAGATTTACAAATAATTGCATAATTATTTGGAGATTTATCAACATAAGTTATTACAAAGTTTTGTTGTAATTTATTGATTTGCTTAAACAGATGCTGTGTATTTACATATTCTAGGTGTGAAATATTATATTTTAAGGACCTGGTTAATTTATCGATAACTAATATTTTCCATTGATTAAAATATTCAATGGGTTTATTATAATAAATTGCAAGTTTATAAATAAATATATCTATATCATAGGTAAATTGTTTTATGATAGATTTAATGTTTAATTTGGATGGAATTCTGTACTTGGTCCCATAACCCATAATTCTTCTAAGTTGTAAATCATCTACTAGATTAAGATTACCAGTAATAATATGTCCATGATCTTTATTTATATATTTTTGTAGAGAGGGGTCATTGCTTATACAGGGTAATGTACTAGCATCAAAAGAAGATTTTGAGAAAGAATTATAGTTAAAAATCATTCTACCGATAGATATGGGATACTTAAAGGTTTTAGATATATGAATATTATTAATAGGAAATTGACAGTTTTTATCATTTAATATGGAATTGATATTGATTTTATTAAATATTGGATTAGAAAAAGTAATTACCATTTGAGTATTAGTTTGTAAATTTTTAGGTTTTTTTAGTAAATTTATATTATAAAGGTTGACACGAGTCATAATGAGATCATAAAAAACATCAGAAAAATGTTTAGAGTAAGTTTTACTGAGAAAAATATTTAAATATTGTACTATATGTTTCTTTTTTATTCCAAAAATATATTTACGTATTAGAAACCAATTGTAATTTTTTAAATAATTACGATGCAGATTATTCATTTGTTGAATTATGTTGTTTTTAGGAGTAATACTAGAAGAAGAAACTTTTCCTCTTTTGTTACGTGTTGTTTTAGGATTTATAAGATGATTTAAACTATGATAAATGGGAGAATAATCTGTAGTATCATTTATAGATGAAAAAACTTTAACAGATCTTTTAAAAACCTCACTATTAAGACCATAAGGATAAATTGTATTATAATATTTCATATATGAAGACTCTAAATATAGACGCTCAGATTTATTTTTCTGAATTTGTATTATTTCAATAGTAGTATTTTTAAATTTATGTTTATGAAAATGCTGTATTTCAGCTGTAGACTGTATATTTTTTGCTAAATTTTTATCAGAATCTGACCGATGTTGATTCATGCGTATATGAAGAGGACCAGAAGTTTCACCAATATATTTCAAATTGCAAATGTTACACTTTATACTATAAATTACATTAAAAGCCTTACAAAAAATAGAAATATGAGGATCTGATACGATTTGTGACTGAGAAGCAGATGGACAAGTTTTACATCGAATATCAGAACATTTCTGAAAATATAATTGAGGAGGAGGAACATGTATATGGTAACTGGATGACAATCCAGGAGTAACCCTATTATTGCTCCTGTACTGGGCACTATACTGGAAAGAAGCATTGTATATCTTGCCAGGATCAAGATTTTTACTAAGTACTGCCATAATATAAGAGATATTACAAATATAATAAAAAGATAAAAATAGAAAAATTACAATTAAATAATCGAGTATCTTGACTAATAATTTACTAAAGAAAGGGATCTAGAATAACACAACTATAAAATGAAAATAGATACAATATGTACAAAGCTTTAAAGCAGTACTCAAACCTCCAAAAAAAAGAAACAATACACGGCCATAATATTACAATCCCACACCACATATAATAAGAATCATAGTACTCACGTACAATAAAGGCAAAATCACAAAATCGACTCATTCAAAGTGAAATAATCTCAGTACATAATAAACCACCAACTTATCCAATTAACATCTCAGCACAATCATCACATTGTTACTACATTTCACATAGGCTTAAATAATCATAATTTCAATGTATTTATTTAATATCAAAAATTAATAAATAATGATAATTTCAATGTATTACTTTAATATTAAAAAATAATAAATAATGAATGTTGATGTTGACATTTAATATACCATATATCAAGACAATGAATTAAACATAATAGCAAAATTAACAGTTAAAATATTATAAATATACCATATATAATATTCATGATGAAACGATTTGCAACTCTTAATGGAAATCCTATAAAGTGGTAACAGAAAACTACATTGTAGAAATCTCACAGACAATACACAAAGGTTATGCGGATAGCAGCAATTACCTGTGCACACCATATTTATAAAATTGCTATTAGCAACGGATGTTATATATAAATTATATATAAGGTACCACAATAGGAAAAAATTCATTATGACTAAAAGATATCAATTAAATATCAAATTGTATACATTCATAATTACACGCGCGGAGCAGCATAATAATTTGAATGCTAATATAATACCATTAAAAGTAGACAAGATTCACAAATAGATTTTATCAATAAAACAATAAACCAAAACGAAGAATTAGAATTGAATTGAATTATAATAAAATAAAAAAATAGTGTAACGAGTAAATCTGAAAAAAATAAATAAATAAAATGAATGCAAATAGAATTTGTAGCTCCAAAAGCAGAATCATCAGGCCCCAAATGCTCTGGAACTACAAATGAAGTGTGCGGTTTCATATATATATCTATATATATATAATAAATAAATAAACAAAAATATGGAAATGCAAACAAGGTATTAAAAAAAAAGATGAACATTGAGTGGGTGTTTTTGCATTAGTGAACTCTTGAAATAAAAAGGAGCCATGATTTTCAAAATCAAAACTATCCTCATTTTTTTATGAGAGATAAACTGTTCGATTTTTTTACTTATAAAAAGGGTTTTGTGAAAGTATCAATTAGTTTGAGTTGTTTAAGTGCGTGAAAAACACATTCAACGGCACATACAAACAAAAACGAAAAAAAAAGAAGAAAAACAAAACCTTTTATTCTTTACCATTAAAAGGAAAAAAAAATCCATAACCGTTTAATTTACCGATTTTTTTTCAAATTTTCAGCAATTTGCATTAATAGTAAATTAGGCTGTGTGACAAATTTTTATTAAAATATAATAAGTTCTAACAAAATTAGAGCGTCTTTTACTAATGTCTAGTATAGAAGAAACTCAAAGAAAAAGTAGGAAACTATCATCGTTTGTTTTTGTTTATCAAACTCAGCAAAATCGAAACTTGAATGTTTATGCAATCATATTGTCACCTGCTGTGGATGGGTAATATGTTTTGCTAAGCAGAAAGAAACCATCCATAGAGCAGGGCTCGAAAATTCTTAAAACTTTAAGGTTCCCAGATGTAAAGTGCAAGTTCCCAGAAATATTTGCGTGAATATTTTAACGAACATCGACGTTTTATAGCGATTTTTTGATGAAATTTGCCGTTTTTTCACGATTTTTTAATGAAATCTGTAGTTTTATCACGATATTTTAACAAAATCTATCGTTAAAAAAAATTACGAAATATGCTGTTTTTTGCAATTTTTTAAAAAATGCTTTCGTGCGATCTTTTGACAAATTTTCGCTATTTTTTGACAAAATCTGTTGTTTTTTCGGTATTTTTAAACGAAATTTGCCGTTTTTCTCACTCTTTTTTACGACATTTGTTGTTTTTCATTATTTTTTAACAAAATTGGCTGGGTTTTTTTCACGATTTCTTAACGAAATTTGCTGTTTTATCGCAATATTTTAATAAAATCTGCCGTTTTATCGCGATATTTTAACGAAACTTATCTTTTTTCTATTTTTTTTTACGAAATTTGCCGTTTATTTGGAATTTTTTTATATCTCACGCTTTATCGCGATGTTTTAACAAAACCTGCCATTTTATCATGCTTTTTTAACGAAATCTGTCATTTTTCAAGATTTTTTGACCAAATATGCCGTTTTTGGAGATTCTTTAATGAAATTTGCGTTTCTTCCAATGATCCTTTGTTGAAATTCAGGCCTGCCTTATAATATTTTTACGAAGTTACGCATCCTACGGGCCGCTTAAGAGCATTTTTTTTTTTTTTGCGTCCCTTCTCCGATTTTTTGCATAATTTATGCTTTATAATGTGTCCGCGGCATCGCTGATGGAAACGGCAAAAGGTTAGGTTCCCGGCCTGGAACTTGAGTGAAAAAATACACGTTCCCAGAAATCATTTCTGGGATCACGGGAATGCTATTTTTCGAGCCCTGCATAGAGTTTTAGTGATCTTTCAAAATGAAAAGTTTTTTCCTTCCTAATTTAAGAAAGATTTTCAATTTTTTTTTCTTTTTTGTGTGTGTGTGATTTTTTTCAAAAACCTGTGCGCTAAACGGATAAAAATACTAGTATCCAATAAACTCTAAAACAAAGTGAATCACAATGGGGGGGGAAAAAAAAAACTTCCACTTTAAGTAAAATTTCTGCTTAAAATAAATGACATAATAGAATTATCATACATGTAAATTATTAATGTTATTAATAAAAATTTTAAATTAATATGTGATTTAATTATTTGTTAATGCTATTAATAAATGAAAAACCAAGATACAAGAAATATTGATAAATTGTGCTCACATTTTTGGAAATATGTTAATCAATTCTGTATTTGGGCAGCAATAACTGTACACAAGCTCACAGGTAAACAGTCAGCCACTGATATGAAGTCAACAAGTGATTGTATCGGAAATACCCGATCTTCGAACGAACTCCGATGAATAAAGCAGTACATCAGAATAGTAGACTGTTCGCCCATATTCCGGTATGTGCCCGACACTGGCGCAAAACCGCAAGTATCACGCAAGTGCCGATTATAGCGCGTACATTTGAAAAAGTAACCAACTTTTGCACCGATAGAGGTAGATTCGAAATTCCAAACTCCGTAATCAATTCCAAAAGTAGGATGAAAAAACGTTAAAAACGATATATCGGAAGGATTGAAATCTCAATATCATTACTGCGGTCTTAAAGAAATATCGATATATAATGATATTACGGTATATCACCCAGCCCTAATGTTGAGTTATAAATTAAAAGGCAACCTGGTTGTCCAACATTTCAACACCGAAACCTTTTATTCAAGTGAACCAGCGTACTATATCTTTACTTATACATATATGTATTTCTTGAAGGATGGAGGTTGAGATGAAACTAAGTATGTCATGTTTGATGTATTTAAGTGCAAAAAATAATTTTACACATAAAGCACAAAAAAAAGTAAATAAATAAATAAAAAAATATTGACATTATAAACTATATCTTTTATCTTGCAACCATTGTCGAATTCAGATTCCTCCTCCCCCAAAGGTATAAATTTTTTAAACTGTAAAATAGAAAGACTGTACTGTATCAAAACAGATTTTGTATATGTGCATTTGGTCACGGAATTTTTTTAGATTTAGTCGGGGAAATTGTTAGACATGTTTTGTGTGTAACCCTGTATTTATCAAAATGTAACTGATAATTTACTTAATGTTTAAAATTCTTCCTTTTTCAAATATTTAGGATCTTAACTAATAAACCATTTTTTTATACTGTTTCAGATTTTACAAAAATGTTTCAAAATTTTGTGAATTGATTTGAAAGTAATGTTTTAAATTATTAGTTTTCTAACCAACCTTTAACATTTTTGTCTCTCTTGTAATGTCCTTTATAACCATACAAAACCATTGCAATTTCCAATTCTTAATATAAAAAGATGAAAAATATTTTTAATAAAAAATACATTTACAATTGTTAAAGTTATATAAAAAATATATTAAAGGTGTTTATTATTAAATTACCTCTTTATGTGCATGAAAAAGATTTGTTAATGCTCTGAGTAGGGTTTTAAACTCTAAATTCTTTCTTTATTCATTGCATCTCTGATATACTTATTTATTTTATTAGGTTTAGAAAGACTTGCTGAAGAATTAATGGGAACATGGAAGTGGAAGATTTTAGTGAAACCATTTGCAGGTTATTATTTTTCTATCTCCTACAATAACTAAATAATTTGTCTTTTAGCAAGATAAGCTTATGATTCTCTGTGATGATGGCATGCTACGTCTGTTATATTAAGTAACATGTATTCACATTGTATGAGAACCGTATCTCTTTGCTTTTCTTTTTTACTCATACTGTAGTTTTCAGAAATTGAATTCAAAGTTGTATTATCCGAGTAGAAATAAAATCAGAACTGCTTTTATAAAAGCTAGCTTATTTTAAAATTTTTTGCACCCAGTTATACAGCTCATATTCAAAATATTAGAATAATTACCTTTTTTTTAGAAATTGAAAATATCGTTTGGTAATTTAATGTTTTTTAATGAAAATATGCAGACGATATTTTTATTAAGAACTTATTGTTGATTAAACTTACTTGTTATCTTAAATTTAATATCATTTTTGAAAAGATTAATTGCAAAAAAAATTATTTTGAAAAGTCAAAATATTAGAATATTTATTCAAGTGGTTCAAAATATTAGAATATTTCACATTAATTCTCCTTTAATTATTACCAATTCTTAACTGGTGGCATCATTGATTAAATTCAGAATATTTTATTTAAAATCAGTATTCTTTTTTGCAGTTTGTTTCTTTTTCGTCTTAAAATGGGCCGTGTGAGTGATATTCCTGAATCTACTAAACTTCGTATGTTTGATTTGTATCGGCACGGTAAAAATCAATGTTTTATAGCGAATTATTTACATTGTTCGCAATCGAGCGTTAGTAAAATACTAACACAATATTCAAAAATTGGAAAATTTCAAAATAATCGCCGAAATGGTGGCCGAAAACCAAAAACATCTGCTAGAGATGACAGGAAACTGAAGCGTATAGTTAAGAAAAACCGTTTTAAAAGTGTGCGATTCTTGCACCGAAAATGGAAAGAAGAAGGAGTTGAAGTTTCTACATCGACAACATTAAGACGTCTCCATAAATTTAAATTTGAATCTCGTGTACCGAAAACAAAACCTCTCATGACTGCAAGACAAAAGCGTATAAGATTGAATTGGTGTAAATCAAGACGTTTATGGAGCAATGAAGATTGGAAAAATATATTATTTAGTGATGAAAGTATGTTTTGTGTTTCATATGGTAATCAAGGTATTCGAGTTTGGAGAATGAAGCAAGAAGCATTTGATAAAGAATGCCTTAAACGTTCCGTAAAATTTGCTGCTAGTGTCATGGTTTGGGGTTGTATGAGTGCAGAAGGACTGGAAAGTTATGCATCGTCTACGAAAAGGCTAACTCTCTGATATATCAAGAAATTTTAGAATATTACATGATTCCATCATCAGAAGATGTATTTGAAGATGATTTCATCTTTCAACAAGATTTAGCGTCCCCGCATACCTCGGTGTCAACTAATAATTGGTTCCACCAACGCAACATTAAGGTACTTCCTTGGCCACCAAATTCACCAGATCTTAATCCCATCGAAAACTTATGGTGTATAATGAAGAAAAAACTTCAAGAAAATCCTCCTTCAAGTAAAACTGAGTTAGTGGCACGTATAAAGTCTATTTGGGCTACTATTGATAGAAATGTTTGTAAACACCTTGTATATAATATGCAAGATCGATTGTACGCTGTTATGAAAGCTAAAGGGGATGCTACAAAATATTAACTACCATTTACTTCATATTCATAAGGTAATATTGTTGTGTAAAATAAAATATTCTAATATTTTGAACCAATCTAAATTTTATTCTAATATTCTGGTGTGTTTAAGGAAGCTGTATACCTAATTTATTGTGCTGTATTTTATATTTTATAAATGTTAAAATCTTATCTAAACATTCCAGATTTAATTTATAAGAAATTTAATTGCATTTACTTAGTATAAAAAATAAATAAATGACAAATAATTTTTTCTTATTACTTTTTCTCAATTATTCTAATATTTTGAATATGAGCTGTATTAGAAGTTTATGGAAAAAGACTTTAATTGAACTAATGTGGTAGCATTGTTAAAATGGTCTTCACACATATTGATGTTTTTCTTCTGTTTACCTGCGGCTGATGTCACATGAGGAAGGAGGGGTAAAACAGCTTCAAGTGACATTAAAGGAAATGAAATATGACATAAATAATCTTCATAGCTCCATGATGTATTATTTTTTAATGAATCGTAAAAGTGAGAGAGTCACTACCACATCCTCTTGTCGACACTTTATGCTAATTTTGTTTTCAGCTAGATTTCTAAAATGGTTTTTTAACTGTGCAAATCATTGTTATTTTGAATCTTATGGAAAGTTGTTAGACAAAAGGGATTGAAGGTAGAAAAGATTTTCATTTAGGGAGATAAGTTCTCTCTTATGCATCTCAAATTGAAATTAAGCCTAACATATATCCATCTTATTGGAGACTGTTAAGGTAATATTGACGGATTTGTCCTGGATTTCTTACATGTGTTTTATTATATGGAGATGTCTTTCCAAATAATGATCTCCTGTAGGGGAAGGAGACAGGATGGTGCTCAATGATATAGGCTGCTCAGTGGCATCATCATCTTATAGGGTGTCATACTCAGGGCCGTAGTGACCACCCCCCATTTGGGGGGGGGGGGGGCGACGAAGCCAGGGGGCCCCTAATCGATTCTATCGACCTTTTTACCGAAATTTATTTGTAGTGAAAATTTAAGAAAATACTTCTTTTAAGTAACGTTTTTATTTTTTCAAATCCGCATTTTCTTATACAGGTGCATGCGGGCAGTTCCCCCACTTGCCTCTTTTTTAAGGGGGCCCCTAATAATTAGGATTTTTATTAAAGGGTGTCAAATGCTTAAAATGTGCCAAAAGTGACCAAAATGCATATGTTTTCAAACATTTAGGAAAGGAGTGTGGTTCCCCTTTTCCTCTCTGCTTCCAGTATTCCCTCCACATATGCAGAAAACAAACTAAACAAATGATTAAAATTTTATTACAACCAGGGCCCGACTTAGATTGAGAGGGGCCCTGGGGTAAACATAATTCAGGGAGGCCCTCTTTCTACTTTTTGGATTTTTTTTCTTGAATTAAAAGAAGTGTCTAAAACTAAACTTTATACAAATTGTCTGTATATGTAAATTTCGTACCAAGTACTATTCGCATTTGTATACAGAATAGCACAAAAAAGATAACTTTAAGAAACTATCGGATAAATTTTTTCTTCGGTTATGGAAATATAAGAATAAATGTGAACCATTAAAATATAAATACACTTGTGATGTAATTGTTACTTTGAGGGCAGGGAGGGGGGCATGAGGTTCGAAAGCAGAGGAGATATGAGAAAAGAGCCCCAATACAGTTTAAAATAAATAGATAAATAAAGAATTTTGGTGACTTTTGGCCTTTTTTATTAGTTAGCCATAACAAAAAAATTATATTTGCCCTTGGGGGGGGGGGGGAAGCCCCTCAATGGGGAAACCCGACGTCCAATGCAGTTGCCCTGCATGGGCCTCACTTAGTCAGGCCCTAATTATAACAACATAATATCCTATAGCTTTTAAAAGAAATTTTTTATTAATGTTTCCTCCTAATGTGATAAGTTAAAACATTAATTATGACCAATTTTGAGCCTTCTTTTTTAGACATCTTGTAATGTACCTAGATAAGCAAAGTAAAAATTTGCATAGAAATATTTATGTCAACCAATTTATAATTTTTTCTATAATTATCAAATTAATATTCTTAATTAAAGTTGTGACCAAATTTTTGGTATCTCTAATATATAGATGTGAGCCATATCGAGTACCAAAATTTATGCATGCATACAATATGTTTTATTATTATCATTATTAGGTACTTGCCACTTCTACATTATTCACAAAAAAATCTACAGATAGATAGAAGGGGGGAGGGGAGGGCTACAGAATGATGTTTACTCCGGGGCCCCTATAGCCTTAACTGGGTCCTGTTTTTATCAAAAACCTTTTTTAGATTTGAAAATTCAGAAAATGGAAATCCTTATTTTCTTATTCTATTTTCCCCCCTCTCCTTTTGGTCATAAATTTTTGTGTTTAGAGTTGCTAGCGACAAAAGGGTGTTTTCTTTTGAAACATCGGAATATTATGTTCTTAGGAGATAGGTCATTCTTCACATTAACTGCACAATACTAATCTGTCCAAAAAGTTATAAAAAGAGGAAAAGCGCATGAACCGAAAAATGAGAAATTATTTTAAATAGCGCACGTATAAACAATTAAAAAGGTTACTTTATTCGAAACAAAATTGTCCGTATTTTTGTTTAAATCCTGTTTTATATTATTTATTTTTTATTTGTACTTCTGATGCAATGTTTTACACAGCCAGTTGTCCAATTTAAATTTTAACATATTTTCACTTAAAACATTAGTTATTCAAACATGGCAAATTAATGTTTTAATTTGCCACTCAGCTGCGAAAAAAAGAACATTACTATTGGAACAAATTGTCTGCGATTCTTTGACGAGACTTGCATTTTTTTCTGCAATCGTTTGATGGAATTGGCATTTTCTGCGATCTTTTGACGTAAATCACACTTTAATTGCAATCTTTTGACACAAATTCACATTTTTTTAGCGATCTTTTTGACGAAAATCGCGTTTTTTGCGATCTTTTTTTTAAGGAAAATTGCGTTCTTTTCGCGATCTTTTAATGAAAATTGTGTTTTTTTGCTATCTTTAGACGAAAATCGCAGTTTTTCTCACGATCTTATGCGGAAAATCGTGGTTTTCTCGCAATCTTTTGACGAAAATCTCGTTTTTCTTCCAATCTTTTGACGAAAATCGTGTTTTTATTGCGATTTTTTGACGAAAGTAGTGTTTTCCTCGTGGTTTTATGATAAAAATCGCATTTTTCTCGAGATTTTTTAAAATGAAAATTGCGTTTTTCTAGCGTTATTTTGACGAAAACCGCGTTTCTCTCGCGGTATTTTAATAAAAATAGCATTTTTTTCGCGACCTTTTGATGAAAATCGTATTTTTATTGCCATCTTTTGACGAAAGTAGTGTTTTCTTCGCGATCTTATGATGAGAATCACGTTTTTATCGAGATTTTTTTTTTATGATACTCGAGTTTTTCTAGCGTTATTTTGACGAAAACCGCATTTCTCTCGCTGTATCTCTGATAAAAATAGCATTTTCTCGCGACCTTTTGACGAAAATAGCATTTATTTCGGAAACTTTCGACAAAAAATCATTCTTTATTCTGCAATTTTTTTTTTTTTTTTTTTTTTTTTTTTAAGATTGCATTTGTTTTTTTTTTTTATCTTTTGGTGAAAACCGATTTTTTTTCGCGACCTTTTGACGAAAATTGCGCTTTTCTAGGGAATTTTTAACGGAAATCTCTTTTTCGCTATCTTTTGGCGAAAAACTTGTTTTTATTGCAATCTTTTGACGAAAATCTTGTTTTTCTTACGAAATTATGCCGAAAATCGTGTTTTTTAAGATTTTTTCACGAAAATCGCATTTTTCTGGCGTTATTTTGACAAAAATCGCGTTTTTTCCGCGGTCTTTTGACAAAAATAGCATTTTTTCGCTACCTTTCGACAATAATACCGTTTTCTTTGCTATATTTTGACAAAAATAGCGTTTTTTTTGGGGGGGGGGATTTTTCGACAAAAATCGTTTTTTAATCCGCGATTTTTTTTAATGAAGATCACACTTTTTTTGCGATCTTTTGACGAAAGTTGTGTTTTTTTATGCAATCCTTTGAAGATATAAAGAATCAGAAAAGCGGAAAATGACAAAAAATGCAGGAAAATCGCAAATCCGCGGAAGAATCTTATGCCTACATAGTATTCTATTCCATTTTTCCATGCATTAGCGAATGGGTCTTTTCGCTAACTGAAATAGCCCTTTACATTGCAAACTGCTGGAATTATGTGTTTATATAATCTATTTAATTCCTATACTTTGTAATAAAATCTTAGTGTCATGTACTTATTTGTAATAAAATTGTTTTAGACAAATTTTATTTTAACGTTATTAATTGATCTTTAAGCAATGCATATATATTTCGTATTTTTGTAAAATTATGAAAATTATAATAAATTTAATAATGATTTAAAATACTTATGCTAATTATTAAATTTGTTCATTACATTATTATAATTTGAAACTCATATGAAAACTTCAATATATAACTTTAAATATTTCTCAAAAAACTAAATTTAAAGTGGGGGCGGTCCAAAATTTGTTTGGGGGGGCCTCAAAACACCTTGCTACGGCGCTGGTCATACTTGTCACTTTTTCATAAACAGCTGTATTCATCTGTGAAGAATACATGCCATTGATCCAGCTGTGATTGAAACAACTCCAAACCAGGTTGCCATGAATGGAGCTGTACCTGATGCACCTGTTGCAGGTGTTTTGGATAAATACAGATACCTTTTAATTATGTCAGATGAGAGGTGAATTCAGATGGCACACTACATGGTGAACAGGTTCCATCAATCCATTTAACAAATCTGCCAGATATTGAATGAATCTACTGATTAGTGCATTCTGTTGTGCACCTGTGCAATCCACTCTCATTTTTTCAGATGTCCTTTGGTGCATGGTGCAACATACATATCATTAGTTGGTACTCATGTCGCTTTCAACATGCATGGTAATTGCATACATTGACTAATCAAAGAAGGGCATTCCCTATATTTAGTTTGGTATTTAGTATTCTGACATCTCCAAAGTATTTTCTATGTTTCTTCAGTTATTCTGCTGTTGCAAATGGTCAATGATGGCATATACAGGACAATAGCTATGAACTTAGTACCATGTTACCCAGTACTCATGCAAACATAATCATTTGTTAATTTCTCTCATCATTACTAGTTCTGTGATTTGCTTATGGCTATGCACATTCAGTCACTGTATTGCAGTTTCACTTTTGAAGATTGTAAAAATGTTTGTTTTTCAACAGATTTAGAAAGCAACAGTCCAGTTGATTGGTATCCCGAAGAAACATGTTATTTCTGTTGTGCTAAAAAACAGCCACCTTATGTAAGTATTCATTTGAAAATTCATTTCAATTTGAAGCATTTTATTCACCATAATTAGTTTTTTAAGAAATCTGTTTAAGACATGCATGCATATACTATGCACATACATGAGTTATTTTTTTCAGATTTATGTCAGTATAAAAAAATTCCACAACCCAATCTGAACTTGATACACTTAAAAAAATTTAGCCTTAAAAAAAAAATAAAACTAATATTTTTTTTTTTTTTTTTTTTTTTTTTATACATCTTTAGCAAAAATTTTATTTATCTTACCGGGTCACCCAGGCCATTATTCCTGGTCAAAAATCATTAACATCCAATTATTTCAAAAACTATAAAAGTTTTTTTTTTTGTGTGTGGAATAAGCTCCTTCTGATGGTTATATAGTAAAGTGCTTATTTAAATATATATCCATATACAATTTAAAGAATTATAATTAAGTAACCAAGAATTATGCAGAAACAGGGTAATTCTTGGTACTTCTAGGGTAATTAGCAATCAGCATCCTTTCTGATGTAAATAAATTAGTAGAGTTCATTTTTTTAAAGCTGACTATTAAAATAAGTCAAATCAATCATGTAAAAGTATTGTTCATTTTATAATTGTTAAATCAAATAATTGTTTTGGGTAATTTATTTGATGTGCAAAAGAACTTGTGTACATTTTACAAAACATTAACTAGACACACACACACACACACACAAAAAAAAAATGCATTTTTAAAATATTTATAAGCAGTGTATTTATTTCTTTATCCACAGTGAATGGATTAACTAATACCTTGCAGATTATTAGTCATTAAATATCTTAACTGAATGTTTATGCTTTTGATTTTATCTTCTTTAGGCCAAATGAAGTTTCTGGCTCCTTTTTCACGAAATTTTGCACAAACTTCAATATCAATCTTTATTTATAATACACAGCATAATAATTAGGTCCCTCTATTGTATTATGTATATTTCTATGGACTATTTTGGCGTTTTGTAATGAGATAGTACTTTTTACTTAATTGTTCAGTCATAGAGTTTATCTTATCTTCTGAGCATTTACTGTTTTCCTCCTTTATAGTTACACTTAAGGATGCTACATTACTCTTATGGTTAAAAAGAAGTTCCAAGACAGTAGTTTTTTGGGTGCACAGTTATAAATGATAAAATATTAAGTATAAATATTGTATAACTACTTTAACTAGAACGGATTAGAAATTACCTCAAAAATATGGGTTTTGTTTCAATTGCTCATATCAAAGTGTTTAATATAGAAGATGGAAAATTTTAAAATATTTATCAAAGATTGTAATATGTCATAGTTGAAATAAAAGTAAATAATTAAAACTTTTAGAATGGTGCAAATCTTTGCAAAATGTATAAATCCCCCAGGGGAATGCCTTTTTTAGGTATTCATGGGCTTCACAATACAGACAACTCATGGATCTTTCTCTCATCCATTTCATCTTATTTCTCTTATCTTCCTTTCTCATTTGTTTCACTCTCATTGTGGTTTTCTTTTTGGTGGTGAGGGCAATTCTGCATGAGCCGATATCATCTTGTATATCAACTCATGGAGAATTGTAAACCACCCACGTGTTTGTGATGCGTGGTGATCCGTGTCTGTGGAAAGGGAGATCCTGGCAGTTGAGGGAAACCAACACACTGCTTTGAGCTCTGCTTCAGGTAGACGGGAGGTGCATATTGGTCCGATATGCATCAATTGGCTGGTCAGCTGATTTTTGTCACTGGCTTTAGGGATTAAGCAAATACTAGTCATCTTGTTAAGGGTAAAGGCTGACATAGATTTGTCTTGTGACAGTATTGACCTTGGTAAGCATTATTGCACGAATATGCATCCCCTTATTGGGTTCGGTAATGAGTGGTGCGGCCGGGGTCTGAATTGCTATTTTTTTGAATATGAATTGAAAAAATTCAATTCCTCTTCCTTGTGGAGAACAACAATTTGTACAAAGTTTGTCATTCAATAGATTTTTCATAATCAAATGCACTGATAGCCTCTGCGATAGCTCCTTCAAAAAACTTCACCTTTCCTTATTGTCAAAACACTTTAGTCTTTTTTGGTGATGGCCATTCTCTCAAAAAATTGCAGTCTGGGGATTTACTGGTTGAAGTCTCTTCAGCCAGGCAGTCACAACTTCTATTAAATTCAACAATAGATACATTCTCTGTTTCTGTTCAAGCACATCAAAATTTAAATACAACCTGTGATGTCATATCTGAACTTAACTTCTATATTCTTGAGGGAAGAACTTCTAGAAAACTTGAAGGATCAAAATATTAGATATACGTAGAATCACAATCTGTCAAATTGGGCAAGTGCTTCCTACAAAGCACATAATTCTTGCCTTCAATAGTCCCAATTTACCATCCAGAATTAAAAGCCACCTACTTCAGTTGTTATGTCAAACCTTATATCCCTAATCCATTCTGTTTTAAATGCCAGCATTATGGCCATACCAACACAACCTGTTGTGGCTCTGTCACCTGTGCATGTTGTGCAGAAGTTGGCCATGACAGTAAAGATTGCAATAATCCTGAAAGGTGTGTAAACTGTAAAAGTGACGCTACGGTCTACTCCTGCTCTTGTCCAAACTGGATTCGCAAAAAAGAAATCACTGCTGTTAAAATTACTGAAAAAAATTTCATATCCAGAAGCCTGCAAACTTATTGAAACCAGAACCTCTTCTGTTTTGGTATCTTTTACTAATATACTTAAACAACACTCAAAATTCATAAAGCACATTAACACTCAGACTGATTCCTTATATCTACCAAGTAAATCAACAATAACACAATCAACTAGCACTCCAATTAAAGAATCCCATGTTAACCTAGGCTCTAAATGTAGAATGCCCCCTTTGTTAGAATGTTGTCCATCCTCAAAACCTGTTAAAATAATAAACATAGTTAGTCGGTGACAGAAATCTCCAAGTGCAATCCCAAAAAGTCGTCTGAACCTCAGGCTAAGACCAGAGCTTTCACAAGTACAAAATACCACAGAAATCTGATACTATTCAAAAACAGAATCTAAAACAAAAATCTTGTGCACAAACAGCAATAAAGAAAGCAACAACTCCTGCCTTTCCACAGTGAAAAACTGGGGAAAAGAAAGAAAAATTCCTTGTTCAGCTCATGTATTAAAAATATAAAGGATCCCAAACTATTGCCGCACTATGTGGAAAAGGCTATAGAATGTCTTATTGCAATGATTCTGATGCCAATGATAATACAGTGTTAAAAGAATTTGAGCTTAATTGACTGTAGAACGTTTTTTAATAAATCTGTGTTTCTAATTTATTATGTAGTATTTAACTGTTTAAAATTTTTTGTTATTGTCCTATTATTTTACTGTTTGTAAAATTTTAACTACTTATATCTTGTTTTTTAAGCTTTTCAATTTCACTGACTAATTTTAATTATATTTTAATTTGATATATCATTACATTGCTTTTTTTTCATTTTATTTTATTTATTTATTTGACTCATGTCTTTTGACTGTGTGCTAACTTAACTTTTAACATTTATCTGTTTTCGTTTTCTCCTTACCTTGTTTTTGGTGCAACATGTCCCTAAAAAAAGGACTTTCTGCCATAAAATTCCATACAATCAATCACTCAAGCAAAATGTATGAAAATCAAGGTTAATGTTGTTTTGCAGAAAATTGAGTTGGTTTCGAATATGTTTTTTCTATATTAAACTTTAAATGAATAATTGACGTATTGATTTCAAAACAAAGGGTTCAAAGTATCTTTTGGATTTTTATAGTTTTATAAACTGTTATTTTTATAATGGAAGTGAAAATTACAAAGAGTTACCCCATAAATTCTGCGACCAGCAATTACCCCAGATGACTTTACTTTGTTAAAAACTATAATTGTACAATGCAGTTACAATTGATGCTCAAAGGATTTGCTGACAATTAAAATCACTAAATATGACAATAAAAAGGGATTAAATAATGAAAAGTTATTGACCTGGAATTGTCTCAGTGTTCGAGATTTACCCTAGATCTATGGGGCAGTATTTGATCAATTTCTGTAAATTATATAAAATAGCATAAGAAATATTTAATATTTGAATTTTCGCATTGCTAAGTGTAGAACCAACTTAGCAAAAAATGTCCAAGCCAGGGATTGAACCCAGAACCCTTGGAATTGCACTCTAAGTGCTATACCATTTAACCTATGAGGACGATGCCCAGCTTAGCATTTCTCACTTCATATGTTGGTAAGGTTGCAACTCTCTGCAGGAGATGGAACTGCCTTCATGAGCGCACAATCCTGCGGCTTAACATATGAGACACAAGAAACCCAGCATCGGTGAATCATTTAATATTTAAATGAATTTTTCAATTTTCAGCAGTGAAATTACGTTTGAATTTCTTGAATATTTAATATGTGAATTTTCACATTGCTAACTAAGCATGGAACCAACTTAGCAAAAAATGTCTAAGCCGGGGATCGAACCCGGAACCCTTGGTGTACTGCTAATGTGGCTCACAAATTTTGTAACAAAATGGCTCGTAAAATTCACAAATTTCATTTGTCAGGTATGGAAAAATCACAAATTTTATGAATCTTACGATTTTGTTGTTCCAACGCAGAAAAAATGGCAAATTTCGCCAATCAGCTTCGTAGAAATCACAAATTTCGGCGATCAGCTTCAGAAAGATGAATTTTGGCGATCAGCTTCTGAAAGATTACGCATTTCGTCAATTTGGCTTTGTAAAAATTGCTAATATCATTGATCAGATGTGAAAAAATTGTGAATTTTGTGATCGGCTTCATAAAAATTGTGAAATTTATTGATTAGGCATTTAAAGATCATGTATTTTCTTGATAGTTTTCGTAAAAATTGCAAATTTTGTCAATCGATTTTGTGAAAGTTGCAAATTTCATCTACCAGCTTCATAAAAATTTCAAATTTCATTGATCATGTGAGGAAAAAATCGTAAACTTCCGCAATCGGCTACATAAAAACCACTAATTCGGCTTCGTAAAATCCACAAACTTTGGCGATATGTTTCATAAAATCTGCAAAGTTTGGCAATACGCTTCGTAAAATTCACACACTTTGGAGATATGCTTCGTAAAATTCGCAAACTTTGGCGATATGCTTTGTAAAATTTGCAAACTTTGGCGATATGCTTTGCAAACTTTGGCGATATGCTTTGTAAAATTTGCAAACTTTGGTGATATGCTTTGTAAAATTTGCAAACTTTGGCGATATGCTTTGTAAAATTTGCAAACTTTGGCGATATGCTTTGTAAAATTTGCAAACTTTGGCGATATGCTTTGTAAAATTTGCAAACTTTGGCGATATGCTTTGTAAAATTTGCAAACTTTGGCGATATGCTTTGTAAAATTTGCAAACTTTGGCGATATGCTTTGTAAAATTTGCAAACTTTGGCGATATGCTTTGTAAAATTTGCAAACTTTGGCGATATGCTTTGTAAAATTTGCAAACTTTGGCGATATGCTTTGTAAAATTTGCAAACTTTGGCGATATGCTTTGTAAAATTTGCAAACTTTGGCGATATGCTTTGTAAAATTTGCAAACTTTGGCGATATGCTTTGTAAAATTTGCAAACTTTGGCGATATGCTTTGTAAAATTTGCAAACTTTGGCGATATGCTTTGTAAAATTTGCAAACTTTGGCGATATGCTTTGTAAAATTTGCAGGCGATATGCTTTGTAAAATTTGCTGGCGATATGCTTTGTAAAATTTGCTGGCGATATGCTTTGTAAAATTTGCTGGCGATATGCTTTGTAAAATTTGCTGGCGATATGCTTTGTAAAATTTGCTGGCGATATGCTTTGTAAAATTTGCTGGCGATATGCTTTGTAAAATTTGCTGGCGATATGCTTTGTAAAATTTGCTGGCGATATGCTTTGTAAAATTTGCTGGCGATATGCTTTGTAAAATTTGCTGGCGATATGCTTTGTAAAATTTGCTGGCGATATGCTTTGTAAAATTCGCTGGCGATATGCTTTGTAAAATTCGCTGGCGATATGCTTTGTAAAATTCACTGGCGATATGCTTTGTAAAATTCACTGGCGATATGCTTTGTAAAATTCACTGGCGATATGCTTTGTAAAATTCACTGGCGATATGCTTTGTAAAATTCACTGGCGATATGCTTTGTAAAATTCACTGGCGATATGCTTTGTAAAATTCACTGGCGATATGCTTCATAAAATTTGCTGGCGATATGCTTTGTAAAAATCACAAATTTGATTAGGTGTGGAAGAATTAGAAATTTTTAAGATGGATTACATAAAAATCGCAAATTTTCTTGATGAGGTGCAGAAAGATTGTGATCTTTTTTCGATTGCTTTCATAAAAATTTCTAATGTTTTCAATTGGTTTTGTAAAAAGTGCAAATTTGATCGATCAGGCTTGAAAAAATTGTAAATTTTGTTGATTGGGCACAGAAAAGTGAGCATTTTCGTTTATCAGGTGTGGAAAAATTTTGTTGGGCGGCTCCTTCTCTCTCCTTCATTCATAAAGTTCACATTTTTTTGGTACCAGTCTTTTATGCTTGTTTTTTAGCACTTTTAATAAAACAAAATTTACTGTTTTGAATAAACTGAAGGACTATTATTTACATCTTGAAAATAATCCTTTTTATATCTGTTATAAAATATCCTTTTAATATCCATTTTATACAAATCACAAATGTAAGAATTGCTGATATATCCTTAACAACTGAATTAGATATCTTGACTGATTAAATGAACATGAAGGGGTAATTATACCACTCTCCTCTGAAACTATCTTTTTTATCCAATTAGAGGCCACAGATTACCTCCTTGAAATCGAATTATCTCTTTCATTGATGTAGCCCTCGACAATGCAGACATATTTGTAAGTTACCCTTTTCTTGAAAAGTGTTTGTGCAACCCCTATTGTAAGCATACATTATAGTTTTGATTACATTCAAATAACTGCTTAATGTAAACAAAGCAATGGCCAGAAATCTGCACAACCTCTGGTCCCAAGCAGTTCAGATTTGAGGGAGTATTCTGTTCACTAAGTTCCAGGCTGCCCTGCAATATAAGCAATATTTAAGATGATATAATTCTATAGATTTAATTAATTTTCAATACATTTTAGTATGATCAATACACTCAAGGATTACATTCATATTTGTAATAAAGTTTTTTAAATCAAGTTTAAAGAATCATTTTCTAGGCATTAAAAACTAACTGCAGAGAAAACATTACAATTTTACATATTTGCAAGACGCTCAGAGAGTTGAATATTGTTGGAATAAACAAAACAAATAAAGAAGTAAATTTGCAAAAATAAAATAAAATTTTATAATTTTGTTTAGGGGTTTTTGTTAGGGGAGATTATGGGATTGTGGTGGGATCAGATTGGGTTTTGAAATGTTATTGCATTAAACAAAATAAAGAAATTTGAAATAAAAAAATAGTTTTAACTGTGCTTAGGGGGAAGGGAGGGTTGTTTGGGCAGATTTTGGGAAGGGGGGGGGGGTAAGGGGATTAAGATTTTACAAATCTGAAATCCTCTAAAATACAGAAGATTTTTGCTCCTGTATTTGCCTTATTTCCTTTTAAATTAATGTTAAAAAACTGTTTTTTAAAGACTTCTTTTTAAAGGAATCTCATTTATAAGCCCTCTCCTAAAATTTTCTTTTGCTTTTGAAAAAAAAAGGGGGAGGGGACTTTTACAATAGGGATTTTATGGTATTTTGTTTATGGTCATATTTTGTGGAAGGTCTAAAATAATCTACAACACCTGCTGCAGTGTTGCATGTTTTCTGTTTTGGAAACTGCAGTAAAGACTGCAAGGAGATTGTACTTGGTGTTTGCGAAGACTGTCTACTGGATATATTTTTTTCTTCTTTTTCAAATTTTTGACAAAAACTAATTTTAATTTTTGATTATCTATCTCTTTGTGATTTAAACTTTATTGTTTTAAATAGGATCCTGCCAGTGGTATTATCCCTACAATTGATAGTTATAATACTTTAAGAATAGATACAGATGAACATTCTACTTCATCTGATCAAGTCAAATTATCAGGTATGTTTGAGATTATATTTTCAACATTATTGTTATTTTGATTATGACTTAAGGAGATTCAGTATGAAAGTAATTGTGTAATATATGAAAATATTAATTTTTAAGTGTTTTAAATCAAAGCGTTCCTCATATACAAAAATATATAAGTTGAAAAATTCAGTCATATTTCTATTAAAAATCTAGATGTTCCTGTTTTTTAGTAAATACAGAAATCTGATTAACATTATGATTCCCTTCCCTCACATTGCATTGAAAAAAAAAAAAAAACTTTTTGACCTGAAGTTTTTTTAGGCTTTGTCAGATATTTATGACATTGTTTGAAATTTTGTGTTCACATTATATCCTGTGTAATGACAAATTATATGAAATTTGTTATTTTTAAGAATTTAATTTGCAGTACTTTAAATACCTTCTCTCGCATACACATATATAAGTTGTGTCCCACTGAAATAAAGCCATCATGATTGTATGATGTAACTGGACACAAAACAATAGGAACAAAGCAAAAATATAAAGAAAGTTCATATACAAATACATATTTACAAAAAGCAACTCACTCTTTGCCCCATCTATTAAGAAAAACTAAAAATAAAATAAATGTGGAAAAAAAAAGGGAAATGTGTCTTTCCGAAATAAAGCCACTGCTGTTAATGGATAATATATCCACCATGCTTATATAGGATTTTATATAGATGATGTGGCATACCTTTTACCAACTTCTTGAAGAGTGTAGCATTAGTATTATCCCAAGCTTTGATGATGGCAACCTTTAATTCTGCCGCAGGTTGAAATTGTCTGCCATATTGGCATATGCAGCACTACTGTATAAGTACCCCACATGCTTTCTTGTGGATTAAGATCAGGGTAAAAGGTAAGCTATTCTGTGACATGCACTCTGTTATCTAAAAGCCATTCTCAGGAGGATTTTACAACATGAATGGGGCATTGTCCTGCTGGAAAACCCAACTTAGACCAATATTTCTCATTCCAAACTGCAATAAATGTTTTTTTAGCATTTCTTGGTAGTCATTAGCCTTCATGCAAACTGTCGAAAGAAGCAGGTTAAGTTCACCTCCATAACTAAAGCCACCCTACATCATTAATCAACCTCCACCTTGCTGTCTTGAAGAAAAAAATTTCTTTCCTTATGCTCTACCGATTGAACACAAGGTCATCTGCGCCAACCAAATTATTTTTTTGTCATCTGAGAATATAACACGATACTGCTGGTCCTCCCAAGATTTAATGTATTTGGCCTAATCTATTTTTTTTTTTTTTTTTTTGCTTGTGGATAGCTTTCAACAATATCTGCTTTTTCCTTTTTACCACGCTTTTATTAACTTCACCTGTATGTTTGTAAGCTTGTGAGTTTGTAACTCTCCTTATTTTATGTATGTTCACATATTACTCCGAAACCATGCAACCGATAACTTGGTTTTGGTGTTAAATGAAAGACGATGCTCTCGAATTGGTACCACTTCAGTTTCATCGAAATTGGTTCAGTACTTTTTTAGTAATTAGGCAAAAACTAATAAAATTAGTGATTTTTTGCTAATTAAAAGTGTTGAATACGTTCACTGAATGGTGTGTAGACAGCATGGCCAAGCGGTCTAAGGCGCTGGATTGAAGCTCTGTTTTTTGAAAGAGATTGTGGGTTCGAACCCCACTCCTGACATTATTTACATGTATGTAAAATTTAAAAAAAAATTCCGTATTACAATTTTTATTTTTAACCGGCTTCAGAAAAGGAAGAGGAAGTTATCAATTCGATGCGTATGTATTTTTTTTCTATGTATGTTCACCAATTACTCTGAAACTATCCAACTGATTAATTTGGTTTTTGTATTAAATATAAATATAGTTTAAAAAAACTAAAAACCACACTTTTAAAGTAATCAAACTAAAAAGTGAAAAATAAATATAGTTTAAGAAAACTAAAAAACACGCTTTTTAAGTATATCAAACTAAAAAGTGAAAAAATAATTCGTACTATAAGCTGAAAACGAAAATAGATGAAAAATACTATATTACTATAAAATCATTGTTATTATAGAAATCAATTAATAAGCAATAAATAAAATTATCGTGGAAAAAAAGCGGGGGGTGCTCCATCTATCAGTTCTTAAGAAGCACCCCACGCTTTTTTTCCATTCGCATTTCGGGGGGAGGGTCGATAGGGGAGTGCCGGACTGTGGTATATATATACATGGCAGAGAGGGGATGTGGGTATCTGTTAACTAAATGCTTCATATTTTAATATATCATAAATATAAGGTGCCGATAATCTGAAAAGTTTCTAGGAATACAATTTAATAGACATATTGAAAAAATGGGATATATGGGTAGAAGGTAAAAATGATTAAAACCATAAACTAGTCCCTGCGAGTTAATTCACAAGTATTGTTATACAGTCATCTTTCATTGCATTTTCAAAGAATTATTTTCATTTTATTTTATTCCTCTGTCGAAGATTACCAAACGATTTTACGCCTTCCAAGCCATTAAGAGGCTACTTCAGTCAAGCGAAAAGACCCATTTGCTAATGCTAATCCTATAAAAATTTTTTATAAAGATATCTGGGTTACATTTCGATGTTTAACTTTTTTTTTCACTGGATAGATGAGATCGATCTGTACAAAGGAAGTTTTTACTTTTCTGTTTTTGTTTACAGATGTTTTTAATGAATATACTTTAATTTACTTAAATGATATTTTATTTGAATGAGCATACTTCGATTTTCGAAACCAGTTTCAAATATTAAAGCATTCTCGAAAAAAAAAAAAAAAAAAAAAAAAAAAAAAAAAACACCAATCAAAATTGAAGAAGTAAAAAAATGTCTTGTACAGGCCAATTTTTGCTATCCATTGCAAAATTATATAAAAATATTGAAATGTATCCGAGATACTTTTGCACATTTTTCTCATTTAGCATTAGTAAACGAATCTGTTTGGATTCGTGACTAAAAGATTTCGTCCTTAAAAGAAACTAGCATACCAAATTTTTAAAAATTTCTGCCGGCTAGGCCTACAAGCGCAGAGTAATTTTGAAGTGCTGATTTCAACAATAAAAAATAAAATATGATAGAGGTAAACCGAGTTTTAACAAGTTTATTTGGCCGCTTTTAAAGAAATTTTGTTTTGTTTTGTTTTGTTTTCTTTTATTTATTTTTTGTCAGAGTTGGTTTTATTAGAATCATCTTATGCGTAATTCGGCTCAAAATCCTCAGTTTGACAGCATATTTTGAAATATATTCTGGATTTATCCAACCATCGACCAATACGCATTTGAGAACAAATTCGAAATAAAAATGAGTTAGAAACTAGGCAATTTGTTATTTGAATACATTCTATATTCTTCAATCATGATCGCTTCCAGAAATTCTGTTCAAAACGCCCACTTTGGCAGCATATTTTGAAATATTCTTCAGTTCTTGTAAGTCACAGCAACTTTGGATTTGAATATCTCTGTCAGACATTTAGCTATAAAGATCAAAATTTTTTTGATCAATTCAGGAACGTATAAGGAATAATTTCCTATAATACGGGAATTTTGTCTTACGGGGCCGCATAATAATTTAAAATCAAATAGACACCCCCCCCCCCCCAAAACGGAGCTGCAATTAATGTCATCACATTTTGCCGCCTTTTTTATGAAACTTTGTTACTGGAAATAAATGCCTAGAGGCGATATTAAAGGAGCTAGCCTGTTTTGCTAATTACGACTCACCCTCTCTCTATATTTATATGCATACATACATATAGATAGATAGATTAATGAAGTTTTCTACTGATTGAAGTTTTGGGGTCTAGGGGTCATAATCAGTGTAAATTTGCAAAAAAAAAAAAAAAAAAAAATGCAGAATTTGTAACATAAGAACGATCGCAATAGGTAGTATTCTATACAAAATCTACCTTCTTAATTAACCTTCTTAATAATTTTCGTTTTCACCCATAATCATTTAATTTTAATTAATTTTTTTCCAGAAAGAAAACAGGAAATTAAAAACAAGTTTTCTGTTCAACATTTAAAAAATTAAGGAAATTTTAAATATCTAATTAAATATATACAGGGTGAGTCATAAATATCGAAACAATAGGCTATCTCCTTAAATATTGCCCCTAGACTCATGCTTCCAGCTGCAAAAAAATATCAAAAAAGGTGAATTTTTTGATAAGTTGCAACTCCATGGGGGGTCTATTTGAAAAAATACGAAAATAAATTTTTTATACGTATTCCCCCGTATGGCAAAATTCCCAATAAGGAAATTATTCCTTATCCATTCCTAAATTTAAAAAAAAAAATCTCCATACCTAAAAATTTCAGAGATATTAAAATCCAAAATTCTCAAAAATTCGTGAATTCGTTTTCATGCCTGAAAACGAAGAGTTTTTAATTCATTTTGAAAGCAAGTGTGGGATCATCCATAAATTATTCATTATTAAATATATCGGACTGTAGAGGTCTGCATGGGCCCGGGCCGGCGGAATAATTCTAAAATTTCTTACGGGCCGGGCCGATAAAAAAGTTAACGGGCCTACCGGCCCGTTATAAGGACTTAAACAAAACGATAAAATATCAGCTATTTTCATTGAATATGGCTTTAACGAGAATAACTATAAATGTACGTCATGAGCCGATATTAGTTTGACAACATCAATACAGAAATATAATTTGTACATTGTAGAGATCGGCATAAGTCAGTTACTTTGTTTGAATCGAGCTGAATATTTTTTAAGCTTACTCGTGCTGGGCCGAGATGAGGCTTGCATTGTTTTTTACATATTGTCGAGCTGTGCTGGAACCAGACTAAATTGCTCCCAAGGTGTGTAGGAACTTATGTTAACGCAACCTTTGGAAATATATTTTTCATGGTTCTTAAATTCACTTTTCAACAAAGGGAAAGTCTGACACATTTTCTGACTAATTTTCAACTGTAAAGATATAAAATCGAAAACCTGGCTATTGAAGAGATAATTGGTAAATCTGATACTTGTATTTACTTGTTGAGATATAAGAGATTCTTGCACGTGATTGCATCTCCCTTCCCACGCTGACGATTCCGAAATATCGAATAAAAATGCTAACCTTGACAATATTTAAATTGCTTGTATCAAAAAAGGATAACGCCGTTCGATTACATAGTTTCTGAATAAAAACACCAGCTAATCTTATTCATTTCAGAAAAGAAATGAATTCAGAAATGCGTCAGAAAGTAGCTCTTTGGATTTGATAAAATGATAAATGATCTTTAATAAAATGATATAGAAATATTATTATAAATCTACTCTTTATTATATAGCTTCAAAGGCTATGTTTTTAACTTTTTTTTTTAATTCTTAACCATATTAATTTTCAATAAATCTTTATTTGAATGTTGAAAGTCCAAGAATCTAAGTAATCATTAATGTTGTTATTGTGTATTTTGTGTAAAATATACTGTAAAATCATACTATAAGTATGTATACAGTATTCTTTAAAAAATCTTATTTGTATGATAAAAATTTGAATTTTTTCTAAATAGGGGAAAATTTGTCGGCTGGGCAGGGCTCCGGCCAAACTTTTGAGTTTTACACCGAGCAAAGCCGAGACTTGGAAATTTCGGCCCGTACAGAACTCTAGTTTAAGCATGCGTGTTTCATACGTGTATATATGTCATAATGCATACCTACGTGTAATTGTAAATATGTAAATATTTGGTGTTTTGATATCGATATATCAGAAGAGAATAATTCTAACTTAATAAATGCTGCAATAATATAAATTTGTTTAATTTGCCAAAAATAAAATAAATAATATACATATCTATCTATCTATCTATCTATCTATGTATATATATGCGCATATATAACAATTCGCTCTATTAGTATTAAAAATTCATACTTGAAAAATAAATTCAATAATAATTCAGTAATTTTCTGTAATATTTTTTATAAGTATATTATTATCACTATAATTTTTCTTTAAGGAGGTTTAAAAAAAAATATTTTTCCCCATCTATACTTTATCCCCACTATCAAAAAATGGATAATGCCATTCGATTACATAGTTTCTCAATAAAAACACTTGCTAATCTTATGAGTTAAAAAAAAAAAAAAAATGTGTCAGGAAGTAGAGCCTTAAGATTTGGAATCTATAATAAAATGATCTAGAAATATTTTCATAAATCTACTTTTATTGTACCTCTACAAAAATTGCAATGTTTTTAACTTTCTTTTTTTCTTTCATTCTAAACCATATTAATTTCTTAATCTTTTATTGAACGTTGAAAGTCTAAGAATCTAAGTAATCATTTATGTTTCTAATGTATATTTCATGCAAAATATATGATAACATCATTCCATAGATATGTACGCAGTATTCTTAAAAAAATCGTAATTACATGAAAAAAAGCTGAATTTTTTAGAAATAGTAAAAATTGTGACGGGCCAGAACAGGCCGTGCCTAGAAAGGAAAAATATAAACGGGCCCGTCCCGGGCCTGGAAATTCCGGCCCGTGCAGACCTTTATCGGACGGTACGCATATAGCGTATCCTCGTCAGTGCTGACTGTGCGGTCAGTGTCAATTGACGACGGTACGCTGTATGCTACCGAAACCGGTCGGCTGTTTATATACATTATTTGTTGCTTTTTAACGTTGCTAGTTATTGTATTCCAATGACCCTTAGAACCCAAAACTATCCCCAGTTTAACATTTTATACATCTATCTATTTATTTATATAATGATGATCATGATAACTTAAAAAATTCTGCGCAAATGTGTTCCGAACTAATACATAAAATCAATGAGCGGAAAATCTCGGTCAGGTTAGCTTATGTTCAATTTTGGACAAAAAAGACAGAAATAGGGAAGGATTTCGAGACTTTACCTTTCCAAACAGAAATAGGGAAGGATTTCGAGACTTTACCTTTCCAAAGTTTTAGTAAGCAAGGGCGCACCTCAGCTCTTGGCAGGGCGCAGGGTGAATGAAGGGCATCATCATTCACGTGACCGTAAATATGCACAAGACTATCGCAAAGTGTTTTTAAAAATGAGCGCCATAACATAATGCAAATGAATCTTACAGCGGTAAACAAAAGCCCACACAGTTCTGGAGTTAAATGCATTAAATTTCAAATTATACAATTTTCTAAGAAAGGATTATCTAAAAATTGAAGGAAGAATAAAATACCAGAAACTTTAATCGCGGCTATAATAACATCAGTAACTAAAAATAAACAAACATAGAAATGAGAGATACTAATATGAATACAAATGGGATTTGTATTCATAAATATTTATCAGCATCAAATTAGTATAAGTTAGTAATAATAATAATAACAATAATAATAATAAAAGAGCACAATCTTAGAACATGTATTTTTGACTAAATTACAATAGTTATGTTTCGGAAAATAAAAAAAAATATTTTGAATATATGATTTTTTTAAAATGAGTTACTTCCTTTTAAAATTTATATTTTAAAAATTAATATTAAAAAAGTCCTGTAAACTATATTTTTCATTAAATAAATGAAAAAGTTTTGAAATTCGAAAAATATTGTTTAGAGTTCTTTTTTAAACTACCTCACTTAAAATAATAATAATAATAATAATAATCATTTAAATTTTTATAAAAATTTTATGAGAAATTTTGGGATGTGACTGATTGCAAATTATATTTTTAACCACCACAGACAAGGGAAATAAATAAAATTCTAACTCAATAAATATATTTTTTAAAGATTTCCTGGAACTGTTTAAAGTAACATTATATCTTGAATAACTCACTTTTCAATTTGTGTCTAAAAATTTTTCTTTCCTGTTTAAATTTAGAAGGGAAATATGATTCAGGACGGAGCTATTTGTTTTACTGTCACAAGGACAAGTCCATTACAATGAAGAAAAGAAATATATTAATGATATTTTAAAGCAATATATTAATAATTATTATATAATAATATAATTATTATATTTATTACATATTATAATACTTAATAATTTAATTAAACATATTTGATAAATTTCTCATCTTAAAAGACACTTAGAAAAATTTCGCGTATAGTAATTTCAGTAAAAACTTTGCAAAAGTGTTTGATTGTAGCAAAAAAAAAAAAAAAGTTAAAAATATTTGAAAAATAATAATAATAAAATAAAATAAAAAATAAAAAAACATTACATACGCATTTTTTTTTTTTTGATTGGATTTTTTTTTCCCCCAAGAACTTTTTAAACAAACACTATAAATTATTGATTTCAAGGAAATTTTTCAAAAGAAGAAAAAATTTACCTTTTTGGCCTGTTGGATTGGATACAGTGATAGTGAAAAAGGATTATTAATTACCGAGTAGGTATTTATTTTTGGAATATATAGCTGAGTATTTGCAAAAGACTAAATTAAATAAGTATCAAAGAATTGGCTATTTTCATATTTTATCGTAAATAATTCTTAATATCGAAAAAATTCTTGACAGCTTAAGTTGCAATGCTATCACTACTATAATATCTTTCACTTTGATTACAGAAAAATACCCCTTTTTTCTCCTACTGAATTAATGTCACTATATTTTAGAATCAACATCATGCGTAAACCCTTACGAAAATAATAGTGAAAAATGAAATGGTGAAAAACTATTATCTCAAAAATCTATGAGATGTTACAGGAATAAAATATAATAAGTTTCTATGGAAAATTGTGGCAATTACTGAAAAAGCTTAGCTGCCTTATAAGTTAAAATTTGTTTGTTTTTTTTTTTTTTTTTTTTTTTTTAAATAGTGTGTTTTAACTTTTTGACTGTCCCTGTAAATAAAGTAATCATGCTAGAAACTTCATTTTCAAAAGGAATCGTTCTAGGTTATACATAAGTAATTTCCTAAAATTTCATGGCAATCCGAGTACATTTACGGGAGTTAGAGTGCGGACAGACGGCCAGTCAAACCGAAAGCATAAACACGTTAAACTTTGCAGGAAAGTTTTAAAAACCTACTTTTTCTTCTTCCAGGCATCAAAATGGCTGTTGAAATAGGTCCTCTCTAAACAAACCTACTATTTAAAAGAACGATTAATCTTTCTTCCTCTAATCCTCTTCCTGCGTGATGGGGGAAATCTGATGAATGTTTTTCTTATTGTTTAAGAACAAAACCCGTGCCCAGCGTTGCAGAATCGCGGACGCGCTATAGCACGTAAAATACGCAAAAAACAGGCGATGGGACGCAGTAAAATAGCTCTTACGCATCCCGTGGAACGCGTAATTTCGTTAAAAAACTCATTAAAATGGCGACTTTCCTTAAAAAAATTGCGAAATAAGGACTTTTTTCGTCAAATTTCGTCAAATTCACGAAAAAATGGCTAATTTTCTTAAATTTCGAAAAAACGCAGAGATTTCCTCAAAAAATCGCGAAAAAACGACAAATTTCGTCTAAAAATTGCGATAAAACGGCAAATTTTGTCAAAAAATACGTGAAAAACGACTGATTTCGTCAAAAAATCGTGATAAACCGGCAAATTTTGTCAAATTTTCGATAAAACGACAGATTTTGTCAAGATACGCGAAAAATGGCCAATTTTGTCACAAATTGCGAAAAAAGGCAAATTTCTTTAAAAGATTCGCGAAAAAATGGCTAATTTCGTCATAAAATCCCGAAAATTTTCTAATTTCCTCAAAAAATCGCGAAAAAACGACTAATTTCGTCAAAATATTTGTGAAAAATCGGCAAATTTCGTTGAACAATTCTCTAAAAGCGTAAATTTCGTGAAAAAAATCCCGAATAAACGGCAGATTTCGTCAAAAGATCGTGAAAAGACTGAAATTTTGTCAAAAGGGCACGGGAAAAAACAAACAACAACACAAAAAAACTTTAATGCTTGAAGGGAATTTTTCTGTTCCAAAAGCTAATTTTCTTGCTTCAAAATTATTATTATTATTATTATTATTATTATTATTATTATTATTATTATTATTTTGCTGCTCTATAAACAGATTTTTATGATTCACTATCCATTTTTGACTGCTCCAAGACTTTCTGAGTAAATGTGACTCGGGAAAAACACCCATTCATTAAACAAAAAGTCCCATCACTTTGCTCAACAAAAGTATTCTTTTTTTCAGCAAAAATGTCTTTTTCTATAAATCAGTCTTGCCCCCTTTTTAAAAAAAAATTCAAACAATAGTGATACTTGTTACCTTCTACTTTCAAATGTTCAATATTTTATAGTTAAATTTGTATCTTGCAAATTTATTTTTAAAGAAGTAAAGAAAATTTCTCATAATTTTAAAAACAATTAATATTGGTTTTATTTTTTTATTTATTATTAAAACAATAATTATTGAATTTCATTTTTCTAATGCAAATGAACAAGTTCAATTTTTGCATCTAAAAATATGACTCATTAGTGGGGACCCGTTTTTGTTAAAAAGGGACCCAGGATTTTTCAAGTCATCTCTGGCATCCCTGGATTGGTTAGGATCATACTAATAGCCACCAAAGTGTCACGAAATATGGCAGATAAAACGCTAATTTCGTCTGAAGACTGCGGGAAAACGTCGATTTCGTCTAAAGATTGCGGATATAATGCCGATTTTGTTAAAAAATCGCGGGAAAAAATGACGATTTCGTCAAAAGATAGCGAGAATAAAACGGCGTTTTCGAGAAAAGATCGTATGAAAAGGCAAATTTTGACTAAAAATCCTCGGAAAAACATCGATTTCATAAATAAGAAAAACAGAAAAACACCGATTTTATCAAATGATCGCCGAAAAACCACCGATTTCGACAAAAGATCGCAAACAATCGCCAATTTTGCTAAGATGTCGCAGATAAATCGCTGATTTTATCTGAAGATCGCGGAAAAGCACTGATTTCCAGGGGTGATTCTCGTCCGAAAATTTACGGCATCCTCTTCCGAAAATTTGAAATTGGGTTATCAGTTCCGCATAGTTGCCATCTTGTACGGTTTTGCTCGCGGAAAAAACAATTACGTAGAAAAGCAAATTTCGTGAAAGGATCGCCGAAATAGCATACATTTCGTCAATATTTCGTGGAAAAACGACGATTTCGTTAATGTTTTTGTAAACAAACTTTGTCAAAAGATTGATGAAAAACGCAAATTTCCTATGCGGATCGTGGAAAAAACGGCAATTTCACCAAATATCGCAGATAAAACGCTGATTTCTTCTGAAGACCGCTGGAAAGCGCCGATTTCGTCTAATGACTGCGGATATAACGCCGATTTCGTTAAAAGATCGCGGGAAAAAACGCCGTTTTCGATAAAAGATAGCTTAAAAATATTTTGTCAAAAGAATATTTAAAAAAATACGCCGATCTCATAAAAAGATCACGGAAAAAACGCCGATTTCGTCAAAAGATCGCGGGAATAAAACGCCGTTTCTGAGAACAAATCGCGTAAAAATGCTAATTTTGTCTAAAGATCGGCAAAAAAACGATGATTTCACTTAAAAAACATGAAAAAACGCAGATTTCGTCAAAAGATCGCGGAAAAACTGCCGATTTCGGCAAAGATCGCAATAAATCGCCGATTTTGCTAAAATATTGCTGATTTCGTCTGAAGATAGTGGGAAAACGCCGATTTTGATCGAAGATCGCTGGAGGGAGGGGACTCACCCCCCCACCGATTTCCGAAAATGCGATGCGAATTTCCGAAAAAAAAATTTCATCCAGAATCACCCCTGCTGATTTCATCTGAAGATCGCGAATACCCCCCCCCCCCCCCCCACACACACACACACTTCTTGCTGGACGGTAACTCACATAAACCCTGCGGAATTGTGGCTGTGCAAGTGCATGCCACATAAATAACAACAAAAGTGGCAAGTCTTTAAATTTTTGTGGACTCCTTGGATTTTTTATGTACTCCTTGGATTTTTTCTTCCCAACTCTGTATGAACCCTGTAAATTGTACGTTATAATTTTCTTTTGCAACATGAATTACATTCATATTATCTTATTCAAAAGAACCTTTTGAACTTAATAGCTTCAAATAAATAAAATACAACAAATTTATTTGAAAAAATTTTCTTAAAATATTTTATCTAGCATTTTTAAAACTATGATAGCTGGGTTTCCTTTTTCCATTGCAATACTGCTGAAGAAAGAGAAAATACAACTTTCTGAAGTTTGTACAAATTTTGACTGTTATAGAAAGGTGACTAACATCGAAAACTTGTTGACCTGTAGCATCTTGAATGCCAGGAGTTATTCACTAATAGCGAAGGTGCTTTATTTCAGCTGGACAATCTTCCCCCTTCTTTTTTATTTTTTTTAATTATACTTTTTTTCTCCCCTGGACAAGTGGGACAGAGAATAAATTACTCCTTGTAAATATCTATTTGTATATGAGCTTTCTTAATATATTTGTTTCATTTTTAATTTTTATTGTCATGTCCAGTTATATTACACAATCATTGTCTTTATTTTGGTAGGACATACCTTATGTATTTAGTAGAATCTCATTATGATTGTTACTTTAACGGATTTTCCAGTTTAATGAATATTATTTGTTGAAAAAAAATACCTATGCTTTGTCATTATTAAAACATTGACTTTAAAAAAATTCATTTTAACAAATTTATTAAATGCTTAAAAAAAAAGTCATAAAAAGTTTCATAAATAAACAGCTCACAGCTGTCAACTATCCAGCTTTTTGTGAGAGACTGATTTCTTAGTTTTATATTTAAGTCTGAATTTCTCTTCTTTTTCATTGGGAATTTAAAATTTGCAGTAATGTATTTCTGAAGAAAAACCAGTTCTTTTCAATGTTAATAGATGGTACCACACAGCATTGCTCAGATCAATATATGTCAACCTCTCTGCAAATATAAGATAAAATAAAGTGGTGTAGTAATAAAGTTTAAAAAAAAAAAAATGCAAATCTGCATCTACAGAGGACAAAATTGGCAAATTTTTGCCACAATTTTTGCCACTGGCAAAAATTTGTATTTTTTTTAAAGATTTTATTTTAATTTACATGAGGCAAGAACTAAGAGATACTGATAAACTAATAACATATGGATACTTGGGTCATTGATTAAATCTTCTAAATGAAGATATATTTCCATAAATAATTGCAAAACATGTCATGGAAATGCAAAATTTCTTTTGTGATCACCATGCTCCACATACTTACATCGAAGGTCTCAATACTGGGTGTACTTGGAATATTTTGAAAAGGAAAAAAAAAAAAAAAAATACAAATTAAACTATTCATGTACTTAATAAAGGATCAGTCAAATTTAGCGGCAGAATTACAGTAGAAAGTCTGATAAAAAAATATTATTTTTGAATATCTGTTGTGGAAAAACAAATGCATCAAGGGATTTAGCGAGCAGTACTTTTCTTCGTTAGAGGCAAATGGATTTACGTTTCATCTTTGAATTCAAATATCCATTTTCTCTCAATTCTTCTTGAATTTTTTCAGTGTTGCTTTTTATGTTAAAAACTTGTGCCTACAGTATTTTAAAATATTTTGTTACTTGGACTTGCGTTTTCTTATTTAACACTTGCAAAGCTTTAAGCTTATCAGAAAAGTTCAAATCCCCAGTGGAAGAACTATTTTCAAATGTCTGCAATGATAATATTTTCAAAAATAGTCTGCAAAATGTAACATATTATATTATATATATTCATTTTTCCATGTTATATATATTCTTTATGATATTGTAGTGCTAATTAATTTTGGCAACATATGTGTATATGTATGTATGTGTAAATTTCTGAACTATTTGCATCATTTACCAAAAAAGGAATAGAAAAATCCATTTTAAGCAATATCTTTATTTTCATGCCTTTTTGACGAAATTTGCTGCTTTTTCGCGATTTTTTGTCGAAATTTGCTGCTGCTTCGCGATTTTTTGTCGAAATTTGCCGTTTTTTTCACGATTTTTTGACGAAATTTACCGTTTTTTCTCGATCTTTTGATGAAATTTGTCTTTTTTTGCGGGATTTTATGACAAAATATGCCGTTTTTTGCAATCTTTTGATAAAATCTGTCTTTTATTCAGGATATTGTGAGGAAATTTGTCGTTTTCATGCAATTTTTTGATGAAATCTGTTGTTTTTTGCAACTTTCTGACGTTTTTATGGGATTTTTTGACAAACTTTGCCTTTTTTTCATGATCTTTTGACAAAATCTGTCATTTTTTTCGGGATTTTTTGAGGAAATTTACCTTTTTTGCAATCATTTGACAAAATCTGCTGTTTGTTTGTGGGATTTTTTAACGAAATTTTCCTTTTTTTGCAAGTTTTTGGTGAACTCTGTTGTCATTTTTTGCAAGAATTTTTGACGAAATTTGCCTTTTTTTGGAATTTTTTGACAATTTGCCATTTTTAAGTGGTATTTTAAAGAAATTTGCATTTTTTAGAGATGTTATGATGAAATTGTTGTTTCTTCCTGCTATCCTTTTAAAAAATTTGGGATTTTTTTGACGAGATTTGTAGTTTTTTTTTCACATTTTTTTTTAAAAGAAATTAGTTGGGGTTTTTTTTACGAGTTTTAAAAGAAATTTGCCATTTTTTTCATGATGCTTTGATGATATTTGCATTTCTTCTCACGATCTTTGGACGAAATTAGGGCTTATCCTGTGATATTTTAACGAATTTACACATCCTGTGGGATGCATAAGAGCTATTTTTTGCATAATTTACACACTATAGAGCGTCCGTGGCATTGCTGAGTCTGCAGGTGTCTTTAAAAGTTTGCAACGTCCATCGTAGTGCTATGGGATTGCCATTCTGCTAAAGGATTGAAATCCTTCCATTTAGAATTCTTCGCGATGCCATTTTCTGAATGAATAAAATATAAAGATGATCCTCATTAAACAACTTATTTCATGCATTTCTCAATTCATTTGATTTAAAAATGAGGGCGATCACTTGACCTGTCCATTATCATAGCTGCCAACTCTTCTGATTTTTCCAGAATTCTTCTGAAAAACTGGCATGTCTTCTGATTTTATGCTCATAATGCATTTTCTTCTGCTTTTCTGTCTTTTCTTACGCCTTTTTTTACGCTTAACAGAACGAGCCAACGTTTTGTTGTTCGTTCAGATTTTTCTCCTAGCAATTGAACAGAGCCAGTCGTACTGTGCAGAGGGAAACCTGGTATGGGGAGAATGTTGTGCATGACATCACAGAGACACAAAAAAAAAGATGCCAATTTCGTCAGAAAATGCAGCTGTCTGGAAAACAACACACATACAAACATATGTTTATTGTTAAAGGTATAATTTTTAATTGGAAATAATATATACTGAACTAACTTTTGAAAAATTAGATTGCCCGAACCCAATTTGCAGCAATCTACACTCAACCTAAAATCAACCTGAACCAAAAACAGAGTTTATTAGACCTGAAACAAAAGAAATTAGCATAGGAAGGTAATTTAACCTTTTGAAAACTAAATAGACTACATAAAATCTTGACTAAACACATTTTGCATAATTATTCTAGGTTGTTGATAAAAATTGCTTCAGTGGTATTTTGTCATGTCTGTATTTGTGTAATCCTTTAAGTAGCACATAAAATAACAGTAGGTTTTAAAGATACTTTTTCTCCCTCTCAAACAACTAAACTCCCCTCCATTTATAAATGTTGGGAGGGAGTCTTCCTTCCTCTGGAAAAT
This sequence comes from Maratus speculifer, assembly GCA_964019185.1. Lineage (NCBI taxonomy): Eukaryota > Metazoa > Arthropoda > Arachnida > Araneae > Salticidae > Maratus > Maratus speculifer. Next base: position 136,859,420 of record OZ025293.1, on the reverse strand, counting down.
TGAATTTCAAGCCCTGTTATTACTGAGTTTTGTTTTCTTTTGAAGAGAAACATTTTACTGCTTAAATAATAATAAAATGTTAGAAGGAGGCAGAAGTTATATGTGCCTTTCAATAAAAAGTAAGAAATCTATTATGGATAGCTATTATAAATTTTTTTTCTATTAAATTATTTTAGTTATATGAGCAAGTTTTAATTATTTTTTTAATCACACATTTTATTCATTTTTTTTCTCCTGTAATTATACTGTATACTTAGCAAATATTCAGTGGTTTATGTGTTGTCAATTTTGCAAAAACTGAATAGATTTTTTTTCATGTTATATTGTTATACCATATTTATATCAAGTATCTCACTAGTTAATATGTTGTCAATTTTGAAAAATCTAAGTATTAATGATTTTTGCTTGAAAAAAAATCTTCTGATTTCTTCTTAATTTTCATGAAAATCTTCTGATTTCTTCTGATTTTTTGTCCAAAATCTTCTGAGTTTTAACGAAATTTAGTTGGCAGCTATGCATTATACACCTGTAAAATCATTTCTGGGAGAACTGGAGATATGTTTTCAGTGTAATTAAGGAACCAAAAATGACAAAGTTTTTGAGACTTTTCAATTTAAACATATTTCCTGTGCCTGTTTTCAAACATCGGTCATACAATTATTATTCGATTAAGATAGGACAATTCGTGAAAAGTGTTCGCTTTAAATGAAAATATAATGTAGAAAGATAAAATAACATAACCATTGAAAATAAATTTGGTTCTGGAGTATTCTATTCGAATAAGCTGAGTATTTGATTATTCATGACCTGATTAACCCTTTGTCTACTGATGGTACTCAAAAGTATCATTAAAATAACTTATTATAAAGTTCTTTTAATACGTCAGTTAGTTATATACTGTTTAGAATGAGTCACAGATACACTACTTTATCTTGTTCCAGAAACATTATTGGTTACACAAAACAAAAATATTTTTAAAAGGGTGATTCTTTTGCCTTTGCATCTTTTCAGCTTTCTTCGCACTGAGGGAGGATGATGAGGATTTTTCAATGCGGAAATATTTCCATATTTATATTGTAAGAACATATTTGTACATTTTATAATTCTCCAAAATACTAAGAAAACAATTAAAAATAAAAGATTTGAGTCTGGTTATAAATATTACACAAAATCCCTGTAAATTTAATTAATCCTTCTAAAATCCTTTAAATATTTATTAAATGATTATTTAAACCTTTTAATTTAGTTTAAACAATTTGCATAAAATGCTTTAGAATGTAAAATTTTCATGAATTCATAATGCGGTAGATAAAGGGTTAAGCAAAGAGGACTGTACTTAGTAATACTTCTAAAAATAAATAAGTTTAAATAAAACAAGGATTTTTTAAAACTTAATTCTTTAAAGATTTCTACAATCAATATTCACAGTTTATCTTTATTCTGACTGTGCTTATGACATTCTAGTTAAATAATAATTTCTTAGATATATGCAAAATAAAGTAAGTTAAAATATATTGAAGCCCAGTAGTTCAGTGTTCAGTACATCACAAACACATTACAGATTTAGAATCTGACACAGGACTGGATAAAATGCACTTAGTAGTGTTGTCAGATCCAATGTCGCAAAAAACAAGACAGCAAGATTTAAAAAAAAAAAAAAAAAAAAAAAAAAAAAAAAAAAAAAAACTCGGGATATTGGTTTCTAAATCAGGACATAAAAATGCAGAGCTTGTCCATAACGAAATCTTGTCTTAGATGTGAAAGCATCATTGTCCTTATGGTAGCATTACCATTCAATCTGCTAACACAAAAGCATATTAAAAATGGAGATTTTTTTCTTTCCTTTCAGTTCTGTTTTAGCAAGTTTTATTCTACTAAGTAAAACATCAGTCTTACTGTAAAATCTCTAAAAGTTTATCATTAGAGGCAAAAGGACAAAACTTCAATTTAGGAATTTTGTCCATTTATGGATAAAATTCTAATTTATTAGGTATAATTGCACATTATACAGTGTGTGACATTGACATTTTTATTAGTAAAACAAAATTACATTATAAACACATTCTGTTTACACACAATTTACTGAACAAAGTACAGCAAAACTCATGCAAACAGACTTGCTGAGAACCGCAATAAATTATATTTACAGGGCTGCCAACTACTACAATATAGGTGTAGTTACTCCACTTTAGCTTCTAAATTACACATTACACTATGCGAACATCAAATTACACTTTTCCGCTTTTGTTTACCATCAGCGCGCTGCAGTTGTGCAATCCTTAAACGCCGCTGCCGGTTACAGAGGAAGTAGGTTTGAATTCCCTTTTCCTTCTCGATAACGAAGCGCGGTCATATCCCCTGAATCGTAACATCTGACGCAAAGTGCGTGCACATATTAATACAGCGCTATGATTGGGTTACATGTGTTAAGATCTTTCCTGTCGCTAACGGTAGCCGTACTTTTCTTGCGTTTTAATTTTTATGGGATCGTTCGGGCTAAAGTCAATTTTCTGATTAAGCTACGCTTTCAGAAGTTATATGGCATATGACATCATTTTGAATAATTAATTCTGTTCACTTCTTTTATTTTTCTGTCAAAATGAGTGACTGAGATATCGAAAAAAGAAAAGTACATATGATCAAAAGTTCCGATCCGAGTTGGCTAAAGTCCGATTCGGTGAAATAGCTTTTTTTGCATGCTTCAGATAAATCTTGATATGAAGCATTCTGCATTACTTGCAAAAGTACTTTTCACTTTAATCACGGGGGAAATTTTATTGCTCGCGTCATATAAAGTCAAACAGACATATCAAGAACAAAGAACGAAAACGAAAGTTGAAAAAATGCCGGACACTTTCTTTGTAAAAAAAAAAAAGTGACGTGTCGATAAGTATTACCACAGCAGAGATGCTTTTTTCGTTATTTCTTATTGAACATAATGTGCCATTAAGTGCAGCTGACCATGCAGGTTATCTCTTTAAAGCGATGTTCCCAGATTCCAAAATCGCCAAGCACAATGCTAGCACGCGAACCAAAACGACAGCCATTTTAAAATGTATGGCAAATAACACCTTCTCTGATATAATTACTATTTTAAAAAGTATGCCATTTTCACTTTTAACTGGTGGTAGCACTGACCAAAATGCTGTTAAACTAATTTTCATGATGAATACCCATGAAATAAAAGGTAAGTTTTATATTTTGATTTGTAAAATTTCTTCTATTTTAATATGCATGATAGTTAAATCAATGTATTTTAAAAAAGTGTTTTTTATAATATATTTCAAACTCTTTTTTTTTTTTTTTTTTAACCTTTCGGGATCGAATGCGGTAACACAACTTGACTACACTTGATTTCTTAAAACTACACATTTTCGATGTTCAAACTACACATTTTTACTCGCAGAGGTTGGCAGCCCTGTATTTAGATGTGTTTCTGTCTAGGTAGAACCTAAGGATATTTGGAAGGGATTATAAATTTCTGTTAGAGACAGATTCTGTCTTCAGAGAATTTGTTAACTTTCACTCATTGTAAACTAACAAATTGCATGGTACTAAAAGAAATAAAAAATAATAATGTGTATAATGGAAAATCAGGACTTTTTGCATTCTGAGTAATGATTATGTAGGACAGGTTTTAGAACTCCAGAAAATTGGGAAATGCACAAATCAGGTCACCTGCATAGAAGTCCTATGTTAGATTACCCATTTGACCCTTATAGCACCATAGAACCCAAGGCCAAGAAAACAGAGCTAGGCACTGTAGGCCAAGGTCCCTAAGAATTGTTGCACCACATAGTTTAATTCAGATTAAAGTATATTATTTATGGATATATGTTTTCTTAAAACAGGTTCATTCATATCATGTTCTTCAGCTGTTTCATCTTGGAGTGTTCCTGCCTTATCATCAAATGTGTCAAGTTCATCTCCTCCACTAGATCAACCTCTAGATTTAAGTGTAGGTACTTTAAAGCAACCAGTTTTTGAAGGAATTTCATGTTCTGCAAATGAGAAATTACATTCCAATCACACAAGTAGCACTTCAGATGATAAATCATGTCTGAAATCGGTACTAAAAGTGCCACAAATTCCCTTAAAACATGGGTAAGTATGTGCAGAAAATTATAAAAATTTCTTACTTTTATCCCAAATTTTGTCATTTATATATATTAATCAATGTTTGAGATTGCTTTTTTTGTATTAAAATATTTCATTTTAGGCTTCGTAAAAGAGTCGACACTAATTCTAAGCGTTCATACACAGAAGAAGAATTACAAGCTGCATTAAGAGACATTCAGAGTGGAAAATTAGGTACACGAAGGGCAGCAGTTATATATGGTATTCCTCGCTCTACATTAAGAAATAAAGTTTACAAGTTAGCTAATGAATCTAAGAGCAGAACTCATTGTAAAGTTAACCAGACCACTGGAGTTTCAACAAAGACAGAAACTAATAAAGATAGTAAACAGAGAGCTGTCTTAGATGTTCCTGTTTTTGACAATTTGCACAAACAAAATATAACTTCAGCTAGTAATTCTTTACGCCAACTGTTAAAACATACAATTACTCAAAAAACTCAGACTGCTTCTAAAAGTTCAGACAAGACAAAAAATTCCTTCCCTCTTTTATCCAATATTGATACTATGGCTGAACTACAGATGCTTGGAAATTTGGAATGTAGTCAAAGCCTTGGCCCTGTTCTGTCACATGTAAGTTGGTATTTATATATCTTTTGTTTTCATGAATTAAAATTTTAATAATGTATTGGTAATTTATTGAGTTGCTTGCTATAGCAATAAATGAGCAAAGTTTGTAATAATTCAGCAAGAAATGCTACTAATCACTTATTGGTGAATTATTTTCTGGCCTGTGAATTTATTTTGGCTAACAATTTTAATATTTTTTAATGCTAAGCTACAGTAGACTGCCTCTAATCCGCAAATCTAATTCGCAAACACCTGCACTACTAAACTGTATATGTAAAAAAAAAAAAAAAAAAAAAAAAAATACTGATTTTTAAAAACAATTTACTAAATATATTTTTTTTTATATTTGTTCTCCCAACTTTAATTTTTATTTCTGATATATGTTATTATACACCAGTTAACTTTTTAATACTTTAAAATGAAAAAAAAAATATATAAATATATTTATTTAATCATTCATATCTCGTAAATGATAATAAAAATCTTTTTATATAGATATTTCAAAGAAAGTGTTTTAAAGAAAAAGGGTTACTTATACATTTATACAGCATATTTAATCTCTCATCAAGAAATGATTACAATTTATAGAAGGGGAAATAAATTATTTATTCAAATTTCAAACATTTATTCCCTCAGATGGATCTTGATAAATATAAAAATCAATAAATTCTTATTTAAAAAGGGTTAAAATGAAAAAAAAAAAAAAAATGCAATTCAGCAGACAAATATGGTTTTGTATAAACTGCAAGAAATACAGTAAAACCTCCGAAGAGCGGCCAGCGTTGGGACTGAGTAAAAGTGGCCGCTTCTTAGAAGTGACCGGTATATGGAGGTTTTGCTTCAACTTATTAGAAAAATCAAACAAAACTATTTAATTCAATAAAATACTCCAAAAAATGTATATTTTAAAATTATTATTCATATTAAAGAAATCTGTTAGTTTCCTTTAAAAAAAATTAAGTTCAATATGTACAAAACAAATTTTTGTACATATCGAACTTAATTTTTTTTTTTTTCAATCAATACAATATCTGTGGTTTTAGTCTAAGAGCTAGCAACATTTTCGTCACCTGATTTTATCAAGGCTCATTTTTTAATGTTTTTCCATTTTATGATAGAATACGTTTGCTAGCGGTCTGGCAGTCGGGAGACGTTGCGTTTACCTGTGGCAGAAGGGGTTATGCAGGTCAAAAAGCTTCAAAATCACGTCATTTTATCAAGGCTCATTTTCTTATATGTTTTTCCCCTTTATGGTAGAATACGTTTTCAAGTGGTCTGGCAGTTGGGAGACGTTGCGTTTACCTGTGGCAGAAGGGGTTGTGCAGGTCAAAAAGCTTCAAAATCACGTCATTTTATCAAGGCTCATTTTTTTAGTATGTTTTTCCTTTTTATGGTAGAATACGTTTGCAAACGGTCTGGCAGTCGGGTGACATTGCGTTTACCTGTGGAAGAAGGGGTTATGCAGGTCAAAAAACTTCAAAAATCCTCCCTTTTATAAAGGCTCATTTTCTTATATGTTTTTAAGAAGCTTAAAAATTACAAGATATTACTCTTTGGACAGCAGACAAACTATAATTAATTTTCCAGACACAAAATCGGTTGCAAAGTTAATGCCAGAAGTCTGTAAAAATGGCAACGAAAGTGCCTGTTCCAAGAGTGGTTTATAATTTAAATTTTATAAGACCTCTTTACGTCATTTTATCAAGCTTAAAAATTACAAGATATTACTCTTTGGATAGCAGACAACCTATAATTAATTTGCCAGACACAAATTCGGTTGCAAAATTAATACCAGATGGCTTTAAATATGGCAACGAAAGTGCCTGTTCCAAGAGCGGTTTATAATTTAAAAATTTTAAGACCTATTTACGTCATTTTATCAAGCTTAAAAATTACAAGATATTATTCTTTGTTGGGCAGACAACCTATAATTAATTTGCTAGATACAAATTCGGTTGCAAAGTTAATGCCAGACGGCTTTAAATATGGCAACGAAAGTGCCTGTTCCATAAGCGGTTTATAATTTAAAAATTATAAGACCTCTTTACGTCATTTGACCAAGCTTAAAAATTACAAGATATTACTCATTGGATAGCAGACAACCTATAATTAATTTTCCAGACACAAATTCGGTTGCAAAATTAATGCCAGACGTCTTTAAAAATGGTAACAAAAGTGCTTGTTCCAAGAGTGGTTTATAATTTAAATTTTATAAGACCTCTTTACGTCATTTTATCAAGCTTAAAAATTATAAGATATTACACTTTGGATAGCAGACAACCTATAATTAATTTGCCAGACACAAATTTGATTGCAAAGTTAATGCCAGACGTCTTTAAATATGGCAACGAAAGTGCCTGTTCCAAGAGTTGTTTATATTTCAAAAAATTATAAGACCTCTTTACGTCATTTTATAAAGCTTAAAAATTAAAAGATATTACTCTCTGGAATTGCAGACAACCTATAATTAATTTGCCAGACATAAATTCGGCTGTATTCATCAAATTTGGCATTTTTTTTTCAATATAAAGTTTACTTAAAAAAAGCTCTGTTTATCAAAATATAAGTTTCTTTTTTTAAATATTAGGGTGGGTGCCCCAGTTTTGGCCACACTGGAATTTATTTGTCCAATATTTAAGCTGTGAATTGATGTTAACAAATTATATGAATTCTTACACCGTAACCTTTCTAAGGGTGCACAAATTTTGATCACATGAAAAGGCTTGTCGGTAAAACTTAAAAAAATGCAAATTTCGTCAATCAAGCACAAAGTATCACAAATTTACTCAATAAGGCTCTGAAAAAGTGTCGTGCAAAAAATCAGGTGCAGAAAAGTAGTGAATCTAATCAATAAGACTCAGAAAAATCCAGGGTTTCAAATTCGGTTCACTGACGTAAAGAGGTCTTATAATTTGATGAATTATAAACCGCTCTTGGAACAGGCTCTTTCTTTGCCATATTTAAAGCCGTCTTGCATTAACTTTGCAACCGAATTTGTGTCTGGCAAATTAATTATAGGTCATCTGCTATCCAAAAATGTTTTATCTTGCAATTTTTAAGCTTGATAAAATGATGTAAAGAGGTCATATAATTTTTTGAAATATAAACAACTCTTGGAACAGGCACTTTCGTTGCCATATTTAAAGCCTCCTGGCATTAACTTTGCAACCGAATTTGTGTCTGGCAAATTAATTATGGGTTGTCTGCTATCCAAAGAGTAATATCTTGTAATTTTTAAGCTTGATAAAATGACGTAAAGATGTCTTATAAAATTTAAATTATAAACCACTCTTGGAACAGGCACTTTCGTTGCCATATTTAAAGCCATCTGGCATTAACTTTGCAATCGAATTTGTGTATGGCAAATTAATTATAGGTTGTCTTTTATCCAAAGAGTAATATGTTGTAATTTTTAAGCTTGATAAAATGACGTAAAGAGGTCTTAATTTTTTTTTAAATATAAACAACTCTTGGAACAGGCACTTTCTTTGCGATATTTAAAGCCGCCTGGCATTAACTTTGTAACCGAATTTGTGTCTGGCAAATTAATTATTGGTTGTCTGTTATCCAAACAGTAATATCTTGTAATTTTTAATCTTGATAAAATGACGTAAAGAGGTTTTATAAAATTTAAATTATAAACCTCTCTTGGAACAGGCACTTTTGTTGCCATATTTAAAGACGTCTGGCATTAACTTTGCAACCGAATTTGTGTCTGGAAAATTTATAGGTTGTCTGTTATCCAAAGAGTAATATCTTGTAATTTTTAAGCTTCATAAAAACATATAAGAAAATGAGCCTTTATAAAATGGCGGATTTTTGAAGTTTTTTCACCTGCATAACCCCCTCTGCTACAGGTAAAAGCAACGTCACCCGACTGCCAGACCGCTTGCAAACGTATTCTACCATAAAAGGGAAAAACATATTAAAAAATGGGCCTTGATAAAATGACGTGATTTTGAAGCTTTTTGACCTGCACAACCCCTTCTGCCACAGGTAAACGGAACGTCTCCCGACTGCCAGACCACTTGCAAATGTTTGCTACCATAACAGGGAAACACATTAAAAAATGAGCCTTGATAAAATGACGTGATTTTGAAGCTTTTTGACCTGCATAACCCCTTCTGCCACAAGTAAACGCAACGTCTCCCGACTGCCAGACCGCTTGCAAACGTATTCTACTATAAAAGGGAAAAACATATAAAAAAATGAGCCTTGATAAAATGACGTGATTTTTGACGTTGCTAGCTCTTAGACTATTTTATTATGCAAATCTTCGTCGTTTTTATTTAGAGCAAAAAAATTTAATGTTTCGAACATTTGTGTGGACTTCTTCATAAGACTTTAATTTGGTCTCTCTTTCTTTTTAAATTTCCGTTTCGTCCTCTTCTTTCATTAAATCCTGAATCATTTTCGGTATGCCTTTGTAAGTGGCTGATATGGCAAATGATTATCAATAGAAATAAATTCATCTGGCGTTATGTCGGTAATTTTTGCTGCTTTAAATAATGCGTGTAATTTACTATCGCTAAGATTGTTACTTGACTGTTTTTAGGTGCGTTCGCAATTATGTAAATACGTAGCACCTATTGTTGTCGCTCAGTCCTCCGTCTGTCTGTCCGCATATTACAACGCAAAAACTACCCAACCGAATCGTTTAAAATTTAAAATACATAATTATAACATAATTTTGTCGAGTCATTTCAAATTTAATGAAAATCGGATGGATAGATCAATTACACGGACAATCAAAAGGATTCCGTTACATTACGTTCAATAGGGAAAAAAGTTTCAAATGCATTTTAATCGTTTGAAATTAAAAATATATAATTATTGCATAATTTTGTCGAGTCATTTCAAATGTTATGAAAGTCAGATGCATAGATCATTTACAGGGACAATCAAAAGTATTCCATTACATTACGGTCAATGGGGGAAAAGTTTCAAATGCATTTTAATCGTTTGAAATTTAAAAATATAATTATTACATAATTTTGTCGAGTCATTTCAAATGTTATGAAAGTCGGATGCATAGATCATTTACAGGGACAATCAAAAGTATTCCATTACATTACGGTCAATGGGGGAAAAGTTTCAAATGCATTTTAGTGCTATTACACTCATTCGAACATAATAGAATTGGCATGAATCTATAAAATATATACTAAAATATGCATTCTGTACAATCTGTGATGCAAAGAATTTTTATTATTAAATTACAGGGCCACACAAAAGTATTCCACTACATAATGCTATACGGGGAAACATTGTTTGGGACGTGTTTTAATTATATTCAACTATTTCACATTTTATGAATAAGATATACGTTGCTGAGGTGTAATAAAAATTACTTCCTGCATATTTACAGAAACGTAAAGATTTCAACTACTATACTGTATCCGGTGTAAGCGCTACTATATCAGCAAGATCTGAATATTTTTAAAACTTCGTTATCGTACGAACGCACCTCATTTGCTATGTTCACCTTCAATTTCCAACTTGTTTAGAGATGTTACCGACATTTGGAAGTTTCTGAAAGGCAAATTAAACCTCTTAAATTTTGAAATTTTATATCCTTTTTATTAAATCTTAAAAATAAAAAAATAAAATGTATGAAAAACAGAAACCTACATAGAATCCAGTTTGTGTGAAACAATTTTGTACTGTATTGTTCTTCAATTGACCACTAGCACGGGGCGGCGTTCGCAATGTTTCCCTAAAGTGTTGCTGTGTTTGATTGGCTTTTGATGAACGCTTGTGGGATAAATCGAGAAACTGGTTAGCTGTAATCCATCGGGATGTTTTTTGGCATCAGGAATGCTTATGGTCCATTCCCTTACGAATCTTGATATCCAATTAACAGCATGTTGAACATTTAAAAATTTGGAGAAATCAGTCAGTGACAGAGCTTCTGTCACTTCTAAGATGAGCTTCCTCATCAACATATTTATGTATCCTATTTTAAACGCTTATATGATTTCTAGGTCTATTGCCTGACTTGTCGAAGTTTCATTAGGAGGGAAAAAATACTATTATATTATTAAGCTTTTTGTCACTTGGGTAGCAGGCAGCGATGTAACTAAACAGCTGAATTTTTCGTTTGTGTCTCTTCATCTTTTCGTTGAACATTTTCAACCACCACAGCATAATTTCTTGGATCATCCAAGACTTGCTGTTGTTTCGGCAAACTACAGGAAGTTTCTTTATGTCTAAATTTCTGAAGCAATGTGGCTTAGCTGACTTTTCAATAACAACTGGTTTTTCGAAATTACCTTCCATATTGCAGCATAATATTATTAATCTTTCTTTAGAACGTCTACTACCTTTACAGGAATGATATTTAAATTTAAACTAAGATTCTTAAGTAGAACAGCACGAAAAAAAGACCTGTTTCGTCGCAGTTAAATACGTCTTTTGCTTCATACTCACTCAGAAGATGGTTTAAAGGTTTTTTCTAGGATTCAGCGATATCTGTAGACAATCAGCAGATTCATCACAAACAGTCCAGAAAATATTATTTTTCAAGCGAAATTTTCCTAACCAGCCGTTAGCAGCTTTAAAATCATTAATATCAAGTTATTTGGCAATTTATTCAATGCGCTTTCTTGCAAAATAAGCCCTGAAATCAGTGAATTTTTAGATCTGCAATTTCTAAACCATTCTTATAACATTTCATTAAATACTTCATTCCCAGTTTTGAGACATTCGATCTTGTTTTCTAGGTTTTTGCCTCTAAGATGTTTTTCAAAATGCAGTTCTTTATTCTTTAAAATTTCATTTATTTGCATTCTTCCGCATCCATATTTTTCTGCTAATTTCCATGCACTAATGCACTCTTTATTATCATTAACAACCTTCAATTTTTCACTGAGCGATGAAAATTTCTTTTTATATATTTTACTCATGTTCCATTTAGAAAACTTGAGACAAATAAATGACTGGCACGGGGGGAAATAGTTACCGCTTTTTTTCTGCATAGACAGGTTGGAACCATAGAGAAGAGATAGGAGTGAAGGGATCAACATGACCATATTAAATAAAGGTTTTAAAAATTGATGCTTTTTCACTGCCAATTTCAAAGTTATTGCCAATTGTGAAAAAAAAGTGTAAAAAAAATTTCAATATCCACATTATGCGTGTGAACTAGTGCAAAAACATAAACGAAGAAACAAAGTAACTCAAACTATATTTTAAATTTGTAAAATAAGTTTCTGACTTCAATTTAACGTATTTTAATTTGTTCATGTTACTTTCGTAATTGGTTTGCGTCACTGCGAGAATAAATACATGTATACACCGAGCTTCTCCGATATGACTCATACAGAAGTGTGTAGAAGGGGAGAGGGGAGGAAAAAGGCTGCACAGGGTCTGATTACTAACGGGGCACTCTCTCACAAGTAAAACATTATAGAAATTTTTGCTTTCTTTAAACACCTTTTTCATACATGATTACTGTCCTGAATAAGTAATTTTTTTCCTGGTGGGAGGGTGCCCCATTGATAATTGTTATGTTTAATTAAAAAAAAAAAATTTCTAACCATTTTTCCATTATAATTATAAAGTAGAGTAAATGCAAATATAATAAAGTAAAAAAAAAAAAAAAATGTTTTATCCCAATTAGTTTTCCCAGTTCTCTCCATAACCAATTAGCATGCATGTTTTTAAAATATGTTTGTTTACTTAAAACATGCTATTTATTTTCAAAGTGCTTTTATAAATTTAATGAAGTTTCATAAACTGTTTTGAATAAAAGATTTAAAGTATAACAGCTAAAGTTAAATTATGCAATATATTTATTAAAGCAAATGTAATTGCAAGTGTTACCTGCAACTTGCAGTGATGTGACAGGCTGTCAAATGTAAACAAATGATTGTTGCCACTGCTGGTTTAGAAACTCTGCAATGCTGGACTTGTAAATAATTAACTGTAGCTTTGACATGGTAAGTGGGTGTGTCCAGTTAAACTGGCTTTAGTTTTTGCATAACTTTTGTGTCTGACTGTAACTGTAATTAATCAAGTTGACTTTGACTTTAACTGTTTTCATTTTTGATAGTATTTAAAGGCCAAGCTGTTGGTGAGATAGGGTAGCACTAGCATGGCAGTAGTGATGGTAGCATCAATGGAATAGCACTTATGAGAATTGGTTTTTTTTTCCAGAGTTGGATGGAGATGAGTGTTTTTAAGAAAGTTTTTGTGTTTGTGTGCCTTAGAGGCGGATATGAGCTGTGCTCATTTTAGTTCATTTTTAACAAGTTTTTAATGCAATAGTTTAATTAACATAGTTTAAATAAAGAAATTTAGTTTGAAAATTTTTGAATATTTTTCTCTTGCCGTCATTCACCAACATATGGTCTCATCAACATAGAAATGATCCACGGCCTAACAGTGGTAGCAGATGTGCGTGCTTGTTGTTTTAATGGAATCAGCTACTTAAAGATATGTATATTGCTGCTAAATAGAAAATATATTGCTGCTGTTGTTATACATAATGCTGAAGATGGCAGATACTCCAACAATGTCCTTCCCAAAGTTGGGTCAAGATAATTTTAAGGCTTGGACATTTAATGTCAACATGCTACTGTGTAGCCAAGGTCTACATGAATTTATATCAACTGATTACAAATTAGAAGAAAAAGTAGATAGAGCTGGAAAGGTGATCGACGTAGAGAAAATTAAATTAAGATCGCAAAAAGCACTGGCGCTGATTTGTCTAAGTATGAACGAAGAAATTAAAAGCACAGTTTACCAAGCAAAAGATCCGTTTGAAGCATGGAAACTTCTGAAAGCTGCATACGAACCTTCGTCAAGAGCTAGAGTTGCCTCACTTAGAAGAAAATTTATGGAAATAAAATTTAATCAAGCAGAAACCATGAACTCTTATATTAATAGAGTGCTTGAAGCTGTAAAGGACTTAGAACAAGTTGGGAAGGTTGTGCCTGTTGATGAAGTTGCCTATCAAGTAATCGAAAATTTACCGCCCAGTTATGAAAATTTGATTATGCAGTTATATCAGTTGCCTGATAAGGATTTCACAGTTGATGGTATTCGTCCTTTACTACTGGCAGAGTATGACAGACAAGTTAATAAATTATCCGAGATGCCAAAATATTTAGAGAGTAAAGCCCTCGTATCTTCAAGTGGAAGTCCTCATGTCAAGCCTGAATCAAGGAGATGTTTTAAATGTGGATTACAAGGTCATCTAATGAGAGACTGTAAGAGATATATTCCGAACTTTTCTCGCAGAGGCAGCCGTCAGAAAGTAAAACAAGGATGTTGTTCCCCAGACTGAATCGAGAAGTGCCCATTTTGTAGCAGCCTTAGTCATCGAAGATGCCTGCACAGAATTTTTGTTGGACTCTGCGGCTACAGATTGTTTTTGCAGTGATAAAAATTTGTTTTCTAATTTTAGGTGTTTCAGTAGCAAGGCCAGCATTGCAAGAGGATCGGTCGAAATTAAAGGCGTTGGAGACATTTCTTTGGAGGTAAAATCAGGTGGTACTACAAAGCAGGTAACACTTACAAATGTTTACTATTCACCTTTAATGATTAGAAATTTAATTTCAATTAGAAGTTTGACAGAAATGAACTTTAATGTTGTTTTTGATAATACTTGTGCAGTTTTATATTTAAATAATGTGCAGTTTTTGAAAGTACCTTTGATAAATAAATTTTATTTATTGAAAGCACACTGTATTACCTCACATGAAGTAAACTTGGTAAATAGTAATAAATTGAAATTGTAGCATGAACGGTATGGGCACTTAAACGTTAAAAATTTAGTTCAATTTTCAAAAACCAATAATGTTGTGGGGTTGGATAAACTTAAGGAAGAAGCTTTAGTCTGTGACTCTTGCCATTTTGCCAAAAGCACAAAGCAGAGTTTTCCGGCTATAGATGAGATAAAGACAGGAAAAATTTTAGAATTATTACATCTTGATCTTTGGGGTCCTTCCCCTGAACCTTCCATGGGCAGAGCTCGGTACTTTTTGAGCATAATAGATGATTATTCTCATTATGCTTTTGTCTATATCCTTAAACATAAAAGCCAGGTTTTTAATTATTTTAAAGGTTTTAAAGCGTATGTGGAAAGGCAGATGGGTAAGAAAATTAAAAGATTAAGAACAGACTGTGGCGGTGAATTTTTATCGGATCATTTTAAGACTTATTTAGGAGAAGAAGGTATCAGACATGAGCGAACGGATGTATATTCACCCCAAAGTAATGGCATTGCCGAACGGTACAATCGTACATTAATGGAAGGGGTAAGATCTATGTTAATACAGGCAAAACTACCCCATGGTTTATGGGCGGAACTTGTGGAAATGCATAACTACCTGAGAAATAGATGTCCTCATGCAAAATTGGGAGGTAAGGCTCCATTAAATGTTTGGATGGGTAGACCATTTTCTGTTCGCCATTTAAAAGTAATAGGAAGCTTAGCTTTTGTGCATATACCCAAAAGGTACACTAATAAGTTAGAGGCTAGATCAAAAAAGGGCATATTAATTGGGTAATTAATATGCCCTCATTAATATTGGGCGTCAGGTACAAAGGGGTATAAAATTTGGTATCCGGGCACTACAAATGTTCAAGAAACTAAGCATGTTAAGATAGTAGAGGGGTGTTTTTATAATAGAGCTAAAATTAAAGAAAGAGAAAATGTTACTTTTAAATTAAATCCTAATGTTCAAGGTTCGAGGATCAAGAGGGCGAAACTGTTGTAAGTTCTGAGGGCTCTCCTCCAGTAAAATGGAAAAGGGTAGAAAAAGTTAGACAGAAAGGGGCATCAGCTGGTCAAATAGATGTTTATTATTATCCTGAGGATAAAGTTCGGCTAAGAAGTAAAAGGGAAATTGAGACTTACTGTAAAAATAAAGGTTTAGTTTTTCACCCTGAAAATTTTGTTTTTAAGCCTAGTTCGGAACGTCAGCCAGACAGCATTACAAATCCACAATTGCTCACTGATAACCAGGGTTGGCGAGTTTTTGCCGAAGGTGGAAAAAACCGCGGAAAAAACCTGGTAAAAACCGTCCCGGCAAAAATAGGTTTTTGCCAAAAAGGTGGCAAAAATAGACTGTCCATTTAATTTTTTTTCCCCCAGAAAGAGAAAAAATATTTCACAATAGAAGAAATAAACTGCATACTTAAAGAATCAATATTATTCTAAATTTATTTTAACTTTTAAGTTAAATAAGTATAATTATGCACTTTATGAAAGAATACTAACTTTTATAACAAGATTATAAATGAAATAAATTCCAATTTTTATATAAATGAATAGAAACTTCTTTATTCATGTTTATACAATTATTAATAATTTACCTAATAGAACTGTTGAGACTGAGTAAAGCATTTATGTTTATAGTTTATATATGTTAGAAATTTGAAGAAACAGTTACAGTAACCTAAATTTAATATAAAATTCTATTTAAAGCAGAAAACTATTAAATTTCAAATTTTTCAGCAATATCTTCCTCACAACCTAAATTTTGCTGTTTTAGCATGGCATAGGAGTAAACTAGTTTTGAAAGAGCATCTGTTGATAGCTTATTTTGAATCTTAGTTTGCACAAATGAAAAATTTGAGAACAACCTTTTAATAGCAGCACTACTTGCTGGCATATTTGAAGGTGTGCTACTAATGAACAGAAGTTTTTTGAAATTGCACAAGATTATACAATCCTTCTCCACCAATTACATGCACTGACACTATTAATCACTTCTGCAAAATATGAGATAGAAAAGGGTTTTTCTTTGAGCTTAAAATTAATAATATAAGATATAAAATCAGGATTGATTTTAGATAACCATGCTTTACAGCTTTCTTTTTGTTCATAATTTAGAAGTTCATCTCTGTACTTTCGATGTAACAAATACGCTACAA
The DNA here is from genome assembly GCA_964019185.1 of Maratus speculifer. Taxonomy (NCBI): domain Eukaryota; kingdom Metazoa; phylum Arthropoda; class Arachnida; order Araneae; family Salticidae; genus Maratus; species Maratus speculifer. Next base: position 136,842,831 of record OZ025293.1, on the reverse strand, counting down.
GATGACATGGCAAAATCGCTTGTTCAAATATTATTTTTTAGTTTTGAAAAATGTGGTTTTAACTCTTCATTTTTCAAAAGATTTAGCCATACATGACAAGCATCTGCTATGGTGGGGGAAGGGGGAATATAATACAAAAAGATAAAGAGACAACAGGCTACTTACTGAAAGTAAATCTAAATAATTTAACATTTTGTTCCTTTTTTGGAGAGTAAAAGTGACAGAAAAAAAATCTTCCTAATAAGCCATAAGTTTTTCAATTTATAATTTTCAATTTAATTTACTTATTTTATCTTTAACAAACTAGTTTCATCAGATAAATACAGTAAAACCTCCGAAGAGCGGTCACCAATCGGACTGTGCAAAAGTGGCTGCTTGTTAGAGGTGACCGGTATATGGAGGTTTTGCTTCAACTGATTAGAAGAATAACAAAAACTATTTATTTCTATAAAATACTTCAAAAAATGTATAATTCAAGCGAAATTTTTCTAACCAGCCGTTTGAATCTTTGAAATCATTAATACCAAGTTGCTTGTCAATTTTCAATGTTTTTTTTTTTTTTTTTTTTTTTTTTTTTCTTTTTGAAAAATGGGTCTTGAAATCGGTAAATTTTTAGATCTGCAATTTCTAAACTATTCTAATAGCATTTCATTAATTACTTCATTCCCAGTTTTGCGACATTTGACATTATTTTCTAGGCTTTCGCCTCCAAGATGTTTCTCAATGTGCACTTCTTTATTCTTTAAAATTTCATTTATTTACGCTCTTCCGCATCCACATTTTTCTGCTAATTTCCGTGCTCTAATGCCCATCTTACTATCATCAATAACCTTCAATTTTTCACTGAGTGATAAAAATTTCTTTTTATAAATTTTACTCATGTTCGATTTAGAAAACTAGAGACAAATGGCTGGCGAAGGCAGAAATAGTTACCACATTTTTTCTCTGCGTAGATAGGGAGGAACCATATAAAAAAGATAGGGGGTGAGGGCATCAACATGACCGTATTAAATAAAGGTTTTCAAATTTGATGCGTTTTCACTGCCAATCTCAAAATTATTGCCAGTTGTGAAAAAATAAAATGTAAAAAAATATTGAATATCCACATTCAAGGGCGTGGGAAGCGAAAATGTGCCCGGGGCAAAGTGTCAATTTGGCGCCCCATCTCCCCCAACTTTTTCTTGTAACAACCCAAAAATGATGCTGGTAGTATAAATTTCCGCGCCCGGACAAACCGCCCATTTCGCACGGCGCTGTCCACATTGTACGTGTGAACTAGTGCAAAAATATAAACGAAGAAACAAAGTTAACTCTCAAACTATATTTTAAATTAGTGAAAGAAGTTTCTCACTTCAATTTAACGTACTTTAATTTGTTTATTTTACTTTCGCAATTGGTTTGCGTCACTGCGAGAATAAATACACGTGTACACAGAGTTTCTCCAATACCACTTCACAGAAGTGTGTACTGGGGGGGAAAAAGGCGAGCACACTATTGGATGAAATAAAAAGTGCTCTTCACTATAATTGTAGCAGCAATGGCGAGAGGGGGGGAGGACAAAACAGGTGTCTAAAACAAAGGATTTTTTTTAAATGTCGCAATTTGCAATGGTTTCGGCTTCTTTTGGTGGCCGTATCGGAGTGGATTTCCCTGGCCGTGGCCGGTTTTCAGAGGTGACGGTATTCGGAGGTTCGATCTAATATTATTTCAATACGATTCATTCCGTTCTATGAAAAAGTGGCCGGTTGTTAGAGGTGACCGCTCTTCAGAGGTGGCCGTTAATGGAGGTTTTACTGTAGCTATAAAATAGTACCAAAGACTTAGATATTTACATTTCTTATGTCTCATGACATAAAACAAAAATAACAAAATTGTATAAAATCTTTTGATAATTAAAAATATATATACATATTAATGACTGATAAAATACTTTACTTACAGGGGTCTGTCTAGACTTTTCTCACAGGGTCCTGCTTTTGTTAAATTGGGAAGTTTTTCTTGTCTTTGTGAAAATTCTAGACATAGTTTTGTGAATTTTAAATTATTAGTGTTTTCAGGTTCTACCCTTCACATATAAAGAAACTAAGTAATATATTTTTTGGTGAGTTCAATTGTTTATTAACAGGGCAGATTTTATTTTTAATTGATTAAATTTGTGAAAAGTTCAATTTGAAGGTGAAACGTCTAGAGACAAATAATTTTATGAAGGGTCTTATTTGAGGTTAAAGAATTTTGTGAAGGATCCTATTTTAAAATAAATTATTTTATGAAGAGTCCTTTAAAGGACCTAAAATTTTCTTAAACATATCCCTGACTTAAGGAGAAACAATTAGGTATGTAATTTTTTATTTTGTTCTTAAATTCTTAAGTAAGAATGAATCCCACCTATTTTTTAAAGATTTAAATTATTTAATATTAATTAGCAAATTAAATTAAAATATTAAATAGTACACTGTTAAATTTAATTGTTTATACCATTATTATTCTTATTAGCATGCAGATTTTACTACACATTAAAGACAAATAGGTTTTTTCCATTTTTGCCGGTTTTTTCCATTTTTTCCCTGTTTTTTTCCAGTTTTTGCCACTGTCCTGGCAAAAATACCTTTTTGCCGGCAAAAATGCCAACCCTGCTGATAACTTAGAAAATAATGATGAAAATTCAGAGTCGGATGCTGAGGCACATTGTATAGAAATAAAAATTCCCATCAATTATAAAGAGTCCCAGGAAATGCCAGAAAAGGGGAAATGGGTAGATGCTATGAAAATTGAACTACAAACCCTTAATGATAGAGATGTTTATGAATTAGTCCTGCGTCCTGAAAAGAGTAAAGTTTTAGGGGCAAAATGGGTTTATACTGTTAAAAAGGATGCACAGGGAAAAATTAAAAATTTTAAAGCTCGCTATGTAGCTAAAGGATTCAGACAGGTAGAGGGGATAAATTACTTTGACACTTTTTCACCAGTCGTTTCATTCTCATTAGTACGATTTTTCTTTGTAACTCTAGTTGTTTTGAAGGGTTGGATTTGTGAGCATTTAGATATAAAGGGGGCATATTTATATGCTAAATTGACTGAATTAATTTATGTCGAACAGCCTGAGGGTTTTATTGAGAAAGGGAAAGAAAATTTTGTTTGGAGATTAAAGAGAGCCCTTTATGGGTTACACCAGGCAGGAAGAGAATGGTTTCTGGAGTTAAATAACACATTTGCTGAGTTAGGTTTTAATAAAATAGAGGATTGTAATTGTATCTATACCTTTAAATCAAAATTAATAGTATTGGTTTATGTTGACGACTTTGCAATTTTTGCAGAAAACAGAACAGTGTTGGAGGAAGTTATAAAATTAATAAGGTCTAAATTTGAATTAAAAATGTTGGGAACAATTAGACATTTTTTAGGGGTAAATTTTGAAGAAATAAATGGCGAGTATTTCATGCATCAAAGAGACTACATTGAAAAACTAGCACAAATTTTTAAAGTGCCAAAAATAAATTGTAAATTGCCCTTAACCCCAGGAGTAATGCTGAATACAGCAAATACTGATGAAAAAGCAGAAAATGTTCCCTATCAACAGTTAATAGGATGTTTGTTATTCCTTGCCTCCAGATCATGTCCTGATATTCAGTTTGCTGTAATAGCTCTGGCCCAATTTTCAAGTAATCCATCTTATACTCATTGGAAATATTTAAATCAGGTTTTGCAATATGTCATAAATACAAAAGATTTGGCAATGAAGTTATCCAGGATATCAAACTGTAATTTAAATATTTATACAGATGCTAGTTGGGCTTCAGATATTGTTGATAGAAAATCAGTAAGTGGTTATGTTATATTTGTAGATGAAGTACCAATTATCTGGAGTTCCACTAAGCAAAAATGTACAGCTTTCTCAAGCATGGAGGCTGAATACAGTTCTTTATCTGATTGTGTAAAAGAACTATGTTGGTTATTAAGGATAATAGAGAACTTTCTTTTCTTGAATTTAATGCCAAATAAACCTGTCATTCATTGTGATAATCAAAGTACAATTAGTTTTTCAAAGAATCATATAGAAAATAGTAGGACAAAGTATATTAATACAAGGTTTTATTTTGTAAAAGAAAATTTAGAGAAATTCAATTTAAAATATGTTTCTGGTAATGTAAATGTAGCAGATATTTTCACTAAGGCATTGCCAGGTGATAAGTTTTCTTTTTATAAGAATTGGCTATTTGGTTGAGGAGAGATTCTGGGAAAAGGGGGCCATGTGTTATGTTTAATTAAAAAAAAAATTTTCTAACCATTTTTCCATTATAATTATAAAGTAGAGTAAATGCAAATATAATAAAGTAGAAAAAAGAAATGTTTTATCCCAATTAGTTTTCCCAGTTCTCTCCATAACCAATTAGCATGCATGTTTTTAAAATATGTTTGTTTACTTAAAACATGCTATTTATTTTCAAAGTGCTTTTATAAATTTAATGAAGTTTCATAAACTGTTTTGAATAAAAGATTTAAAGTATAACAGCTAAAGTTTCCTAAAGATAAATTATGCAATATATTTATTAAAGCAAATGTAATTGCAAGTGTTACCTGCAACTTGCAGTGATGTGACAGGTTGTCAAATGTAAACAAATGATTGTTGCCACTGCTGGTTTAGAAACTCTGCAATGCTGGACATGTAAATAATTAACTGTAGCTTTGACATGGTAAGTGGGTGTGTCCAGTTAAACTGGCTTTAGTTTTTGCATAACTTTTGTGTCTGACTGTAACTGTAATTAATCAAGTTGACTTTGACTTTAACTGTTTTCATTTTTGATAGTATTTAAAGGCCAAGCTGTTGGTGAGATAGGGTAGCACTAGCACGGCAGTAGTGATGGTAGCATCAATGGAATAGCACTTATGAGAATTGGTTTTTTTTTTCCAGAGTTGGATGGAGATGAGTGTTTTTAAGAAAGTTTTTGTGTTTGTGTGCCTTAGAGGCGGATATGAGCTGTGCTCATTTTAGTTCATTTTTAACAAGTTTTTAATGCAATAGTTTAATTAACATAGTTTAAATAAAGAAATTTAGTTTGAAAATTTTTGAATATTTTTCTCTTGCCATGATTCACCAACATATGGTCTCATCAACATACAAAAGATCCACGGCCTAACAATAATCAGGCTCTGGGCGGGCACACCATTGGGCAAAAAAGTGTTCCTCATAAGCAGCAGCCGAGAGAGGGGGAAGGGGAGAGCAGGCTCAATAGCATGATGCCCTACGTAAACAAAACAGGTGTCTAAAACAAAGGATTTTTTTTAAATGTCGCAATTTACAATGCTCTCGACTTCTTTCGGTAGCCGTGTCGGAGGGAATTTCCCTGGCCACGGCCGGTTTTCAGAGGTGACGGTATTCGGAGGTTCGATTTAATATTCTAATATGATTCGTTCAGTTCTATGAAAAAATGGCCAGTTGTTAGAGGTGACCGCTCTTCAGAGGTGACCATTAATGGAGGTTTTACTGTAATACAAAAACACAAACTAATTTTTTTAATACTGACAGTTATTGATGATATATTTTTAAAGAATGAAAATAAAAATAATTCTGATTTTATTTATATATCTAAATAAAATAAGAATTATTATTAAAAATCTTTGCAAAAACACAATAAGAGGATTATATTAATGCTCTGGAACAGAACATAAATGTTGACTGTTGTGTCCTGAATGTGAAAGCAAAACATGAAATAAACAAAGTACATAGGTTGACTTACTGATTTAGTTTTAAAAAATAATTAAATAATTACTAATTTAATTACACAAAAAAAAACTAGGGAAATGGGACAAGATCTGCTCCCACATTCAACATGTGTATTATTTCGATGGTGATTTAAGTTGTTGCACACTATTAAATGATGATGCATACGATGAATTATTTATGATGAATTTAACAATGATAATTTGGGTTGTTGCTTTTATTTCACACCTGTACCCCACAAAATTTATTTATCTTTGCCACCTGCCAGGTGGATATATTCTAATTTGCACATCACTGGAAGAAAGAACTGATGACTTATATATTGCATGTGCAATTTTTCATTTTCTTTTGCAGACAACAATGGATGAATCACTATACAGAATTACTATTTTTTTTAAAAGGCTGCTTATTTTGAAGAGGCACACTTCGTATAACTCGTACACAAACAGAGATCACTGCGAAACACCCGCACACATCAGCTGGGGGTGACTATCGTAGGAGATATTCACTGCAGCACTCGTTGATTTCTGCTGCACCTTGTTTTCAGTATGGGAACCGGTGTATGCATTTTCGACGGAGAGAGCAGGTGAAGACAGGGGCATGAATTCCATTTCGGCTGACCGTGGCAGGCGATACAAATAACAGTTACATTCTCTACCGGGGCATGCAGAGGAGAAAATAGAAGAAATGAAGATGCATCACATCCGCAGGAAAGTGGCAGTTGATTGTACCTCCCCCATATATATATATTTTTAATGTGGGGAAAAATGAAAAGGTCAGACGTCACCAGAGATTCTTGTTGGGTCGTTTTGTAGTAGCAGATATTTTGTTAGAACACTTAGAAGAAACGAAATAAAGTATAGTAGTTCAGGTCGAGATGCGAAGATAGCGAAAAAACCCCACAATGATTGTTAAGTCACCTTTTATTTAAACATGTAGTAATAGGGGGGGTACACTTATAATGATCGGAGAAAATCTCCGAACAGAGATTTACAACTTATTCGGTCAAGAGCAGCGAGTCAAGTGAAGTCGTACATAGAAACAAACCGCCACTTTTGGCGTGAAAGAAAATCGCCAACATACACAAGTTCGCCCATGCACAATGGATAGTATACGCCAAATTACAGTTAAAATGCAGCCGGCATGATCAGAATTCAATTTGGCTGCCCAGCTGGGATGGGGAAAGGATATGGTTGCCAATAGATAAATGTTACACGTGTTGTTATGTCTAAGCAAAGAAGCACATAGAAGGGTCACCAGATTTTAATGTGCAGATGTTAAATTCTTTTTAGGATTATGTCAAGAAAGGAAAAAGCAGCGTAAGCATAAATTTTAACTGCAATACAGAGAGGATCTCTTTATAAGGTAATGAAGAATTGATTCGATCAGAATTAGCCGACATCTGGAAATTGTTTTGAACGGTTGATTAAAAATGTAGGTGTATTTCTCACAGATAATCTTGGGCAGCTGCAGATTTTCGGTTAGAGAAATAATAAGCAAGGAAAATGGAAAAGAAATGAAGGACAATTTAAAACTAATTTTGACTTGAAAAGGGAAGGGGGGTACAAAGGAATAATTTAAGAAAATAACCAATATATAACGAAATAATCGTTATAGGATCTTTTACAGTATTTGGAATTATGCTGCATCATTTTTCTAACAGGCTAATAACCACCTTCTTTTTTATTTTTTCCCAATTCAAATAAAGCCAGGTATTTTTGTAAATGTAAGAAATTAATAACTTAAAAAAAATCATCAAATTATGTTTACCTGTCTTGAAAATAACTGGAAGATTAACAGCCAAGAATAACCTGGCATATTCTGTGAAATTTTTGCTATTCAATTTATTTCAGGGTTATTTAGTTTAAATCAAGTGTTTTTTTAAACCATGTTTTTTTCCCTTAATGTTTTCGTTTATTTTACACATTATTGGAAAATGCAAAATTTAAGTTAGGCAGAAGCTACAAGCAAATCTTTAGAAAAGTGATGAATTGATAAATTTGTAAAGTGTCTATGTCATATTTTTAATCAATCCAACTTTTTTTAAAAGCTATAAGTCTGCATGACAGAATAACTATTTTTTTTTCATTATCTGGGGGAAAAAAGCAACTTGTTAGTTTTCCTTTCTGTATTTTTTGAAATAGTTATGAGGGGGAGTTGGAAAATAGTTTCCCCTGGCGATTGTGGACAAACATGTGTATGAAAAACAAAAAATAAAATGAAACATTAAAGGTAAGACATAACTTTATATTTCTACATAAGTTCCAAGTCAGATGATATTTTCAAAAAGCACTCCATGGGGGGGGGGGGGAAGGGGGGGAATTCATTCTGGCTTTGGTAGAGGTGGAAAGAAAATTAATTTTGAATTTGTGGTCAAAGTAGGAAGAGAGAGTGGTTGTCTGCATGAATGGGTACATGGAATATCAGGAGCAGAAATCAATAACTGCCATGTGGAATTTTATCAGCTGATGATGTTGAAACAAATGGTGTAGTGATGATGCTGTCAATTCAGTGAAGGGCATCAGCAGATGTTGGACAGAATGAGACCTGGAAGAATGTGTATGGCCTCAACAATAAAAGGCAATGCTTAACTACAGCTTTGGAAGCAATACTATTTCTATACAAGTAATTCAACACTTCTTTCATATGTAGAGTCCTGTTTTTTTTTCTTGGAGTGCTTTTTTGAAGCTTATGAAATGTTTGACAAATGTCTCAACTCACTGGGAACTCATGTAAAATAGTTACGTCTTATCATTAATGTTTTATTATATTTTTTGTCTTTCATTCACACATCTGTCTACAATCGTTAGAGGAAACTTATTTTCTGACTCCCCCTCGCCTCCCTTCCCCGGACAGATTCAAGCTAAAAATGCACTTTTCCTACTTAGATTACCTAATTAAGATTTACTAAGAATTATATCATGCCTCAAAGCTTCAAAAATGACATAATTATAAGTAATTCTCACCATTGGCTTCTCTTTGTTTTGTATGCCAAAAATTGGCTGTGAGTTTTCTTCACTTTATGGACTATTGGGTTTATTAAGCCTTTTTTTTTGAACTCCTACTTTGGGATTGGAGGTTCTTGTATCATGATTTTATTCTGGTACCAGTAGGGTTGGCATGGTTTAACCAGCTGTTTTTTTTTTTTTTTTTTTTTTTTTCCAAAAAGGCTAACCTTTTTTCTTTTCTTTTTTTTTTTTTTCTTACAACAAATCTGATATAATATTTTTTCATTTTTGTAATTTAAATGTTTCAATTATTGGATATAAATAATTTTAACTATCTTATCTCAGTGTATACACATAAGACTTAATGAGTTTTTGTATGTAAGAATACAAATTACATGTGTTAATCAACATGTCATAAGCTCTAAAGAGGAAACTTAAAACATGTGAATTTTTAACAAAGGTAAATAGAATTAAAAATATTCAATATTTAGAATAAAATACTTTTCATTGGGAAAATGTGAAGCAAAATTAATAACACAAAATGACTAAGATTTAAGTCAAATTCTAAAAGAAAATTTTCTTTGTCAGGGAGTTTGTTTTAAGAATAAACAAGAAAAATCATGCATTAAGCATAGATTATGAAACACTTTGCAACACTTCCTGAAATATTTCACAAAACTTCATTATTTAGATAAATAAGGTGTTACTGTCCATAGCCAAATATGCATTTCGATACTTTTCCACAGACCTGTATTTGATCTGCCGGTTGATATATATATATATATATATATATATATATATATATATATATATATATATATATATATATATATATATATATATATATATATATATTCAAGGCTGCCAACTACTACGCCTACGGCGTAGTTACTCCACTTTAGCTTCTAAATTACGCATTATGCTACGTGAACTTCAAATTACGCTTTTCCTCTTTTGTTTACTATCAGTGCGCTGCAGTTGCGCAATCCTTAAATGCCGCTGCCAGTTACGGAGGAAGCAGCTTTGAAATTCCCTTTTCCTCCTTGATAACGAAACGCGGTCATATCCCCTGAATCGTAACATCTGATGCAAACTGCGTGCGCACATTAATACAGCGCTGTGATTTGGTTACCTGTGTTAAGATCTTTCCTGTCTCTAGCGGTAGCCGTACTTTTCTTGTGTTTTGATTTTGTATGGGATCATTTCGGGCTAAAGTCAAGCTATGTTTTCAGAAGTTATATTATATGGCATATGACATCATTTTGAATAATTAATCCTGTTCACTTCTTTTATTTCTCTGTCAAAATGAGTGACTGAGATATCGAAAAAAAGAAAAGTACTTATGATCAAAAGTTCTGATCAGAGTTGGCTAAAGTCCGATTCGGTGAAGTAGCTTTTTTTTGCATGCTTCAGATAAATCTTGATATGAAGCATTCTGCATTACTTGCGAAAATACTTTTCACTTTAATCACGGGGAAAATTTTATTGCTCGCGTCATATAAAGTCAAACAGACATATCAAGAACAAAGAACGAAAATGAAAGTTGAAAAAATGCCGGGCACTTTCTTTGTCAAAAGCAATGTGTCGATAAGTATTAGCACAGCAGAGATGCTTTTTTCGTTATTTCTTATTGAACATAACGTGCCATTAAATGCAACTGATCATGCAGGTTATCTCTTTAAAGCGATGTTCCCAGATTCCAAAATCGTCAAGCACAATGCTAGCGCGCGAACCAAAACGACAGCCATTTTAAAATGTATGGCAAATAAAACCTGCTCTGACATAATAACTATTTTTAAAAAGTATGCCATTTTCACTTTTAACTGGTGGTAGCACTGACCAAAATGCTGTTAAACTAATTTTCATGATGAATTCCCATGAAATAAAAGGCAAGTTTTATATTTTGATTTGTAAAATTTCTTCTATTTTAATATGTATGATAGTTAAATCAATGTATTTTTAAAAAAGTGTTTTTTATAATATTACAAACTCTTTTAACCTTTCGGGGTCGAATGCGGTAACACAACTTGACTACACTTGATTTCTTAAAGCTACACATTTTCGATGTTCAAACTACACATTTTTACTCACAGAGGTTGGCAGCCCTGTATATATATATGTAATGTCTTCGGGTGTCGTAGTCGTGGCATAATAAGCTGGACTCGGGAGCCTCTTGTTGGTTCGAAACCCTTTTATTTGGCCGTTAATCATACAGAAGGGATTCGCGAGTCGGGTTGGAGGTCGCCCGAGCCGTTTACGTAGATTATGGAGCATTTACATGGGGGTAGGTTCTCCAGTCATCTCAAAGCTGCAAAGTCTCTCGTTTTTCGCGCGTGTTCTGGGTAATATCTTAGGGATTGTCATATTTTCCAGTAGAGGGCACAGTTGTGAATTAGGGAGGAACATTTAATTTAATTGGTTCGTTAGATTTTGATTGATAAGTGGTCAAAGCCCGCACAATTCCCAGGTACGTGACGTATGAGGCCCTAACCACAAATTGCTGCAAAAATCCCTTAGATCATCAATTTTAATCTTAAGGAGCATCCAAAAATGATCTCTGAAAGTAATAAATGTTAGGCTGGGAAAGAAAGTTACCAGGGGCAAAATAGCTTTAAGCTTAAGAATTAAAGTTAAAAATATTAATTGGGACTTTAAATTTTTTAATTCAATTTTAATTTTAAGTTTAAATTTCAAAAAAGGGTCTAGTTTTTATCCTTTCATATCCCCCACTCCAAGTTGAGGTCCACCGGATTTGCCTGCAAATCTGGTAGGACTCCCTAGGAAAATGGTGAAGACAAAATTGGATAAGAAATTTCTCATGCAAAGCTAGAGATTAAGGTTAATGTTAAATCTAAATTAAATGTAATGTTAAAGGAAAGTTTTCTAAGATGTGAGGACTGAATATTTCTGCTGGAAAAATATTGAAATTTTAAATTTTGAGGAAAAAACTTTATGATTTTAAGTTTTTATGCTAAAAAATTTGGGTTATGGCTCTCGAGACGACCTGACCGAACTTTACATAGGAATGTAAAGCATATTATATGACAGAAAATATAAAAATATAAACATGAGAAAAGCTGAAAAAAATACAGTAAATACAGTAGAAGATCTATATAACGCAAACCTAAAAACGCAAGATTGTGCGTTATATAGAATTTTGCATTATATGGATCACATATCACGCATCATCAAATTTACCTCATAAATATAGACAAATATGTCTGAAACACATCAAAATACATTAGAATTACCTTTATACTGCATTCCTTATCCATATTATAAATTTTTCTATTATTGCAATCGTTCAACATTTTGTTAAATATACGTTTTAAAAATGGTCCAGATACACCTGGACCCAATTTATTCATTATATTGCTCATTTTCAAAAACATTTATTGTAATAATAATTTTTTTCCTTTAAAAGTTCTAAATTAAGGAGGTAAAATTGTACTAATGCATTAAATTTAGTTTTCAGACAGTAGCAGTTTTTACAGTCTTAAAATTCAGGTGCTCCTTCATGGCAAAATTCATTGTTTACATCTGAAAGGTTGTGCGTTATATGGAGAATTGCGTTATATGGAATTGCGTTATAAAGATCTTCTACTGTATATGGAAAAACACAATAATAAAATAATTTGTTATAGTGACCATATTTTCTTGCTTGGAAGTCCTGTGGTCAACAAGTTTGTGCTTTTTTAGTTAGTCTTTAAGCACCTATTTCAGATTTTTATGAAAAGTTAAATAGTCAAACTATAAATTTATGCACAAATATAGTGAAAATGGCACATAAACATAGGAAAACTTAATGGAAATTACACACAAACATAAGAAAGCTTTAAAAAAAATTTCTTTTCCATAATATTTGAAAATATTGTAAAAGGACAATGATACAGGTAATATAAAAAATTACTAAATATAAAAATACACTGATATATGATTAACGGGGAAAATATATGTTCTATGCACAAAATATTCAAATTATAGCAATATTGGTAAATATGAAAAATTTGAAAGGTTCCTTTACTTATTTTGGAAATGTGAAAAATATTAAAAATATATTGCCATATAAAATTGATAAAAATAAAAGAAGAGCTAAATATTAAATACCATAAAAAATATTAAAATAAATATGAAAATAACGAAAAAGTAAAATATAAAAGTCTATTTACATTGAAAACTACTTACAAGGTAAGTAGAATTTATCCTAAACCATTAAAGGTTTTAGCAGATCCTAGAAGATGTAGATGCCATTTACCTATAAGTAAGGGTATTTATTATTTTGCAGACTGAGATAGGCTTTACTCAGTGGCATTGATAAACCCAAGTTACCACTTCATAAACTACATCCACATCTCACTGATAGCTCATAAAAATTTCCTGAGTAAAAAAAATAATTTCTAAGAGCATTTTTCCTTACAAAGGCCAGAACGCTCTTAGTTTTCCTTACGAATATTTATGCAAATAGCAAAATTCTTTAAATTTTAAGGTTTTTACTACTGCAAAGGGAAAAACTTAATGAAATAAGAAATAAAAAATAATAAAGTTAAACAAAGAAAAAATAATTAACTCTGATTCAAAACAAATAGGCCAATGATCTAATATTTAAAGCACATGGGCAACTTATTGACATTTTTGTTGTTATTAATGGATCCTTTTATTTTCATTGTTTGCCCGAGTATATCCTATCAACAGTTGCCACATTTGCTGAGATGGTAAGTCATTGAATCCTTTTTGTCTGCAGAGGGTTGTTTTCTGGTTGAATTTAATAAATAAAAAAAAAAAAAAATGTTTTAAAGATTTAATGGGCTGGAACCATGGTCATCTTTAAAAACTTAATAGGTAATGTTAGACATTAGTGGACGTACCACGGTTAAAGTGGGGTTACCACGGTCATGTCTAACCCAATGGTTGAACTGTTGGACAATATTTTAAAAATGTTTTTAAAAATTGACAGGGGTGAAATACCTGTTCAAATATTTTTTAATGAAATGGGAAGGGGAAGTTCTTAAAAATGGTTGGGGTAGCCAACTCACTTGGTAATGGATAGGGAAGGAACATAATATATTTTTTAAAACAATACTGTGTAAACATATTAAATTAAAAACAGAAATATTAAAATATATCATAATGTAAAATGTAATATTTGGCTATACAAAAATCTAAATTTAGTAATAAATTGTACAAAATTCTATATATGAAAAGAAAAACTTGAAAAAACGAATTGAGGTTGTCTTTTATGAAAAAATAAAAATACTTACATACACAAAAAGGTTTGAAATATGGAGTAACATAACACATAAACTGACACAAATATCTATTTACAAATAGGTGGAAACTTGAATGTGCTCATCTGAATTTATAAAAATGGAATTAATAAAATAGGACTCTAAATATGTGCAAAACAGGACACTAAATGTTGGACATCATCAAATTGCATGTGTATTATTGATAATATTTAGTTCAAAAACATAAAAAACAATTGTCTTTATTTTTTGGTGATCGCACTTATGCTTCATCGGATGAACAAGAAAACAAAAATACTGTCACATTAACTTATCTCTATTTGAATGCGCATGTAAAATATCAATCACAAAAATTTTCTAAAATGTTAATAATAAACTTTAAATTCCCTAGAAGGAAAAAATATAGCTAGTCAAAATCTTAAAATAATAAATATGATTTTTGTTAAAATCTTTAAAATCCCTTTAATACCGTAACATCATTTTAAATAAACTAAAACTCCTTGAACGCAGTCAAAATTTTAAAATTTTCGCTCGGATCACAGTATTTTTTTTTCTTTTCGTCATTAAATACCTTTCATTCACACAAATACTTCCATACTTTGGTACTTTCGGCAATAACACATTCATAGTCAACATAAGATAAAAAATAAAAATATTGTTTCGTGTAAAATAAAACTTTTAACGAGAGTATTTTATAAAATAAATGATGGAAATGAGGAATCTGCATTTTTACTAATGTTAGTAAAAAAGGTAAAAAGGTTTAAGGGAAAATAAACACATATCCTGCACAATAAAACTTTTTTTTTCTTCTTCAAATTTATCTGTACTTTTAAATTGAAAAAAACATCCTGCACTAAAAAGAAACATACCTGTCAATTACATTATCCAACTACTTTTTTTTTTTTTTTTAAAGAAAGGAAAATTTATATTTACAAACAATTAAATTGCTATCTTTTTTTTTTTTTTTTCATTTCAAATAATTTTCAACGATAAATAATTAAATAAAAAATTCTAGTGCTTGATCATAATTTGTCCGCTAAAAAAATAAAAATAAATTTCCACATCCAACTCTTGAGTGAATCATTGATACGGAGATGCACAGAACGGAGATCTTCTCGACCTTTGCTCTCTTTAAACCATATGGTCGTAAATCTGACCCACTTCCGCGAAATAAAGTTCGGACCATTCTGCGATTCTTCTTGGAGAAGAGAAAAAAAATACATCACTTGAGATTGTCCATTTTCGCTTTGATTGTTAAAGAATCTCTTCTTAATATCTGCGGTTTTGCATGCAGTTGAGTAGAGGAAAAAATCCAAATGAATTAGTTCATAAGTTAGTACGTATAAATAATAGATCACAACTGATTAAATGCTTTTTCTTCTTTTCACGATTGTCCGAAAATTATTCGGAACGTCGATAGCATCTAGATAACCACATTTATTTCACATAGATACGTACGATTTTTGTTTCATTGCGATGTTGTGAACTCTACGACTCGCGATTTTCCCCTTAATAGTCGTAGTCTTAAGTGGTAAGGCAGAGGGAATGGTTCTTCACGCGCACTTTATCCTGCACGACTTTTAATAATGTAACGTCTTCGGGTGTCGTAGTCGTGGCATAATAAGCTGGACTCGGGAGCCTCTTGTTGGTTCGAAACCCTTTTATTTGGCCGTTCATCATACAGAAGGGATTCGCGAGTCGGGTCGGAGGTCGCCCGAGCCGTTTACGTAGATTATGGAGCATTTACATGGGGGTAGGTTCTCCAGTCATCTCAAAGCTGCAAAGTCTCTCGTTTTTCGCGCGTGTTCTGGGTAATATCTTAGGGATTGTCATATTTTCCAGCAGAGGGCACAGTTGTGAATTAGGGAGGAACATTTAATTGGTTCGTTAGATTTTGATTGATAAGTGGTCAAAGCCCGCACAATTCCCAGGTACGTGACGTATGAGGCCCTAACCACAAATTGCTGCAAAAATTCCTTAGATCATCAATTTTAATCTTAAGGAGCATCCAAAAATGATCTCTGAAAGTAATAAATGTTAGGCTGGGAAAGAAAGTTACCAGGGGCAAAATAGCTTTAAGCTTAAGAATTAAAGTTAAAAATATTAATTGGGACTTTAAATTTTTTAATTCAATTTTAATTTTAAGTTTAAATTTCAAAAAAGAGTCTAGTTTTTATCCTTTCATATATATATATATATATACATATATATATATATGAGAAATTTAGTTTAGCAAGAAAATGCCAAGCAGGTTGAAATTTCTCTTTCAGCAATTTATACTAATAGATGAAAACATACTTAAGACTTGAATACTTTTTTCAGCCCTGTAGTTTACCTAGTACCTTTATTACATGACAGTATATAGCTAAAATGTATTTTAAACTAACACTGTTAAAAATAATGAAATCACATTCTGAGAAATTATCATTCATAGGCATCCATATATCAAATTCTTTGCGTGGCCCTGTATATCTATTATTTATATTCTACAAATATTTTTTACTTAACTGAATTTAGTTCAGTGTAAAAAATGCATAACTTATTTAAAAAACACCTTTAAGTAATTTACAGTCATATTCAGTAATGTTTGCAAGCTCTTTTGTGTAACCCTGTACATATATCAAATATAGCATTTATACATACCATATAATGTGCATAGATTTTAGTGAAACTTAAAAGCGCATATCATAATTTAAATGCATTTTATCCATCTATCAGACATCATCGGATACATATACAGTACTTCAGAAAGAATATACAATTTGAAATCTTTTGTGCATCCCTGTAAATACTCTGCACTTTGTATTATACATGACTATATTTAACTTATATTAAGCCTCAACAATGTATATAAATTTTATTATTCATAAAATAGTTTAATATAATTAAAATGTTGCACACAATTTCCCCTTTATTATTATGTAATGGAGTTCTTTTGTGAGGCCCTGTAAATGAATAATAGCTGTTTTTTTCACTGCAATTTTACAGATTGCATATTTTAGTGCCCTTTGTAAATGCAAATAAATTTTAATGTTTGACAGGGTGTAACATCTTTGAACTTGAAATGATTTATTCCTATAGGCTGTAATGTGATGGTCAAATTTTATTGACCCTGTAGATAAACTAATTATGCTAGAAACTTTATTTGAAATAGGGTTCGTGCTAGGGTAAATGTCAATAACATCCAAAAATGTCAGGGCAATCTGAGTATTTTTATGTGAGTTAGAGCATGGACAGACACATGACGGCAAGGCAAACCAAAATTATAAACACTTTTCAATTTTGTTGGACAGTGTTAAAAAGAAATTAAATATATGAAGTCTAATAAGACATTGAAAAATTGGGTGGTAGTGATGCCAGGGGTGATTCTCATCCGAAATTTCCGAAAATTTGAAATTGGATTATCAGTTCCGCATAAGTGCCAATTTGTACGGTTTTGCGCGGGGAAAAAACAATTGCGTAGAAATGCAAAATTCGTGAAAGGATCGCCGAAATAACATATATTTCGTCAATATTTCGTGGAAAAACGACTTCGTCAATGTTTTTGTAAACGAACTTTGTAAAAGATCGATGAAAAAACGCGAATTTCCTGAGCGGAAGGCGGAAGAAACGGCAATTTCTCCAAACATCGCAGATAAAACGTTGATTTTTTCAGAAGACCGCGGGAAAACGTCGATTTCGTGTAAAGATACCCGATATAACGCCGATTTCATCAAAAGATCGCGGGAATAAAATGCCGTTTTCAAGAAAAAAAATCGCGTAAAAATGCAAATTTTGTCTAAAGATCGTCGAAAAAACGCCGATTTCACTTTTAAAAAAAAGGTAAAACGCCGATTTCGTCAAAAGATCGCGGAAAAACCGCCGCTTTCGGCAAAAGATCGTAATAAATCGCTGATTTTGCTAAAATATTGCTGATTTCGTCTGAAGATAGCGGGAAAACGCCTATTTCACTTAAAAAAAAATGGTAAAACGCCGATTTCGTCAAAAGATCGCGGGAATAAAATGCCGTTTTCGAGAAAAAAAAATGCGTAAAAATGCAAATTTTGTCTGAAGATCGTCGAAAAAACGCCGATTTCACTTTAAAAACATGGGAAAACTCCGATTTCGTCAAAAGATCGCAGAAAAACCGCCTCTTTCGGCAAAAGATCGTCGATTTTGCTAAAATATATCTGATTTCGTCTCAAGATAGCGGGAAAACGCCGACTTTGTCCAAAGATCGCTGGAGGGGGATCCCTCCCCCACCCCCCGAACGCCGATTTCCGAAAATGTGATGCGAATTTCCAAAAAAAAAAAAAATTTCATCCAGAATCACCCCTGAGTGATGCACCTGTTTACTTTTAACTAAAATATATAATAAGATGCATTTAAATCCTGTATTGCATAACAGAGCCCGTTATTTAGATCAGACAAGAAAATAGAGGGATAGAAATCAAGATACTGCATATTGTAATATAATATAGAAAGTCTGTATTAAGTCTGATGGCTGTTTAAATGTTTTAGTAGATGTCAACTTTTATAAAACCACTTTTTATTTTAAGATCAATGTTTTTTAGTATTGTAAAAAGCTGATAAATAGGTATTTCTGTTCATTTTACTGTCACCTTTATTTGTTTAATTTTTATCTGGCAGTTACAGAGGAGTAGTGTCAAATAACAATGCATAATACTATTTAAAACATGTAAAGACTACTACTAAATTCAAATCAATTTGCTAAATTCAAATCAATATTGCTAAATTTTGTCAATATTGCCATTATAGGAATTCTTTATTGCTTTATTTTCAATAACAAATTTCATGTAGTGTTGTAACAGAAAAATCTGACATCTCAGGTAACAAGTATTAAAAAAATATATTATTTTGAATAGCCATGTAAAAGAATATTATATTTATGAAACTACATTTTATATTTATTTATAGTACTCGTATTCAAAAGATTGCTTATTAAAAATTTCTAGGTATCAATGTTTCACTAAGTATTCATGAAACATAAAACAGCTTTTACTAAAAATATTAAAATTTTAAATAATTTCAATTTTCTACATAACTGATTGTAATTATTTAATTTAAATTATATTTAAATGAAGTTAATTTTAATATATGTAACAATAGTTATTTTTATCTATAAATATGCATGTATATGTACTAACTAGGAAAATGTATCTTAAAAAAAAAAAAAAAAAACCTGTTTTTTCATAAAGTTTTTTTACTCTGATTTTATTAAAAGTAAGCAATTAAAAAAAAGCTTAACAGATTGGAGTTACAGAACCCACCTCTCTGTTTACTCTGTAAAATTTAATGTAAAATAATTGTGTATTTTAAAATTTGACCAATTGGTAAGAAAAAAAATATGAATAATAAATGGCTCTCTAACCAAGCCATTTTTAAGAAATATAAATTGAATTTTTTTTTAATAGCAGAGATACTAACTCCTTTCTGTAGTTGAAAGTTTTTTCTGTAATAAGAACAAGCATTTTCAGTAAGAACCCTCAGACTTTTCAGTAACTTTGTCAATATTGTCAGATTATTATGAGTAGTTCTAAAGAGGGATTTTGGGAGAGGAAAAGTCATTCCAAATGTTCTCAGAGAGGGTTAAAGCCATTACAAGCTTATCAAAAGGAAAATAACTTTGCATGGTTTATGAATTTTTATACATAAAATGGGAAATATTTTGTGGAGTCTCAAAGATGAAGAAGGATAATTACCCTTTTAATTTTCCATAAAACTGCCAATTGATGATCCCTCCTTGGGGGGATACCATTTTTACCATTGCATTTTTATTCACAAGCTTTGCAACGTTGGGCACCTGAGTGATCTTTCTCTTTTCATTTTTCCTCTTATTATTCTTGTTTTTTTTTCCTCTTTTCTTCACTTTTGTTGTGGTTTCCTCTTTAGAAGTGAGGATGATTCCCTATTATCTGATATTATCCTGTCGATATTGACTTGTGGAGAATTGTAAACCACTCACATGTTTGCCATGCATGGTAACAAGTATCCCTGGAAAGGAGGATCCTGGCAGTTGAGGGAAACCAACACACTGCTTCAGTTAGACAAGAGATGCAAATTGGTCCGATATGAATCAATCCGCTGGTCAGCTGACTTATGTCACTGGCTAAGGGATCAAATGAGCAAGCAATTACTAATTATCTTGTTAAGGGTGGAAACTTCCATGGGATTGTCTTGTGACCATACTGGCCCTGGTTAGCACTAGTGCACAAATCTGCATAGCCTTTTTGGGTTTTGTAGTGAGTGGTGTGACTGGGTGTCTGAATTGTATTTATTTTTAATATGGATGGAAGTATATTTCCCTTTCTTCTATTTCTCTCTTATGTGGAAAGCAACAAACTGTACAGGAAAATTAATTTACTTTTTTAAATAAAATGCACCGATAGTCTATCCGATAATTCTTTTAAGGGAATGTCACTATTTCTCATAGCAAAACATTACAGTCTATCTTTAGTGATAGTCATTTGCTCATAAAATTGCAGTCTCGGGATTTGCTGGTTGAAGTTTCTTCATCCAGTCAGTCACAACTTCTTTCAATTTGCAATACAATAGGTTCGTTTTCTGTCAAAGATGATCAAACTTTACATATTTGCCATGGTATAATATCTGAATCAGATCTTTTACTCTATACAAAAGAAAAAATCCTAAAAAATTTTAAATATCAAAATGTAATAAATGTATGCTGAATTGCTGTCTGTCAAAATGAGCAAGTTCTTCATATGGAGTTCATTATACTTGCCTTTAATAGTCCACACTTTCAAGTAGATTTAAAGTTGCATGCCTACCTTAGCTGTCTTGTCCAGCCTTATATTACTCTCTGTGATGTTTTAAATGTCAGTGTTATGGTTATCCTATAACTACATGGTTCGTGCAGGTCCTGGAATTACATGACCAGAAAATTTTTTGGTACCAATAATTTCTTATAGAAAATCTATAATTAAATAAGACAATATTTCTCTGTTTTGAGCTATATTTATTTTTCTTTAAAAAAACACTGGTATCTCACCTAGAAAATAACGGTATCCATACGAACTATGGAATACCTATTTTGGTTCTGTACAGAAGTTGGCCACAACGGTAAATCATAACAATAACCCAGAATGCTGTGCTGTGGTAACTGCAAGGGTGATGATACTGCATACTCTTGTTCTTGTCCAAATTGGATCCTTGAAAGGAAATCGTTGCTGTCAAAATTACCCAAAAACTTTCATACCCTGAAGCTCACAAAATTGTTGAGTCCAAAACCCCATCTGCCGGGGTTTCTTGTTCAAGTTTACTCAAACAGCAATCAAAATCTGTAAGGTACATACGCACCCAAACTGAACCCTCATTTCCACCAAATAATTCATCTGATGCACAATCCATTAAAAAAAAATAATAATAAAATAAACTTTTTTAGTGTGAAATTTACTGCTGATACAATACCTATTCCAAAATTTAAACTTTGGCCACCATCATCAGAACCAGTTAAAATAGAATATTTTGATCCTGCTGTACATTATTACATATTTTTGGTTGGGGAATCACAAACTTTTCTAAGTCACTTTAGAAAGCTAAGTGAACTGAAGCTTGTGCAAACATTTGTTTCATCTGCAGGTAAAATGCAAAAATGTCATATCTCCAGCACTAAAAGTAAAACAAAACTCCTGAGTACCGAAAAATGAATCGGAGATTTCCCCAATTCAAGCCTATTCACACTGAGAAAAGATTTTTTCTATTTTTATGAAAAAAATATTTTTGATTGTGCTTTATTGGTCTAATAATGAAAAAAGTAGTGAAAATAATTAAATTTCAAATTTTCAGCTAAAATTTTATATTTTACAATGTGTGCCATGTGTACAAAATTAGGTTTTAAAGTATTGTGATGCTATATTTTGTAACTAGATGAGCTAAAAATAATTAATTTTATCTGCTTAACACTCAACTTTTTTTATATTAATATTTTTAAATATTCAATAAAAATAATGAATGTAAATTTTATCTGAATTGCTTGATCAATTTTATTTTCTTTCTAAGTACAAATTTTAATTTTTTATCAAATGTAACCATCTGACAATATATTCTATTCTTTGGATTGTTTTTGCTGAGGAAGGAGATCATATTGGCCAAATTCATGGTACATAATGAAAATTATAATATTTTTAGGTATGTTCCAAATATGGCACATGGTGTAGGGAAAGGTTAGCAATCATTACTTAATAACTTTTACAGTTTTTAATTATAATAAATTTGTGTCTTTTAACTAAGATCTTGGGATTATTTTAATTAATT
This sequence comes from Maratus speculifer, assembly GCA_964019185.1. NCBI lineage: Eukaryota > Metazoa > Arthropoda > Arachnida > Araneae > Salticidae > Maratus > Maratus speculifer. Next base: position 136,820,647 of record OZ025293.1, on the reverse strand, counting down.
TTAGTTAAATATATCATTACTGTTTTCATTTAATTGCATTGTTTTTTCTCATCTTGTTCTTAGTCCTTTTTCACTCATACTTTTTGTTCTCATTTTGACCGTCCTCATGCAGCATATCCCTAAGAGTGGTTTGTGCCATAAAACCTCATTTAACCAACCAACCAGTCAATAGAATGATTAGTAGTCTGAAGCGGGGCCGCCGCGAAACAACTTTCTTCTCTTACAGGCCTGCTTCAAGAAGAGATGACATCATGCAAGAAAGCTGAGTAGTAGACGAAACTTATAGATTAGTTGCATGTGTACATCAAAAACAGGGCTATAAATTTCCATTTTATATTTTTTTGAGCAATTTGTGGCTTATTTTAGATATGTTTGGATTATACATTCACTAACAGTAAACTTTTTTTTTTTTTTTACTTTCTTTCTAACTATACTTACTTTTTGGATTTCAAACACATTTGATTCATGGTTTTTATCGAAGATTTTAACTTTAAATATATATTTATGGCAGAAAAAAAAAAACATACTTTAAAATTACACAACGTTAGCAGGAAAAAAAAAAAAAAAAAAATTTTTAAATGTAATATAATTGAGATTTGTGATATTTTTCATAGCGTTTAACTTGAAATATAAATTTATGGCAGGAGAAATCAAACATTAAAAGTATTTAATTTTAGCAGCAAGAAATTTAAGTTTCTTTTAAAAATAAATATGCCTTAATTTTAAACTCACAAATAAAAATGATTTTTTCAAAAACTAAAATAAAAATTATTTTTGTCAATAAAAATTTCAAATTTCATAATGTATAATTAACTTAAAATACATATTCTGTTAATAGATATTGCTACTAAAAGAGCATTTTTCACTAATAATATTACTTTCATATAATTTACAATAAATATGGCATTTAATATTTCCCCATAGAAAATAATTTCAATATTAAGAAAACTTAAATATCACGAAACTTAACAATGGCATTTTCATGCTTCTTAATACAGATTATTATAAATAAATTTCATATTTAATATTAGTGACTGTCACTTCTTAACCTCCCCTAGATAATAATAATTATTATTATTATAAATAAATTTCGTATTGTCATTTTAAACTTTACTATAGTTATTTAGTAAGATATTTATAATTCCTGACAAAAATAAAATCTAAATCTATATAAAAGTTGGTTTCCACATTTGTATTTCTTTATGAAATGTAAACTGATTTTTTGGCATTTACAATTATTTTCTGAGGCTATTTTAATTGACTTATGTCTGCTAACATCAAGTATTTGTACATTTCATTCAGGTAATCTAATTCTAAAGTTTTATCTTCAACTAATTTGTTAATGCACTCACAACATTTTAATTTATGTGAAACTTTATATTTAATGTAGCTAGCTATAAAAATCAATACACACAGGATGTAGTTTTTATTACACTATTTTCACTGCTGTTAAACACACCATAAAAGAAATCCAATATGTTTAATTTTTCTATTTCATCAACAGTTCTATTATAATGTAAATCTTAATTGAAATTCTCCATTCTGCTGTGAGTGAATTAAACTCAAAATTTTTAACTTTTTTTCTGTTTTCATGTCTTTTATACAGTAAATGAATTCCTCCACTCATTTAAAGGATAAGTTTCATATACTCATCTGATGATGTTGTCTAACATGGACTTCTAAACTATCGATCTGTTAATACACATATATACATATATACAGGGTGATTCATAAAAGATGGGCAGAACTTTAAGGGGTTATAGTACACTTAAAGACAAATAATATTAAATAGGAGACTAAGGGTCCCAGACGTATTCCCAAGGAGGTAGGGGGCATTAAAGTTTGGGGTCCTAAATTTCAAATGATTATAAAAAATGGAAAAATTGGTCGATTCGTTTGCGGTTTTTGCAAAAAATTTTCTTTATGCCAGTATTTTCTTGAAATAAAATTTTAAAGTTTAATTTCAAAAAATGCCGATAGGGGGCGCTTTAGACTTTGGAGTAACAAACAACTATTTTTCAACGTTATTTTTTGTATTTCTTTAAATGATTTCGAAAGCTTAGACTTAAACTTAAATTTTGATCTAAAAATCTGAGTCCTAACGAGTAGTTAAGTAGCGTAAACTGAAATTTGAAATTTGAAACCCTTCTCCCCCCAGAACAAAAATCAGTTATTCCCGATCTTTGTGTCGTAGATTAGGCTCTAACTACTGCCGCGTTTTGCTAAAATTATTCTTTATGTCAGTATTTTCTTGAAAATAAATTTTAAAGAAAAGTTTCAAAAAATTCCAATAGAGGGCGCTTTAGACTTTAGAGTAACGAACAACTATTTTATACCGTTATTTTTTGTGTCTCATTAAATGCTTTCTAAAGCTTAGACTTAAACTTAAATTTTCAGCTCAAAATCTGAATCGCTGAGCGTGGTTCAGTAGCGAGGGGAGGGGGTTCAAATTTCAACTTCTGAACATAGTTCAGTTTGCACTACTTAACCATGCCCAACGATTCTGTGCTGTGATACGAGGCAAAAATACAACTTTCGTCAAGGACTGCATAGTCGGAATTCACTCATAAAGGCACTGGCACAGTTGGAAACGTCGCTCATGCAAACGTTAAAGCTCCATTCCTGACGCTAGTCACCGGGTGAAGAAGGAGACAGAAAGTATGCAAATGTCAAATGGGGAAGAAGAAGAACACGTATGCAAAATTTCGACACGATTCAGGCATAAAAACCACTGAACGGTGAGTCAAGTGTAAGTCGCTGTAGTAATGAATCGGAAGATGGTGCCCTTCACGAATAAGGAAAAGGGTAAGATGCATTTAATTTACGGAGTGGCAGATGGAAATGGTGCAGAGGCACAACGAATGTACGGAGAGCGATTTCCCAACAGGCGGTTGCCTAACCGCAAAACTTTCGAGTGCTTGCACAGACAGTTGTGTGAGACGGGATCATTTCTCGCTTCCCGGTCGAATGCAGGTCGTGCAAAAAAGGACAAATCACTAGTTGTTGCAGAAGCAATTCTGGATGTAGTAGCGGCGCAGCCAAGTACAAGTACACGAACAGTGGCTAGGCAGGTGGATACCTCACAGTCCATGACTTGGAGGGTACTGAAGGATGAACATTTGCTCCCGTTTCATGTGCAACGAGTCCAGAAACTGTCTCCAGGGGATTATCCAAATCGTATTTAATTCGCCCGCTGGCTTCTGCAGCAGAACGCGCTAAATCCACATTTTGGACGAACTGTGCTTTTCACCGATGAATGTACCTTCACACGTGAAGGTACATTTAACACACACAATGCACATGTATGGGCGGATGTCAATCCACATACTACATATCCACATGCTCATCAGAGACGCTTTTCCATCAATGTTTGGGCAGGAATCCTCAGAGACCACCTAATCGGACCGTACCTTCTTCCTGAATGCCTCAACGGTAAAACATACCTCACATTTCTGCAACATGTGCTGTCAGACCGGTTAAACGTTGTTCCTCCACGCATCCGGCGGGTCATGTGGTTCCAGCACGATGGAGCGCCAGCCCATTACGTACGAGACGTCCGCAACTATCTGGACATCACATTTCCGAACAGATGGATTGGTCGAGTTGGTCCTGTTGCTTGGCCTGCTCGCTCGCCAGATCTTTCACCCCTCGATTTCTTTTTTTGGGGACAATTGAAGGCTCTTATGTATGAGACACCCATTGAATCCCCCGAGGAACTGGTCGCCAGACTTTCCGCCGCTGTAGGGGAAGTGCTCGAAAAGCCTGATGTTTTCGCGAATGTTCGCCGTTCCATTCTTCGCCGTTGTTCTGCGTGCATAACCTCTGGTGGTCACAATTTTGAACATTTATTGTAATTACATGTTAATAAATATGCTTTGGTAACATAATCCTAATTTGTGTCTTTTTACCTCGTATCACAGCACACAATGTGTGGACATGGTAAACTGAACTGTGCTCAGGAGTAGAAATTTCAAACCCCTCTCCCCAGAAACTTAACCACGTCTAACGATTCAGATTTTGGGCTGAAAATTTAAGTCTAAGCTTTAGAAAGCATTTAATGAGACACAAAAAATAACGGTATAAAATAGTTGTTCGTTACTGCAAAGTCTAAAGTGCCCTATATCGGAATTTTTTGAAAATTTTCTTTAAAATTTATTTTCAAGAAAATACTGACATAAAGAATAATTTTAGCAAAACGCGGCAGTAGTTAGAGCCTAATCTACGACACAAAGATCGGGAATAACTGATTTTTGTTCTGGGGGGAGAAAGGTTTCAAATTTCAAATTTCAGTTTACGCTACTTAACTACTCGTTAGGACTCAGATTTTTAGATCAACATTTAAGTTTAAGTCTAAGCTTTCGAAACCATTTAAAGAAATACAAAAAATAACGTTAAAAAATAGTTGTTTGTTACTCCAAAGTCTAAAGCGCCCCCTATCGGCATTTTTTGAAATTGAACTTTAAAATTTTATTTCAAGAAAATACTGGCATAAAGAAAATTTTTTGCAAAAACCGCAAACGAATCGACCAATTTTTCCATTTTTTATAATCATTTGAAATTTTGGACCCTAAACTTTAATGCCCCCTATCTCCTTGGGAATACGTCTGGGACCCTTAGTCTCCTATTTAATATTATTTGTCTTTAAGTGTACTATAACCCCTTAAAGTTCTGCCGATCTTTTATGAATCACCCTGTATGTATGTATTAAAGATATTCATTGAATATATATATATATTAAAGATATTCATTGAATAATTTTTATTTCGTTCATCCCTGTGCATAAGAATTCAATACTATTAATTTTTTATAATTGTATTCAATTTATGCAAATTGAATTGAAAACAGAAATTCTAGACAAAAAAGGGCTTTGTTATTACTCTTATCTATTACATGATTCTAAATGTTTACTTCACTACTTCAAATTAAAACTTCACAATTCACGACACATGTAAGACCACGTGGGAATGGTATAGATATACTTAATTCATTTTAAATAATGAGATAAAAGGTAATACTCATTGACTTATGTTAATCCTCTATCAACAAATTAATTCTTTTAAAATGCACCTTTTTAAAAAATATCCGCATAACAGAGTATGTAATAGATTCAAATTATCTAAAAATATGCTCACAATATTAATAGTGATTGCTTCAGCATGAGCATAAGCCAAAATTTCATTGAGGGTGAAGTAGTCAGTGTGATGAAAAAGTCAGATCTCGTTTATGACTTATTTCTCCTGTTTACAATCTTGAATAGGTCTGTAAGAGAAGAAAGTTACTTCGCGACGGCCATATCTGAAGGCAATTACTTTGATTCTTATTATGGAAAGAACTTCCAATTAAACAAAGAGTTTACTATTTCTCTCGAAATTTATTTCTGATGACTTTTAGGACTTACAGTTATGGAGCAGAATGTGCACTCATTTTTAAATGTTCTACTTGAAGAAATGGGTTATGAAATAATTGGTTGTAATAATAGTTATTTTCTTATTATATTTTAAACTGGGAATAGACAGATATAAATAAATAAATCTCAGAAAATAAAAGATCCTTTCACATATCCACATCTTGAAGTTGAATATTCTGTTTATTATCTTAATGTCCTTGTCTAAGTTTTTAATAAAAATTTTTGGATATATCCTGCAAAAATTTAAATACTTTCACAATGCCTGTTTCTTTTCTTTTCTTTTTTTTTTTTTTTTTTTTTTTTTTTTTTTTTTTACTTTTGACAATTTTTAATTTGGAAATATGATCCATGATAATTGTGAGTTACTATTACCTTCTTTCGTTCCCTAGAGTATCTTTATGCCAATTTCCATAGTCATGACTTACTTTTTCCTTGAATTTAACCTTAATTAAAAAATAACTAAATGCTTATGTTTTAAAAGTTTTTTTTACAAATCTGACAATTCATTTAAGTAGGCATTGTCAAGAAACTGCTGTGTCAGGGTGTTACCTTTCCTCAAAATTATATTGTTTCCTTCATCTTCATTTTGCAAATATGCATATTTTTAATTTTTGAAAAAGAATCTCTATAATTTAAAGTATGTTACTCTGAAATTTTTTATGTGAGCACATATATGTTTGTATATTTTATTTACTTTCTGTTCATAACCTGATTAGTCAGATATTTATTTTAAAATTTGGTTTATTTTCATCATACTTTTCTGTATAATTGAGATTTTGAGATTACTTTGAGAAAGCTTCTCAGAAAGGAGAAAAAAAAAAAAACGATCATTCAGTTTTTCTGTTAGGAGTAATTTATGTGATTCTTCGTTCTATGTTTTTCTATGGGATACTTGGATAAAAATCCTTATTCCAGGGGATGTATTGGGAATACAAATGTCAATTCTTAATTTTAAATGAAGTTTTATAAATTTGAGAAACATCATGCATCTTCTTAGACATTTATTCTAGAAAACAATGATTCAAAATAATTGTGAAAGTGCACCTTCAGGTTATTCACGTGGGGTAGATATGCTAGTAATGGAAACCCTTAAGGAATTTCTTTAAAAATTGCTTTTTAATTAGTAGTTATTATATTCTAGTTTTTTCAAGATTATATTAATATATCAGCAATATTTAACAATCCTCATAATCTCATTTCACAGTATGAATTAAAATTTAATTGTAAATAACAGAAATATATCAAAACACCTAAAATGCCAGTTATAGACACCAAGTAAAAGTTATTAAATATAATTGTTTTTATGACTGTACTTAGAACCAGAATTTAATTAAACCATACTAATGCAACAAAATAATTTTCAAATAAATTTAAAAATTGAGGTGCTAGTAATAATTAAAATATTTGTGATAATCATTCACTGTTTTCATCAATTTTTTTATTTATCAGAAGATCGGTATTTTAATTATTTTAGATGGTTAGTTTAAAATACTAAATATCAGGAAATTATAGCTGTGAAATTTTTGAAACAATGGGAGATTTAAAAGGTAATTAAAAATAAATGTTGACTATTAGTGTAAAGTTTTATCTTGCTTTTTTTAATAATGAAACTTCTAGAGACTACTTGTACAAATATGAAAGGAATAACATTGTGAGTTGGATATTATAAATACTAAATAAAATAATTCCAAAACAAAGTTGTAGAACTGATGTTTGAGGCTACTGATCTGCAGATTTTGCTAGTTTCATGATTACTATAACTTTCATTAATATTAATAATAATTTTTTCTTTTCTTTTCCAAGAGATTAATAAGTAAACATTTCAGAAAGAAAATAGTTTTTAACAACTCCTATAACTTGTTTTTATTTAAATTTAAAGGGATTAAGCCGTATGAGCCCCTTCTTTGACTGTGCCCTTAAACAGTGTTTTCTGCTTCTTGACTGGTTTGATTACCAAATTATAAAATATACAAGACAGAATTACTTACATTAACAGAAAAATAAATAATGATAAAAAAAAGATTTTATTAACTACATAAAATTTAAAAGCAGCTGTTTATAAAAGTTTTGGTATTATTATATTATGGTAAGTGTAATTAAAAAATTAAATTTTGTTATTTAGATTTTGAATTTAGTCAAAATATTTTATGCCCTATAAATGTTACAGAAATTGCATTTTTAGCAATATTTACATGGGGTGTCCTTTTCTGGAAAATGACTAATTAAGCGTTTCATTAATGGACACCCTTAAAAATAAATAAAAAATTATAAATGGCTATTAGTATATAAAATTAAAAGTTTTCTATTACATTTAAAACAAAGCTGCGATTTTTTGCAAGACAATAAAGAATACATAAATTTACTAAATGAAGCCAGCTGTAAACATGTTCATTAAGATTTTCACTAAAAAACATCTGAACTTAGAAACATTATTTTCTGCTTCATGATTTCTTTGATTAAGACTATCAATAATGATGCAAGATTAAAATATGCAAGGGAGAGTTATAAAAAAAAAGGCTAAATTTTTATTGATTTTTTTCATAAACCAAAAACATTGAAGGGTTCCTTTACAGAGCATATAGACCCTACATATGTATATTTTTTAACTTGACTACATCCTCCTACTACTACATTTCCAAAATTTTGTCCAAAAAGGGAAAGATCTGTCAGACTTTCTTGCTGTTTTCATACTCACTGACTAAAAATATCATAATTTGGCAAAAGTGTTTTTTTTTTCCCTCACAATTTTAAGATATTTTATGAATTTACCCACAAACAGGTTGTTTGATACAGTAGACGGTATAAATAAAATTATACCAGCAATTAGATTTCTACTAACCAATTTGGTGAGTATCATACACAACGCTTACTTCTGAGTGATGATACTTGTAGATTATTATGTCTTATCTATGAGCAATAGTGTGGTGCTTACTGCGTATTATTATTATGACTATAAATGTCTGTTCTGTTTTTAGGTTTTCTCAGACATTCAAAATTTAGCTCTTGTCAAGTCAAAGGAAAATCTTCTTTCTGCAAGTCAGTCACTTAATGCCTTAAAAGAAGAAATGAAATTGCCTCTTTTACCAGATTTAATCCGACGACTTGCTGAGGAGCGAATTGAATTAGAAAAAGACATGCATAAAGAAGATGATGATGAGATTAAACAGAATGAATCATCATCTTATTCTCAATCTAATGTGATACTGAAAGTTCCGTCCTTCAGACCAGTTAAATCCTCATCTAATAATTTTGATGTTGAGAATCCCTGTCTCCCTACTTCATCCTCTTCTCCCCCACAAATGTCTAGTCATTCAATCTCAGGGAATAAAGGGATTGCAGTTTCCTTGAAGGAGCTGATTGCTAGAAGTATTAGTCAAAGAGTTAATAATCATTTAAAAGAAGATGATCAGAATTCAGAATATCCATTTGGTTTATCTAATGCAGATGGTCAAGGTATCAGCTCATCTTGGGTAGTTGATCATGCACAAAGAGATGAAAAAGAAAGTTTAAATAATGCTAATAATTCTTCTAATTCTTCAGACAGTGTAAAGTCAGAAAAACGTACTCGTCCCAAAAGAGGTCGATATCGAAATTATGACCGTGATAATTTAGCTCGTGCTGTAAGAGCTGTGCAAAAAGGAGAAATGAGTGTACATCGAGCTGGGACTTTTTATGGTGTTCCACATTCAACACTAGAGTATAAAGTTAAGGAACGCCATTTATTAAGACCTAAGAAAAGGGATACTTTTAATAGTTCTTTATTATCTGATTCATCTGAAGCAGTATCTGTAAATAAATCAAATAACTTTTCAATAGAAAATAACATAAGTTTGAAGAACCTGAAAAATAATCTCAATCAAATGTCTTTCGAAGCATCAACTGATGCTGAGCTAATTCACCGTCCAACTATGGACTCTTACCCGTCCCCACTATCCATATGGCAGAGTTTGCCATTTTTATCCCTGGACTTTGCTCAGTTGGGGTCAAATAACTTTTTTGCATCTCAGATGATGCGTAAGCTTCAAGAAAATGCTAGAATTCATGAAGAAACCCTTATGAAACAGAGGAAAGAAGATATTGGAATATTAGAAACTTTAATCAAATCCACATTAGAAAAGTCAGTTACACCAGATAATAAATCTCCCTTCATTTTATCTACAGATACTGCTCCAAATCTGTATGATTCTGATAAAACTGAAAACATAGATGGTAAATGATTGGCTTTTCTCTAAACATATTGGTCCTTGTTCACATGTAGCTGTTATGACATGTAGTGCTCTTAAAGCACTCTAAACAGCTTGCTTTTGATAATTATATATCTCTGTTTCCAGGGTGCCTTTTTATGTTGATGGCCAATTTGTTATCTGGTCTTGGATACCTACACTAGTCTTAAACCACTGTGATCTAAATGAAATAGACTGACTTTTCCATCGGAATCTTTTCAGAAGACTGTGCTAAATATTGGCTGTGTGCTGACATATTTTTGTCTCTGAACAAATTGTTGAAATGAAAAGCGCTTTTGAAATGAATCATTTTATCTTTTGACAGTCTAAATAATGAACTTTTCGCTACAATATCTGTTACTGAAGATTGTAGATAAATGAATCTATATAAGATATATTCAAGTGTCAAGTTTTCACTTTTTCTATATGTAACATATATGTTTGCATGACATTCTGAATTATTTACAAAAAGACTCACTGAGCCTCTAAGGCAAATACGAATGCATATTCTGTGCAGAAGGTACAGTATTGTTTTATCTTTATCTTTCCTGGTTCTTTTACTTGTATGGAAGAAGCTGCCATCTTTTAAATACAGTTTTGAAATATGAATCAGCGGCCTTTGTAGGTTATATTTATATAGTATATATAAATGTGTGAACACACACACCATGTGTGTATATATATACAATATATATATATATAAAATTATATATATAATATATATATACATATACATATTCATACTTATCTCATGAAAGTGTTTTAAACAAATATATATATATATATATTCTCTATCTATATTCTCATTGTATATATGTGCATATTATATTTAAGTAAATATAAACACTTATATACAGTAGACTCCCTCAAATCCGCACAGCTTGGGACCAGAGGTTGTGCGGATTTTAGAATTTTGCGGATTTCTGGTCATTGCTTTGTTTACGTTTTTTAAACAGTAATTTGAGTGCAATTAATAGTGCATTCAGGACTATAATGAATACTTACAATATAATAAAATGTTAAAATAAGTAATAAATTAAAATAATAAAAATTTAGATAATTTTCAAAATGATTAAAATATTAAAAGCAAAGATCAAGTTAATGATCAATAGTGTATGATTAAATATTCATTATAAAAATTAAATATATTTTTCCAAAATTATTCAACAAAACTTGCCTCATAAAAGTACATTACTAATTCACATCAAAATCATAAAATAAGGATTTTTTTTTTAAAGTTTAGCCAGGCTTAGTAACCAAAAAATCTTGATTAATGCATAAATATATTTGGTAAGAAAATTGTGATTACCAGTGATATCAGCAATATCTTGATTTTTTTTTTTTTTTAATTTTTCTTCCTTCATGAAAAAAAAAAAAAAAAACATGAATAGAGTATTATTGAGAAAATAAAAAATTATATGGAATTGATATAAAATTTAAAAAATCACATTTTGTCCAAATATCCAATCTGAAAGTTTCATTGTTTACATCCATAAAGTATGTGCGGATTTTAGAGAGTTGCGGATTTCTGGTTTGCAGATTTGAGGGAGTCTACTGTACATTGCATCTGTTAATATTAAGAACTTCATTGCTAACCATAATATCATAATCATCTTGCACTATAAACTTGTATGACCTGCCTTTTGTCTTTAAATTTGCATTATGAAGCAGCTTAAAAATTCATATCTGTCTGTATAACAGTGTAACCTGTAACTCACCAGGTGTTTAATTTTCCTTAGTTTAAATTTCATTTTAAATTTTGCATGTTAGTGCATTTCTCTGCACAGTGTCGATGTATTGCTATAAAAAATAAGATCTCCTATTGATTAATATACATTCTCTATTTGATCACATTTTTATCATTTTCGTTTTTGTAATTCTTACTGGCATTCCTGTTATACAAGAATGTAAATATTGTGTATTTGAACATATTTCTTTAAAATTTTTGTGTTTTTCTAGATCTTAGAACATTTTCTTTATCATAACTTTTAACATCTTGCTTTAGTTTCTTGTATGAAGATTCCTGTTATGAAGATTTAAATATTGTGTATTGGAATATAGATTTCCTTTTTTTAAATCTGATTGTATTTCTAGATCTTGTAAGGTCTTTCTTTAATAGTATGACTTTGATAAGGCTTGAATGTAAAACTAATTGAAGATGATTTTACATCTTTCATATGTCTCCTGACATGATGTTTCCTATTTACAATGTAATTGAATGTACCTTCGACAGAAATGTGCATCGAAATCTGTTAAACTTTTATCATAAAAGTATTTAAATGAAGTATTATTTAAGTATAAAGGAAAAGATATTTCTATAGAATGAATGAATTGTCTGAATGGCAGATTGAAGCACATGTGCATTCTGTGGAGACTCATTATGCGTGCTTGTGATTTAGATTTTAAAATGAGAAAATTGATATATTTTTTAAGAAATTATCACTTCAAGTAAACATTCCATGTTCAGTCTTAGTTTTTTAATAATGTTGATAATTTTTAAATATGTGTCTGGTGTATGTCCCAATTTTCAAATCTGGTGCAATAGGTTTATAACAAAGTCACTGTATTGATTCAGTATGTTATGTTGTACAATTTCACTAGATTTGATACTGGAGTAGGAATATGGTGGTGAAAGATTTAGCCTGTTCATTTTAAGTCTGACTTATTTTTAATGGGTCAGAGTTTATTTAAATACCAAAAGAAAAATAGGAACATTTAGTTTTTATATTTTAGGTTTGTTGATTGTTTTCTTCATTTATATTCAATATTATTTTATATTTTAATGGAAATTATATATATTCATTTGTTATTGGTTATATGTTATATTTATGATTCAAAAATTTAAATTGTTGATGTTATGAAAATTTTATTTTTTAATAGCTTGGATTTTTTTTTTCTCTATTGTGATAATCTGGAGTCAAGAATATCTTTGATTATAAATATTCCTCAGTGTAATATACTTTTATTTAAAGTATTGAAGCATGAAATAAATTATTGTGGCTTGTGCATAAAGATTTTGTTTACAATCTCTTATATTTGCAGATGCTATTCCACATGACTGTTTTTATATTTTGTTTCCGAAATTCTTATTTTGCATGTATATCTGATGAATTGAATTAACATTGGGACTTACTGTTTTATATTTTGTTATCTTTATTTTTTATACTGCTGCTTATACACACACATATATATCTCCATCCATTTATTTTTCATTTTGGAAAACAAATACCTGCTACTAAATGACTTATCAGTATTACAAAAAAATATATATGTATACAGTTTTTCTTAAGACATTGTTTTAATGTGTGTGTTCTAAATCCTTTAATTTCCAAAGCTTGTGTATTATTATTTTATTAATATTGTGACAAATTTTATTAAAGTATTCTGAAATTTAACTTTTCACCTTTTTAGTAATGTTAATTTTAAGAATTTATCTTTTAGCTTATGTAAAGTATACTTTCTACATTAAGGAGGTGTATTTTTACTGTGCAAATGCAATATACTAAACAAACATAAAATAATAAATGAAAGAAAAAAAAAACAGTGGAACCTAAATAATTTTATATTACTTTATTGCACTTTTATTGCTGAAACATTACATTAAGAGAATTTGCATATAAGCCATTTAATGCATTTCTGGTTTATGTAATAACTTGCTGAATACATATATGCAATCTAAAATTTGTAAACAAATTTGGCCTAGTATCATTCATTCATGTTATTATTTTTTAAACATATAGTTGATGTCTGGTTTTTGTTAATCTAATCTTGGGAAACTTAAATTTATCGAATATTGATTATTATTTTCTTAATATAAAATTACAATATCTAACATATCATAATACTTGTTGTTGTTTACATCTTGTAATTTTTGCAATGACGTTTATAATGCTTTTATACCTCATCTTTTCATAGTATTTTAAAGAAAAAATTAAGTTTTGCATAATCTGTCAAAAATTGTACATTTCTGTATTTGTGTAGCAAGTTTACCATATTTATTGCTTGAGCAGCAATAATTATAAGAAACAAAACAACAAGCAGTAAGTAATATATATTTTATTTATTTTCATAAGCATAACATGTGCAATCTATTTATGAGAATAAATTGATTTGGTGATAGACCTTAAGACATTAAAATGAATAAATATGTGGCACATAATATTTGATTGAATTTTTAGCATTTTTTCAATTCCACCAAATGGTTTTTGTTATCAGTAAAAGTAGTAAAAATTACAAATTCTATATGCTTTGTTGTTCTTATCCTATAAAGGATTTAGTTATCGCAAAAATAATTTTGAAGGAATGAACAATAACTTTGTTTTGTATGTAAGACCTTATTAATATCTACCAAATGTTGGGTAGGATATTTTCCAATTTAACTAATTTTAACAAACAGCTGATCATTTAGAATAAGCATTCCCTTCATAATGTATTTGCTTATGAAAGGCAATAAAATATGATTGATGTTTTTTTAAAAATAAGCTTCTCAGGAACATTCTCTACAAGATTTCAGTAAATTAAATTTAACTAGAAATGTACTTGAGTTACATATATAAGGGTAATTTTCCAGTCATGATTAGAGTGCATTACAAGTTTTAATTACAGTAGACTTGCTCAAATCCACAACTCTAAAATCCACAAACAATTTATGGATATAAACAATGACAAATTCAGTTCAGATATAGGGACAAAATTTGATTCTTTTAGTTTTATATCGATTCCATATAAATTTTAATTTTTAATTATTGTTAATATTACTGAATTCATGTTTTTTCATGAAGGAATAATAAATTTATTTCTGAAAAACTAAAGATATTTCTGATATCACAATTTTCTTACCAAATATATTTATGTATTAATCAACCTTTTTTGGTTATTAAGTCTGGCTAAACCTCAAATAAAATTTTCTTATTTTATAATTTTAACGTGAATTAGTAATGTACCTTTATGAGTCAAGTTTAATTGAATAATTTAGGAAAATACATTTAATATTTATAATGAATATTTAATTATACATTATTGATTATTAACTTGGCCTTTGATTTTAATATTATAATCATTTTTAAAATTACCTAAATTTTTATTATTTCAGTTTTACTTATTTTAACATTTTATTATATTGTAAGCATTTATTATAGTTTTCATTGCATTATTAATTCCATCCAAATTACTGTTTAAAAAATGTAAACAAAGCAATGACCAGAAATCTGCAATATCCTAAAATCTGCACAACCTCTGGTCCCAAGCTGTGCAGATTTGAAAAATTCTGTTGTACTAACTGAGCTAATTGTTAGAAAGTTAACATTCTGAGTCTCAAGTGTGCTAGGAGAGGCCTTTGACTATCCTCACAAAAATTTTAAGCTTTGCATGGATGGTAGATTTTGCTAATCATTGCAGATTTGCACACAGAATGAATCTTTCTTTTGTTAGTATAGATGGGTCATGAAAACTAAAGTGAAAGATTCTATGGGTGATGATTGTTGCATTAAGGTCATTTTCAAAATAAGTACAATTTGGTGTCTCAGTGTTCTAAACTTTATAATATTAAAAATAGGTAAGAATTTCAAATCTGTAATTGTTCTTTAATTCTCTTTTAAACAATCTGAGTATTAAACCAAGTTGTTTATATAAAAATAAATAAGCTAAAAAATTAATATTCTATTAAATAGATAATGGTTAAATCAAATTAATAAAAATATTATAGTAATATAGTAAAACAGTTTTGTTTAACACCATAAATCATAATAGTACTATTTTTAAATGAGGAATAAAAATGTATTTCTTAAATGTCACTGGTGGGTCATTCCACACCAAATGAGCAAATCAGGTGTGGCTGACATGTCACAGATTTTATTGAAAATCATCATATAATTAGATCACAATCATTTACGAGGAAACACAAAGTAGTAGAGTTCAGACTAGTTTATTTCAGTATAAAAAATTACATTAAAGTTGAGCCAAAATTGAGGTCTTGTGTACATGTTTGAAATTTCAAGTTTGATTATTTGCCGTAGGAATGGAAAGATTGTAATAAAAATTATTTACACTTAAGAATGAACTATAAGTAACAGATTAGCATAATTTAGTAATTGTATTTTTATTTTATAATTTAAAAATAAATAAATAAATAATAAAAAAAATCGTGGAAAAAATTAAATATTTCAGTTATATGTTTTAAAATGAAGGACACTTATTCCAAATTCATTTTTTTTTGCCATTATAGCTAATTGAATATATTTAATACATCTATAATTTAATTCATGCCTTTTTCATTCCTTTTTGAGAAAAAAAATAAATAGTGAAAACTGCTGATTAAAAAGTCAACATTTTTTTTTCATTTTTTTGGAGACGAATAAAAGCTTTTAAAAGTTTTAAACTCTTTGATATTACAGATAAAAGTGTATATTTTAAGTATACGTAGTTTTATTCTTGCTTTCAGTTTATTTTTGCCTCAAGAATATTTTAAATTTGTGTAGAAGAAAAAGTATCTTTTTCTTAAAATAACTGTATTTTAATCTTAAAGTCAATTAACAAACATAGATGGCAGCACACGTCTATTTTTAGCCTGAAATTTCCAAAAAAGCGCGTGTTTTCAAAGAAAGATTGTCTTTAGAATTTCTCAAATATTAGTTTTTTGAACCCATTTTTGTTATGTTAGAAATTAAAAAGGCAGTATTGAAACTTTTTTAGTGTGTCATGGACTTATTAATTCTTATGTACGTGTAATATTGTTGATGTAGAAGTTGTCCTTTAATTGTTTTTTGAGGTAACATAAGAGGAATAATTATGATTTTGTCATTTTTTTAAAAGTTTCTAAGTTTTTTTGAAGATGAAGGAAATAAATAACAACTTTGAAACTTTGAGAATTCGATCTTCATACATAGTACTACATCTTGCATCAATTTCAGAGATGTTTTTTAAATCCTTTGATTTTTATAACATTTCAAAATTTTTAAAAAATTACAAAATTTCAATATTTACAACCAATTTTTGATTAATTATGATATTACCAAATTATTGTTACTCGATAAATATAAAGATTGATATCCAGAGATTTCAATATCATAAAAAAAAAACTTCATTTTTGTTAAATAGTTTTCAAAATATAGAACTTGAAACTTGCAACTTTCGACGATTATCCACAAGCCATTCTATATCGCAAGTTTTTTAAATGTCCAAAATTGATAAAATAATTATTTTTTTCTGAAAATATTGTGCACATTTTTTTATGCAACATTTGAATATGAAATGAACACGTATCTCAAATTTTATTAAAATCGGATTCTCTGCAGCCACGGCTTTTTTTCCATTTTTGCTCATTTGACGTGGAATGACCCTGGTCTAACATTCACAGGCTCAACAATATATTTCTTAGACTAGTGACAGATGTTGTTTTTCCAGTGACACAATGTTAAGCAATAAAAAAATTCTTGTTGAAAATGGTATTTTAAAAGTTATAATATTATGATTATTAACTGCTTTAATTAAGAATATATTTGGGTTAATACAAAAATGTCACCAGTCTAATCCAAAATGTCATTGGCCTAACACAACACAAGTCATTAGTCTTAACTAATACTTACTTTTAAGTTAATATTGTATTTGCGATAGTGAGTCAATTAAGCTCAACCACTGCATTATTACGATGAGTTACGATTTTATTAATCATAGTTAGAATTTTAATAATCATAGTAAAATAATTTGTGGAAGAGGTTATACTTTAAAATTTAAGAAAAAAATTGCCGAAAATGTACTTTATTTTGAAAATGACCCATTATAACACTTGATATGTCATTGTTTCTATTTTATAAGCACCTGTTATTTCTCTCTCTACTGTAGCTAAATATTGGTGAGTTCTGAAGAACTCAGAAATCATAGAAAAGTGTTAGATTTCACAAAAATCCTTCATAAATATGTATTTTATTTCATGCAATTTATTTGTGTAATTCTTTCTTAAATTTTGAAATTTTTGTTCTAGAAGGATTATATGTTCCACAGAATCATGGTCTATGTTACTTTACATTTGCATCTTTTCCTAGGTATTTAAAAAAAATCATGACAATTTTACTGTGATTTGCTACTTTCATATAAAGAATTTACACTTAAAAATTAAATTGGTGAAATAATCTTAATTTCATTCATCAAATGTTTTTAATTGTAATAAAAGTGAAAATTTTACTTAGTCATTCTGCTTTTAAATTTGCATTTAATGTTATTGTTGTAAACAATTATTTAGGTTCTGCTGTATTTAAGAAATATTACTTGATAAATCAACTGAAAAAGTTTGCTCAGTTTGATTTTGAATTATTGTTTTTGAAAAACTCATATTACTCATTCTACTTTTCATTTTATCATTCCTGACTGTTTTGACCAAAGTGAAATAGTATGTCCAGTTTTCAGCAAATGTCATTGGTATTTGTTGCTCAGTTAGTTGATAATATGAAAATTTGGAAGAGAAGAATAATGTGAAATTTGTAAAGAAGGAATACTTAGTTTTCCATTGATATATATCAGAATAATTATAATGGATTATTTTTCTTTTTCACATTGTATATGTAAGCAAAATTAAGGTAATTTAAAAAAAAATCCATTTTCTTGGAATTTTCTTTTTATATGAAATGAAGCTTTTTTTCTTTCTTTCTAATAAATGTGCTAGTTATTTCAAAATAAATGGAGAGCTTGTTACATATTAAACCAGGCTTATAGACCCATAGACCTAATTGAAGGAATACTGTATGTATTCCTTCATACAGTATTTTTAATTCTTCATAGTTCATTGTTTACCTTTTTGACATACTCTTTCCTTGAAAATTTTGAACTTTCATTGCATAATGTGAATACTGTATGTATTACACATTATAGTAGAAAATTATATTTCAGCATTTAATAATCAGCACATTACAACTACATGTTACTAAAATTCAATTTTTAATATACAACTTCCCAATAAATATATTATTTGCATGTTGCTTAATTACATAACATTAAAGAGTTTATTTTATCCAAAATAAATTTTAATAACTAACTTATGGTGATTGCTTTACATTTCAGAAAAATGAGCTGTTAACAGATTGAATAAATTAACACCAGAATATGATTTCAATCTCTTCAAAAAGATGATCCATCTATTTCTTGTATCCTATTAATGACTAGCTGTCCTGCCTGCCATTGCCCGGGGTTCGTTATAATCCTTTTAAACAAAACTCAAGTTTGTATGATTTTATACATTTTGAATGAACCTAGTTTGAGACCTTATTGACTTCCACTGTGTCTACTGTACCCAATGATCCTTTTTCTAAAGATACCTGGGATCTGTGTCCCCCTCCCCACGACTAATGTAGCATACACTGGGAATAACAATAAAGCCTATAATACCCAAAAATGAATTCATCATTAATGTTCAAAGTTAATGTAATAAAATAATGCTGGTAGTTGAAGTTTAAGATGAAATTTCATAATACAGAAAGTAGTTGAATTGTCTTCTAAGTTAAATGATCCACATCTAATTCAAATTAGGCCCTTAGAAACCAATTATAGAATGTTCCCCCTAACGGTTGAAGGTGCTCACTCTTGTATTTTTCAAAAATTAATTTTAACACTAACACGATATTTAATAAATGAAAAAATCCTTTAACTGAAGTTATCTTTAAAGAAATGCAAATTTTAATTTAAGGTTGCAGTGAGTAAACATAAGTTTTTGGCCAAATAGGAGATTGTTAAAAAAAATAGTAGTTGAGGTAAGAAAGAGAGTTGGGTCTTGGAAGTCAGGATCTTACTTGGAATATAGTTGGTAGTTTTAAAGTAGAGGATTGTAATAATTTTTCAAAAAGTTGTAAAAAAAGGCCCAAAAAAAAGAGATTGTTTAAAATTAGTGGTACCTGAATTCTGAAAAATATTTCTGTCATGCAATAGCTGGAGAGCTCAAAAAGCTATTAGGAAAAAAAAAAAAAAAAGAAAAAGAAAGGGAATTGGATTATATTTAAAGTGAGTTATTAAAATAATAGGAAGGCACTAAAACGATCTTAAAGAAAATTGCAAGCAATTTGGATCATTTTTAAAGCTGCACCAAGAGCCCCAAGAAGGTGATAAATATTCTAAATTTGGTAGTTTTTTGTCATTTATGTAGTATCTGGAGGACTTAAAAAGTTGTTGGATTAAAAAAAAAAAGCTAGTGAATCGGACCATTTTTAAGGGAGTTATAAAAGGGGCCAACAGACAGTTTAAAACAGAGCCCTAACATGAAAACTTGTTAAAATATCTTAGTACATAGTGCTTTAGACCTACAATTAATCAAAATTAAGCATAGTGTAAGAATTATTCATCAGAATAATATTTTAAAGAAATGCACAAAAGATTGGGTAAATGCTTAAAAAAAGGATCCAGGTCCCCATAAAAATATGAGGGCATTATCCAGGAAGAAGTTTGAGACTGAACTTAAAAGTTTTGTACTGAAAAGGTGAGAAATTTAGGGGATGCAAAATGCTTAGTGCACTAAAAGTTCAAGAGGGACAATGGGCCAGGCCTTGTGATTTCCTAGGGGGACCCTGTGACTTGTTAAACTAAATGTAGAAACTTAAAAATATCTAAATCGAAAAAGAATCCTAAAAATGAATATCTGATTAAAAAAAAGAAAAAGCAATTTATTATCACAAATTTCAAAGAGCTCTGAAATAGGCTCAAAGAGTCCAGGCTCATAACTGAAAGGTTAAAAAGCGAGAATAACTAAGTGGAGAAAGGTCCCACAAAACAAAAAAGATTAGATAAAGACATTAAGTTATTAACAGTTTAGTGCATAGAAATTTAAAGGGGCCCTGGAGTCCTGGCCCTTAAAAAATTAAATTGAGCCCCAGGTGCATAAGATCCTGTCTTGAACTATCTTCAACTAAATTTGTAGACTTCTATGTGCGGTAGATTTTGCACACACAGACAGAGCAATTTGTTCTTTTATTATTATAAATTTTGGGTAGAAATCATTATTCTGATAGATATGTATGAGAGAGAGAGAGAGAGAGATTCTGTTCTCCTGCATTTTTAGTCTTCCTTAAAAAATTACACATAGATAAAAGTTTAATTTTTTTTTTTAGCAAAAGCTTTTCACAAACATTTTATAAAATGTACCCCACCCTTTTTTTTCAAATAACTATCCCTTAAAACATTATTAGTATGATGTAATGATTATGATACAAATATTATATTGTTTTAAAACTTAATTTGAGAAAATGAAATATAGGTCAATGGGTCTAATACCATTATCTGATAATTTAGAGTATTTTCAGTTATTTTGAAAAAACTGGTTCATATATGCATATGATTTAAAAGTTTTCTATGAGCTTATGGTTTAGTACATAGCACTTTCCTTTTTCTTTATTAAATGCTGTTTTGTTTGATATACTTTTGTTAATAGTTAGTCATTTATAAATTTTTCAGTTGGTCCACACATTATTTTGAGTTCTGAATTTAATTAGCAATTATTTTTATTAAATATGTTGTTTACTTGTTTACTTGCTGTCTTTTTTGAATGGTCTAAAATTCAAAACACTTACATCTTATGAGTCTTTTAAATAACAGCCATACTCAATTAAATGAAGTTTCATTTTATAGCTTTGTTATAAGAAATCTGAATTTCATTTGTATACTAACATTTGTTATATTTAATCCTTTGCACTCGTATGTAAAGTCTAATTGGACATCATCTTTTTTTTTGCAAAATTTGTTTTTGGCACCAGAATAAAAGAAAATAAAATATGCCTTATTTAATTAGAGCATTTTTGATAGTGGTAATTAAAAATAACTTATTTTAAGAAAAATGTTGAAGACTGAATAAAGTTTGTATAAGAGATACCATAGTTGAAAGGGTTAATATAAGTTGTGCAATTTTTTAATAATTTCAAGTATCCTTCCTCTTGAATTAACAGAACAAATGAGGGAAAGTAGTTTCATTTTTCTTTCTAGGTTTTTCACATATTTACTTGTATATATCAATATGTAAGCAAAACAAATAATCAAAATAAGACGAAAAGTATAAGAAAATTCCATTCTCATTTGAGAGGAAGACTTAAGTTCCTGTGTTTTTAAAACACTTATTAAACTTTTGCTGTGAAATTTTGTATGCCTTCCCCCCAGAGATGGGCAGTATCGAAAATACATGTATTTGAAATACATTCTCAAAATGCATTTGTATTTTGTATTTTGTATTTTAACCCGACTAAACGAAAGTATTTTAGTAATGTATTTTGAAAAAAAATTTTCAAGTATTTTGTATTTTGAAAATACATTTCATACTCAAAATACATTTTTGTAGATTTCAAGTTGCTTCGCAGATGTAAGATTCACAAAAGTAAAACACCTGCCTCTCTGTTTTGTTTTGACTGATAGGATTCGTTTCTAGAAGTTAATCTAAACATACTTTTTCAACTATTGCTATGATAAGTATTAAAATGAATGCTTCTGTTTTACTTAAGCATTTTTACTAAACTGTACATGTACAATTCTAACGTTCTAGTTTTTATAATTATAACGTTGCTGTGAGAACGACAAAAACTATTGTGTGATAAACAGGAAGAATCATTCAGTTTTGCTATGATTAGTACTTTTTGAGAACCATAGAAAGAAAAATAATGTGGTAGCAGAAAGAAATGTAATGCATGTTCAAATCTCGTGAAAGAATGGTTGATATTGCCCCTGCTCCGGATAACGATATTATCAATGAATTGTAATAGTGCACGTTGCGCTATATTAGAGGGGAATTTTTTTAAAATAATTTCCATTGATAGTAATGGCAAAGTTAAAGCAGCTTGCCAAATGTGTACAATAAAGTCTACCATTATAAGTGTTCGACGCAACAACTAATTTTAAAACACATTTAAAGGTAAGATTTTTAGTTTTATACCGTTATTCCTTGATTGCAATATTTTGTTTAGTTTCTTTGTATCCTTTTTATCAAAGTTCGGTCATATTTTAACCCACCCCTGATATTCATTTAATTCGGAGAGAATTTTATTATATAAATAGTTCGATTTATTGATAAGAAGATCAGATTTTCAATAATTATATTTACGATTGATTATGTTAAATACCGGAGTTTTGGCTATAGACCTGTCGTTAATGGAGATACATGTTTATTTAGCGTGATTTCCCCCCCCCCCCTTTTTTTTCCTCATTTTATGTTTTATTTTATAGTGCTTTATTAGTGAAGATATAAAATATAAAATGATGTCCGACTGAAACGAAAGTTGCTGTCCCAAACCGAAGTTTTATTCCTTTTTGAATTTAGGTCGCAAACGAAAATTTCTCAGATGAAAACTTTAATATTGATAAAAATATTAATTAAATTAATTACAAAATCATTCCCCTACAGTAGATTTGTTATATATTTATGATTTTGATATATATATATGGTTTTAAATGTGCGGATATGTGCAAGGGCATGTTAAGAGAAAATCACGCCTGGGGCAAAGACTCAATTTCGCGCCACCCCGCGCCAATTTAATCTTGTGACAAGCTAAAAATGACATTGGTAGTGTAAATCTGACGCCCCCTAAATTTCCGCGCCCAGGGCAATTATTGTCAGCTAACTCTAAGTTAGTGACCTTAAAAGTAAATTTAAACTAAGCAGAGGTATAAGCACAGTAAAAGCTGGTCTGGTAAAGGAGTGTAGAACTTGTTAAAATTAAAACAATTCAAGTTGACATCAAGACCTCTTTTATTTTATGACTTCAGATGAAATAACATGAAGGTGAACTTACACACTTTGACAGACTTCATGACAGCAGAAAAAGTAGCAGCGTTTTAACAAAGATGACATCAATAAAAGATTCGAAAAACACAATTAAAATAGGTTAAAATCATTCATACTAATTAAACTCAAACTCCATGAACCACGGTAACTTTCCATGCGTTCAAGTTTCCTGAAACATCGCGTCCTTCATAGCGAAGGAACGAAGAAAGGCGAAACTGTCTTGACATCGCACAGCATATATACTCTGGCCGAAACGGCACGTGCTAACGTGAGCCAATGAACGGCCGATATCGTTTTTGATATGCAAATATCAAAAACGATAAATCGATTAAGTTCGATTAAATGAGACGTATGCTGCCATCTGGCGGGAAAAAGACTGCCGATCGATTAAAATAATCGTATCGTCCGATGTTACAAGAAAGCAAAACACGCGGACAAAGTACGGTGAAATTAACGAAGTTTACTTTGGATAAAACGTAAATTAAAAGATATTTAACAAGTGGAAATAAATTAGAAAAGGTAAGTAGATATTATATTTAAGTAATTTAATAAAAGTAAAAGTGAATTTTGAATACTATTGTAATAAATATTATGTAAACAAAGGAGCTAGGGAACTATTAATTTAGGTTGAAATGAAGTATGCAAAAGGTAAGTTTATGGAGGCAATGAGAACAAGTTTGATGTTCCCATCAATGCCCCCCCTCTCATTGCTTTATATAATAAGAGCTATCTGTATACAGAGTAAAGCTCTTCAGTAAAAGAAATCCCGAAGCCAAAAAAAAAATTTTATGTTACTATAAGTTAAAACATTAAAAAAAATTTTTAAAAACACGAATAACTAATTTTTAAATTTAATTCTATCAAAATTTAACGATAAACAATTTAACTAACAAATTCTCAAAAAGATTCTAAAAGAATCAAAACTTTTAAATTTTCCTAACAAGATCAAAAATGATCCAAAAATTTAAATTTAAATTTCAAGAAGATCTCCTCGTCTCCACAATCACTCACAACTCTTTTCTTTCACACAGTATAAATTTTACAATACAATGTGAAGTACATTTTAGAATTACAAAAGCTTTAGTATTTAAATACGTACCAAAAATACATTGCAATTTCCAATTTGGAAAATTACATAACAAATCTTCCTCCATCGATGAGTACCCTTGATCAAAAAAATTTTAAACTTTATTCAAAAAAAAAATTTATTAAGTCCATGAAAGCTTTGAAGACTAACTTATGGCGAGAACACTTCCACTACGGCATCCAGAATTTGGAACATGACAAAAAACGACGGCACATTCAAACTTGGTGATTACACCATACCTTGCTTCCATCACCTGTCTTACATATCCATCAAAATGAATATAGATCTCAGTTATCCATCATCACTCAGTCTTCTGCCCGGAACAGAAAAACAAGCATACACAAAAATTGGTGATCCTAGATGCCTGGAAGTAAGAAAAATATATTAATAAAATGAAAATTAAAGATTTTTAAATAAACTGCATTAAATTTAATACCATCCGCAGGATGAACAAACCGTAGGTACCATAGGCTGAACAAGACTACGGAAATGGTTACCACAAAACTGATGATCAAGGATAAGGAGGGAAAATATATTGTTGGTTATGAAAATTGAAAAATATGCACATGCACATATGTATGCCATTTACAAAGTACAATATTTTAAAACAATGTACGATCAAAATTTAGCTAAAACAATGTGCAAGCAAATATTTAAAACAATGTGCAAGCAAATTTAGCTAAAACAATGTGCATTCAATAGTGACATAACAGTTAAAACAATGTGCAGTAATTTCAAAAAAAAAATACCAACAATACAAAGAGATTAACAAAGAAAAATGGTACGCATGAAAAGTTTACATGAAAAATGTAACTTAAGTCACAAAAATTGAATTTACAAACTTTAACAATTCATATTTGGTCAAGGGTTTAGTGAAAACATCTGCAAGATTGGACTTACTGCGAACATGCCTCAAAGTAAATTCCCCTTTATAAAACAGGTCCCTAATGAAAAATAACTTGACGTCTATATGCTTAGATTTATAATTTTCTACAGGAGATTTTATGAAATCAATTGCAGCCTGGTTATCAACCAACATAATTGCTTTATTATCATTATCAGGAAAAATATTGAATTTCTGACATTCGCGGCGTATTCGATCGAACCAGACCAAGTTCTTGACGGCCTCAGTCATTGCGACAAATTCTGACTCCATGGTCGATAAGCTAACGCACTTTTCTTTAAAAGTGCGCCAGTCGACGGGAGCTTTGTCTATCATGACTATTTGGCCGCCGATCGAGGTCCGATCGTCACGATTAGCCGCGAAGTCAGCATCTGAAAAAATAAAAAGAAAATTGGAACTGCAAGAAAGTTTTAATTTATAATGACTGGTATCTTTAACATAACCCAAAAGTCTTAAAAGGCCATCCCAATGAACAAGGCCAGGATTGGACTGAAATTGTGATAAGATATTTACTGTATAACATATGTCTGGTCGAGTCCGGTTAGCAATAAAAGAAAGACATCCTAAAATACTCCTGTAGGGAAGATGAGACATAAATTCTTTTTCGGAATCTGAAGTAGGGCAATTGGATCGAGAAAAGACAACACCCTTGCTAATTGGTAAAGAAGCATGCGGAATTTTAAAATTGCAAAACCTTTGACAAACTTCAGTAATGTAATTACTTTGATGTAGAAATAGACCTTGATTGGTCTCCTCAAATTCTACTCCTAAAAGTTTACGAGTTCTGCCCAAAATTTTAATGTCAAATTCCTTCTTTAGCAAGGATAAAGCCCTATCAATAAGATGCTGACGTTTTCCAAAAATCACTATATCGTCAACATATAAAAGCAAAACTACCTCAGATCCAAAAATATATACACAGTTACAAGACGACAATTTTCTGAAACCCAACTTTAAAAGAACCTCATGTATCTCATAAAACCATTCTCTTCCGCTTTGATGCAAGCCATAAAGAGCCCGATCTAGCTTGCAAACTTGGTGCTCTTTTCCAGGGATTACGAAACCGGGAGGTTGAAGCATATACACGTCTTCTCTCAAAGGTGCGTACAAGTAGGCGCAGGTTACGTCACACTGAGTGTGTGACCACCCGCTACACGAGACAAGAAGGGAGAAAAAGAACCGGATTACCCCGAAATTGACCACAGGGCTGAAGGTGTCTTCATAAGAGACTCCCTTCACTTGTTTAAAGCCCTGGGCAACAAGCCGCGCTTTATAACGGGCAATCCTTCCAAATTCATCCCTTTTTGCTGTGTAAACCCACCGGCAACCTACTGGAGTAACGTGGACAGGTAAATCAGTCAAATGCCACACCTTCCTGTTTCTCATCATCTGGATTTCCTGCTCCATTGCTTTCCGCCAGATCGCACTCTTTTCGGACCTACAAGCTTGATTATACGTTCTGGGAATATCATCCACAACGCCTAGTCATGCGGAAGGGTGTACATAATTTGAGGTTAAGGAATCAGATTCTGAGTCAGAATTATCAGAAAAACTATCAGAATTAAATGAAACGGATGGAACAGGGACTAAACCAGCATATTTATTAGAAGCAGAAAAATCAAAAAGTTCAGGTTTAAAAACAATATTATTATTTTTACAGTACTGCTCAACTTCGTTGTGAGACCTGAGACGCTGGGTGCTACCTTCTTCAAAATAATAAATGTCGGTCCTATTCCCAGTTTTGCGAGCAATAGGCCTCCTTTCCCATCTAACCTCTCTAAGTTGGGGGTTAGTGGAAGGCTGATCTAACACACTGGACTCCGATTCCATGTCCTCCTCTTCCTCACGAGGTAGTTCACTGGGAGGATCTGGAGTCAAACCAGATGCTACTCCACCAGTGCTTTCTGGATTTACTCCACCATCGTGAGAAAAGAGGGCATAATCCTCGGTGCCCAGTGCAGCTCCACTGCGCCCCAAGCCACAACGCGATTCATCAAAAGTTACGTTAGATGTTTCTATTATTTCATTAGTATCGGGAAGCCAGATCCTATATCCTCTGGTCCTGAAGGCATAGCCTACCATGTAGCCGCGCCTAGCCTTAGGATGTAACTTAAGTCTTTTCTGACTAGGCACGCCCACATATGCCACAATACCAAAAGGCCTGAGGTGTCGGACTGACGGCTTCCTTCCACCGTATAATTCAAATGGAGTTTTATTTAAAAGTTTAGGACATACCCTGTTCCAGTTGTAAACAAAATATTTTAAGGCTTCTGGCCAAAAACTCGGATCTAATTGGCTTTCAATTAATAAAGTTCTGATGCCATCTGCAGCGGTTGCCATAAAACGTTCCGCGACGCCGTTCTGCTGGGGGGTGTAAACGTTAGTAAATTCATGGTGAATGCCTTTACTCTCAAAAAAATTTTCAAATTCATAATTTTTAAATTCAGAACCGTTATCAGACCGAAAATTTTTAACTTTAAGATTAAGAAAGTTTTCTGCTCTTAGAATGTGATTTTTAGTAATATTAAAAACTTCTGACTTTAATTTAATTGGGTATACGGAGACACGTCTAGAAAAGTCATCAATGATTGAGAGAAAATAGCGTTCACCATTTCGACCCACCGAATGACACGGACCCCAGAGATCGGCGTATAAAAGTTCTAACGGCCTCGTGGAACGAATGGTCTTAAATGATTTGTGGGACACGCTGCGAAATTTGCCAAGTTTACAAGGTTCACAGACCAAAGATGTCTCTTTTAAACTAGGCATACCCCTAACACCCTGCAAGCGGCTGGTATTAGTTAGGATTGACTGGCTTATATGACCACAGCGGCGGTGCCACTGAACCATAGGGTCAATTTTATTGGCTGCAGAAATTTCAAAACTTACGGAATTAGATTTGGGAATTTTAGGAAAAAGTTTATACACCCTATTTTTAAGCGAGGCTCTAAATAAAAAGTCGTCCCCCCTGCAGATGTTCACCCCCTTTCTACCTCCATGAAAAGATAAACCACATAAGTCCAATTGGGGCCCAGATATCAAATTTCTACGTAATTGAGGAGAATACATTACATTCGTTAAAGTAAAAATTCTTTGACCAAATCTCAGCTTAATTTCACCTTTTCCAATTATTGGGAACAAGACATCTTTAACAGCTACCGACAATTTATCATTTAAAGGTTCAAATTTAGTGAACAAACTTCTGTCATGACTAAAATGGTGACTTGCACCGGTATCGAAAACCCAAGTTTTACTGTTTACACAAGTACTAATACTAGCTTGGGAAATGAAAAATGACTTACGTGAAGAGTCACTATAATTTGCATCATCAAAGTAGCTGTCAGGTGACTGAGCAGGTCTGGAGCGATGGCGATTCTGGAACCTCCTTCTGGATTTGCTGGACGAGGGCTCTCTTCGGCTCGGGTTCGGAACTTCACTGCTGCCGCTGCTACTCCGCCTTCGGTAGGAACCATCAGGGCTAGTTGATCTTGAAGATGTGCTACTGGAACGACGATGAGGAAATCTATCTCTGGACGATGAGGCACGACGAAAATGCGACTTCTTTCTTTCAAAACAGTTTGCATATAAGTGACCTGAACGGCCACAGAACCAGCATTTTTTACTTTTAAATTTACGTGATGACTGCTTCTTAGACGTAGAAGGCGAAACAGGAACTTCAGATTGAATATTTAATGCAGTTATTTTCTTACTGTTGTCCAAGTCACGCAATTTCAGTCTTGCCTCCTCGGCCACTACTTCTGTTACGATTAAATCAAACTTAAAAGACTTATCTTCCCTTCTCAAGAGATGCTGGACACAACTGTCAAAATAGGAAGGCAAATACCTTAGAAATTGATAAGATAAATAATTTTCAGAAAAGTTCTTATCAATTGCTTTGACGTTCAAAAAAATTTTCTTCAGTCGTGTTGCAAAGAGATTTATACTCTCGCCGTTCTTGATTCTACTCTCCATTAACTCAGAAAACAAAGCCATATGGTGTGCTCTTGTATCCGGGTGAAAATTATCTTTTAACCGCTTCCAAGCTGTTATCGGATCTGTGCAATCATCAATTATTCGCTTAAACTCTGGTTCTATATTTAAGTAGATAAGGGACAGGACTTGGTTATGTTTAGCTTTAACCGTATTCACAGTGTCAATTGTGACAGTCGTGCTAACTTCTGGAATTGGAGTTTCGTTTTCAATTATCTCCCAAATTCCTTTTTCCAGTAACAAATATTTAATGTCACAAGACCAAGTTCCATAATTACTGGAATTCAACTTTTCAATTGCAATTGACGTTGTTGCCATTTTTCTTCAAAAGGGAAGAAAAAAAAATTTAAGAAAACACCAATTTTACACTTTTCTTCACCTGCCCCCCCTACTTTTTCAAAAAAACGATCTTAATTGACGAACCTCATTTCTTATTCAAAGTTCAAATCATAAAAATATGGCTTGATCAAGTTCAAAAGTAAAAGTTCAAAAATATAAAGTTCAAAAATAAGAGTTCAAAAGTAAAAGTTCAAAAACGTAAATCAAATTCTTCATAAAGTCAAAATATATAGTCCAGCAACTCAAAAAGTTCAAATAAAATATGCAGAGAAAACTAATTATGTTCTGTAAATAAAGTCATAATTCAAATCATAAAACTAAATCAAAGTCCAACTTAAACTAAATCTTCAAAGAAAAATAAACTTGAAATGAAGCACATCAATTACTATCTTCAGTTATGGACACTCCTTATTTCGCCCATAACCCATAATTTGTCAGCTAACTCTAAGTTAGTGACCTTAAAAGTAAATTTAAACTAAGCAGAGGTATAAGCACAGTAAAAGCTGGTCTGGTAAAGGAGTGTAGAACTTGTTAAAATTAAAACAATTCAAGTTGACATCAAGACCTCTTTTATTTTATGACTTCAGATGAAATAACATGAAGGTGAACTTACACACTTTGACAGACTTCATGACAGCAGAAAAAGTAGCAGCGTTTTAACAAAGATGACATCAATAAAAGATTCGAAAAACACAATTAAAATAGGTTAAAATCATTCATACTAATTAAACTCAAACTCCATGAACCACGGTAACTTTCCATGCGTTCAAGTTTCCTGAAACATCGCGTCCTTCATAGCGAAGGAACGAAGAAAGGCGAAACTGTCTTGACATCGCACAGCATATATACTCTGGCCGAAACGGCACGTGCTAACGTGAGCCAATGAACGGCCGATATCGTTTTTGATATGCAAATATCAAAAACGATAAATCGATTAAGTTCGATTAAATGAGACGTATGCTGCCATCTGGCGGGAAAAAGACTGCCGATCGATTAAAATAATCGTATCGTCCGATGTTACAAGAAAGCAAAACACGCGGACAAAGTACGGTGAAATTAACGAAGTTTACTTTGGATAAAACGTAAATTAAAAGATATTTAACAAGTGGAAATAAATTAGAAAAGGTAAGTAGATATTATATTTAAGTAATTTAATAAAAGTAAAAGTGAATTTTGAATACTATTGTAATAAATATTATGTAAACAAAGGAGCTAGGGAACTATTAATTTAGGTTGAAATGAAGTATGCAAAAGGTAAGTTTATGGAGGCAATGAGAACAAGTTTGATGTTCCCATCAATTATTCCCTTTGCTCCCTCTATCGTTGGCTCTGGGTATATGCATTATTTTTTTAGAATAAAATTAATAATAATAATAATAATAATAATTAAACACTATTTTTTACCGATTTATAAGCATAGAAAAGTATACATAATTAAATGTGCAATTATTTATGTATTCTGAGATTATTTATGTTTTAAGCGAGATCGATGTTCATTGTACAGAGTTCCGAAATGTTTAACAATAGTTTGCAAATTAATCAAAAACAAATATCAATAAAAGATTCTTTAAGAGAATAGTAGTGCATTTATGCTAAAGAAAATAAATAGCAATGTTTAATTTGCAATCATTATAACAAATACAGTATGCATGTGTTTCAAATCCAGTTTTACAATATGAAAGATGGAGAAAACGTTATGAGTATTTAAAGTAATTTTAATGCTATGATTAATTCAAGATTGTAGGATCTTTAACTTTTTGAGGGGCATTGAAATATATTATATCCAGTGTTGAATTCAGGGGGTGGCCCGGGGGGGACGTTCCCCGCCGGAGCGATGAAATGTCCCCCTCCGGAAAAGTTGAAATTTTGCGTTTTCTATAGTCAAAAAGTACATTCCTCTAGGAACTCTATAACCCCCCCCCCCCCCCGGAGCCAATGAAGTCCCTCCCAGACAAAATTGTCTGAATTCAATCTGATTATATCCCACTTAATTTTAATCAAGATTCGCACTATAAACTTTTAACTAAATTTTTACACTTAACTTTAGTTCAAAAATGTTTCAAAATTGCTTTTTCATTTTTCAAACTAAAATTTTTCGATTATTCCGGTATGAATTTAACATTAAAGAGCCACAATTGCATGTTCCTCAAAGCAGTGTTGAATCCAGACATTTTTCTTCGGGAGGGACATATGTGGCTCCGGGGGGGGGACATTATGGAGTTCCGGGGGGATTGCTCTTTTTGACCATTGAAAACACAACATCTCAAAATTTCCAGAGGGTACATTTCATTGCTCCGGGGGGGATGTCCCCCACGGGACACCCCCTGAATTCAACACTGCCTCAAAGTGTTGAAATAGACCATGAAAAAGAGCGATGCATAAATTTAAGACACC
This sequence comes from Maratus speculifer, assembly GCA_964019185.1. Taxonomy (NCBI): domain Eukaryota; kingdom Metazoa; phylum Arthropoda; class Arachnida; order Araneae; family Salticidae; genus Maratus; species Maratus speculifer. The sequence goes on along the minus strand of OZ025293.1, from coordinate 136,788,565 downwards.
AATTATCTATTGAACATTGAAAACCATCACTTAAAAAACAATAAAAATTATTTGATGTCTTGATATTCCGAACGTCGTATTTCTATATTTTATGATATTTCCTGGATTTAAATGAAAATGTTTAACATGTTGTTTATTTAATATTTCTTATAAATTTATATCTTATTTATTGTTCATGGGAAATATACTTATATCTGCGGTGTAATGATCGAAGCTCTATCGAATTATATAAACTTTTTAAACAGCTTCCAACGAAAGAGATTATACAATTCTTTTATATATGTTTATGTATACGTGTAAGAATAACTACTGAACTGACTCTTTGATTTTCAATCTCTCGCTCTTTTTTACTTTCCTCTATCTTTACAAGAAAAAAATATTGGATTCGTGAAAAAATCTACTTCAGCTTTTGATGGATTTAAAGTTTTAGAAGGTCCTGAATATCATTTGACTGTTTTTAAAAAGTGTCTGTCTTGTGTATTTGTTTGTAAGTGACAAAAGTTTTGTGAGCGCTCTATCCAGCACCGTGCAAAAAAATAAAAAAATAAAAAAGGGGGGGGATGGCGAAGGGAGCAGTAGCTCCGCAGGAAAATTTAAGGAGCGCCAAATTTATACTACGAACGTCATTTTTTGGCCTGTCACAAGAAAAAGTTGGGGGGGGGGGAGCGCCAAATTAAAACGTTGCCCCGGGTGCAGTTTTTTTTTCCTCCACGCCTCTGGCTCTATCTTAAGAACTAATGCACAGAATTCAATCAAACTTTAGATTCGGTTACACATTGCGATAAGTTGTTGTAGACTAGGTTTTGGTATAAATCTTCCAAGGAGTGGCGTTGCTAGCTCCTGTATTTTTCGCGATTTCCGCAAAAATTCTATAGCTCAAGAACTAATGCACGGATTTTTAGCAAGCTTCAGATTCTGTTAGACATTAACATAAGTTATTGCTAATTAAATTTTTTTGTGTGTTGCACAAAAGGTGACGTTGCTGAGCTACATTTTCGATGATTTCTTCAATAGCTGTATGTGAAGTTACTAATGCACGGATTTTCATCGAATTTCAAACGTTGTTGGATATTGATATAAGTTGTTACTAATTAAGTATTGGTGTAAATCGCTCAACAGGTGATGCTTCTAAGCTGCATTTTTCAAGATTTACAGGATTTTAGCGATAGTCATAACTCAAAAACTAATACATTGGATCTCACCACACTTCATACACTGTTAGACTTTCACATAAGTTTGTACTGATTAGGTTTTCATGCAAATCATATCACAAGTAGTGCTGCTATACTGCTATTATCACGATTTTTGAATGGTTACATTCTAAAAACTAATCCACGGAATTTAATCAAACTTCATATCCTTTTAGACTTTCACATTTCGATATTCTTATTACACTTGAACATATACTGCTCAACAGGGTCGCTTTTACGCTCTTTAAGTTAGGATTTTCGGTTGCAGATATGTAGGAGGGTTAGTGCCGAAATTCTATTATTTCTTTTTTATTTACTGCTTATATGTCTTTTTTTAAAACACATACAAATCAATGAGCCTATAGCTTTATAATCCTCATGATGCACATAGGTTGTCATTTAAATTTGGCATTGTAATAGCAAATTTTGAAATATTAAAATGTATGCGATAGAAAAAAGTTTTAGGATTGGCACATTCGACTAATTTAGTTTTATGCGCGTTAACTGTCGTAAAAATTAAGCAATCGTAAAAATATTTTAATATATCATTGTGTATTGCTGTTAAAATGAACGATATAAAAGGTAGACTTATTATAATGATTAAAATGAATTTAAATTACTGTTCTGTATCAGGTAAGTAACATGATTTTATCTGAACGAGAACCAACCCGTGGTGTCGTTTGAGTCGGATGCAAGCTATTTATTTATTTATTTTTTTTTTGGGGGGGGGGTGGGGGGTGGGGGGGAGGAGTCAAGATGGTTTGGTCTAGTTGGTTGTTTGTTTCCTGAATTCAGATTGTGTTAAATTAAAGCAGAATTTTCAAATCCTATGCAGATCGGTAGTAAAAATGATAAATCAAAACTTATTTTATAAAGTTAAGGCCCCAGTCCCTGCCCGTGAAGACACTCGCGCGCTAATGCTATTCCTACGAGGAGGCATTTTTCTAATAACTCTTTCGCATTTTGACATTTTTAAATATTTTTTTAGCATTGGATAGCTGAGGTCTTCTCAAGATCGCTCCTTGACTACTTTTTCGAGTTTGGTCGCAGATATTTTCTATAAAGTTTAGTTTCACTTTCAGATACGGTTCAGGAAGTGAAACTAACTTTCTAAAAAATATCTGCGACCAAAATCGAAAAGTAGTCAAAGAGCGATCTTGAGAGGGACGTAAGCTATCCAATGCAAAAAAAAAAAAAAAAATATCTAAAAATGTCAAAATGCGAAAGAATTATTAGAAAAATGCCTCCCCATAGGAATAGCATTAGCTCGCGAGTGTCTTCGCGGGCAGGGACTGGAGCCTTAACTACTTGGATTTAAGAACATGATTTATTGCCAGATTAATTTTAAAAGTTCCTTTTATTGTGCTTTAATTTTATTGTTGTTAATTTTTTATTTAATTTATTGTATATATTTACCATTCTTTAAAAATAATAAAATCAAAACTTTTAATTGTAAAATTATAGCAATTTAAAAATACATACATTATTTGGAAAACATTGTTGAGTCGGGCCAGATTGTATTGATTTTTGGATGGAGATGGCCAGGACGGGATGAGCCAACTTACGGGCTGGGTTCGGAAAAATACTACAATTTTTGACTAATTCAGACCTCTAGGAAGGATGAAGTCCAGTCACGGTCCGGTCTGGACATAAATTTGTCTGGTCTGGACAAATCAGGTCCGACTCGAACTTGGAGAGAAAAAAGTAAAGCCTGAGACCCGAAAGAGTGATGAACAGGTTCACTTGAGACTATCCTCCAGGAAAATATAAACAGGATACCTGGTCCGGACAATCCCGGAACGACTTAAGAGCAAATCCGGGGCGACCCGACCAGAGTGTTGTGGATAAAAAAAATGTCCGAAACCGGACTGCTGACCATGCCGGACACGGTCTGTGAAAACCTCAAATGTTATACATAAACTTTTAAAAATTTCAAATGTATTTTGTATTTTAAATGTATTTTCAAAATACATGTATTTTGTATTTTGAATTTTTTTGAATAGGAAAGTATTTTGTATTTTAGGTTCTAAAACTAATGTATTTTGTATTTTGTATCGAAAAATCATGTATTTTGCCCAACTCTGCCTCCCCCCTTCTAATTCTACTGAGGAGTCTACTAAGCTTTAAAATGTCCTATTTACTTATACAGAACTGCCAACTTCTATGCCTATTTAAATCTTATAAACATGTTTAGAACCACAAAAATATTTTAGTAAAATGTATGCAAAATATATTCAGTGTTATGCATCGCAATACTTATACTTAATTATTTATTAAAATTTCTGTTTCTAATATGTTTATTCGATTGTAAATAGGCGTAGTAGTTGGCAGCCATGCTTATATTTTGCTAAAAATAGAATAATAGCTGTTTTATCTGGTTTCATAGTTCTGTTGATAGAAGTTATACTTAGTCATTGCCATATATGAGAATGAGTTTCAAAACTCGTCTTATCCAGAAAATCAAATTTTGGGACATCACAAAAATTCCTTGACTTCATCCATTGATTTTCATTCTAAACCAAGATTTTACAATGCCAGAAATATATAATAAAACTAGTTTTTTCTTATGATTTTAGTGCTTTTTTGATGCATCTTCACAAATAGAGTACATTGATAGAGAAACTCAATTTTTTAAAATTTGGATAAAGCAATTTATGAAAAATCACCTCCTCCTCTGTACCTATGTTATAAAGAGGTAAAGTTTATTTCTAGGTAGGAGTTAATCTCTGGAAATATCAAACCAATTTCAAAAGAAATGGTACCAAAATGATAGTGTTCACCCTCAATCAAACATACGAGTATCTCTTATGTCGATGCCATAACCCAAACGGTGTGCGGGAGTAAAAAACATTCTAAAAATGTGACTTTTGTGCTACTGAAGGGCCTTAAAACATAAAATTTGGCATACTAATTATAAAATATAAATAATCTCTTAAAACATTTCCTAAAAGATGATAAATTAAAAAAGGGTGAAAATGTTCTAAAAACATTCAAAAATTGTGGTTTTTAAGCAGTTAAGTAACAGATTTTAAAAATACTGATGTTAAAATGATGTCCTTGCTCTAACATAGGCTATATCTTTTGTGAGCAAAAAATGTGATTTTTGTGTTACTGAAGGGCCTAAAAGCATGAAATCTGATATGGTAGTTACTTAGCTATAAAAATATTATAAAGAGGTAAAGTTTGCTTCTTTGTAGGATGTAACCTCTGAAAATACTGAATTTATTTTTAAAAAATGGTATCAAATTGATGATGTTCATCCTTGCTCAAACATAGGCTATATCTTATGTTTATGCCACTACCCCCCAAAGAGGGCTGCAGGAGCAAAAAACATTTTAAAAATGTGATTTTTGTGTTACTGAACAGGCTAGAAATGTGAAATTAAAAAATATAGCAGGACTAAAAGTCAAATTTTCACATGACTGAAATATTTTAACATATTTCTGTAATACTATGCAAAATGTAAATAACTTCAACATAACGTAATATTCAAAAGCTAAATGTCCAATTATTGGCTATATTATATATATTAGGGATGCACCGAATAGTGATTTTGGCCGAATGCCGAATATTCGGCTGGCCGAATAGTAATTGTTGGGCCGAAAACCGAATATTCGGCTTTCCAAATACTTTTTATATTTCAAAGTTTAAACATATTAAAATGTTACTTTTTAAAACAATTTTATATAATATTTAATAATAGAAACTTGCATTTTGATAAACAAGGGTGTTTTATAAGAAAATTTAGTATTGGAAAAAAAATCTGCCTTGAGTTATTTAAGAAGCACAATTATGAGACTTTTTGAATTAATAAAATTTTAAATTTCATGGTTTCTTCTACGAATTAAAACAAACATTTTAAAATCAAAGAGAAATAATGAAAACATGAATGAAGTAAAACTTTACAGTCTCTTAATTGTCCTTTTTCAATAACTCAAGGCAGATTTTTTTCAATATGAAGTACAAATACTTTCAACTTTAATCCTCAATAAAGGAATATTTAGCTCATAGTTCTTTTCATATGAATGATGGCATTTTCCACCCTTCTCATCATATCATATTTTACAGAAATCAAAGCATGCAAGTTGAAAATACAGTTACGGTATCTTATTTATTGTTAATGCAACAAACGAAAACACAAGTTTGATTTAAAGTGAGATGAAATACAATGTATTTATGAGTCAATAAGTTGATTATGGTTTCATGAACAAAAATTGCCTTGATAGTTTTTCTTTCTTCTTTAAGATCTTTTATTTGGGAAAAGCAAGAAACAGAATATTTACTAAATAAAATTTAGGAACTTGCATTTGCACATCCTTTTTTCTTAAGGAGAATCCTAACAAATCACCATTTTAATCCTTCTCATGGTTAATTTTCTTAAGTTATATGTTATAAACAACAAATAAATAATGTAAAAACATTCTATTTTATTTAAATATGACTTTCTTTCTAATTATTTTAAATATATTTATAAATTGACAATTAAAAGTTGAAATTGTGAAAAGTTTTTAAAAATGTCTTTTAAAAGGTTTCATTAAATACATGATTTGGCCGAATACTTTGATATTCGACTAAACCGAATATTCGGCAGACCGAATAGTTTGATATTCGGCTGAACCGAATAGTTTTATATTCGGCCTAACCGAATATTCGGTAACATGGCCGAATATACCGAATAGATACCGAATATTCGGTGCATCCCTAATATATATGAATAAAAAACCTAAAATAACATAAGTAAAACATAATAAACATTAATTATAAAATAAGTATAGTAATAATTGATGCTTACACTTTGAAATTTTCTTATTTCTTTAAAATAAAACTATGATATTAGTTACAATAAACACTTTAATTACACTGTATAGATGTTTTTTGTGGGCAGTGAAAAAAGTTATTAAATGAACAAATGTTTTTTGTTTAAATAAAAAATTGAAAACTTACCAGTGATGAAATTTATTTTTCAGACGTCTACAATCATACTAAGTGAAAAAATACAGTTATGCACAAAATAAATTAAAATCGAAACAAGTTTTTCAAAGTTCACTATATTCTGAAGTCATAATGTCTCTAAAAATGTAACGGTAGAATGGATTCTGGCAACCATCTACATTATTGCATTGTAATGCCATTCAACTCTTAACTATGGAAGTAATGGTAAGAAAATTCTATTTAATAAGTATAGCAGACAAAAAATTCATCAATAATTGATGCAAACTGTTTCAAGTGCTAAGCAACTTATTGCCAGTGCTTTTATAGCTGATCGGGTTGCAGATCAGAAAACTGTAGTAACAGCATTTTTATGTGAAAAAATGCTAGCCTTCTCTTTAGCTGGTGACTTAATTGATCTTTTCAAATTTTTAGTCAAGGATAAATCTGCACTAACAAAGTTGCAGTTTTGATGGACAAGTGCAACATGTATCAATATATATGGCATGATCAAATGCTTAAAGCTGGAATTAGTAGGTAAATTAAAGGGAATTTTTTTCGCCTTAAAGACTGAAAGGGAATGGAATGGTTAAAGAAAATAGTGAATAGTAAAGCAGATGGCATTAGCCAATGATTCAGAGAGTATTGGCCACAGGAGAAGACCAAATAGAGTAAGAAATATGAAGCAAATTGAATAGAAAGACAGTTGGGAAGGGACATAACAAAAAAATGTACAAGTAAAGAATGAAAAAAAAATTAAATTATACAAATAAAATAAAGAATTTAATTATCTATACAAAGTTTATTATTTTTTCTTCTCCTAACTTGCTTCCTGTGGTTGACTAATACTTTTTGTATCATTGACTGATGCCTGCTTTCTTATATCTTTATTTTTCAACTTGTGCCTTTCTCTTCAGTTCTTTTTAGCCTTGCTCCTGCTTTCAAAGTGGTACCATGTCTTCTTTGTGCCTGATGAAAAAAAGACTAAGTTCTTTTGAAACGGCTTGTACATTTCTTAATTTCATAGTGTTATCAATAAAAGTTTTTTTCTCCATTTGCATACACCTCCAGTGTGCACAACATTTTATTGCAATTATATATCAATTATCATTTATTCAATTGAATTAATTTTTGGATTAATTATTAAACAGATTCATTTAGTTACCTCTTCAGCTCCTAGATGGCACTACCTATTTATATAATTCGCTAATGTGATGTCTCAGGGTTTCACTCGATTTTGAGAAAAGCAACTTATGGCTGCCATGTTAGGCACAAGTATACTGACTATTCAACATATGGAAATATACACATAATCTGCATTCTATCACATCTATTCTACCTTTTCTCTAAAATAGTCAAAAACTATCCAATTATGTTTTAAATTCAAAATAATGGATAACAAGCTATTATAAACAATGGATAACCAGATATAATAAAACCAACACTGTTTTGGCACCATCTATTAGCAATCAAGGTAAATAAAAGAACTTAAGAAAAATGCAGGATGTAATGATATTCAATATCTATAGTCCTCAATATCTATTTTTAAAACTTTGGTTATATAACCAACCTTAGAATTTGTTCAATATAAATAAAATGAATATTATAATTTGAATTTAGTTTTATTAATTTTTAATAGTCTAACATTTATCTGCTTATTTTAAAAATTTTGTTTGCATTATATGTAAAAAGTTTTTTCCCCCCCAAGATGTAATTGAATTATGAGATTGCATTTGTATGATTGAAAATTATTTTTTCTCATTCTGTTATTAAATTTCAATTTTATTTTCACTCCTAAGTTATGTTCAAATGTTACAACGTTAAAAATTAAAATTTTATCTGCTTTGATATAATTAATATGTGTAGTGCATGGTGATATACCGCGTGATTATAATTAAAGATTTCTAAAATCTATACTTTTAAAACTACTGATCAGAATGACTAGGTATTTTAGCAGAATAATCATAAGGCACTGGAATTTTGCTTGACAAAGGAAAAAAAAATAGTTCCTAAATGTGCTGTCAAGGTAATACAGCTCATATTCAAAATATTAGAATAATTGAGAAAAAGTAATAAGAAAAAAATATTTGTCATTTATTTATTTTTTATACTAAGTAAATGCAATTAAATTTCTTATAAATTAAATCTGGAATGTTTAGATAAGATTTTAACATTTATAAAATATAAAATACAGCACAATAAATTAGGTATACAGCTTCCTTAAACACACCAGAATATTTGAATAAAATTTAGATTGGTTCAAAATATTAGAATATTTTATTTTACGCAACAATATTACCTTATGAATATGAAGTAAATGGTAATTAATATTTTGTAGCATCCCCTTTAGCTTTCATAACAGCGTACAATCGATCTTGCATACTATATACAAGGTGTTTACAAACATTTCTATCAATATTAGCCCAAATAGACTTTATACGTGCCACTAACTCAGTTTTACTTGAAGGAGGATTTTCTTGAAGTTTTTTCTTCATTATACACCATAAGTTTTCGATGGGATTAAGATCTGGTGAATTTGGTGGCCAAGGAAGTACCTTAATGTTGCGTTGGCGGAGCCAATTCTTAGTTGACACCGAGGTATGCGGGGACGCTAAATCTTGTTGAAAGATGAAATCATCTTCAAATAAATCTTCTGATGATGGAATCGTGTAATATTCTGAAATTTCTTGATATATCAGAGAGTTAACCTTTTCGTAGACGATGCATAACTTTCCAGGTCCTTCTGCACTCATACAACCCCAAACCATGACACTAGCAGCAAATTTTACGGAACGTTTAAGGCATTCTTTATCAAATGCTTCTTGCTTCATTCTCCAAACTCGAATACCTTGATTACCATATTAAACACAAAACATACTTTCATCACTAAATAATATATTTTTCCAATCTTCATTGCTCCATAAACATCTTGATTTACACCAATTCAATCTTATACGCTTTTGTCTTGCAGTCATGAGAGGTTTTGTTTTTGGTACACGAGATTCAAATTTAAATTTATGGAGACGTCTTAATGTTGTCGATGTAGAAACTCCTTCTTCTTTCCATTTTCGGTGCAAGAATCGCACACTTTTAAAACGGTTTTTCTTAACAATACGCTTCAGTTTCCTGTCATCTCTAGCAGATGTTTTTGGTTTTCGACCACCATTTCGGCGATTATTTTGAAATTTTCCAATTTTTGAATATTGTGTTAGTATTTTACTAACGCTCGATTGCGAACAATGTAAATAATTTGCTATAAAACATTGATTTTTACCGTGCCGATACAAATTAACCATATGAAGTTTAGTAGATTCAGGAATATCACTCACACGGCCCATTTTAAGACGAAAAAGAAACAAACTGCAAAAAAGAATACTGATTTTAAATAAAATAGTCTGAATTTAATCAATGATGCCACCAGTTAAGAATTGGTAATAATTAAAGGAGAATTAATGTGAAATATTCTAATATTTTGAACCACTTGAATAGATATTCTAATATTTTGACTTTTCAAAATAATTTTTTTTGCAATTAATCTTTTCAAAAATGATATTAAATTTAAGATAACAAGTAAGTTTAATCAACAATAAGTTCTTAATAAAAATATCGTTTGCATATTTTCATTAAAAGACATTAAATTACCAAACGATATTTTCAATTTCTAAAAAAAAGGTAATTATTCTAATATTTTGAATATGAGCTGTATCAGAGGAAATATAAAAAATATATTTGTTCACAGGTATGTTATTAAAAGCAATTTAATTCAAGGATTTATTAAAAATCTATTAGTGAAATGAAAAGAACACCTGTTTAATACAACAATAGCAATAATGACAAAAAATGAAAAAAAAATAAGCTTCATGGAACAAACACCTTACTGATGATTAAGACATAAGTGGTTCCATATGCCCTCCACCTTGTTCTGCTATTAATTGGAACTGCATAACGACATGCTCCACAACAGATCGGAGTGTATCTGTACTGATGAAATGAGTGTGGTGTGTGATGCTTGTATTCAAGTTGGCTAGATTCTGAACCAGCTTTAAACAACATTCTTCAGATATCACACGGGTCGGCCATGTTGTTGGAAAATGGTGGCTTATGATCCTACCATCTCCAAAATTAGCACTCAGTAGCTCCTTCACAAAAGTAGCAATGTGCTGACAAGCACCATTGTGTGTGAATACTGTGCGACCCACACACTGACGCTGTTGACGTGCCAGAAGGATATGGTTATGCAAAAGTGCTTCATACTGCTTGCCAGTAATGGTGCACCTAACGGGGTCAACAGATGTGATCTTCTCAAAGAAAAACAAACCGATGAACACTGCCGTTATTCTGTACCACACACACACAGTGACCATTTCAGACTGAAGAGGTAATGACTGTAGCTGGGACGGATTCTCGGTCGCCCATATCCTGCAATTTTGCGTATTAACAAAGCCTTGCAAATAAAAGTGGGCTTTGACAGATTATAGAATGTTCCATGGCCATCCATTGTTCACTTCTATTCAGACAATAAATTAAAAGATTGACTTGCATATTATGAAGGTCAGCAGGTAGCAACTACTGCACATGAATTATCTTGTACGGATAGCAGCACAAGATGTTTCATAGGACTTTATGCACTGTGCTGTTCGGCATATCCAGCATTCTGCCATTCCTTGTGCACTGTTGATTTCAGCATCAGTGTTAGTTTGTTCTTGTAATGCTATAGCTATATTTTCCACTGCTGCCGTAGCCAAAACTAGTTTCTTCCCTCTACCCCGTTTAATGCCAAATGTCATTTTTCGCAAATGATTTGTGGTATTGGACCACTTTTTATGGATTTTAATGTCCGAAATCTTCTGGCAGCTGTAAGTGCACAATGATCATTGTTCTAAAAAAGCTTCAAAAGTATAGTGCGATCCTTCATAATCAGTCATGAAGAAGTATTCAGGAAAAGAGCTAGCTGGAGCTCTGCATTTTTAAGACAGATATGTATGCGATCTGCAAGTCTTATTATAATTTGTATCTACAGCGCCATCTATTGGTACATTTTTAAATAATATTTTTCCTTCAACTATCAAAATTCCATTGCCTCACGATTGTTCTATTAAAATATCAAGTCATTCTGACCATTAGTTTTTAAATTATCAATTTTTGAAATCATAACTTTAATTATAATCTCCCTGTATATTCCTTACACTTTAATTACATTTTGTATTAAGCATAAATTTTATTTATAATGCAATTAAATATCATAAAAATAATAATTTTGATTTTATTTAGACTCAAATTTTGATGTTGTATAGCTAGAGCTTTGGTTATACGATTTTAAAATTTCATTCAATGTAATTAAAATGAGTATTAGAATTTAAATTTAGTTTTACTAATTTTTAAAAGTTTATCATTTATCTGATTAGTTTTTAAAAATTTTATTTTCATTATATATATATATTTATATATATAATTACTTTTTTTCAAGATGTAATTTAATTATGAGAGTGCATTTATATGACTGAAAATTATTTTTTCACTTCCCCTTATTAAATTACAATTTTTTTACTCCAAAGTTATCTTCAAATGTTACCACATTAAAAACTAGAATTTTATCTGTATTGATACAATTAATATATATAGTACATTGTGTTATATATTCCTTACATATTTTAAGAAGTATAAAATTTATTCATAATCCAATCAAATTTCTAGTTGACGTAAGCTAATCTCTTTGTTGAACTGTTTCATAAATTGACAACTGATTAAAAAAATATCACCATCATTTGTTTTTGTAGAACACATTTGTCGTTTTTAAAACGTACTTTTCTCCAATACAAACTCCTCAATGATAAAAGCTTTATTTGTATGAGGTGTGTGTAATGTGTATAATATGTATGTAAATTAAACACAGATCAACATTCCATCATTTTCCACATAGGTTATTTACTATTTGTAGCATAATTGAGTAAAAGCAAATTTTGAGAAGGATGTAACCTTATACTGTAGAGCAAAAGAGTTTTGATTTGCAAAGACATTTTTAAAGAAAGAAATTTTTCTCTGATTACTTCACAGATAGTCTTTTAATTTCTGGCTGAGGCATTTTTCAGAGTTCATTTTTTCATTACTGTACTTTCCTGTATGTAATCTGTAAGAGGAATCCACAAGGAGCTTGTTTTAAATCACAGATAAAACAAAATTAGTATCTGCAGTAAAAAGCCATTGATTGTGCAGCAGCACATTCTAAGCAATATTGGCTATGTCTCATCATTTGCTATTTCATTCTATATTCAAAATTGCTTCACCATTGGGCAAGGGGTTCTGCTCTCAAAGCTGGCAGAGGAGAGATGCCAGGTTTGAATTCAATTGTACCCATCGGCCTAACTGATTGAAGCTTTCTTTGACCCTTGGATATCCTTGCATAGTTACAGGTCAGGTTCCCAGAAAGATCCCACAAAGAGGGCACTGAAACCTAGTCCTATATCCTTTGTGTAGATCAGCTGTCATAAAAGAACTATAATTTTTTAAACTATCTCATTTCATCCTAGAACTTTATAGAGGGGAGGGGAGGGGAGTAACAACAAGATGTAATGTTAAATTTTATCAGTGATCTCAAATGCTCAGAGGAACATATGCAGTAAGAGCTTAATCAGATTTATATACATTGCAAAAGATCATGGTTTTATCATAAATAATACTTATTGTGTTATTAAAAAAAAGAAAAAAATATCTCATGATATCACCCAACCAATCTATAAGGAAATTTTATTATATCCTTGTCGTCTTTGAGAGGTTGGAGAGAATGAAGAAATTAAGAATCGTTAAGCAAATTTTAAGTTGATTCTTGGTTTATCAGCTTATGAGTAGGATTTTTGTGTTGAATCTTTACATATGAGGTGTGATCATTTTATATGAAATTGCTTCTACAGAAGATCTGATAAATGATAAATTCATATAATCAATATTTATTTAACATAAAAGGCTCTTGTATTGATTACCACCTCTGAACTGATAGTGTTCCAATTAGTTGCACCATGACATTCTAGTTCATTGTTCTGGACCTTTTATTATGCATGCAGGTTTTTGAGTGGTTTAAGCACTTTCAAAATGTCTGAAGACATTGGGGATCAGTGTTGCTCTTCCATGTAAGAATGGAGAAATTTTTTTTATACTTTTGGGATTGTGTACCTTCACTGGGTTCCTGAATTTCAAACAATTAATCAACATTATTACCTTAAGGTCTTTGCACAACTTTGTAAAAATATTTTTTTTTAATGACCTGAATTGTGGAAGGATAAGTCATGGGTTTTTCATCAGGACAACACTTTGGATCATATTGCATTGCCTGTCAAGACGTTTCTAGACAAGTATAATTTTCCAATGTTAGATGATTTGTTTATTCACCTGACCTGGCACCATGTGACTTATCTGTTCACCAAGGTCAAATCTGCATTAAAAGACCAAAGAAAAAGCGGCACACTTCACGATAGAACTCATAAAAGACTTTCAAACAATTGAAAATTCATATGGAGTATTGTATGTAGACAATTTTCACCATTCACTTACATTTCAAAATTTTATTTTTATTTTTCAAACTTAATAATTTCTTTTAAAAATAGAGACAGGTGTTATGGTAAATTTTTAAGGTACATGAAAAAAAGTAATTGGTCGTGCACTTTGCCGTATAATTTAATATGTAAATGCTATTTTAATATTAGCTTGTAAGGCAAATTGTCAAGTCTGTTACCTAACAAAATTTTTGAAAATACTCAGCTTTAAATTTATTAAATCTTCTAAAATCAACTTACTTTGAAGTGACTTATGTCCCTAAATTTCAAAATATGATGTTTATCAATATTATTTAAATTAAAATGAGAGACCATTTTAGCCACAAATTTTGATCACACAGAAAATTATACAAGAACTTTTTCTAAAAATTACAGTATGTATTCATGTAAATTATTAAATTTTAAGGAAATTGCATATTTGTTTCTTTGTTGAATAAAAAATAAAAGTAGAATGGTGAATAAATGATATTAATAGTAAAATATTAAAAAACCGCGCAGTAATAGACTTGACATTTGGTAACAGATTTGACACTTATCATATGTCTAGTCTATTATGGCACAGTTTTTAATTGATATCTTCAACTTTATACAAAAACTTTATTTAAATGGTAATTTTCTGTCAGATATCATATAGAGAAATCATTATTTTATATTCAAATCAATTAATACATTTGACTTGAATATCAAACAAATAATTTATCAAGCAATTCCATCTAAATATTAAAACTGGGACTAAAAGTATCTGAGTATTTACTATGCATTTATATTATATATATATATTAACATGTTGTATTTAAATTCTAAATAAGGACTTGACATATTCAAATGTGATACGACTCAAATTTCATTTTTCATATAATATTAAGTGGAACTGGCAATTCAGAAAATATTCAGTTTCTTCACATTGACAAATATGGTTGTGGAAGAATTGCTATTATTTGCTCAAAATGAATCGATAATATACCTTTTTTGGATGTGAAATACTCTCTGGTAGCAGCGATTCACATTCAGACCCATAATTTTATCCTGCTTTAATTTTACCAAAACATGAACAGTTTCATACAATGTATTAGCAAATATCTTTTTCAAGATTACCCTCAGTTTTTTTTCTCTTCTATATAAAATTAATTATCAGTAATGATAAATATTTCCCTCTTTGGGGAATTTGAATAGATCTTACTGATATCATTGTATCAAAAGTTTAATTTCCCCATCAGTATACAAGGTGATTCAAGACTAGAGGAACAAATTTCCAGGGGAGTACATCTAGGCAACTCAAAATGCAATCCTAACGAGATAGAGGTGTTGAGTGGAAAACTAACATTTAAAAAGCATAAGCTTAAAATAAGTCAGAACTTTCCTGATAAGTTGACTGAGGTTTTGTAACATGGGCATTGCATTGAACTTGGATGTTTTGAAATATGCAGTGCATCCATCAGACATTCACATTAGTAACAGAAATGCACCATTTCAAAATGCTTCCTGTACTACCTGAAATGCGCAAAAATGTAAATGGTAAGAATCAAGCAAGTAGTCAGAAAACTGTAAGAAACAGGCAAGTCATGATTATTTTCAACCTTATAATCTTTAAAGTCAATTGCTATAATGAAGATTCCGCCCCCAACAACTTCCCTAACCCATTATGATTGTATTTTCAACTCCACATTGCTATTTTCTGAGTCATTTAGATGTACCTCATGCTGCTAGAAGTTTGTTCCTCTAATTTAAATCCCCTGTATAGGATAGCTATTTATATGAAAAGAAGTCTGAGTTCTAGATGCACCACAGTGACATGTTCACATTTCTCTGCTGAATTGGAAAGCATAATTTTCCAGAAAATCAATGTGCGCAAAAAAAAAAAAAAAAAAAGTTTCATTCCATTTTTTGCATTTTTATGGGCTGGAAGGTATTGATATTTTAAAACTGCATTATAATACCTATTAAAGTTGCTTCTAACTTTCCAATTAACATAGTTATTTGTATAAATAAGGATGATATTTGAACGAGTAACATTCAGCTTTCTTTACTTCTAAATTTCTTCTTTAAAAAATTTAAATTACTTCTTAATTTCTTTTTACTTTAGTATTTTTTATATCTGATATTTCACCAATAAATCATTAATTTTTTTTGCAAAGAATTTTCCTATAAAAAATAAAATACTTTTAATAACTTGCATACAAAATAAATATGAATTTAACTCATTAAGTTCTCAACCATGATGTCCATAGGAGATTTTTAAAAATGTAATGCACTAAATATCAGACCTAATTGAATGATGTTGCTGAATTAAGTTTTATGAAATTTCATATTGTTCTATTTTATTATCTATATCGGTTATCTTGTCCAGAGGACAGTGGTGTGAGATTTGTATTTTTTAGAATTATTTCAAAAAATACATAAATTTTACAGAGAACATTTGCAGCATAATGTTATAATTAAAATGACCAACAAACTTCTTTTTCAGTTGAAGTTTTTTTGTTGCTATCTATTGAACTATTTAGATGCTATTAATTCCCTGTCCAAAAACATGACTCGGTTTTTTGCAACAATAATTATTTATTAAATAAACAAGATTGCCTTTTGAAATTGAACTTGAGATTAACTTTACAAAGTATTAAAACAGTACAAAACTGGATAAGGTTTTGACATGGACAGATTAAAAAATGAAAAAAGAATTTTAGATGTATTTACTTTTATGGAATTTTAGATTTGACTGTATAAAAAAATAACCATTAAACAACTAATTTACAAGTAAGATTGCAAATAAATATGATTCATTCATAAGCATCTTAGCAATTATTTCACAAATTCAATGCACTAAAATCAGTATAATGTAACAATTTTATTTTAATTAACATAGATTTTACACAACTTACTAAAAAAAAAAAAAAAATAGTGCAAATATTTCTAAGAAACTTGAACAAAATGTAAATACATAATATATGTAGTTTATATAGAAAAGATATTCACAAAAAAGAAGCTAAGGTTAAAAAGTTTCTAATAGAGACAGATTTACTAAAGAAATTCATACAAATGAATATTTAAAATGGTTTACATATAAAACATTTTATAAAAGTATAAAGATGATTTTTTTTAAATATTGAAAGAAAAAAGCAATGTGCAATGCATGAATAGAATGAATATCACTAGATTACCATTCCATGGGTTGGAATGTTTCAGCCAAGTGCAAAATAAGCATTAAATTTAAACTCTAATGTGAAAACACAAAAAATCACATGAAATTTATCAATTAAATAGATGAACAGTTTACAAACATTAAAATAAACAAAAAATATGCGATGACTATATGAAGTTAATAAATTATAAAAATGAATGGAATGAATTCCTTTTAATATCACCAGTTTCATGAAGGAGGGGCTGAGACATTCTTCCTGCCTGTGAAAAGATTTTTGTAAAATAAAACACATGTCATTTTTTGAAAGAATATTGATTATGTGATTTTAAATGTGTTCATTAAATGAAGTAAAGGGAATATATTAAAAATATTATTTCAATTGGCTATTACACCTTTTAAGCAATTAAAATTTGAAATAATATTGAATGCAAGACGTGTGAAATTTTTTACAGAAAATTTTTCAATAATGATGTAGATTATTCATTTTCATCGATGCTGGTCTATCATTAACTTTCCGTTTATCCAAGAGCTTGTAGCTCACAGAAAAATATTCCATCTGGTGCTGCAGTTGTGGCCTTGCCAATGCATGATAGTGAGAAATGCCAGGTTGTGTATCATTCCAAGTGATTCAGTTGATAGAACATCAATGCGCTATATCAATGGCCCGGATTCAAGTCCTGGCTTGGACACTTTTTCCCTCTGTTAGCTTATTATGCTTTTTAAGCAATTAAGATTTTAAATATTGAATGCAAGGCATGTAAAATTTTTTACAGAAAAAATTTCCAATAGTTGATTATTCAGTGGTTAAAACTATGTTGAATCTTAAATAGGAAGAAAAAGTATATACAATTATTTTTCTGACAAAAACTTTACAAACTCATGGTGAATATACCATAGGTTCCATAAAAAGTCATTTAGGAAATGAAACTAGGTAGTCTGAACAATCTAATTGAATACATTAAGAAAAATGTGACACACATATTATTCAAAAGACTTTTATGAAAAACAAATATTTAATCCTTCTGAAAAACATGCAAGATCTTAATGTACAATATAATAAATTCATTTAAAATAAACAGTCTAGTCAAGAGAAAAGGAGGAGGCTCTTGCATTATTAATTCATAACTGCAGTGGCATCAGCACTTTTTAATTAACAATTTCTAGACAAAGTGATCTATCAATCACCATAAAAGGAAAATAGGGTGGACATACTATGAAGAGACATGAAAACAGCTGGTTTTGTATATTTCTGATTTGAAAATGTTTCAGGCTGAAGTTTCCGATACAGTTTTTCTTACAAGAAACTTGCCCTGCAGCTGCAAATTCCCTGCCAGGAAAACTAAGTACTGAACTTAACAAACTTAACCAAAAAAACTTGTACAGAATCAACAACTTTAACAAAAAAAATCATTTACAGAAAATAACAGTTGATTCTTCAAAGTCAAAGCAAGCAAAGAAATGTCATTTTGCTGTCTATAGTGATAAGTTTAAGTATCACTGGAACTACACCCTAAACTTAAGAGACATTCCTTTGTAAACTAAATAAAACATAACATAAAAGATAATAAATAAAATGACAAGGGAAGTCCTCTTAATCAAAACTATTTTCATGGAAAAAAAAGTGTTTAAAAGATTAGAGGAAATCAATATTATTACATTAAAAAAAAATGTAATTAGAGTGAGAAAAATTTTAGTAAGTACTGTGACTAATTCAATCTGCAATTTTTTGCCATTATGTAAAATTTTATAATTAATAAGTGAGAAAAAGATTGTGTCAAGCACAAACATATTTTATATTTCCGCATTCTCTCTGTGTATAGCCTTAAGTACATGCTGTATTATTATTATTCAATCTCTTTGCTTCCAGTATATCCACTCATTGATTCCATAGAAATATTCCATCTGAAAATTAAAGTGTTGATTTTCATAGATACATTTATTGTAAAAAATCGGAACTGTTCAATAATTTTAAAGATTGACTAAGCAGAAATGTTTCATTGATGAATGCAAATAATGGCTTCTAAAAGACGAATATTAGTGTTGTCAAATATTAGATGTAACAAAAATGACTGTTGGATTTAAAAATTCAATAACTTGCAAATGGTGAAAAACATTTAAAAAAAATTCTTGCAGGAGGTTTTTTTTACTGTGATTCTTAATTTTAGCATGAATTTCAAATAATAGATGGCGCTGAGAACAATAGATGCTCAATCCAGACCTGATTTTTGTTACTTAGGGATACATTTTATTCTCATTTTTTTCTCCATGGAAGAAGAGAGGGTGAAAAATCAAGCCTGAATTTAGAAATTATTGCTTGCAGTACCATCTATCACTGCTATTTGAAATTAAAACTGAGAATTGCAGCATAAAAAATCCTGAAATCTTACATAACATATCTACAAGTTTATTTTTTAAACGTCCGTCACTGTTTACAAGCTATTAAATTTTAAAATAGATCAGTCATTTTTGGGACAATTGGTACATGTATTGTGTAAATCCAAGAGTCGCAAATATTTAAACTATACTAGTCACAACATGATAAAGGAACATAAGCGTTTCTATCTATTCTAATAAATTAACAGTGCTCTTTGTTTTGTTTTTACATGCTACAAGAAGAAACAAAAATAACATGATGATTTAAACAAATGTGGTTTTAATGCAAAATACTTCATAAAAATAAATAAATAAAAATGTATAAACTATTTCAAATATTTTTTACTTAAGAATATATTTTGTAAAACTATATAGTAGTTTTAAAAAGGAAAGAATGTTTAAAAGCCACTGAAATGTAAATGATCTAAATTTTTGCAGTATTTAAATGTTTCATTAGAAGAAAAAATCCACTGTAGTTTTTTAATATGAGTGCGGATCAAATATAATGGGAATTAATAAAAATAAGAGATGGATTAATGAATTCGTAAGTGAGAAAAAGTCATTATTTGTGTAATTAGATTTAAGACTAAAAATGAAACAATGAAATTAATAAGAATTTTAATTAAAGTTTATTAAAAATCTAATACAGTAGGTTCTCCTTTAAATCTGCAGCTCTCTAAAATCCATACATAATTTACAGATGTAAACAATGAAACATTCAGTTCAGATGTAGAGACAAAATTTGACTTTTTTTATTTTTAAATCAATTCCATACATATTTTAAGTTGTAATTTTCGTTAATAAAATTGAATTCATGTATTTTCATGAAGGAAGAATAAATTTATTTCGGAAAAAATCAAGATAATGCTGACACCACTGGTAATCACAGGCCTTTTACCAAAATATTTATGTATTAATCAAACTAGTGCTCGCGATGGGATACGTATAGCAGCTATACGTTTAAATGATATACGTATATCCGTATAATACGTTTTTCTGCTATACGAATACCTTAAAATATACGTTTAAACATATCCGGATCCGTATAATACTTATCGGTTAAACGTATATTTAAGAATACGTATATTTAATGTATACGTATATTCCACGTATCGTTTCTAATTTAAATATTGGACTTCATCAGTCTTATGTCACTGAATGGAGAATAATTTGGAAATCAGTGTCGTTACGACAGGAATCTGCATAGTATGTCTTATACATACGAGATCGAGGAATAAAAGGCGTATATCTTTTAAAACAGTTTGCAAAAATTTCACAAAATATCAGATTCCTGATTGGCAAATCTCGTTTCACTAACAGTGAAATATCTATTTTCAAAATAGAAAGTTATTACTTTGTCTTATAAAGTACAATGCTGCACAATAAAGTTGCAGCATTGTACTTTAAATTTATTTAGATTTTTTTTGTTTATTTGTTTGTTTATCTCATGGTAATGAGCTCAGATACCCGGTTATTTTACATTTTGTGTAGGTAATGTATATTATTTCTGTAATTGCATTGTAAATAACCAGCAAAATTAAACACTTTTTGAGTAAAGAATGAGAGTATAAATGTTTCAGATTTATTGTAAATTCTTGTTAAATTTAGTTTTTTCTCTTTAATTTTTAAAAAATTCTTTATTCACTTATTGTGTTACACTCAAGATTGCACCCGAGCGTAAGTGCTATTCTTTCCATGGAGCTAATATTTTCTAATTCTGTTAATGTATAATGAAATTTCACTTTTTTAGCTCACAGGCTATCAAAGCCTGAGAGCTTATGTGCCCGCCCGTTCTGTATGTATGTATGTATGTGCATACATTCATACGTAACGCGATAACTCATGATAAAAATATCCAATTTACATGAAATTTTGGATTTAGGCTTATTATGATAAGACACTTCCCTGATTAGTTTTGAAAGTTTATTGATAAGTATAAGATCGATTAATACTATAGCCCCTCCACTTAATTTATATAAATGGGTTTTTCATGCAGAAATTATACATTTCGTTGAAATCTTAAATGTAGGATCATTCTAATGAGGTGCCTCCGTGATTAATTGGGTGTTCATTGGATAAGTTTAAAGAGAGGGAGTTGGTGGCTAATCCCCCCCCCCCCCTAGTCTTAATTTAGGTTTTTCAAGCAAAATTTACCGATTTGCTTCAAATTTTTGTATATAGGTTTATTCTGAAAAGGCACTTTCCTGATTTGTTTTTGGAATTCACTGGATAAGTATAAAGGGAGGATAGGAGAAACTACCCCTCACAATTTATGAAAATGGTTTTTCATTCAAAACTAACCAATTTGTTTCAATTTTTGGATAAAAGTTCATAGTAATAAGAAGCTTGGCTCATTTGTTTTGGTGTTCTTTTGTTAATTATAAAGGAGGGTACGGGTGATTACCCCCCCCCCCTTAAGTTAGCTAAATAGAGTTTTATGCATAGTTTTGCATGCCGATTTGCTTTAAATTTTGGATGTAGGTTTTTTTCTGGTAAGTTGAATATTCTGTACGGTTTTGGAGATTTAATGATTAATTATAAAGGAGGGAAAGGGGGAAAACGTTTCTTAAATTACATAAATGGGTTTTTATGCAGAATTATTTGACTTGCTTCGAATTTGGGATACAGGTTTATTGTATGATAAGGCGTATCCCTGATTAGTTTTTGGGCTTCAATGATAAGTATAAAGAAAGAAAATTGGGTGGGTGGGTGGGGGGTTATTCCTTCCTTATTTTTTTTTCGAAGGGCATTATTTTTATAAGGCTGTAATATACAAAGTTACTTAAAGCAAACTAAAGCTGACAAAACTAAAGATATTTAATTTATCTAAACATGTTGAACATGAAACTCTTTTCCTTTAAAATGCATTTGACATTAAAAAAAAAAAAACATTTTTTGAAATTGCTTTTCATTGCCAACCAATGATAAATCGCCAAATAACGAATTTTTCATTATTTCTTTATGGACAGGGTACGGAGGTTCCGCCGAAATTTTTTTTATAAACGTATATATCCTCATGAGAAGAATATTCTGTAATTTTTTCAGATTTTTCGGAGTATGCCCGTATGGACCATCCTTGTGAGTCATTTCAACAAACGGGATAATTTGCTTGTTATAAATTAACATGCCCAATGAATCCTTAAAAAAATAATGAAATATAATTACTATCATAATCTCATACAAAAGATTTCTTTAAGCAATTTGACATGATAATAATTTTATGCTCTACATAAACTGAATGTCTGTATTTTTAGTTAGCAGATTTCAGTTTAATGAACAAATGCTGCATTCTATGAGCAATCTAATTCTTATGATTTACAGTATTTTTTTTTTACTTCATTTTTTATGTTAGTTGAAAGAAATTGAAAAATAATTTAAAATGTCGTTAAACTAACTGTCAATTTTCTAATGAATTTCAACCTAAAGTTAATTTTATTCCAATTTTATCATGTTACAATTGGAATTATACAGCATTTAATTTAAAAGTAATGTAAGTACGATAAAAATGGAAGCGTTGTTAATTGTCACCATCATTATACAATTCTAAAAATTGTAATTGGGTTTTGGCTGCCGTTCAAAAGTAAATCACAATTTTTTGACAACAAAGAATTTCACATTGAAAGAAATAGGACTTTTTTGATATTAAGGAATTGTTAAATTAATTTACAAAAATTATTCCTATAGAATATAAGCCTGAAGTCTATATGAAGTCTTTTTTTTAATCATTCTTTATTAATCTTAATTTTTCTGAAATTCTTTTCCAAATTTGTTATTAAAAAATAAGTACATCGTACCTAAAATTAATTTTTGAAAGCTAGAGAGAACATGTCATCAAGATGAAATAATCAATAAAGTCTCCAATTATCATCTTTACAATCTAGAAATAAAAAATCAGTGAAGATTGGGTCATTTTGACACAATCAAGTAAAATTTTCTCTTTACATGTGTTAATGGTAAAACACCATACCAACTTTCATTGGTACAAACTTTTTTTCAAGTATTTGATATAGATATTTTTAAGCTTAACTTGCATATATTAAAGTTAAAACATACTTCCTATTTCATTCTAATAAAGATAAGTGCATGAATAAAATTTAATTGCATAAAGATAAATAGACCCAAATAAACAATATTCTCATGATGTCACAATATCAATGTGGCAATCTATGACCATCGTGAAGATTCAAATGCTATGAAATTCTATGCATTAATTCTAGAAATAAAATTATTGGAAATATCAGTAAAAATGCAGAATAATAGTGTCACCTATTGTGTGATTTATACAAAAACATAATCAGCAATAATATTTACAATTCTGAAGCTAAATCTTAAGTTTGATTTTAAAAAATCATACATTAATTTTTTAATAGAACTATTGCGCTAATAGGAAATGTTCAGCATAGCAGCTCCCCTATTCGGTAATTCTCACCAAAACATACACAGAATCACTTCATATCAAGCATTCACTGAATCTGTAGTTTGATTAAAATTCGTGAATTAATTCTTGAGATAAAGCTATTGCAGAAATCGTAACAAAAAGACAGCAAAGTAGAGTCAACTATTGAACGATTTACACACAAAATTAATCAGCACCAATTTCTATCAGAGACTACATGAATATATAGGGAAGACTGGGGTACATGTGAAAAGTTCACATAAACATAGTTTTTTCTCATAACTGGGTTAATTTCTATAAGCAAAACTACTCAATATAGTAAACAGAACTTTTTTTGTGCATGGTAATTTTTAAAATTATGTTTATATTTCTTCTTACTTTTCTTAATAGTTTTATGAATTCAAAAAATTTTCATATGTGCTCCAACGAAGGGGCAATTGTAATTACATAAGGGAAACATGTGAACACATGGAAACCAATTTTTTGACATGTTTTTTATTGTCTTTTTCATATGTTACCTTAATCCTTAGTTGTACTTGTTGTCTAATTCCTCAGTTTTAGTTCTTGTCACTGTGCAAATGCAACTATCAACACTTGCATAATTTCCTTTTTAAATCTTATTCCTAAAGTACTAAAGTTCCTTAAAGTTTATTAAATAAAAATAAAGTTTCTTTTACTGAAATTAAAGTTTAAACTAAAATAGTTTTTATTAAAAAATAGTTTATCTTTAATTAAAATAAATTATACCTTTTAATTTTAATCTTTATTCTTCTGGATCTCCTAAATAGTTCCCTAGAATATATTACTTCACAGCCGTCGTATATTTCATCTACGCTACTGTTTACAAGTCTTTTTGGAATCTAGTTTCACTTCCTTTCATTATCTCATCGTAATTCACACGGCCGTTACGAGATAACGAAGTGTCCGATCGTTGACGTCATCGATCAGAAGTTACATCATTCTGATACTCTTACGTCATTCTTTCTCTTAATGGGATTCTTGAAGTGAATGGATTTCGAATCGCTGTTTTAGTGCTTAACTGTTGCCCATGTTAATGATACGCATATTTAAGGATCGCGAATTGATGATTTAATCAGTTTCGATTATCCCTTTTAAGATGTGCCGGTAGGCTTGGCCACCGTGTCTGATTTTACAACATGTTGACGTGATAAATTACGACTGATCTCATGAGGCAGCCAAATGGTTTATGTTAAGTTTGCATTATAGTTTTTCTACGAAATTTTGATATTGATGGCTTGCGTTTTTCATCTTTAACTCTAAAGTTGTTTTACGCCGACGTCTTTAATGTACCTAGTGTTAAGTCGATTAAAGAGGAGAATGAGTCATCGGTTTCCAGATGTGTTTTTTTCAGAATCAGCAAGGTCATTAACTTCGTTGTTGGTGGTTTTACGGATGGCGAGCTCTGAATAAATCAACGAATGTTTTTCACGATAGAAGTATTTCTTTTAAAGAAGATATGTTATACTATGAGCTCCTGGACATTTTGATTTTTTTTTCATGTCGTGAAGTCCCAGATATATAATGAAGACGCAGATAAGTCATATTGTTATTGTTATATAGTTAATTGATAAATCTTTTTAATTTTTAATTTTGTTTTTTTTATTTTGTTTATGTTTTAAGACTTCAATAAATATTTTGTTAGATTTTAAATTTTGTTTGTTATCTTTTATATCACCACACATTAATTTAATTTTTCTTTTGCAGTTTAACTTATATCAAAATTTAAACTTCTTTTTCGTGTCATTGTGGTTCGGGAACCAGCATGAGCGTTTCTGCTGTAAAAGCTGCTCTGCAAATCTTTAAATAGTTTGTATATTACGTAGGTAATATACAAGAAAGGTTATGGGCTCGTTTCCCTAACCGCTACTGATAGTTTAAATTTAAAAAGTAGTTTTGAAATTAAATTGTTTAAAAGTGTAATTATAAAGTATAGTGTTTTCAAAAGTTTAAGTGATTAAATTAAAAGTTGTTTAATAAGTTTTTTTTTTGCTGCTTTCTAGTAATTTAAAAGTAATGTTTTTGAAATTTTTTTCTTTGCTGCCTTTTACCTTAAATCGGTTCGGCGTTGATGTGGTGATATTGCGCAATACCCTCGTCGTATATTGGCGATATGCTGAGACGGGGGGGGGGGGGGGGGGGGGCTGGATATTTACGAAATTTTTTTTTTTCATTTTTTAAATGATTAAAAGTTTTTGAAAATTTTAATGCTAGTTTAAGAGTTTAAAAATATTAAGATTCTCTTAAATTTTTTTTGGAATTAATTAATATTAGAATAGTAAGTTAGTTTTTGTGCTGGACTTCATGACATTGAATTTTGAAACGATGGAGTGAAGGAAGAATACGTCAAGTATATTTTTGCATCCTGTTGAAAAATTTTTGAAACTTCATGAAAAGTAGTTTTTCTGCAAGCTTCCTGATAAATGATGTGTAGTGTGACAAGTTCAAGTGTTAAATAGGGTCATTCTTTAAGTGAACGTTGATGTCTGCACCTGTGTTTTAAAGCTTCTTTGGGTTTAGTTGCGTCAGTGGGGCGCGCTGGTGCCCCCACTTGATGCGGTGCATTTAAAGATCTTGCAGTGTGAGAACTTTTTGCGGTTTAATGAAAATTTTTTTGAATTTTGTTCCTGGACATTTTGACCTTTGTTCCTGAACTTTTGAGCTGCCACTTTGAGATGTCTAATCGTCGTATTTCTCTAGTCCGGTGTTCCTGCTGCATAGTTCTGATGTCATGATTGCTGTGACAGTGTTAAAGTGTGCCTCTTCAAGAATCTTTACATCTGTTATATTGATATTTTTATTGTTAAAGTTTATTGTTAAAGTTTTTATAAATATGTGATATTTTTATACCTGTTATTTTTATAATTAGAGAAATATAATAAGTTTTGCATCCAGAGATTTCTAGTGTTAAAGTTTAAAAATTGGTATTTAAATAGAGGGGGAGTTTTTAAAATCCCTTGCTTGTATCTATGGTGTAAATTAACTAGTGTTAAAGTTTGAGATTTTGTGCTTAATTACTTAGGGATTTTTGAAATCCTAGTTTAGTTTTAAATTAAGCATTTTCCCTTGCATAAAGTTGATATTTAAATGAACTTAAAGAGCAGTTCGGATTTTTTTTCTCTCTTGGGCATGTTTTGATGTTTAAGCTAAGATGGTTTAATATCAGGTTAAGATGGGTTTAATTATTGAAGTAACCTGTAAAGTCTAATTAGTAGCTTTTGAGAAATTGAGATAAATTTAACTTTTTGTGAAATAGCTTTTGATTTTCTTTTTATGGGAAATTGATTTAAAAGTTTGAATAATAATTATGGCCCTCGCTTTAAATGGTTGTTCATTAATCTTGAAGTTTAAAGTAAATTTAATTAAAGTTGAATATTTTAGATTCCATTATAAAATGGTTTAACTTGTTAGAAGTTTGTTTTTCCACCTGTTTAACAATTACCTAAAAGTTAATCATGAAAGGATATTTATAATTTACAGAATATAGATCAACTTTAATGGATTTAATGCAGTAATATTTGAAGACCCTATTTAATTTGAACTTTGCATCTTGGGAGGGTTTTTCTTTTCTTGTGTAAGATTGAAGTGTTAAGATACCCGACCTGAATATGCATGATGTTCTGTGTTATAATTGGGTTTTTTCATTTAGTAATTGTTTTAAGTAAATAGATATAAGTTTAAAATGAGTTTATTAAAAAGCAGAGTAAGGGTTAAGCAGATACATGTTAAGTTTAAAATAAGTTTATTAAAAGTTCTTTTTTAACTGTTATTGTGAGGGGCCATATTGAAGAATTTTTTTTTAAGGATATGTAAAGTTTAAAATAACTTGATGAAATAATTTGAATCTTTATCCTATTGGGGGAAAAATTTGATCTTTGATGTAGTGGGTCTTGCTGTTTTACAAGTTTAATGGAGCTCAATTTTCTTTTAGTGTAAGAAATAGCCGTGAATATTTATTATTTTAGGCTATGTAGTTGTTTGAACAACTGGTTTGAGTTCTTGACTTGAAAAGTGTGGTTCACTGCATCATGTATCATGTTTTGTTTTTCATTAAATTTAAATGATATGTAATTTTTGAAATCTTTCAATTTTTGTCTTAATTAAACATGGTAATGCTGTTTTAATAACTATAACAGTTAAATTTTGAGATGGACTGTATCTTGGATAATTATCTCATAAATATGCTTCAGCCATTTTTCTATAAATGATTTACAGTAGAATCATATGTTTATTACTTAAGGACAATTTTTTTTTGTTAAATTTAATAAATGTTAAAATTTATTTGAATTTTTCTTGTTGTGTTTTTATTTGCAGTATAGTACTTAAAGTTTTCTTTGCCCAATAGTTTAAGTAAAACCTCTAGCATGAATGAAGGAGAGATCCAATGGATTTTCACTTTGTATTTTTCAGATTCTTTAGGCAACCTGGATCCTAGAGCAAGATAGCGTATAAGCAGGCCGCTAATGCTTATGGATATGGTTGGTTTTAAAAATTGCTGGGGTTTTACAGTAGGGCATTGAATAAAAATTACTATTTTATTTTTATATACAGTTTTGACAGTCTACTTTTGTGTTAAGTTGCTTTGGAAATTTTAGGTTGGAGAAATTGTCAGTAAGTTCTAGATAATTTTAATTTGAAATGGCTGGCTATGTTTAAGGAGAGGATATGGAGTTTTGAATTGCTGCTTGGAAAAAAAAAAAAAAAAAAAAGAAATAGAACTCTGGATGTAATTCTGAGTTTTTTTGAAGGGTAATGATTGTTAAATAAAGGTTTTTGAGTAAATTCATTTTGAATTCTGGGTAATTTTGGAGAGATTAGCTATTTTTAGAGGCAAATTGCTTATGCTGAATGATCGATGGGAATTGTGAAAGCTGAATTGAAATTTTACCAATGGTTAGATCCCATAAAAGAACAGTAATTGAAAAATTGATTAAGGTCCTTGCCTGAATAGTTACGTAATGGATTAACTTGTTAGAAAGTGGTTACATAAGGGGTAACTTTCTAGATTGGCTGAGGGACAGTATTGTTTGAGCAATTTGCAGACTGTTTTTTGGTATATTGGCATGTTTGACAGGAAAAGTGTAAAATAGATCCCGGGTTACTTTTTCCTGAAACTGAGATGTCGTATGAAGCATTGTCTAATGGTTGATTATTTTAAAGCTGTCTTTCCAAAAATTTAAAGTTTTAAATTCCTAGAATTCATGATCTTTTTAAGAAAGTTTGATTAATTCTGACAGGCAAATTATTTTATGGCAATATGAATTTACTGAATGTGAAAATATAGCTTTTTAGTGGGGTATTTGATAGAGTTCAAATTATGAAAGGAAACGGATTAGGCTCTTGAAGAAATTTGAGCGGTGTTTCCAGTACTTGGCAAGATATCCTGTATATTAGATGCATTTTGGTTTAGCTCTGTTTTCTTTAAGCATTTGGTGATGTTTGAATAAAGCAAGGTCGGTCTCTCTGAGAATGTTGAATTAAAGCTAATGCTCGGTAACCCTGTCAGTTTATGAGATAGTACTTTAGAGAGGTGGTTCTTCATCCGTGTCTGTGTCTTTGCCTATGTCCTGTTTTTGTCTTGAGAGAATGAGTGAGAAGCCTTTGGATCCAGAGCATTTGTGTGTACGTAGAATGAATGTGAGCGAATGGGTATCCTAGCGCTGGGATGTATGAATGTTATGTTTCCCCAGTATCAGTGTCTGGTCCAGATTTCGAGGTATAGGCACAGCTAAAATTTTTTTTTGATATATAGGCAGGATGTTAGTAATGTGAATTTAAAATATATATGTATATTTACTTAGGGGAGCATTAGTCTTAGATATTTGACCGGATTTTGATTGCTTAACTGTGTCATCTGGATTGGCTTAGGAGAAGAGCAAATTGTGGTTAAGATGTTTTTGTGATAATTTGCCAAGATTGCCTAGTCGGAATGTTTAAATATTTTTGATATGTCAGTTATATTTTGGTTCTTGAAATGTTAAATGAATTAAGAATTTTTTTTTTTTTGAAGGGTACATAATCACATGAAATGTATGCACGGTGGATACACTAAAGGACTGGATGACATGTTCCGTCAACAAGGACTGTTGTATTTAATATATATATTTTTAATATTTATATGTTAATGCAAAAATGTTTTGGAGCTCATGGTTTTAAACTTTTAAATTTTTTGGCTTCTCTCAGTTTGCCATCTTCTGGTTAATTTTTAAGTATAGAGCTGGCTTCTTTTTAATAGTGCTTTGGGGATGTTTTTCGTGGGTGTTGTAAGAATTGGTGTTAGCCTTAAGGATGCCATTGGTGTTAGATTTCGATCCTATTTTCGGATTAATTTATAAGTGGTGTTCTTTTGGACATTTGTCCTGTTATTGCACAGGTGACAAGAGGGGGGGCTTTGTTGTCTAATTCCTCAGTTTTAGTTCTTGTCACTGTGCAAATGCAACTATCAACACTTGCATAATTTCCTTTTTAAATCTTATTCCTAAAGTACTAAAGTTCCTTAAAGTTTATTAAATAAAAATAAAGTTTCTTTTACTGAAATTAAAGTTTAAACTAAAATAGTTTTTATTAAAAAATAGTTTATCTTTAATTAAAATGAATTATACCTTTTAATTTTAATCTTTATTCTTCTGGATCTCCTAAATAGTTCCCTAGAATATATTACTTCACAGCCGTCGTATATTTCATCTACGCTACTGTTTACAAGTCTTTTTGGAATCTAGTTTCACTTCCTTTCATTATCTCATCGTAATTCACACGGCCGTTACGAGATAACGAAGTGTCCGATCGTTGACGTCATTCTGATACTCTTACGTCATTCTTTCTCTTAATGGGATTCTTGAAGTGAATGGATTTCGAATCGCTGTTTTAGTGCTTAACTGTTGCCCATGTTAATGATACGCATATTTAAGGATCGTGAATTGATGATTTAATCAGTTTCGATTATCCCTTTTAAGATGTGCCGGTAGGCTTGGCCACCGTGTCTGATTTTACAACATGTTGACGTGATAAATTACGACTGATCTCATGAGGCAGCCAAATGGTTTATGTTAAGTTTGCATTATAGTTTTTCTACGAAATTTTGATATTGATGGCTTGCGTTTTTCGTCTTTAACTCTAAAGTTGTTTTACGCCGACGTCTTTAATGTACCTAGTGTTAAGTCGATTAAAGAGGAGAATGAGTCATCGGTTTCCAGATGTGTTTTTTTTCAGAATCGGCAAGGTCATTAACTTTGTTGGTGGTGGTTTTACGGATGGCGAGCTCTGAATAAATCAACGAATGTTTTTCACGATAGAAGTATTTCTTTTAAAGAAGATATGTTATACTATGAGCTCCTGGACATTTTGATTTTTTTTTCATGTCGTGAAGTCCCAGATATATAATGAAGACGCAGATAAGTCATATTGTTATTGTTATATAGTTAATTGATAAATCTTTTTAATTTTATTTTTTTTATTTTGTTTATGTTTTAAGACTTCAATAAATATTTTGTTAGATTTTAAATTTTGTTTGTTATCTTTTATATCACCACACATTAATTTAATTTTTCTTTTGCAGTTTAACTTATATCAAAATTTAAACTTCTTTTTCGTGTCATTGTGGTTCGGGAACCAGCATGAGCGTTTCTGCTGTAAAAGCTGCTCTGCAAATCTTTAAATAGTTTGTATATTACGTAGGTAATATACAAGAGTACTATCTGTTAAATTCACCATAAAGAAAAATATATGTATATTTATTTAGTTTCTGAGTGATATGTTTAAGAAAAATATTATAAAATAAAAATAAGTAGATTTGGGAAGGAGGCGTTAGATAATTGATAAAATATTGGTGCAATATAACAAAAAAATTAAAGAAGTAAACTTGAGAAAATAATTAAAGAATTTAAATTTTGTTTAGGGCTTTTTGTTTGAGGGAGATTTTAGGAAGGGGGCATTTGGATAATATTTATTAATCTTTAGGAAATATATTTATTAATATTTAGGAAATCTACCAAAAGGCGAAAGATTCTCATTCCTATACTTGCCTTATTTGGCTGTAAATTTAGGATAAAAAATTGTTTTACATTTATAAGCTTCCTCCAAATTTATTTTGCTTTTAAAAGAAGGGGGGGGGGGGGAGTCAAAAATGGAGATTTCATGGTAGTTATAAGTTTAAAATTTTTATTTTCTTAAAATATATATCTATTTTTGAGGAACAAAATAAAATAGCTCTTTTAGAAATGGAAGTAAACTAATACTACAAGTTTGCAACAAATGAAATAGAAAAATTTGCAAAGTTGTTAAACGTAATATTTTTAGCATAAAAAATAGTATTGAGAACTGTTAAATAAAATAATGTATAGCATTTATTGTAATTTAGAAAACATTCAATTTATTTAAATTACAATTGAACGTAAATGAGCTTGTTGCTTTTTATGTATTTGCTGACAATTGAGCTTGTAGAATTTTCTATACAAAATCAACTTTATATGACAGATATGTCTTTTATTTGTATAAAATTATAGATAATGGAGCTGGCATTATTTTCACGAAGTTAACTGAAAGGAACAGAACCATTGAATGAAAATTGGAGAATTTAATGACGTATTCAGATATGCCCCAACTAGACTCTTCATAAGTACCCCACATTCCTACAAGAGTTAAAATGACAAATCATTAACATTTCTTAATTTTAGAAATAAAAAAATATCATAAATATTTATTAGTATCCATAGTATATGTTAAAGCAAAAAAAGTTTTTGAAAAAATTAATAAATAAATAAAATTATTCTCTTAGCAAGTTGGAGATTTTACTTTTGAGTTCAGCAAGCAGTATTTTGGCTCCTGGGGACAAACAAAATGTCGAAGAGTTTAAAAAACATTTTCCATATGTCTATAGATGCTACCATCTTTGGGAATTTTTTGAAATAAAAAAACATATAATAACTAGTGAAAAATGGTAATGTTCTTATATGCCCCCATTTTCACACGTGCCCCAGTCTCCCCCATATATGTTTCTTAATTCTGTATATTAGGTCTTGAGATAGAGCGCCCACAAAATTCATGTCACATACAGACAGACAAAGTCACAGACTCACAAACTCACAGCAGATATTTTGTAAAAACATGTTTTTCGTACTCTCTTACCCCTAAAATGGGTAAACCCGTCGAAAGTTTTCCCGAATCCAATACTTTCTTTTTCTAAAGATACAAGAAAATATCAAAAACTAAGTACTGAGCCAAAGATCTTCCAAAGATTAGTTTGATACTACCGACAACTAATGTAAGACATTTTATAATAAATAACTTAGTTTTTTTGGGAAAAACCCCACAAAATCTAAACTGAGGAAGTATTCAGATTTTTTTAAGTACCTACATAACAAGTAGTAGTTAAGTAAACACATTGTAGTTCTTTGAACAAAGAATCACGATGGGGATACTCTAACGGATATTTCTCAATGTCTCTAATCCGCAGAAAAACATTGAAACATCAAATTTCATACATTGAACGAAAAACGTTTATACGTTTAACCGCTTGGATAAGATCCGTATATACAATGTACCGTATATGCTGTTTTGTGTAATACATATAACTGCCGATGCCGTATTATACGTATAGCAAATCCGTATTTCGTATAATATGTGTTATATGTATACTCGTATAAACGTATAATCGAGAGCTCTAGATCAAACTCTTTTGGTTCTTGCTAAATCAGAAATAAAACTCCCTTATTTTATTATATTGATGTGAATTAGAAATGTATCTTTATGAGGCAAGTTTCATAGGAAAAATACATCTCATCTATAATAAATGTTTAATTATACGTTATTGATTATTAACTTCACCTTTAATTTCAATATTTTAATAATTTTAAAAATTATCTAAATTTTTGTTATTTTAGTTAATTACTTATTTTAATGTTTTATTATATTGTAAGCATTCATTATAGTTTCGATTTCATTGTTAGTTACATTCAAATTACTATTTAAAAAATGTAAACAAAGTAATGATCAGAAATCTGCAAAATTCTAAAACCCGCACAACCTCTGGGGATTTGAAGGAGTCTACTGTATATGCAAAAATGCTCATTCAAGATTTTTAAGTATTTGCTTTGGCCAAAACTTTGGTATTCAGCAAAATTGCTGCTTTGGTAAAACCCTAATCCTAGTCTTTCTAGTGATCTAGTAATTAAATCAGAATTTTCTTATTATAAATTTAAAATATTGCCTTATTTAAAAAGAACATTTTCAATACCCTCGCTTGTGCATGGAATTGGTATTATCTATTATTATTTTGAATTATCTCACCTTGCTTATAAAAAATACACAAGCATGTGAGGTTTTATAAGAAAGATGCGAAAAAACATGCACTCAAGGCATTTTTTGGTTAATTTTTTTATTTTAATTAGATTTTAAATTCACCTCTCAATAACGCCAAAATTTCTGACTCATTTTTAAACATAAAATCATGATACTTGTGGGGACAATTATTGAAGTGATGTGCAATCGAACATTTTTTTAATTTTCGAATAAACGAATTATATCTTAAGTTATAAGCGATTGTTGTCTGAAGCAGGCAGTTTTTTACCTTCCTCTGCTGTGGTTTCCCGGAAATTCAGTTTAAAAACACCAACTTTCATAGACTTTTCTGAAAAATCTTTTACCTTTAACAGAAACAATCAAATAAAAAGAAAACAGTTTCATTAAAAGAACACCTGCTAGTTTTTTAGGTTTTTGAACAAAAATGAATTTGTGTCAAAAATTGATCAATTTGAATTTGAGACTTAATGTGATTATTTTTTGTTCTTTATTTTATTTTTTCTTTATTTTTTCAATGTTACACAGCATTTTTTCTTTATTACTAAAAATATTCCAATTTCATTCTTTTGCCCAATATAGTAAACTTCATTCTTTTTGTCCATTCAGAATTTGTAGAGCAATTTTTGATTTTTTAAAAAATAATTCTATTTTGATTTTTTGAGATTTGTAAAAAGAATCGACTTTCAATCTAATGTGTCAATGTAGTAAATTTTGTCTACTGCAATTTTTGAATTTTTTATATTTTTAAAAAATTATTATCATCACTATAATTTTTACAATTATAAAAAAAATTCAATTTCAAACCTTAAAATAATTTTTTTTTAAATTAAAGCAATTTTTTATTCTTAAATAATTTTAAAATGTGAATATTATGTAAATATAGCCTAACAAAAAAATCGAAGCAAGATGAATTCATAAGATGCAGATTATAAAATCAATGCAATCGAATTTTAATCTCAATTGACTAGTTTGGTAATCACAGTTCAACATAAAATTATTAATTGTTATCTAAATGTTTGCATACTATAGAACTTTAAAAATATATCAAATGATATATACATTTTGAGTTATAAACGATTATTATCTCTGGGCAGCAGTTTTCCTATCCTGTGCTGCCACATCTCGAAATGTGGTTGAAAACACTAACTTTGATACCATTTTCTGAGAAAAATTCTGCCTTTACCAAAAAAACAGTGTTATAAAATAGCAAATGGACTTGCCAATTTGGTTCGTCTGTGAACAAAAATGAAAAAGTGTTTCAAAAATTAGCCAGTTTCAATTTAAGAACAGCATTAATTAAATAAAATATACATGCTAAATAAAAACAGATACATTACAAAATGTACATGCAAAAATTTAGCATATATTTAAAATTCCAAATGCTTTTTTCCCCTTTTTAATTAATGAATTACATTTTATTTACCCCACTTCATCTTTTTTTTTTACCCCCAAAATTTGTTTCGGATTGCCAAGGTTTAATCAATACAGAGAAGTGGAAATATTTCCCCTCTAAATTATTCCATAATTTGGTAAGTTAAATACATTAGCAATGTAATTGTAAATTTGGGAGAAATATAATTTAAATATATTAATTTTGCAGAAATTCTGAATTTAAGTTCCTTATGTAGCAAAGCTATATTCTAAATATATGATTAAAAATCCTATATTATTATTCATAAATAACACTGGATTACTATTGCCTGATCAATATTTATGCTGCTTTCATATTATTAGATAAAAATTTATCTACACTTTGATCTTTTATTCAACAATAACTTTCAAATAGTGTTCTTCCAGTTCATGAATTTTCTCCATTTTGAACCTTTACCCCCCCCCCCCCCCAAAAAAAAAAAAAAAAAAAAAAAGAAAGAAGAATAGTTTTACTACATAATTTCTTAATAAGCACACTTTCCAATTTGATATTATTTTGAAGAAAAAAAAATTAATGTCAGAAATTAACAAATTTGAATTTGACATCAACTTAAAGTAAATAATATATACTATTTAAAATTTTAATTGGCAAATAAAACCTTTTTAGTTAATTAATCTTTCCCTAATTTCTCTTAATCCTTTTTTTTTTTTTTTTTTTTTTTTAATTCCCAAATTCTACTGATATAAAAATAGTGATATAGGTAAGTAAAAATATTGATGAACACTGATACACCTATTAATTTAAGTAGTTAACTTTAGAAATTTAACTAAAAATTTAAGGAAACATGTCAATATTGCGGAAATGCATAATTTAGTTGATTTGAACTCAACTTGGACTATTTACATTTTAGTAGTTCACAGTTTGGACCATTTGTGAAAAAAAAAAAAAAAAAAATCTATGAAATAATTGGATTCAATTTCTACTAAGAATTCACGATCGATTCTTTAAAATAAACACACATATATAAAAATATAATACATATTTAAGACTATGTCAGCAACATTATAAAGAAATTAACATAATTTTTTAAAGAAAAAGTAAATAAAATCTTAATTTTGAAGTTCCAAAATAATAAACAATATTTCTACTAAAAATAATTCCAAAGCCAGCCTGAATGTACTTAAATAGCAACAAAAAAGCAAGATAAGATTATATCTACTCATTCTTTCCCTGTTTACCTGGTTTGAATTTGGTTTCAAACAGAAAATGATGTGAACAGACTTTATGAAAATGGGCTTGCCAGAAATAATTTGTGATCACTTTTCCAAGTGAAATTCAGCACCATCTATTGGAAAAAGGTGATTTCATTATTTGCTGATAGTTAGCTTTAATAAAGCCTCTTTTATATTTGATTCTCTTTAGTAAATAAATCAGAAGTGAGAAACTTCTTTTCTTCTTCTTAGTCAGAAGAGTAATAATCCCAAGAATTTTTTAATATGAGATAAAAAATATAGTTGCAAAATCTATAGTTGGCTCAGGATAACTGTACAATTTTTGCTCTCCATTAAATTTAAATCTAGTAGAAAATAAGATTTTAAATGTTTCCAAACAGAACAAGAGATTTGTGAAAACAAACTTTAATTCAGTCTATCAATGCACTACTATGAATGAGTAAAAACATTCATAGTATAGTCAAATTAAGTAGAAACATTTTTGATAAAATGTTTTGCTTTTTTTTTTTAAATTACTGTTATAAAAGAACATAGTATAATTTTTGGAGCGTTTTTTTTTAAAATGAAATTAAGAAATTATATTGCATACAAGAAAATGCTCATTAAGAGTATAAATAAATGGAATAAACAACAACAACAAAAAAAAAGCATCTCCTGTAAAGCCTATGTTTTGTCATGATAATTAGCCTGGAAAAGTCTGATCAGCTTATTTCAATGTATATTTTTTCATTCAGAATTATCAATAAGTGCACATCATCTAAGTAGAAAATTAATTTTGTTTGTAGCAAAAAACTAACTTCTGTAAGCATTTTAAATTTATTTCAAATATGCGATTGTTACTGCAGATATAGAAAAGGTCATCTAGATGAAACAGGAAACAGCATTTCTAAAATGCTACAGCTATTAATTGCCAAAGTGCATTCGAAACTAGTTTGCCTGAATGAGGCTTATGCAGCTTGAATGGTGTGAATTTCCTACCAATATATATTGATATATTGACATATATATAATAATATTTGTATATTAAGTTTAGACAGTTGTAGTAATTAAATTAGACAGCAATATCACACAACTTAAAAGAAGTGACAAATATTCCATTAAAAAAATTAAGTGCAATGACTGTTCAGGAAGAAAAAATACAAGATTTTAAAAGGA
This sequence comes from Maratus speculifer, assembly GCA_964019185.1. NCBI lineage: Eukaryota > Metazoa > Arthropoda > Arachnida > Araneae > Salticidae > Maratus > Maratus speculifer. The sequence continues at coordinate 136,750,921 of OZ025293.1, read as the reverse complement.
TATTAACTCATACAGCTATTCTAATACTGAAGTAAAATTTCCACGGCATTTTACTGACCAAAGAATAAGATGAAATGAGATATGAAATCTTATTAGAACTATGCTAAACCAATACCAAACCGATAACTGAATTTTTTGCAGTTATATTACGCAAACATTACGTTCAAGACAAAAACCTGATTTTAATTAATTATAAAATATCTAACTATAGATAGTGTAACTATAATAGTTTAGATTTTTAACAAGATTTTATAGTCAAAAGAGTTAGAAAGTTCTTGTCCATAGAATTTATGCAAAATCAAATCTGTTTTGGCCTTGATTCTTTTTAGGTGTACTATGCAATTATGCAATCTTAAGAAAACTGGGCAGTTGCTTGAGAATTTCATATTTTTTAGCCATAATATTGGGTTGGGGAAAAAGTAATTTCGCTTTTTTTTTTTTTTTTTGTATTTTTCAAAGTGAGTTTCTTTATATAAGTTAAAAAAAACTAATCAACAATGTATGTGCCGTTTTGTTCAATGACCTTTTGCCATTTTTCTGGTAAAACCATAATTCCGTTACTGTAGAGTTTCTCAGATTTTTAGGCAAAAAACTAAACAAGGTGATTTTCACAAACCTCTTTTCAAATCCAGCTTATCACCATTAAGAGAGTTCTGCAGAGAGCGTAACAAATGGTAATCAGACGGGGCATGGTCCGTACTATACAGTGGGTGTATCAAAACCTCTCTTCCAAGCTCTCTCAACTTTTGCCAAATGACTAAAGATGTGTGTGGTTTAGCGTTGTCGCGATGAAAGACAACACCTTTCCTATTGATCCATTCTGGCTGGGTTTTTTAATCGCCTGCTTTAATCACATTAGTTGTTCACAGTAGATAGTTGAATGAATGGTCTGGCCAAATTCCAGCAGTTCATGATGGACAATTCTTTTCCAATCCCACCAAACAGTCAGCATTACCTTCCTTGGCATCAATCTAGGCTTTGCCACTGTTTGTGAAGCTTCTCTGGGCTTCGACCACGATCTTTTTTGCATATTGTAGTCGTACAGGATCCACTTTTCATCACTCGTAATCATTCATTTCAAAAATGGATCGATTTTGTTCCGTTTCAGTAAAGATTCGCAAATGGAAACTCTGTCCATTAAATTTTTCACTAAGTTCAAGGGGAACTCTATTGAGTTTCTTTTGGCATCCAATCTTATGTAAATGGTTCAAAACTGTTTTATGGTCAATTTTAGAACTATAGCAATGTCGTGGGAAGAAATGTCAGTCCACCTCGATTTATTTTTTAAATTTCAATTACTTTTTCAACAATTGGCTGCCAGGGAGAGGTTCATCTTTGAAATCTAAATTTCCAGAACGAAAACATGCAAACCAATTCTGAAACTGGTGGTTACTTCAGCACTATCACCATATACATCACACAATTTTCGATGATCTTGCGCTGCATTTTTCCCTTTTCAGAAGTAAAAAAACAAAATGTTATGTAAATGATCTTCTGGAATCTCCATTTCTAAAACGCAATTATTTTTGACTGATTAAACAGAAGACGCTACCTTTATATCTAAAATTTTCTAGAGGCCTTTCAAACGCTGTATAGTATGGCTTAATTGAGAGATATGCGACTTTAAAGCCATCCACTGTGAAAAAAACTAAATTACTTTTTTCCCAATCCAATATGCGTTAAGACTACACATGAATTTTGATTATAGTCTGCACCAATTAAACAAACAGAAAAAGACAGCTCTGAAAAAAATTGCAAGTTTTAAGAAGATATCTAAAAATACATGAAAACTTAAAAATAATAATTTAAAAAAGAAAAAAAAATGTACAACATACATTAAACTGATATGAAAATACTGAACTGCGTAAAATTTTGATTCACTTTCACTGGTATAAAGTTTTAGAAAAACTTTCTTTATTTACATCAAGTAATTAATAATATCACACAATTTTGATGCAAATAGCAAAATGAATATCAGAATTATAACAATAGAGAAATCTTAAAACACTCATAAACTACAAAATTACCTTTTATAAAGATCTCACATGTAAAAATTGTGTTTAGAAATTTAGAATTACATACATAAAAAATTGTGCTTATCAATTTAGAAAACAAATGCACATTTGCCTTCATTCTGGAGTGAAAGTAGGAAAAAAGAGAAAATATACAATTTTTAAGTAAATAACAAATCAGTTAAGAAAAATGCCCATTAAAATCTAGCAATTAACAAATCTATAGTAAAAAAAAATAAATTTTATTAAATAAATGAACAACAAGACACCTTAAATGAATAAAAAATATATTTTGAAAAATCTCAATAAAAACTTAGATTATTTCTATAATAGGAACTAAAAAATGTAAAAATAAAATAACAATTATACATAACAAAGTAAAAACATCTAAATCACTAAGCTAGCTAGCAAAAATATACAAACAGTGTATATAGAATTTAAAGTTTCTTTTATATAGGGGAAATTAGGATGGGATGGGACAATTTTAGTAAAAATTATTTTTACAAATTATGTCTTGCTAAGAATAACACAAGTTTAACATATTTACGAAATATAGATTTTATGATAATAATTAAAAATTTAGAAATATTAATAATTATATTGATAATAATTAAAAATTTAGCTCTAATTAAAATAACAAGAAAAATGTCCCATCCCTTCTTCATGTAAGGGAGGGATGGAACATGTTTAAAAATGAAAATTTGCATTTAATTTTCAAAAATGTGATTAAAAAATGATAAAGACAGTGTGATGTTTACATTCCTTAAGTTTATTTGAACCACATTTGTTTTATATTATATAATACTCTTTAAAATCCAAGTCAAATGGAAAATATACTTGCACCCAGTTAATGGCACCAACTAATTTTGGTAGTTTCAGCATTGCAGCTTTTGTCTTATTCATCAATGATGGAACAGTCAATTTCTTGCAGGAAGTTGAAATTTTCTGTTATTTTTCCTCATAAATATCTCCTCAAATATCTCCTCCCTATTGTATTGCCATGTAATAGTAAATGTTTTCAGTTTGAGTTCAATAATTATTTCTAAACAGTAATACAGTAGACTTCCTTAAATCTGCAATCATAAAATCTGGAGATTTTTTCAGATGTAAACGATGAAACTTACAGTCAAGTTGCAGGAACAAAATTCAAGATAGCACTGAAATCATTAGCTAATGCAATTTTTTTTTAACTAAATTTTTTGTTAATCATTTTCTTTTGGCTATTACACCTGATATATTGCTAAATAAATTTACATATTTTTGATTTTAATATAAATTAACATATCTATGTCAAAAATTTCAGAGATTGAAATGGAAAAATCCATAAAACAGTTTACTATTTTAAAATAATTATTTATGGATTTTTTTTTAAGTATAGACAAATTTATTTTTAAACATATAGAGTAATGTAAAAAGTCATTCAAGACTCTATAACAATTAAATTAGTTACAGAGAGCACAATAAGCTCTCTCTCTATATATATATATTACTGTTAAAGTATATAATTCAGTTATTACAAGAAATAACTAGCCAAATCCGTTAAAGTGTGTAAAATTATTGGAATCTATGATTTAACAAATTATTTTATAGAATAATGATTGCCTAACCGTTAAAGTGTAAAATAAACAATTTAACATTAAGAAAATCAGTTGTTTTATAAATTAACTGTTGATAAATATTTAAAGACATTCAAAAGATACATTTCAAATTATTAATAGATGATTTAGTAAATAGTATATAAAAACTGAATACATAATGTAATGTAATTTTATTTTTATATTTGTTAAAAGTAATACAAAATAACAGAATGTAGTGCAGAAGTAGTTGTGTTTAAATTTTTATAACATATATTTATGTTATTATTAGATTACTTTGCCCTATTGGTAGAAAATTTAAGCTGTTTGTAGTATATATCCCAAACACAAAATCTAAATAGTGCTTAAAAAAGAAATAATTTAAAAAAAAATCATATGCTGACAGGAATAATTATGTTACTTAATACAGTAGACTCCCTCAAATCTGCACTCCAAAAATCTGCAACTCTCTAAAATCCGCACATATTTTATGGATGTAAACAATGAAACATTCAGTTCAGATGAAGGTGCAAAATTTGACTTTTTTAGTTTTATATCAATTCCATATTTTTTTTAATTTGTAATTTTTGTTAAGGTTATTGAATGCATTTTTTTTTTTCATGAAGAAAGAATAATTTATTTCTGAAAAAATTAAGATATTGCTGATATCATTGGTAATCACAATCTTACCAAATATATTTATGTATTAATCAAGCTTTTCCAGTTATTAAGTCTGGCTAATCATGAAATAAAGCTTCATTATTTTATGATCTTGATGTGAATTAGTAATGTACCTTTATGAAACAAGTTCCATTGTATAATTTGGGAAAAATACATTTCATCTTTATAATGAATATTTAATTGTACATTATTGATTATTAATTTGACCTTTGCTTTCAGTATTTTTATCATTTTAAATACTATCTAAATTTTTATTATTTTAGTTCATTACTTATTTTAATATTTTAGCATATTGTAAGAATCATTATACTTTTGATTTCATTATTAATTACATTCAAATTACTTTTTAAAAAATGTAAACAAAGCAATGACCAGAAATCCGCAAAACCTCTGGTCCCAAGCTGTGCAGATTTGAGGAAGTCTACTGTAATAACATTTTATAAAAAAATTTCAAATCAATAATGCAAGAGCACTTTCATTTAAAATTTATGAAATACCTTTATTTTAATTTCATTATTTATAAGAACAAGGATTGATGTTTAATGACATTCATATTAGTTCAGTCAATATATCCCAGTGATATAAAAATTATCAAACAAAATATCCCTTGAGAAATAAAATATGACACCAGGTTTTGCATCTGTTAATGGCACAAATAAATTTATCTACCTTCTGAACTACTAGGATATCATAAATCTGAATTAAACAATAGCCACATAGGTTTTTTTCTGTGCTGCTTTCGAATAATTTACTTCTTCTATTGAATTTAATAAAATTTCATGAGTAACTATAGCACCATTTATTTTAGTTTCATGCTTATTTAACAAGGATTACAACCGCTATTCCATTAAAATATTTCTTATTTACTGATTGATCTCTCATCCATGTAGAAATCATTGTTTAACCCATTGAGGGGCAAGCAATTACATTTCTTAAATCCTGAACTCCCACAGGAAACTTGAAAAAAAATTTATATTAAAATAAGAAAAAGCAATTTAACGACTTTAAATTGGTAGGATAATATATCCAACCGCCCCTCAAGAAGTTAAAAAATTGCAAAAATATTTTTGAATAATTCCAAATAAGATAATCTAAAATAAATGCATTGCTTACTAATTTATGCAAGTTCAATACACATACACTCACAATAACAATTAATACCATAGAAACAAGTCAGAAATGATTCAAAATTGACTAAAACCAATTATAATAGATTCAAATGGTTTTCGACTGCCGTATTTAATACTTTAACTTTCAGACAATTGTTATTCTATAAAATAACTAGTTAAATTGTGAAATTTAATAATTTTACACACTTTATGGGATGCAGTTTTTATTTCATAAAATAGCTAGGTATTTTATGAAATATAAGCATGGAGAAAAATCTGCTTCAGAAGGAGCAAATGTGTGAAGCAATGGCACATATTGAAGATGGTAAATAAGTTTTACTTTTGTTTAGTAATCACTGAGAGAAAGTGGAATGTATGTCAGTTTTAAACCGATGATTTTTAACACATGGTTAATATGACAGAACTCAAACTTTTGCATAAAGAAAATATGTATGTATTTCCTTAAAAAAAATAAAGATGGTGCTAATATCAACAGTGATCCTGATCATTTTCTAAAATATTTTTTTAATTAATCAAGCATTTTTTGTTTATTAAGTCTAGATAAATATAGCATAAAATTTCATTATTTTGCAGTTCTGGTGGTTGTTGCACATATTTTCTTATCCAAAATAAAAATACAGTGAAAAAGTAGCTTTTGCACAATATCTGCAACTGTAACTGTTGTAGCCCTCCTGCTTCAGTTTCGAAACTATAATGACGTATTGTTTCGTTATTTCATTCAAAATTTTACCAATATGGATGATTCAGATTTTTCTTATGATAAAAACAGCAAAAGAAAACATGTCAGTTTAACTATAATTCACAAAGTTTAAATCATAAAGAACTAACTATGGTTCTTCTATTCTTTTTTTGGCAAAATTTTATGGAATAAGCCCTAGAACAGATGACATTAAAAAACAAGAAGAAAAAATTAATTTTTATAGAAAAAAAAAATTAATTTTCATCCAAATAATGACAACAGTGTTCGTATTGTAAAAAAAAAAAAAAAAAAAAAAAAAACAATGCATGCTAGATCTGGTGACCTAGACGAGGTGCTTTATGAATGATTTAAACAATATAGAAGTCAGGGTGTTCTCATAACAAGATCTTTTCTATGTGAAAAAGGTGAAGACCTCCATAAAGAGATGAATATGGGAGGTCCATATGCTTTTGTTCGGGATGGTTAAATCGTTTTAAACAGAGGCACAGAATCAAATATCTAAAAACATGTGGAGATTCCTTATCAGCAGAAGAATTTATTGATTATTTTACCAATCTTGTAAAAGAAGAACACTTAAGTCCACAGCAGATATACAATATGAACAAAATGGGACTTTTTTTGTGCAGCTTACTACAAAAAAGTTTAACAATTGCTGATGAGTAGAATCCGTCAAGCATTACAGAAGATAAGGTATGAATCAAAGTTCTTGTTTGCAGTAATGCTGTTGGCATTCTCAAGTGTCAGTTATTGGTAGTAGTGAAAAGTGCAAAACCTTGTGCATTAAAAATATTAAGCTTCCTGTTACATATTAACGAGAAAGCTTGAGTTATTCAAAAAATAACTGAATAATTTGAGGACAATTTTATTCCTGAAGCACTTAACATACTAAGAAATTAGGATTGAACAAAGATAGTAAAATACTGTTATTATTAGACAGATAATTGCTCAGCACATCCTGTTACATTAAATAAAGAAAATGTAACAGCACTGTTTCTTCTGCTAAACTTAACTTCTCTCATTCAGCTGATGGACCAAGGGATCATATGTACATGTATAAAAAAAAAAAAAAAAAAAAAAAAAAAAAAAGCAAAAGTTGCTAGGCTTAGATCTATCAGCTATAATGCTTGAAATATTTAAAAAAGTTTTCATTCTAAAAGAATTTTTTTTTTTGGTAGATGCTTGGAATGCTGTGTCATAAGATACCTTGATACATGCATGACCTCTATAATTGTTTATAGAAATCAGAGAGCGATGATTTAACATTTGACAGGTTTCATTCCAGTACTTTTCAAACTAAAACTAATGGTTTACTGATTTTTCCAAAACTGTCTCTGTGAAACATCATTGATAATTTAGAAGATAGTAAAAATTCTGAACTTGGATATCTTGTGATGATAATATCCCAACCATAGGGGGGGGGGAGGGGGGGGAAGAAACTGACCCAAAAATAATTTTGAAGAAATTAAATCTGATGAAGAATTTGAAAAAATTAATCTTGAAGAAAAAATATTTGATCTTCTTACAGCAATATAATATTATATCATGAAGTAACAAAAGAAAAAAATTAACACACACAAATATTTTATGAATGTTCACAAAATATAATCTAAAAAAAATTAATGAAACTTGTAAAAAAGTATAAAAAGTATTTTTTTAATTAAAACAAATTAAATTTTTTTCCTTATTATTATGTATAATTTAATATTGTATCTTAATAAATTATTTACATGACTTTATTTTTTATATTTTTCTAAATTTTTATTTTACATATTTTTTTTATGTAGTTAGTTACTTACTTTATAATTAATAAAATATTTTAATCTTTTATTTTATTGTAAGCATTTTTATAATTTCCAATGCTTTCCCAATCAAATCAATGTTCCAGAAATGTAAGCAAATCAATTACTAGAATACCTCAAAATTTTAATATTAAAGCACACAACCAATGGCCTCAAACTGTCAGGATTTAATGGTGTCTACAGTATTTTGTTTAAAAAACTAAGAAAACTGATATTAATTAAATAAATAATGCATAAGTTAAAAAAAAATTGCACTGCTTTAACTTTTCAATGCATATTTGTTTTTATTTTTTAATCATGAAAGTAGCTAAAATTCCTTTTGAACTTGCAAAATAATAAGTTTCATTTGGTGCACTACTCAATTTCAAAATAAGACTGTCTTATAAATATAAAATACCAAAGAATTATAAAGAATTAAACATAATTATTTAAATAGAGATATTATTTAGAAGGAATAGGGCATGTCCCATATCTTCCTTATAGCAACATAAAAAAATAAATAAATAGATTTTACAACAAGCGTGTGGCTTTTAGCCTTAACTTAAGGGTTGATTCAAGGCATATTGATGAATTTACGTTAAGAACCATTAAGTTAGTAACAAAGAATGAAATTGAAAATTTACTTTAAAAAAAAGTCAGATTTGTTACTTAGTTTTTTTTTACACTTCATATTTTTAAGTCACAATATATTAAGTCACAAACTCATAGGTGTTTGAAACTAAACAGATTTAGAGCAACAAGTATAATGCAATGGTTACTCTATTTGACGGAAGAGTCACAAATTAAATATTAACTTATTTTAAGCATTATTGCAGATTTCCCATTTTTCTCAGTGTCTCATCTTTCCCGAATCTCCCCTACAAATAGAAAGTGACACTACAATTAATAAATCAACAAATAGTACTCTAATAATTTTAAGAATGATGATGATGAAAGATATAAATCCCATTCAAATTCAATAAACAAAGTTAATAGGAAGACAATTGTTACATAACATCTAATTTACTCTGTTATAAGCATACTGAAAGAATTTCAAGAATGTGTCACTCCTTTCCTCGCAACTAACATATTTAAGACAGGATTTTTCTTGATATACTCCACTGCTTTGTTGTGGGTCACCATAGTAAAGTCATAGCCATTCACCTAAAACACATTCATAACAGTTTTTTAAACATTCATAAGAGGAAGAGTGAAATAACAGAAACTACATAAGTACAAGGCAATTTAGTATAAAAACTTTCCAGTTTTTAATGAAGGAAATTACATCTAACTACAACATACAGTAAACTTCTGATTATGCGTGGATTGGAGTGGCATGACTATATGGATAACTGACAAAATTTTGAAAAAAATGGAACAAATCAATACAAATATGTACTTGAACAATTTATACACATAATAAGCAACAAACATACATTTCAACAATTTATACATACAATGGGTAACAAACATACATATTACTTGAGATAATAAAATTATTCATTACTTACAAAGTTGTAGATTTACTCAAGAAAGAAAAACAACATATAAAAGGTAAAAATGGGTTGTTCATACCACATACAGCTGTTTCAAAGCCTCTAAAGCTTCATCCTCAGGGTTTAAAAATTAAAATGAAGATAAAGTCAAATTAAAATGTAGATCAAATAGGTGAAAGGCAGAAAGCCAGAGAGGATGTACCTCACAGATTAACTATCAATGGCAATATATGATCCCCAATTCTGAAACAACCATGAAGTCTATCTCTTGCACAGACGAGGAGACTAATCAGAAATGCCCAAATACCCCGGTCAAGTCTAAACAAGGAGAAAAAGAAAAAGGGAGGAGAGAGAAAGAAAAACAAATTATAGGAATTGATTCCATATCTTTTAAAAATTGGGTGTGCTTGACAAATCTTTAACTAACTAGTGAGAATTTTTCCATATGTTATATACTTCCCAAAAATCAAGATCATGAATCAATGAACATTTCTATATTATTGAGGCTTTGGAAAATTTAAAATTATGATCATTAGTCCAGCAGTGGTTAGCAATTGTAGAATGTTTGATGTCACAATTTTTAATACAAATTTTGTGCTCTTCCAAACAGACTATAACACATTCGCTGCCGATCACGCGCCAGCGCGTGATGTGGGGTGATGTCTCTGTTAGAGAAATTACCTTAATGGTAATTCTCTATACAATGGAAATGAATAGATATGCAGAGCATTAACGCTAGTGGGCGTATAAGCTGAATTGTCTGCCCTAAAATAACTTGTCATTAAAGAAAAAATATTGTATATCAAATGAGTATATATTGAAAAGCAGAAATTAAACAGGTTTAAATAACAAATAACAACCTTTATTAAAATCATAATTAAAATCAAACAAACAAATATGAATATGAAATCAATTGTCTAAAAACATAAATATCATTTCTTATATTGGATTCAAATTAATATCATTCATTTTACATATGATGAACCAGAGCACCAGAAGATAAAGAAATTTATTTTATATTGTAAAGTAAAAATTATATTTTAACTTTAAATGAAAAATAAAGTTTATGAAAAATATTTTATCTTTAAGTTTATTCAAAACCATTATTCCCAGCTCATCTTAACATTTACTTTCATAATAATTTTAATCACTAACGTTAAAGAAATAAATAGCAAAAACTTTAAATTTAATTCTTAAATATAAATCTCCCCTTCCCACTACTACAAAGTCAAGTCAACCTTTTTCAGATGATAAAAAGCTCCTAAGGATTCAAGTTGCCACTCAAGAATACCTTCCTAAAAATACATCACCTGCCACATGATGTATTCTCCATTAATCGACCTCTGCCACAAGAAGATTTATATGGAGGGTGGAGCAAAACAAAATAGACAATGAATCAACTCAATAACAGTAACATCCCAACGGAGATCCCATGCATATCAGCTCCGGATCATTCCAGGGAAAAATGATTGCCCAAGCAATCAGCAAGTCATTACTAGTTCACCGGCTATCGTAATGCTTGTTAAAACAAAACCACTGTATTGAGCCTAAATTCATTTCTAACAAGTTAAAGTTGACAAAATTAATTCTGAATAATTATAACAGACGGAGTCTGAATTAAAAGGTATGTTTAAGAAGGAGAGATTAAAAGATATTGTTCTTAAAAGAATAAGTAAAAATAAAATAAAAACTCATCTGACATTTTGCTGTAGGTGGCCGGCACCCTGCTATTCACCCTGAAGCTTTCATTCTCTTAAAACGTCAATTCAAAATATGTCAGTTCCTCCTAAAACAGCATATTCACTTTAAAAACCGTAACATCACTTCACATATTAAAGCTGGACGTTGTCATATTATATTCGCTTTAAAAACAAAAGCCAACTTTGTTAGCCATTACAAAAGTAATGGCCAATGTTAAAACTAAATAGCAGAGCAAGCTTAAACAGCGATAAGCGTTTAATGCTGATTCACGACATAACCTGACTCTATGTTAAACAATAACTTTAAAGAAATTAAATAGTTATTGTAAAGATAAATTCAAAGTAATTCAATTAGTAATAAGCAAATGCTTTTGGTAAAGACAAAAATAAAGATAACCATTTATAACTAAAATCATTTATTAAAAATTAAAGACAAACAATAAACATAACAACAATCTATATATTACTTAATTTCTTAATAAAAAATATATCACATCAAAAATAAATAAATATCTAATGTAGATATTCCCAGGACTTACTTGGCAAGACTTCTATACACATCTAGGCATCATTAAAGAAAAACAAATTACGTTGAAAAATTAAGTTCCCATCTAGAAAAACCCTTAAATCTACACGTAACAAAGTTGTCGATGATTGAAAACTTCTTTAAAACAGAATTAACTTTTTGTAAATTCAGTTTCACAAACATTCCTTAAAATACCGTCGAAGATTCACTATGCAAAAAAAATGTCGATCTTCCTGACGATCAATGAAATATTAAAAATCCACGAACATAATCAAAGACCAGCATCTTCACTATAATATCGAATTCCAGCGAAGTTTCCTCCATAAGTACTGCCGAGACTTAAAAACTTCTAACACAACATTCACAGATATGACAGGTGAAGAACCACGAGGAGAAAACTGATATCTTTAAATACGCCTACGAAAGGCACACGTGCTGACACACCCTCTCACTCCAGAACGTTCGATCAAACACGATTCGCTACAGCTGATTACGTCCGTTAATGTATTCAAGGGTTACGTCATTACAATACTATCGCCTCCTGGCGAAAAGATAGCGAATCGTGTCTTTGAGAAACGAAAGTTAGTGACAGATGTTTGACTAAAGAACCGGGAAATGTAAATAAAGAAAAAGTATAAGTCTAAAAGAAATTTAACTAGACTATAAATTAAAATAAAGGATTATTAATAAAACATTATCTAATAGGATTAATTTAAGCAAAAGGTAAGTTTATTTTTAAAAATAATATGTATAAAATAAAGTTATATTGAATGTATGGAGACCGATAGAATTAAATATTTTTATATGTTAATTTAACTGGAAAAATATATTAAATGGGGCATTGAGAATATGGAAAGCTTGTTAAATCCTAACAAACTTTACTAGCACGACCATCGTCCTCACTCCGGACTCCACTATAACACTAAGCGAGACAAGACGAACGCTTGCCGGCAAAACAACACAGTTTAAATATCCCATCCTTCACTGACAACGCCCCCTCACGTGACATCCGTTTCCTGGTCTAACGTCACCTCCGGAATCTCGAATGTTCTCGGGAAAGACGATCCAGTAGCAGTCAGCCACGGGGAAACTACGTATGCTCGTGGACATGTTACGCCACCTATTGCCAGGTCCGATAACTTTTTAGAAAAACATCGTAAGTATTCTATGAAGGATGGAAGATATTTGCCAGGAGAAACGAAAGTGTTAATGCCGTAGGAAAGCAGATTATCAACAAGTAGTGAATGGTAAGTAGATAAAATATAAGTAGCTGTTAATTAGGCCGAAGTACAAAAGATAGATAAAAGGTATTTTATTTATTATAAGTTGAAGTTTAAACACAAAGAATAAAGATAAGTGTTTAAATTGAGACTTAGTTTCATTTATACTTTAATTATTTAAAAGCAAATAAAAAATAAATAGAATTTGTTTTAAATGTAACTTTACTTTATACTATTGTAAATAAATATAGTAATAAATTAAATAAATAAAAAAAAATAGGTTGAGTGGAATGACAAGAACTTAGGGAAAATATGTCTATTTTCTATCAGTCTCAATAGCCAGTCATGCTCTGGCGTGGGAAAATGTTTCACTGATTCTTTGTTATAAAAAGTAAATCGGCTTCTAGGAAAAACCCACTTCTACAGTGCAGCATTAACCATCATCACATCTTCACGTAAGCGGCAGCGAACGTGATAAAGGATTGTTTCGTTTGGCCAATGTTTGGTTTATTGCAATTGCAAGGTATCTTGTAAATCTCTTAATGTGAAAAGCTGTCAATTGGATGTTTAAGATTTGTGAATTGGATTTTGTTAAAAAGAGTATAAACTACCTTAAAATCAAACGTCAAAAAGATTTTAGCAATTTGATAGCTTATTTACAGAAAATATGGAGGTATAATTAAATTTACATTGCTGATGGTGTTAACTTTGGATTGAGTATTTTTAATTAGTTCATTATGGATGGAATCAATTATTTCAGCTGTAAAACTTCAATCAATGGCAATGGATTTAATGTAATCAAATTCTGCTTATTCAGTAAAGTTTTGAAAAAACAAATATTTAAGGCCCAGTGAATAAAAGTATTAAAGGCAGCTAACTTTTGATTAAGTGGATGGGATGACAGAAGATATGGAGGTAAAGATACTGTGAATGGTTTATAGTAAATAGTAGTGTTATCGCAGAAAACCATGACATCAAAGAAGGACAAAATTTTTTATTTTCCAGTTCAGAAGTGAACTGAATATGTTCATCAATAGAGTTCATGATATCAAGAATATTTGTAAGAGTGTCAGAGTTTAGTAATGTAAAACAATTGTCAACATAGACAAGTCATCAGTCAAGTTATAAAAATTTCCTTAAAAATGAATGTATTTTGCAGATGCTAGTAAAATGTTGTTCATCAATTTGTAATATGAATAACAAAATTATTGTAGCTGCATTATAAGAGAATTTAAAGCATCTTGAACCAGTACATTAGTAAAAAACAATTGAGTACAATTGAAGCTATGAAGCTAATTAACAAACTCATAAGAGTTCCTGCAAGAGTAAAGAGTGTTGTTAGAGAGCAGGGGGAAGAAAATAGAGCCAAGATATTTCACTAATTTACAGGAAGAGGTGTCAGTATTAGAAACTATTGATTTGAAAGGAATGTCTTGTTTGTGGTCTTTTGGAAGTGTATAGAATCTTGCACAGTGTGATACTAAGGGAAAGAGGGAGGATCTAACATTGTTGGAAATGAGGGGTTATGCTAAATAGCAGATTTAATAGTTTTTAGCTCTTTTTGGGAATGATCGGAAAAAGAACTTGAAAACTATCAAATCTTTCTTCTTTGGTGATTACAACTATTTTGTGCATGTCAGAGTTTAAGATGATTAGTAAATTGATGAAAAGTCCATTCTTATGAAGGATCCTATTTTAAGATTAAAAAAATTGTGAAGGTTCCTTTAACCTCTTGATCACCAGACAAAAGGGCAGAACTGTAATGTTTTCTCTGTAATTTTTTTAAAGTTCTAAAAACAATTATATTTCTAACATGTTATAAAAAAAATTAATTACATATTGAAGTGTTAGCTTTTAAAGTATTTATCTTAACAAAATATTTCTAAACTGCATTATATTTATAGAATTATATTAATTTTTAAAAAAAAATGTTTCTATTGCAGTGAAACCTACAGCTTAGTAAATGGATGTATCAAATCACTATTCTTTCTAAACAAATCTCAACTTATGTATTCATCATTTTGGATATTTTTTTATGCAAAAAACCAGGGTAGACAAATTTTTGCCAAAGTGGAAAAAACCACGGTTAAAACCATGGAAAAAAACCCCCTGGCAAAAATACTTTTTGCCACAATTTTTGCCACTGGCAAAAATTAGTATTTTAAAACAGGGTTTTAAAGATTTTATTTTAATTTATATGAGGCAAGAACTAAGAGATACTGATAAACTAATAACATATGGATACTTGGGTCATTGATTAAATCTTCTAAATGAAGATATATTTCCATAAACAATTACAAAACATGTCATGGAAATGCAAAATTTCTTTTGTGATCACCATGCTCCACATACTTACATCGAAGGTCTCCATACTAGGTGTACTTGGAATATTTTGAAAAAAAAAAAAAATACAAATTAAACTATTCATGTACGTAATAAAGGATCAGTCAAATGTAGCAGCAGAATTACAGTAGAAAGTCTGATAAAAAAAATTAAATATTTTTGAATATCTGGTGTGGAAAAACGAATGCATCAAGGGATTTAGCGAACAGTAGTTTTCTTCGTCAAAGGTAAAATATTTTTAATGTGAATGAAAATTGTTTGTTGATGAAGTTTTATAATCTGTGTTAATGTTATTTAATAAATTTAAACTTAAACAATGAGAGATTTTAATTCATATATTGTATTAAATATATATATTGCTTGTTGCTCAAGTTGTTTAATTTATCACTAAAAAAATCAGGATAGGTAAGTTTTTGCCATAAATGGAAAAAACCTGGTTAAAATTGTCCCGGCAAAAATAAGTTTCGCCAAAGTGATGGTAAAAATAGTCTGTCCGTTAAAATTTTTCCCTCAAAAAAAGAAAAAAATCATTAAAAAAACTTAATATTTAGTTAAAAATCAATATTCAAAATTTATTTTTGAACACTTATGTAAAATAAGTAGAATCATGCATTTTATAAAATATAATGAATCTGTTCTTGGTGTGTAAGAGAGAGGGAGAAAAAAATCTAATTTCTGAACAAGACATAAACACAGAATTTCTTCAATATAGAATTTTACATTTAATGATATTTTTAATCTGTAACAGACTAGTTTCATCAGATAAATAATTATGAATTAGTACCAAAGACTTTCAGACTAACAAAGAATTTTTTCAATATATAATTTTCCATTTAATTTAAATATATTTTTAATCTGTAACAGACTAGTTTCATCAGATAAATAATTATAAATTAATATCAAAGACTTAAATATTTACATATTTTTAAGACTCATTACATAAAACAAAAGTAGCAAAGTTATATAAAACCTTTTGATAGTTAAAAAAAATATATTAATGTTTGACAAAATAATTTACTTAAGAAAAAAAAATTAGACATCAGATTTTTAATTTGGTTCTTAAATTCCTAAGTGTTGGACTGAATCCCACCTATTTTATAAGACTTAAAATGTGTAAAATTATTTAATTATATTTATTAATTATCAAATTAAATAAAAATATTAAATGATATGTTATTAAATTTTATTGTTTATACCATTATTATCCTTATTAACTAATAAATTTTATTACAAATTAGACAAAAAAGAATTTGCCATTTTTTTCCATTTTCCCCCTGGTTTTTTCCAGTTTTGGCCACTGTACTGGCAAAAATGCCAACCCTGCAAAAAACTCATTTCCACCAAGAAATAAATGTTGCATAGTTTCATATTTGTAGCCATTTTAGGCTTAAATATGAAAAATTTTGAAAGTAGAAATTAAAAAACAAGCAGAATCATGAATATTTTTAAAAATGCTTATCAAACAAAATACTAAAGTCTTCGAAACATTATTTGAAAAAAGGAGGGAAGCAAAAAATTACATTATAAAAGATAAATTTTTAAATTATAAAAAAAAAAAAAAAGAAGAGTTCTTAATCAGAAATATATACACTGGTGTGCAAAATTTAAGGGCGAGTCCCAAAATGCAAATTTTCAAAGGATAATTTTCACATGAATATTCAAAAGGAAATAATATAATTTGAATAATTACTATCTCTGCATACCAGCTAGTCCATATAACATCTCACTCAGGTCACACATGGGCACAAGAGTTACAGTCACTAGAGCAAAATAAAAAATAGGAAATTCCATACATCTCTTTTATGAGTCTCAAATGACTACTATATGTGACTCCACTGACAGGTCACTGCAACTGCTACTTTGTGTCGAGTCAGCAGATGACTTTACAATGTCATTTTATTGAGGCTCTCATGTGTCGGGCATTTGGAGACTCAATTTCAAAATCATTGTGAATGTTGCATTATGATAAATCTTCAAATAATGTCACATTAAAGTCACATGGTGACTTTCTGTCATAAGTCTTGGTCAAACGGTTACAGAGACCCTATTGTGAAGTAACCACAGTGAAAAGTGGCGCAAAGTCACCATGCAACTGTAATGGGACATTATTTGCTAATTTATCATAATGCAACATTCACAATGACTTTGAAATTGAGTCTCCAGATGAGAGGTCACATGAGAGTCTCAATGAAAGGACACTGTAAAGTCACTGGTGACTCACTACAAAGCAGCAGTCACAATGACCCGCCAGTGGAGTCACATATAGCAGTTGTTTGAGACTCATAAAACAGACTTATGGAATCTCCTATTTTTTGTTTTGCCATAGTGACTGTGACTCTTGTGACCATGTGTGACCTGAATGAGATGTTATATGGACCAGCTGGTATGCAGGGATAGTAATTATTTGAATTACATTATTTTCTTTTGAATATTCACAACAAAATTATCGCTTGAAAATCCCTTGAAAATTGGCCTTTTGTGCCTCGTCCTTAAATTTTGCACACCAGTGTATATTTTAATGTTTAATACAGTAGACTCCCTGATATTCACACATCTTAGGACCAGAAATTATGTGGGTTTTAGAGTTTTGTGGATTTCTGGCCATTGCTTTATCTACATTTTTTAAACAGTAGTTTGAATGTAATTAATAATGCAACTGAAATTATAATAAATGCTAACAATATAGTAAAATAATTAACTAATAAAATAACAAAAGCAAAAGTCAAATAATTAATAATGTATAGTTAAAAATTCATTATACAGATTAGATGCATTTGTCTGAATTATTCAATGAAACTTGCCTCATAAAAATGCACTATTAATTTACATGAAGATAATACCGGGTGTCCCAAAAATGACTGATGGATTTTAAAATTCAATAACTTGCAAACAGTGACAGCTATTTAAAAAAATTTTGCAGGAGGGTTATGTTTAATGTCAGGAGTTTTTTTACCGTAATTTTTTATTTTAGTTTGCATTTCATACAATAGGTGGCGCTGACGGCGATTGAAGGCCAGGTGATCACCGTTTGCAAGTTATTGAATTTTAAAATCCAGTCAATCATTTTTGGACACCCATAAGGAAGCCTTATTTTAGATTTAGCCAGACTTAATAATAAAAAAAGCTGGATTAATGCATAAATACACTTGGTAGAAAGTTTGTAATTACCAGTGGTATCAAGAATATCTTGATATTTTCCAGTTATTCTTCTTTCATGAAAAAGCATGAATTCAGAAATATTCATGAAAATTAAAGATTAAAAAATATATAGAATTGACCTAAAAAAGTCAAATTTTGTTCCTATATCTGAACTTAATTTTTTATTGTTTACATCTGTAAATTATGTGTGGATTTTAGGGTTACAGATTTCAGGGAGTCTGCTGTATATACTTTCAAAGGCTTTCATAACTAAGCCTAAAGTGGTTACAAATGACTACTTGCAATCATAAAGCATAAAAAACAAAAACAAAAACAATAAACATTTTAAAATTATTAGATTAAAATTTTCATATAAAAGAAAATATCCCATTTTAAAAGATTAAGTATTTCCAATGCCAGAATTCTTAATCAGAAATGTGTCTCCAAAACATCATTTGAAAGAATAAAAAAAAGAGCAAAAATACAGATTAGAAACATATAAATATAAAAAATCAAATACAGCCTGATAAAAATCACATAAAAGCATTCAGAAACTCTACATTCCCAAAACAAATACCTAAAAACCTCATTAGTCATTAAAGCAATGTCTAACCCTATATTTATAAATCAAATGTGAAAAAATCACAGAAAGGCTTGTTTTGCAAACAGAACCTGAATTAAATCAACTCATATCTATGTAATTCTAGTAATAATAATTAAGAAAAAAAAACAATAAAATTTCTATTCCAATATTAAAGAAATTAAAAACAAATCTCTATTCTTTAATTAAAAAATCAAATAATAAATCTCTATCCTTATATAAAAAAAAATCAAATAACAAATATATCATTAAATTTAAAAATTATATATACATAATATATGTATATATATAAATTATATATACAGGGATGAGATTGACAAAAAAGTAAAAATTCTGAAAACTGTGTGAACGACATTTGAGCAATAATACTAATGAATTTCAAGTGGAATAAATATTATAATAGCTATTAAAATTTATATATTACATACAATTTAGCTTTAAGCAAATTAAAAAGGAACTGTTAAAAAGAATTAGGCAGAAATTATTTACTTACTGAAGTGAAAAGTCTATTTTACCAAGATACAGAACCTTAATGAAACCACTGACATGAATATTTTTTAATTGTAATTTTAAAAATAGTAGATACTTTTCTTGAAACAGCAAATCAAAAAAATTGCTACCACATTAAATATACAATAGAACAAAGTTCCTAACAAAAATAAGTTTTTAAGGAATTAAATTAATCATAATTGATTATTAAAGGTTCAGAAAGCCATCCACTAAGAATGAAGATTTAAAGAAAAATAATAAAAAATAAAAATAATTAAAGTGTTATTTAATATACAAATTAGTAATACTAAGGAAAACATATTAAAAATCCAGAAAAAATAGACTGTTATATCAAAGTACAAAAACAAAAAAATAAAGAAAAAATATAAAATTTCCCCAAAAATTTAATTGGTGAAATTTTTTTAAAAATTGAAGAAAAGTCTGAAATTCAGACTAAAGTCTGAAGAATCTCATCCCTGAATAATATATATATATACATATATAAAAAAAGAAAAAAAATATCATTCACATTTTTCACACAACACCATAGAAAACCAGAAAATATAATTTAATGTTAACTTCGTACTCCTCCCACTGCATTTTTTTTATAACCTTAAAAATTTTATTAAATGCATCAATTTGTTTGTCTGCACACACTTTATCGAAAATAAACATAGCCAAATGAAAACAAAAATTGCTCTGCTGATCGTAAGCAGGCAAGTTGCTTTTACATGAAGATAGAGGCTTTCTATGGTGTTAATGTAAACACCTGTGCTAGAATTAAAAGTAAACTAAATGTGCATCAGTCAAATAGTCTGAAGAATGATGTGATTTCATTATGCATTAAAAGTTATATGAGTAAATAAAAATGTTTTTTCTTTAATTCCACAGCATGTTTTATATCAATTTTAATAACCCAGCAAAGATGAATTGACCTCCGTGAGGAATTTTATTTCACATCATTTTAAATAAATAGAGATAAACCAACAATAGATTCCATGATTATTTCAAGAGCGAATAGTGAAAACTTGATGGGTTTTTTTGCAACTGTTTAAAGAAAATCGGTTTTATTTTGCGATTGCTTGATGAAAACCGATATTTTATTTCTCAATTGTTTAACATAAATCTCCATTTTATTTTGCGATCGTCTGACAAAAATAGCTTCTTATTTCATGATTGTTTGACAAAAATTGCTGTCTTATTTCGCAATCGCTTGACGAAAACTGCTATTTTACTTTCGATCATTTAACAAAAATCGCTGTTTTATTTCGCGGTTGTTTGATGAAAATTGTGGATTCTTAAAAATTAAGAAAAGTGGAAATCTGCCATTTTGCAGGAAAGTGGCATTCTTGCTTTAATCATCCTGTAATCTTCCTTTCTCAAATTTTCATTAGCCTTTAAACAATCACTACAAATTGTCATACTTTTTCAATCCACTTGAGTATACATTTCTTAAAAGTAATCTCTGACCTGTTGTGAACAGCAACCAAACACACTTGACCAAAATCTCTCAACACCTCCAAACACCCACTGTCCTTCAACTGAATGCCCTTTATTAAACTGTCTCTTCCTAAAATTGGACTCATCAACTTCCACAATCTTAACAACACCATAATTTTTTTCTAATTTTCCCTATGTACTCCAACACCTGCTCATTAATGAAGTGCCTTCAATCAGCCATAATATTGCTGCCAAAACCCCACTGTTGAATTATATTACATGTGAACCACAAACAATTTCAAAAGTTAACCAAAAAACCTACTCTAATGTCAAACTGCTTGATTTAAATCAAGAACCATATCTTAAGAACCGGTCACTATTACATACTTTTCTAGTTACATTTTTATCAATCTGCTAATTTCTACACACCCAAGATTTTTTTTTTTTTTTTTTTTTTTTTTTTTTGGCAAGTATTTATAACATTTTTACATTTTGAGCCAACTAAATTTGATTTAATTAATTCTACTTTCCTCAAAAAGTAAAAAACATCTCCCTATCTCTAAACAGAAGGCAAAAAATCTCTAAAAAAGCACCTAGTCCATCTTTTCCCAACATAGGTCTATTAAAAAGAAACCTTAAATTAACCATATTTTGCATATAAAATATCCTGATACTTCTTCACAACATCCATAACAGGTACACTAACAAAAGGAGTCATCATAAATCTATGCAAAATATGTATCCAAAAAAGTAAATCATAAAATACAACCTGGTAAAATGTCTTGTTCAGCATCACATTAGAACAGTAGCGAGGTGCAGTAAAAAAGTAATGAGTAATTTTAAATCATCGTGTAACTGGTGGGAAAATCTAGGACTGCCAGAACAGCAAAACAGTTGGGGTTGCAAAATTCCCAATCATCAGCTGCAAAAATTGGTAAATCATCAAAAAATAAAGATCAAAACCCCTTTAACACGTGGCAAAGAATGAGAACAAATATGCAAGGGTAGCCCAGATTTTTGTATCATGTTTATGTAAAAATGTAAATCACTTTGAATGACTAATAATTGAAAAAATGTAAACCAACTATTATTTGAATACTATGCAAAGTTTAAGTGTTAATTATTCATGGATATATATATATATTACCTTGCTTAAACATAAGGAACTTTTTACTTTTTAATTAATAAAAGAGATATTTACTAGATGGTTTATTTGTGACTGAAGTAACTTCACATCTCTAACTTGCAAACTTAATGCCATGTCAACAGCTTTCAGTTATGGCCGGTTGGTTGGCAGACAAATATCAGAGTTAATGTTTACTTGTTAAACTTGATTATTAAGCTGTTGTTTTATTTATTTGTGACCATAACATTTTCTCAAACTATGCTAATATTTTGTATTAACTGTGATTGTAATGTTTTTGCCTGTATAAATAGTGATGCAGCAGATTTAGCTGGTGTGTACTTGCCTGGCCAGCAGTAAGTCCAGCATTGTTTTATAGAGTAGTTAAGTTTATTTTCCAGCCATTTAAGGCTAAGTAAATTTAAAGCATCTATATGTTTTTAACCTATTATGTTCTTTTTCTTGAGTTCTATAAATAAATGAGAATTAGTTACTTTACTAATTTTTCTTCAAATTTTACACAACATCTACATCTTTTATACAACTACAGCTATCAAAAGATGCATTTATTTCTCCTCCCCCAACATGCCGTTTGCCATGGCCCAGTCCGACTCTGTTCCACAAGACAGAAAAAATCCCACTACAAATAGAAAGATTCGTTCAATGATCTTTGCAAAATTGAATTCAGAATAATACATACTTGCTCATATATTAAGAAAGTTTGGAGAAAAAAAAATCTATACCCATGCTAATACAGAATTTATGTAAGTCTATAACCAGACATGTTACTTTTCCACGGAAATGCAGAATTCTGCTTTTTTGGCACTAGATTTTATCTATCATGGGATCGATAATATGCTTTAAAACTTGATGACATTTTTAATGAGGGAGAGGGGGTAGGTAGCAATAGTGGATGAAATACGACAAAAACTCTGGCATGAACCCCACCAAATTGAGCAAATTTCTTCAAAGGATCACAGAAAAAAACCCAAAAATAGTCAGTGTCATGTAAAAAAATGCAATTTTTGTCAACAAATAACAAAAAATATGTGTTTCTTGTCAACGAATAACAAAAAAAAAAAAAAAAAAAAAAAAAAAAAAAAAAAAAAGCGATTTTTGTCAACGAATAACAAAAAAATGTGATTCTTGTCAACAAATAACAAAAAAAAGTGTGATTTTTGTCAACGAATAACAAAAAAATATGATTTCTGTCTAAGAATCATGAAAACGATGTGATTTCTGTCAAAGCATCACAGTAGAAAGTACAATCTCCATCAAAGGATCATGTAAAATATATGATTTTAATCGAGAAACCTGTAAAATAAGGAAATTTCATTGAAAAATCATTGGAAAAATGTGAATTTTGTCACAGAACCACGAAAAGATGTTAATTCCATTGAAGAAATATAAAAAACGTGTATATTGACAAACAATTATGAAGAAATGTCATTTTTGTCAAATGATCATGGAAAATTACTTGAATTTCATCAAAATATTGTGGATAATATGCAAGTTTTGTTTAAAAAAAAAAAAAAAAAAAAAAAAAAAAAAAACATGAATTTTGTCAAATGATTGTGGAAAACATTCAAATTTTGTGTGAAAGATCATGGAAAATATGTGAATTTTGGTGGATATGGTGGGAAAGACCTCTAATTTTGTTGGAGGATTGGGAAAGAACTGCAACTTCTGTCAAAAGATTGCATAAAAAACATGAATTTCATCAAAATGGTGCAAAAAAATGAGAACTTCATCAAAAGTCCGTTAGGCAATAAAAGTTCAGCTTTTTTTTTTTTTTTTTTTGCTGTGCCCGTATCATGTCTGTATAACATATCATAAAAGTTTGGGGAATTTTTTATATGGATTGAGAGAAATGTTGGGAGTAAAAACACTTTCTGCACCCCTGCAAATATGTACCAAAAAGATATATTTTTCGGTACTACTAGGTTATCTCGTCGACCAAAAAATTGTCGCCAAACTATAAGATAAAATGCCAATAATGGATGATCGTGAATGTCCCATTCAATGACATTAAATACGATTCACGTGTTTAAAATGTCATTAAGTGATTTTTATTTCGACTTTTCATTTGTATTTTTATTAATATTCTACTAATTATTTGTTTTTTCATTATTTAAAATAAAAATTATGTCAATATGTATAACTTGGCTATTAGTTTGGCAATTTGTAAAATTTGGCAAAATTGGTCGATGGGATAACAGAGAAGTACCCATTTTTCTTGAATTTTTCAATGCAACTTGCCTCATAAAGTTACCCTACTAATTCATATCAAAATCATAAAACAAGGAAGTTTTGTTTCAGGTTTAGCCAGAGTTAATAAACAAAAAACTTGATTAATACATAAATATATTTTGTTAAAAGTTTGTGATTTTTCTTCATTAAAAAGTATGAGATCAGTAATATTAATGAGAATCAGGATTAAAATACATACAGAATGATATAATAATAAAGTCTGTGATTTTGACCTTACGTATGAGCTGAAAGTTTCATTTTTTACATCAATGATGATGTGTGGATTTTAGATTTGATGATGTGTAGATTGTAGATTTGAAGGTGTCAACTATATGTATGTATATATATGTACAATATATATTAGTACATACATGGGAAAAATGCCTGCACTTTTCTAAAATTTATATGCATACATTTTTTTCGCCACATAATGTTATGTTCATAAACATTATTTGAAAAAGAGAAAGAATAGGAATTATTTCTGAATGAAAAAAAAATCTCATATTTAATCTGAAAAGCATCAGTGATTTTTCTTCACTATTAATATATAAGTATGAATATCTAACCTGCAAAATTTTGTCATGAATCTTTAAACCACACTTTGCAGCAGGACTTTTTTCATATACCTCTGTCACATAGATGCCCTAAACACAGATATATATTTATTGTACATTAACAGTAAAAAAAGCACAGTTAAAAACTTTAATAGAGATCATAATAAAGAAAAAGAATGATGAATATTAATTAGCAAAACAACAAAATAAGTAACACAAAAAGAAGGAAATTCATGCCCCATTTTTAAGCAAAATATGCATTTTAAAACCTAAGAGGTGTCACTGTGCATAAATGCAATAAATATAAAGTTTTTTTTTTTTTTTTTTTTTTTTTTTTAATTAGCTTCCTTTAAAACCTTATCAGATGAGTTTTAGATATTTAAGGCTTCATGGAAGACAAAACCTTGAGAAAAGACAAAAGCAACATCAATTCCTAAAATTAACAGTTAAGTTCTCATAAATATATAGTCAACTCAGTGAAATCCACTGATGTATAGTCTACAAACGTCCATTATCGGCACAAGATGTTGGAATGTAAACAATGAAAATTGTGCTCAACAGTCAATCTCATAAAGTTAAATTTGGTAATTATGTTTTTTAAGTTATCAATTTTCCAATGAATAAATATTTAAATATTAATGAATATAAATATTTAAATTTCCTTGAGTAACAAAATTTTATCTCTGAGCAGGAAGTAATGAATGTTCATAGGCTGCAGGAAAAAGTTATTGACAATAAACCAAAACTGAAACTATCCTTTTGCTGTGTAAACGCTTAAAATTTTTATGAGATATAATTAATAATAATAAAAAAAAATCTTAGTTACTAAATATAATCAACTAATTTTGCAATGTTTTTTCCCCCCATTGTAATTTTTGTGCAGTTGTTTCTAATTTATAGTCAGACTTTAAAAAATGAACTGTAAACAAAGAATTGATCTATAATCCACTAAACCCTTGGTTCCTAAGTGTACGGATTTCACAGAGTTGACTGTATTTATTAAATATAGTAAACATAAATGATATAACTCTACAAAAAACTGTGACTATTGTCTTATTTTTAAAATAATGTATTTTGTAAAATTGATAAAACTTACATGAAATAGTTAAGCCTTATTTTCAAGGTCACAGTTATTAGGCCAGACAAATTGTCATAAATAGATGCAAAAATTCTGCTAGATTTTATGTTTTTAAACTGCTTATGGGAATGCTAGTAACAAGAATTAATGGCTTTCCAACAAAATACCTCGAGGCTAAATTTTGTGGAGCCAAAAAACTCCAAAATTTTCAGACTTTTTTCTGTTTTTGGCCTATAACTCAAAAATTATTAAACTTTTGTGTACAGTAGAGGACCTATTATCCGGAATTGTCGGGACCCAGGGCTTTCCGGATTTTGGAATTTTCTGGATTTCGGGTCCGTCCGAAACTCGACCCCCCCCCCCCCCTAAAAAAAACACAGAAAATTTAAAAATAATAACAAAATTATAGCACTGATATCTAGAATATGAATGAAAAGTGTGTTGTATGAGAAGTCTGTGGAGAAAACACTAAGCTAAAACTTTGACTCTTGTATTATAGTACAAAGTCTCAAATACAGACATCTAAAATTCAGAGCTCTTCAAAATCTGGACATTTTGCTACCTGGCTTTATATATATATATAGATGTATATAACGGTAAAATACCGTCAATCCGCTCCCCCCAAAGGTGATGAAAAATCATAAAATAATTAGAGGGGGGTGCTTACAAGGGATTTTTCCACGATCGTTTCATAAAATTTGCATTTTTTGCGAGATATCTGCAGGATTTTTTCATGATATTAGACGAAATTTGCAGATATTTGACGAAATTTGCAGGGTTTTATCGCAATATTTGACGAATTTGCAGAGTATTTTCACGATACTTAAATTTGCGTTTTTTATGGGGATGAATCATGATGAAATGAATAAATCATGAATCTTTGAATGAATTATGAATGTTGATACTTGAAGCAATACTTAAAAAAATTTGCGTTTAAAAAAAGAAAATGTAAATTTTGTTGAAAAAATGCAGAAAAAAAAATGAATTTTGTAAAAAAATGCCTAAAAAGCATGAAATCTAAAAAAAACCTCGAAAAAAATGCACATTTAATCAAAGATTCATGATTCATTCATTTCATCATGATTCATCTCGTTCTCAATCGTCTCCATTTCCGGATTCCGGATAATAGGTCCTCTACTGTACTATATTCAATTACAAAAAGAAAGAACATTAAATTATCTACAAATTTTTTTACAAAATTGTTTTTTTAAAGTCATTATTAAACGTGCTACAGCTTTCTAAAAAATGACTTTTTTTTTTCTAATTTTGTAGAAAAATCGCAAAAACAAAAATTTGACATTTTTCATCGTTTTATTCACTTTAATGTAACTTATTTATATTACAGGAATTTGCATGATAGCAATCGTGATTAATTAGAATGGTAATATTGTAAAAAAAAATTAAGAACATTGAACATTTTTTGTATTTTGAGCTTAAGTGGAGAACATTAATATTAGGTTTTTAACTGAATGTAAGTAAAAAATATTTACGGTGACATTTTTAATGCACTTAATAATGTCTGAAACGCTTTTGGATTGATGGATTTGATTCGTCAACTTCAACTTGAGTAGTAAACAAGCAGGTTTCTTGTTCTTTAGTAGCTTAGAAATTATTTGAGCATGTTGCAACATCATCTACGTGAAAGTCATTATCATTACTGGTTTCGATAGTTCCCCAGATATCAGCTGCATCATTCTATTCTTATGGATAAATAATGTCATTGACATTTTAACTTACGTAAAGTTACGTACTCATTAGTCGAATTGTCGAGCATTTGAATCCTGATTTTTGCAAGACCATGCTTTGCTGCACCCCAACATGACACAACATGAAAAAAGGATTCAGGTGCTGGGTCTGGCACATTTGAACTTGCAGCATAGATAAGGATTCAGTGAAGAATTGTGCATTATCTTTCTTGAGTTAAAAAAGAAAAGCATTTTTCTAATTGGGGCAACATTGGCCCCACCTATTATCATTTACAGTCAAACCCCGTTAATACGCGCCCTGCTTAATACGCGAACCCGCTTAATACACGAATTTTCTTTGGTCCCTTGAAATACTCCTATCTTACGCATATAAAAACACCCCCTTTAATATGTGAATGGTTAATACGCGAACCCGTTTAATACGCGAAATTTTATCAGTCCCTAGAAAGAAAAACCTACGTTTAATACGCGAATGAGCTTAGTTCTAAACATACGAATTTTTAGATGAAATATTTTCCCAAGCATGTTGTACAATAATTTAATTTATTTTTTATACAACAATTATTTAAACCCAATTAAATTGAGCATATTTTCCCCTCAAAACCACACGCTGACTAGATTTGGACCCCTGATCCGAGGCTAGCACAAAACTGCCCAATCAAAACTCTCCCAATGAAATCTGAGCTAGCGTTGCGCAAAAGTTAAAAACATTATGTCTGCTTTGAAAAACATCTGTTTTCATTTGGTGAATATATAAAACCACAGTGTAAAATTTTAATGGAAATTTAAATTTTTAAAAAATACAGTAGTTAGAGATTTTTAACTTATGCATTTCGGCCTATCATGAGACGCTACTTAAGAATATGTAAATTAAAAAATAATTGATGCAAAACTTTTTTAAATCAGTCAAAACCTGAGTATTTTGTTGTGATTTCGCTCGCTTTCTGTATGCATAGACTCAGAAAATCAAATTACTCAAATCAGAATGCTCTTCAATTCAATACTTTTCTTGCGATTTTTGTCATTTAAAAATATAAATGTAGACAAAAAAGGAATTAAATTTATAAAATCATACAAATTTGAAGTTCATATAAGGTTCATTCATTGTGGACGCGGGCTGCGTGAGTCAGTTAATTTTTATAAAAAGCAAAAATGAAAAGAATTTATCCCCATTATTAATAAATTATGTGACTCCCACCTCTCCCCTAAACTAGAGCGGTAGAACGAATAGATGGAGCATGCGGTACGATCGCAGTTCAATCACGTGAGTCTTTCCAATCGCTGTTTCGTCAGTGCTATGTTTTTTTAAAAGAAGAGAATCGCTTGTAACTCCCAGTATTATCTAGTCTACAATATCTATCTATGCTTTTATAATCTAATCTAAACTATGGCGGAAGGAGCAAAATATATTAAACGAAAGGCTCTCTCCATCACTGGGAAGTTAAAAAATATAAATCAATACGGTGCCCAAGCTATCTCAAATAAGTCTGCTTTCTCCAAAGAAAAAGGGCATACCTGAGTCAACTTAAAGGACTTTGTTAGAGAATAGGAATGCCATCGTTAATCAAGCTGTGGTTGGAGGAAGAAAGAAACACAAAAATAAAAATCGCCAAGTTTGAGGACATGGAAAAGGCCCTTCACGAGTGGTTTGTTAAGCGCGCTCAACGAATATCCCAGTGTGCGGTTTGTTAATACAAAGAAAAGCTTCTGAAATCGCAGCAAAAATGTGATTGCTAGATTTCAATGCCTCAAATGGTTGGCTGGATCGATTTAAAACTCGGTACGGCATAAAATTCAAGCAAGTATGCAGTGAGTCAGCTGCAGTCAACACTAAAGACGTTCACTGCTGGAAAATTAATGTGCTTCCGCAGCTTGTAGAAAACTATTCAAGTCGGGATATTTACAAAGTGGACGAATTTGGCGTTTTTTCCAAGCTGACGCCAAATAAAACAATGGCCATGAAAGGAGAAACATGTCATGAAGGCAAACTGACCAAAGAGCGTCTTATTATTCTGCTCGGTGCCAACTCTAATGGATCAGATAAATTAAAGCTACTGGTCATAGGGAAATCACACAACCCGCGATGCTTTAAAAATGTCAAGAATTTCCCTTGCCAGTACGAAAGCCAGCGTAGAGCATGGATGACGGGCAACATTTTTACAACACGGCTTCGTAATTTTGATCGGCGGATGAGAAAAGCACCACGCCATGTGTTATTGCTTGTGAACAACTGCCCTGCGCATCTAAAATATAACGAAGTAGATGAAGTCGAAGTACAATTTCTACCTCCAAATTCGACTAGTGTCAACCGGCCAATTGAACAAGGAATAATTAACAGCGCCAAAGTAAGTTGCAAGATTCACGTCGCAGCATAGGCGAGTGTCACACCAACAACAATTACAAATCGCATTCACAAAGCGGGTCTCGGAAGTAGCACTGACATCATTTACACAGTGCCGACCTCACAACCTAATATTGAAAAAAATTGGCTCGTCGCTCAAGAAACTGTAGGGGAAATTTTTGCCGATTTAGACATGTTCATTAATATCGACAAAGATCTAGTTACCGAACTTAGAGGTCTGGATGATATCGCCGATGTAACTGCGACTGACAAACTGAATGAGGAGGAAGAAGATGATGAATTTACGCTTCCGGCTCCATCTCCATTCACCAAATTTACACATACAATTTCCTAAAACAATATGCGTCGTCACCGGACGAAGGACCCTGAATAAGTGAACTTTACCTCTATCTAAATGAGACGGAAAACATCACGGTGATGGCGCGACCGCATGTCGAACAGCCAAAATTGACAGCAATTTTTCTAAAAAGTAATTTTTATGACATTATTGACTTCAGTAAGTTTTTTTAATTGACTTTTTATGATTATGAACACTATTTATTAGCGCATCTATCTGTTCTGAATAGCTAACAAAGATTTTAATTTTGTTAACTATGTTTTAATTAATATGGTTCGCAGAAATTTTTGTGTTCGTCTTGTTCCATTTTATGTGTCAAACATAATAAATCTAAATTTGGAAAGACATAGGATTTTTACTTGAGAAAATAACGATTTTTTGAATTTTCAGCTTTCAAACATCCCCTTTTAATAAGCACATAATGATTAAAATAAATAAAATGTCATTTTATGCCTAAAAAACGCTAAAAATTGTCAAAAAAATGTGTTTTTTTGCATACATTGTTATTAGATAGATCACTCGACGAAAATTCGCCACCTTTGGTTAATACGCGAACCCGTTTAATACGCGAATTTTGATCGGACCCCTGATTCGCGTATTAACGAGGTTCGACTGTAATTTGTTGTATATACTTCCTGTCAATGAATTAAAAATGTTATACAGTAGACTACCTCAAATCCACACAGTTTGGGACCAAAGGTTGTGCAGATTTTATAATTCTACAGATTTTTGGTCATTGCTTTGTTTACATTTTTTAAGCAGTAATTTGAAAGCAATTAATAGTGCAATTGAAAGTATAATGAATGCTTACAATATAATAAAATAAGCAATGAACTAAAATAATAAAAATTTAGATATTTTTTAAAATCATTAAAATACTAAAAGCAAAGGTGAAGTTAATAATCAATGATGTTTGATTAAACATTCATTATAAAAATGAAATGTATTTTCCTGAATTATTCAGTGAAACTTGTCTTATAAAGGTACATCATTCTTTCAGATTAAAATAATAAAATAAGGAAGTTGTATTTCAAGTCTAGACAGACTTAATAGCCGGGTGGTTTTCAAATGTATTGCCGTATTAGGTGAAACAAAATTTGAAAAAATAATTTGGTTTAAATATAAAAATTTACTCAGGTATGAGTTGCTTATAGTTTACAACATTCTAAGAAGCAGATTATTTGCGAGTTTTTTTTAATTTATATTTCAGAAATTTCAAGAAATGTCTTGCCCAGTCACTATTTTTCACATAAGTGTGACCTCTACAAAACATTCCGATTATTTTTTGTATCAATAATTAATTAAAAAATTGCTTAAGGTTCTTACATGTGTATTAATAAATCAAAAATGTATTAATATTTATTTATTTCATAAATTTAACGCATTTTAATAGCTGTTTATGCCATGAGTATTACTTTGCTTCTTAAATAAAGGGTATAACTTCTGATTAAAAACAAATTTAATTAAAAATTAATTATTTTCATTGCAGTTATAATAAAGAATTAGAAAGTTCTAATAGACAAAACAATTTAAGTGAAGTAACAAATGCATTAATAAAATTCTGATTCTTAGTTACAGTAACGTTAATGAAAAGTGATAACACTCATGACAAGCGATAAGACTCATCTTGCAGCAAACAGCTTTTTTGTAACAATACACAGGGTGGTCATAAAAAAAACTTTGCCGATATATGGAGCTCTAGCGGCCAGTCCGCTCAACCGATCGAGGTGAAATTTCAGGTATAGCTATTCACAGGTATGAGCTTGAGATTCTGTGAACGGCAACAAAATGGCGCTCACGGTTATGGTTATAGTTACGGAAACTCGAAAATTTCCAATGGCAACACCCATTTTTTTTCATCGCAAAATGCTCAGCGCATGCGAAAACCCTAACGAGCGTTGGAACCGTACGTGTATCGCAAGAAACGGACATGTTATGCATGCACAAAAAAACGTTCTGCGAATCCTCCCCACATAGAAAAAACTCGATCGGGGGCGCAAGGAGGAAATTTGTCAGCCATTTTTCTTCCTTAACACTCTAAAATACATAATTCTAATTATATATATCGTAATATTGTAAAATGGCATGGCTTACTATCTTATGTTTTATTCCAACTTCCTTTCTTTCCTTTGCCGGCTTTTTCCATTTTCCATCTTCCGTATCCAGTTTCCGAACTTTTGTTTACACGTTCAAATCAATCGCTTATCTTTTCCGTGGGTACGTTCATTCTGGTTTTATCGCTCCGTTCGATCTCAATCCGCAAGCATCGCGGATCGCATCTCGCAAGTGGCGGTCTTGCATTTCTTCCGTCGCAAGTCAGGAGCTCGCTTACTCAACTCGGAGGGGCGTATCCAGTTTCGGAATTGCCGCGGCTATTTAAAGCCGGCTGAGATAGGTGGTGCTGGTGGATTTTGAAGTGATGTTATGTCTCTAGACAATTGATGTTAACGTCAATATGATACAGTTTCAGTAATGTATTTTTAACTCATACAGTTTTAAAAGTTTTAAAGTTAACATCTAGTTGAGTAATTATGCTAAATCCATTGCTGGACATTTGATTTTGAATATGGTTTTATCAATTTCGCCGGTGTTTCATTTCATTAGCAGTGGTAATCCATTTGTGTTTGTTTTAATCAAATCATTATATGTATGTGTGGACATTATTAGCTTCAGTTAAAAACTCTGTTTTCTTAAGACTTTTCATCGAGTTATTAGATGTGCCGTATTGCTGGAATTTCTTTAATACGTCGATAGCTGTCGTCCATAAGTGAGTCTGTTTTGCTTTTTCATTGCTATCCTAGTATTGTTATATGCCATGCCATGCCATTCAATAAGTAATATTATTTCAATACATAGAATGATTTTAAGTTAAATATGGAGTTGAACTCATTTTTCTGTTTACATTTTGCCAGTTATATTTTCATCTGAGTTTATACTTATTTTCATTTGAACTTGAATATTATTTCATGACTTAGAATAATTTTACCTGAACTTGTTTCCGTTCGCATTATGCCTGTTGTATTTCTCACCTGGACTTATATATGTTTTATTTGAACTTACATTTATTTTTCGTCAATAAACGTTAGCCTGATTTTACTGAAAAACAGTTTCTTTAATGTCTTATACTACACTGTCACAACGTCACCAATTACTTACTCTTTTAGGTCACCGTAATTACACTGTTATAAGCTGCTAAATTTTACTCTGTTTTAGACGGTTCTTGTTCCAGAACCGATCACGGGTTATGGGCCGGAAGCGAATACGCTTTTAAACCCTTTACGGCGGCCATAACCTAATTGGTGACATTTCAAAAATTTTTTTTGTTTGACAGTTGTTTGTAGTATGCGGCCATTGGACCTCCGAGTCATTTTAGAGGGGGGGGCCGCAATATAGAATTTTTTTGAAGGCTATATGTTTTTTTCTTTCCTATTGACATGAAATACAAAAAGGTTTTTTTTAGGATCACTTATAATAGAAATTTTTGTTGATGTACTATCTGATTACTAAGTACGTTATTTACTAAAAAAAAAAAAAAAAAAAAAAAAAAAAAAAAAAAAAAAAAAAAAATTTTTTTCCCTCCTTTTTTTTTTTCATGTAATATCTTCTGTTTAATGCATGGCCATGGCTAACATACAGGTGTGCATAACAAAACTTAATTCTCACAATTATGGAACTTGGGCAGCTGACGTAAAGTATCTACTATTAGATAAAAATGCGTGGAGCATAGTTAATGGCACTGAAAAGGCTCCTGATGAAAGTGACTCTGTAGCGACAAAGGAATATAAATCCAGAGTCAGATCTGCACTATCAGTTGTATATTTAAATGTCGAAAATGAATTCCGGAGAATCATCGAAAATATCGACGACCCTCATGAAGCCTGGACTAAACTTAAATTGCATTTTCAGCCTGATAACCGGGCACGCCATATGCAATTATTTGGCGAAATTCTTTCCTGTAAGATACAACCTGAAGAGCCCGTCGATATGTTTGCAGCTCGCCTCCAAAGGCTTGCTGACCAACTGGCTGCAATAAATGAGCCAATCAAAGAAACTTACCTCACATTTCAATTGCTTAGATGGCTCCCGAAGAAGTTCGACAACATGGTGCAAGGGATTCTGCGATGGCCAGACGAACAGTTTACGTTCAAAAGTGTTCTTACAGAATTAGTCGCAGAGGAGTCCCGTATCAAACTACGAGAGGACGACAGAGTGGATGCCGTGCAGTCTCATTTCTCCAGAGCCCGTTCCTCAAAGAAGTGTTCCTTTAAGCCTAAGTTCAGAGGTCGGTGTCACAAATGTGGACGCATAGGACATTTACAGAGCCAGTGTAGAGTGCCTGATGTCACCCGCCAGGAATCCTGTCTTAGCTCTAGTTCCAGAAGTTCCATGATGCCTAGAGACTCCTCCAATTCCGGTTCCGTGGTATACAGAGACTCTTCCAGTTCCAGAAATTCCTCTTTGTCCAGAGGTTCCTCCTTTTCCAGAAATTCATCGAAAGACTCTTCCGTATCCAGTCCTGTCCGTGCTCAGTCTGATGGTCATAGATCCAGAAAAGATGTGCCTCGCAACCGACGTCAACGTAAGACAACAGGCCAGGTAAACTACCTCATACAATCTAATCTAAGTAACATAAAATGTGGGGGAGACGCCTGGGTCTTTGACACGGGTGCCTCCCACCATTTCTGTAAAGATAAATGTTTATATGTTAAGTTCAAACCTTTAAAAAATGAGGAATTGGCTGTTGCAGTTGACGGTGCTACTTTCCCTATCGAGGGCACCGGTTTAGTGGATTTAAAAATAAACGGGGAAATGGTTCGCTTCGGCGACGTCATGTATTGTCCTAGTCTTAGACATAATTTAATTTCAGGTCCCAGACTTGATAAAATGGGTGCCAAGTTCAAAGGAGGCGAGGGAAGGGTCAAGGCATATCGGGATTCTGGCACACTTTTTCGTGCTTTTCTTAAAGATGGCATTTACTGCCTCCATCCAGATCCTAACCATAATAATAGAAATAAAGACCCGAAAATTAACCGTAATCAAAATCCTAAAAAGGTACGTTTCCAAGCCTCAACCGTTCAAAAAGATGATTTTAAACTCTGGCATAGACGCCTTGGGCACATCAGTTCCACATTAATGGAACATACTTTAAAATGTAATGGCGTTAGGGGCTTACCACCCATTAAATGTAAAGACTTTGAATGTGAAACATGTAAAATTAATAAACACAGACGAACATCATTCCGCCCAATAAACCAAATAAGATCTAAACGACCTTTAGAACTGCTACACACTGATCTGTGGGGTCCAACACAAATAACAGGGCGAAACGGGGAGAAGTATTTCCTAACTATAACAGACGACTTCTCTCGCAAAGTGTCAGTATACCCCTTATGCAGTAAAACACAGGTATTTAAAGTATTTACTAACCATGTAAAAAGAGCAGAAAGATTTTTGGGTACCAAAGTAAAAGAGGTTCGTAGCGACAATGGGCGGGAATTTGATAATGAGGCATTCACTAAATTCTTTGAAGACAATGGCATAAAACATGAATTTACCAACGTGTATTCTCCTGAGCAAAATGGAGTTTCAGAGCGTTTAAATCAAACAATAATGGACGGGGCTCGCTCAATACTCAATGAAAGTAAACTCAGTCTCAAATTCTGGCCTGAAGCTGTCTTATACATAGCATACACTCTTAACCGAATATGTCACAAAACCCAGAAAAAAACTCCTTTCGAATATTATTGTGGTAATAAACCATCCATCAGACATTTACGACCTTTTGGTACGGTGGCATATGTGGGGGTACCTAAACAACAAAGAAACTCTAAATTCGATCCGAAGGCTAAAAAGGGTGTCTTAGTGGGTTACGCAATGTCTACAAAAGGCTACAGGGTATGGATTCCCGAAACCAATAAAATAATAGAGACAATAAATGTTAGGTTCGGTGATGAATCTGTATCCACAAGTATCCCCAAACACAGTGAACAAGGTCCTAGCTATTCAATAGGCACAAACCCATTTACAACTTCGGAGCAGCGCAACGGAAGCGACCTGGGACCCTCTTACATCCTAAGTTCTGAACCACCTGAAATAGATCCTTTAACTGACCTTCAACCTGACAGTTTTACTTCAGAAGCACCACCCACTCAAAGTATTAGACCAAGTACCTCTGAATCTTCCGACTCCGCCTCCTCACACCCATCTGAGGATGACAGTGACGAGGATGGCGAGGAGTTTACTAGAACTCTCAGGGAAGCCGTCTGGTTCCGTAAGCCTGTAACTAGGCCTGACAAATCGAGAACCGACGTCTACTATTACGAGTTGGGTGAAACACAACGTCTAAGATCACTGAAGGAAGTAAGAGATTATTGTCACTCTAACGGTATCAAATTTAATCCGTCACTGTTCAGTTTTAAAGGAAGCAATAAGTACCAAGGCATTGTAAAGTCCACTCCTAGTCCTAGCTCAAGTCCTGGTTACACACCTCCACACACCTCTTTCTCTGAAACTCATTGATTCCTCCATTGATTTTCTTAAGTCTCCCATTGAAAATTACAGAACGAAACACATAGACGTAAAATTATTTTTTGTTAGAGACCTTTTAAACCAAGAGATTTTTAATGTTAAACACGTAGCCAGTAAATCTAATCTCTCAGACATTTTCACTAAACCTTTAACAAAGTTTGATCTTAAGAAATTTATTGATGTAATTTTTAGTTATAAGTAATTTATATATATATATACATAATATTTAAATGCTATGAAAAAAAAACTCCTCCTCCTTTGAACTTGTGTCAAGCATTAAGATGCTTGTTTAACTTTTTATGTTAAACCTTGAAGTTTAGCATTTTTTTTTTAACTGAAATTTTTGTATATTTCAGTACTTCTCTTTTGAAGAAAAATGTTTGAATATGTAATTATACTCTTGTTGTTTCATATTTGTTTCGTATGCATACGTTTCATAATATCATTTCATAGGTGTTGAAAATCGAGTTGTATTTTTTTTTTATTGCATATGTAAATATGAAAATTTTCTTCTCGTTTTAAGAGTATATATAACAAGTTTTTTTTCCATATTTAAATTGGCCAAATCATTTGCAAATGTATATCGTTTCAAAAGCTTAAGCATATTTTTTTATTGTGTTGTCTTTCACGTGAGCGCTCACAGTCATTTAACTATGTCACTAACATAATCATAATTCATAATCGTTATCATGATCATGATCATTGTTGTTCTCATTATTGAAATTTTCTCATTTGCATAACATGTATCTTTCATATATTATCAAAGTATTTTCATATTGTAATTCATGTATATTTATTCTTTATATTATCCTGAATTTGCGTTTATGTGATAATCATTCTCTTTCAGAATAAATATGCAAATGTATAATTGTTTAAAATTCATTCGAATATTGTTACAAGTCAAGACCAAAGGAAAAATCATCATATTAAATTCTGATGTAAAGGTAACTCGTAATCACTTGCATGTGACGAGGTAATTGTAATTATCTTTCACGGTTTTTTTTCAGGAAAATGTTATCTTTATAGACTTTTGCTATTGAACTTTTCCGACGTGAAAAAAAAAAACTTTTCGTTAGAGTTGCAATTGTAACTAAACTTTCATGAAATGAAAAAATTGTTAATCTAGTTGTTATATATAATTGTTAAAGTTGCTGTTATTGTTGAATATTGTTATTAACATTGTTGAAAAATTGATGTTTTGATTAACCTTGTTGAAGTTATTGAATTAGTTGCATTTATACTTGTTAAGTTTCTGTTTTACTGGTAGCTATCGAAGTGTGATAGTTTGTATTCTAATGTTTGACTGTATTCTATATATACATATATTTTTCAATATCTGGTAATTATCCATTTTATTTTTAAGTACGAGTGTTAAGGGGGGGGGCGATTGTCAGCCATTTTTCTTCCTTAACACTCTAAAATACATAATTCTAATTATATATATCGTAATATTGTAAAATGGCATGGCTTACTATCTTATGTTTTATTCCAACTTCCTTTCTTTCCTTTGCCGGCTTTTTCCATTTTCCATCTTCCGTATCCAGTTTCCGAACTTTTGTTTACACGTTCAAATCAATCGCTTATCTTTTCCGTGGGTACGTTCATTCTGGTTTTATCGCTCCGTTCGATCTCAATCCGCAAGCATCGCGGATCGCATCTCGCAAGTGGCGGTCTTGCATTTCTTCCGTCGCAAGTCAGGAGCTCGCTTACTCAACTCGGAGGGGCGTATCCAGTTTCGGAATTGCCGCGGCTATTTAAAGCCGGCTGAGATAGGTGGTGCTGGTGGATTTTGAAGTGATGTTATGTCTCTAGACAATTGATGTTAACGTCAATATGATACAGTTTCAGAAATGTATTTTTAACTCATACAGTTTTAAAAGTTTTAAAGTTAACATCTAGTTGAGTAATTATGCTAAATCCATTGCTGGACATTTGATTTTGAATATGGTTTTATCAATTTCGCCGGTGTTTCATTTCATTAGCAGTGGTAATCCATTTGTGTTTGTTTTAATCAAATCATTATATGTATGTGTGGACATTATTAGCTTCAGTTAAAAACTCTGTTTTCTTAAGACTTTTCATCGAGTTATTAGATGTGCCGTATTGCTGGAATTTCTTTAATACGTCGATAGCTGTCGTCCATAAGTGAGTCTGTTTTGCTTTTTCATTGCTATCCTAGTATTGTTATATGCCATGCCATGCCATTCAATAAGTAATATTATTTCAATACATAGAATGATTTTAAGTTAAATATGGAGTTGAACTCATTTTTCTGTTTACATTTTGCCAGTTATATTTTCATCTGAGTTTATACTTATTTTCATTTGAACTTGAATATTATTTCATGACTTAGAATAATTTTACCTGAACTTGTTTCCGTTCGCATTATGCCTGTTGTATTTCTCACCTGGACTTATATATGTTTTATTTGAACTTACATTTATTTTTCGTCAATAAACGTTAGCCTGATTTTACTGAAAAACAGTTTCTTTAATGTCTTATACTACACTGTCACAACGTCACCAATTACTTACTCTTTTAGGTCACCGTAATTACACTGTTATAAGCTGCTAAATTTTACTCTGTTTTAGACGGTTCTTGTTCCAGAACCGATCAAAATTTTCATATGACACAGAGTCAGTACACTAAACTTTGATTACAATACAGATCGGAGAAAATAAAACTTTTATTTTGATTACACATTTTCCACATGGGTGCCATCAGCATGCAATGTGTAATTGCTTGTGATGGTACCCATGTGGAAAATGTGTAATCAAAATAAAAGTTTTAGTTTCTCCTATCTGTATTGTAATCAGAGATCAGCGTACTGACTCTGTGTCGCATGCAAATTTCCTCCTTACGCCCCAATCGAATTTTTACTATGGGGGGGAGGATTCCCAGAACGGTTTTTTGTGCATGGATAACATGCTCGTTTCTTGCGATACACGTACGGTTCCAATGCTCTTTAGGGTTTTTGCATGCGCTGATCATTTTGCGATGAAAAAGTATGGGTGTTGCCATTGGAAAATTTCGAGTTTCCATAACTATAACCGTAACTGTGAACGCCATTTTTGTTATGGAAAACTGACATAAGTCAATGTTTTCCCCAACTTAAAACATTAACACTGATTAAAAAGACTTTTGCAGAGTGCGTTCTCAGTGAAAAGCTTTCCCAAATGAGGATGTAAAAACTTGGCATATATTAAAAGTCAAAAGAATAAATAATGTTAAAAGGTTCTTGTGAAAAATCATGTAAAGTATTCTTGCACAAATAAAAAGTCAATAGTACTATGGTAGTCCATTTATTAAACTTGAAAAGGGAACATACTTGAATCATATTCAGAACATAACAACAGAGTTCAAAAGCATTGAAGATTTACTTACGAAAGTTCATAGGAGCGGTGAAGTGGCATGGCTATTTAACTTTAGAAACTTGAAGACGAAATACAATTAAATAAACTAATCACGAAAATAAATATAAACTTAATATAAAAAGCCGGTAAGAATACACAGTGTCCCGAAGACAACGAACCAGCGGCATCTTTGTAACTTGACTAAAACACATTCAAAACAAAGCAACTAGATCGGAGAACGAAAAAGCATTTATACCACCGTGGAAGAACGACACGTGCGATCGCACGGCGATTGGCGGGAGTAGATGACGTCCGCTAATTCATGCAAGGGTTACGTCATTACGATGCTATCGCCTCCTGGCAAAAAGATAGTGAATCGTGTCTTCGAGAAACGAAAGTTAGTGACGGATGTTTGACTAAAGAACCGGGAAATGTAAATAAAGAAAAAGTATAAGTCTAAAAGAAATTTAACTAGACTGTAAATTAAAATAAAAGATTATCAATAAAACATTATCTAATAGGATTAATATAAGCAAAAGGTAAGTTTATTTTAAAAATAATATGTATAAAATAAAGCTATATTGAATGTATGAAGACCTATAGAATTAAATATTTTATATGTTATTTTAACTGGAAAAATATATTAAATGAGGCATTGAGAATATGGAAAGCTTGTTAAATCCTAACAAGTGCCCCCCTTCTCAATGTCTCATTAAAGAACTGCCACAGAAAATCCTTCTTTCTATAAAAAAATTCAACAAAAAAAAATCAATTAAACATGCCGACATTAGCCCTTAAGGCCAAAAATTTGTATGTCCAACGGGACCACTCATTACCAACTTAAAAAAAAAATTTCTTAAATTTAAACAGCTAAAAACTCAACCTTTCTTAAATTCTTAAACTTCAAAAACTTAACTCTACCGTTAACAATAAGAGACAAAAAGCAAAAAAAAAAAAAAAAAAAAAAAAAAAAAAAAAATTGCCAACTTCACATCTTTTTTATAAATTCAAAAACTTCAAATATATAACAAATCAAATTTTTAACAATAGAAAAATTCAACAATATAACAATTAACAATATAAATCACCATACGTACCATCTTACAATAACATTTCAATTTGAAATGCCATTTCACCAGTTTACAGGAATCCGGTCTCTTGACCACAAAAAAATTCATAATATAATTGAACAATCAAACAAAAATTCTTTATTTTTACAATAACAAAAAAAAAAAATTTTTCATCTCTCCTTGTAGCATAAGAAATCTGATAATTTACTTGCATCTGATTGAAAGAGACAAATACATTACGGTCCAATCTTTCATCTCCATACATCATCTAACATAACATAGGTCATTTTCTCAAACCGACATTCGCTCATTCATCCACATAGAAGATAATCAGATCCCTGTAATTAGAAACAATAATTAGTATAACAAATATAAATAATTAAATCAGTCCAATAGTCCATAATAAACAGTCTCTGAAACAAAAACCAGGTATAATAAGCAAACATAACAATAAATATTTCAGTATTAACTCTTAACTTAACCCGTCAGTAGTCGCGTGTCGGTCTTTTTGCCGCCCGTGTAACTTATCTTCTCCTAACTTGCATCACATTACAAATACAGCGGAGATCTACCATTTAGCTGTCTTTGAAGCTTTCTTGACCACCTTAGTGAAGTAACAGGGTACCTTTGTTTTTCTTTCAAGTACATTTTTATAAACAAAGTTGAAATTTGCGAAAAAGTCTATGTAAAAATCACTAATGTCAGTTCATTTTTACTTTTTCCAATTACTCCAGATCACATGAAAAAAATGCATAATTTAAGAAAACTGCAAATTTATATCTTTATTGGAATGTTATTTTCGTATATTAGGTGAGAAATATTTCTTATTTTACATATTTGGTTTGCGGGGGGCCAGCGGCGAAAAGACAGAGCGCGACTAATGACATTGTAAAAAAAGTTGCGACTACTTGCGGGTTAATCAAAAATTACAATCATTTCCAAATTCACTACACAGGAGAAACTCTCAACATTTCTTCAATCACTATAAAAAAATACTTAACAATAAATTTAATATTTATATTCATAAATTCAATTTTAATTTATCAAAAAAAATTATACATTATCCAATTATTCAAAATTAAATCTCTGTAAAAGAATTTCTCTCAAAAAAAATTGACTAATAATCGGGAC
Organism: Maratus speculifer; assembly: GCA_964019185.1. Taxonomy (NCBI): domain Eukaryota; kingdom Metazoa; phylum Arthropoda; class Arachnida; order Araneae; family Salticidae; genus Maratus; species Maratus speculifer. The sequence goes on along the minus strand of OZ025293.1, from coordinate 136,708,601 downwards.
ATAAGTGGCATTCTCACAACAAACTTATTAAAATAGGGACTTACAAAATGAAAATTTAACATGCCCGCAGTAGATCCTCCGGTAGCGGTTACCCCCCACACGAACTACCTCAGAAGTTCTCTGGCATTTACCTACCTAGGGGTCACCCACCCGAAACGGAACTGTGGGCTGCTCGAACCCCCAAGAATAGAACGGTAGAAGGCACCATTTCTACCATCGGACGGGAAGTTAATTGATCAATAGTCAAAAAGAGAAAAATTTATACAAAAACAAGTGGCCAAGAGATACAAAAATGCTGGCAAAAACCTTTAAAACTTTGCATAACAACTATGAAATGGCTATGTACACTCACCATAACATAGAATTACAAAATTTTTACATTATGAAAATATCAAACATTGGTACGCAGAATGATAAAAATTTAAACAAAAAATTTCTTTACAAAAGTTCAATTACAAAAATTTTTCATTTTTCAAAAACAGTTTGAACAAATTTTAACAAATCATTCTTAGTTTGTGGTTTAGTAAAGACATCACTGAGGTTTGACTTACTGGAGACGTATTCTAGTTCAAAAGCATTATTATAAATTAAATCCCTAATGAAAAATAATTTAACATCTATATGACGCGATTTATAATTCTCGATGGGGGATTTTACAAAATTTATGGCAGCTTGATTATCAGCATACAGTTTAGATTTTAAACATAAGTTACATATGATTTTCTTATCTCGACACTCCATCATAATGCGATCAAACCAAACCAGATTTTTCGAGGCCTCGGTCATGGCCACAAATTCTGCTTCCATAGTGGATAAACTGACACATTTCTCTTTAAATGTACGCCAGTCCACTGGGGAATTGTCAACCATGACCATCTGCCCCCCTACCGATGTTCGATCGTCTCGATTCGCCGCAAAATCAGCATCAGTATAAGCAATTAACTTTTCTGAATTACATTTTAAACGAAGACGGTAGTGCCGAGTAAGTTTCAGGTAACCAAGTAACCATAATAAACCATCCCAGTGATTAATTCCAGGATTAGCTTGAAACTGACTAAATATGTTGACTGCATAACAAATGTCTGGCCGGGTTCTACTAGAAATAAATGATAAACAGCCCAGTAAACTTCTGTATGGAAATTTAGACATATATTTTTTTTCTGATTCAGAGGAAGGACAATCAACTTTAGAAAATACAACTCCTTTACTAATTGGAAGAGAGGAGATAGGGATTCTAAAGCTTTTAAACCTTTCACATACTTCATCAATATAGCTTGATTGATGGATACAAAGTGAATCACCTTTTTCTACAAACTCTACTCCTAAGAGCTTACGGGTTCTACCTAAAAATTTTATATTGAAATGGTTACCCAATAATTTTAAAATTTTGTCAATTGCCTTCTTGAATCTTCCAAAAATTACAAAGTCATCAACATATAAAAGCAACACTATATCTGTCCCAAAAATATAAGTACAATTACATGATTCAAACTTTTTAAAACCAATATCAATTAGTACTTTATTCATCTGAAAATACCATTCTCTACCACTTTGGTGCAGTCCGTACAGCGCGCGATCCAGCTTGCAATAAAGATGCTCTTTACCAGGAACAACGAAACCGGGTGGTTGTGACATGTAAACGGACTCCCTTAGTGGGGCATAAAGGTAGGCGCTCGTTACGTCACACTGAACGTGTGACCATCGGCAATACGAAACCAAGAGGGAGAAAAAGAATTGAATCACTCCAAAATTTACCACAGGGCTGAAGGATTCATCATAAGATTCGCCCTTCACTTGCTTAAATCCCTGGGCTACAAGACGTGCTTTAAAACGAGCGATTCGTCCTTTCTCATCCTGCTTGATCGTATATACCCACCGGCATCCCACAGGGGTCACGTTCTTTGGTAATTCTTCCAAATGCCAAACCGACCATTCGTTCATTACACCGATCTCTCTTTGCATCGCTGCAAACCACATATCATGCTGCACGGACAGAGATGCCTGTTTAAATGTCCTTGGGACAATTATGTTGTCTAGTCATGCTGAAGGGGCTATATTGGAAGTCTCTGGGCTATCGGAACCGGTATCTAAATTTATAGGGCTGTAACCATCATATGTATTACTTCCATGAAAATCGAAAATGTCTGGGTTAAACCTAATATTATTTCTGTCACAATATCATTCTACATCTAAAAGTGATCTTAACCTTTGATTTGACCCCTCTTCAAAGTAATAAATGTCCATCCTATCTCCAGTTTTTCTCTTTATGGGTTTACGTAACCACCTGACTTCTCTTTTGGAGGTAACAGGGGTCTCGCTTTCATCGGAATCTGACTCGGACTCCGTGGTCCCCTCGCTATCAACCCCGGAGTCAGATGATGTGCTTGAGGGACTCAAGGGTATCACAGGGTCTACCTCCACTGCACATTCACTCTGACTATCGCCAGGATCGATGGAAAAAGGATCACAGAAATCCGGGCCCATCATGACTCCACTGGTATCTGAAGAATTATCGGATCCTGGGGTTTCTTTAAAAGATACACTTATAGACTCAACGATTTGGTCGGTTTCAGGGATCCAGATTCGGTATCCTCTAGTATTAAAAGCGTACCCAACCAAATAACCTTTTTTCGCCTTAGGATCTAACTTCGATCTTTTCTGATGGGGAACTACTACGTAGGCTACAGTCCCAAATGGTTTTAAATGTCTAACTGATGGCTTTTTACCCCCATATAACTCGAAAGGAGTTTTATTTAAAGACTTAGGACAAGTTCGGTTCCATGTATAAACAAAATATTTCAAAGCTTCCGGCCAGAATTTGGGATTTAATTTACTTTCAAACAAAATAGTGCGTACCCCATTGATGGCAGTCTGCATGAACCTTTCAATCACGCCATTTTGCTGGGGAGAAAAGGGGTTAGTCACTTCGTGATGAATGCCCTTTTCTTCGAAAAAGATCTTAAAATTGTCATTGACGAACTCACCCCCATTGTCTGTCTTAAAATTCTTTACTTTACGACCCAAAAAAATTTCTGTACGTATAATATATGATTTTACAATATCAAAAACATCAGACTTTAATTTTATTGGGTATACAGATGCTCTATGAGAGTGGTCATCCATTATTGACAAAAAGTACCTCTCTCCATTTCTGCCAGCAATACGACACGGTCCCCAGACATCGGCACATAAAAGGTCTAAAGGTTTTTCAGAACGAATGCTGCCAATGGGTTTAAATGATGGCCTCCAAAATTTATTAATTTTACAAACCTCGCAAAAAAAATTATTATCTTTTAAGTTGGTTAAACCCCGAACTCCGTTTTCTTTAAAAGTATGAACCAAAATTGATGGACTAATATGGCCAAACCTCCGGTGCCATAAATGCATTTTATTTAGTCCACTAAAATTACTAACAGAATTTGATTCAAAAGACACATTTTTGTTAAGTTTAGGAGTTCTAGGATATAACTGGTAAAAACCACCTTTCAAATAGGCCTTAAATAAAACATCGTCTCCCCTCGTGATGTCTATTACTCCATTTCCACCCATAAAAGACAATCCTTTCTTATCCAACTGAGGACCGGAGATCAAATTGCGTCTTAACTGGCTAGAATATAAAACATCAGTAAATGTAAACATTCTTTGGCCAAAGCGCAATTTTATTTCTCCTCTTCCCTCAATTGGAAAAGATACCCCCTTTACGGCAACATTTAATTTCTCATTATTTACTTTTTCAAATTTAACAAATAAATTTCTATTACTTGTGAAATGAGGTGACGCACCTGAATCAAAGATCCAGGTGTCGTCATCTAAAACATCACATAAATTAACATGAGAAATAATGTGAGTAAACTTACGTGAACTGTCCGAAAACTCACTGTTCATATCTCGTCTACTTCTATCATGGCGTCGCCTTGCTCAATAGGGGTGGTCTCGTCTAGGACTAGGTGATCTGGAACCCGGTGCTGTTGTCGCTCTACTGGAACTGGTCTGGCTATCAGTTGACTCCAGGGATCTCCCATGAGGAACATCAGGACGTTCACGAGATCTGGATACAGAAGAGGACTGTCTAGAAGTCGATGGCTTATATGTAGAAGAGGAATCCTTTCCATAAGTTGACTGCTTTTCTTTACATCTTTTACTTGTGTGGCCAGGCTTACCACATCGCCAGCATATTATTTTCTTCTTATATTTTCGTTTTAATTTAACAACATTAGCAGTTGGAACAACTTTGGCATTATCCAAGTCTCTAACTTTGAGTCTGGTTTCCTCAGCCAGACTCAAAGGTTTCATTACAATTTTATTCCACTACTAAAACTCCATTACAATTTTATCAAATTTAAAGTCTGTTTCCGGCCACCTCAAAATATTCTGCACCACACCATCAAATTTTCGTCCTAAATATCTAAGTAACTGAAAGTTCACATATATTTTATTAAAATCCTTATCCTGATCTCTTATAACATTTAACAGCCTTCTCAGTCGGGTAGCATATAAATTAATCGATTCATTTTCCATTAGCTTACATTCTATCAAATCAGTAAAAGTCTTCATATGAAACGCTCTTGAATCTGGATAAAACTTTTGTTTCAATTTTCGCCAGGCGTCTACAGCATTCGTACAATCTGCTATAATTCTCTTATAATCATTCTCTATATTCAAAAATATTACCGACAGTGCTTGACTGGATCGCTGTTTAAACTCATTAACATCTTTTTCAGTAACCGTAGTACTAAGTTCCAAGACATCCTTTCCAGATTCCACAACATGCCATAAACCTTTTTCTATTAAAACATATTTAATATCTATACTCCAATTAGCATAATTCAAAGCGTTTAATTTTTCAATATTATTGACTGCCATTTTTAAAGATTGAAAAACAAATTCTATAAAAAAATGTTAAAAATTCAGTTCAAAAACCAAAAAAAAAAAAAAAAAAAATGTTAAAAATTTTCAGTTAAAAATACTTCTTGATCTACATGAACAGGTTGAAAAATATCACAGTCTCTTTTAAATAAACCATAAAGCCGGGAAAAAAATATTTAAATCTTCGCCCCCCCCCCTCATTTATTCAACAATCTTCTTTCCAGACATCAGCACATAAAAGGTCTAAAGGTTTTTCAGAACGAATGCTGCCAATGGGTTTAAATGATGGCCTCCGAAATTTATTAATTTTACAAACCTCACAAAAAAAATTATTATCTTTTAAGTTGGTTAAACCCCGAACTCCATTTTCTTTAAAAGTATGAACCAAAATTGATGGACTAATATGGCCAAACCTCCGGTGCCATAAATGCATTTTATTTAGTCCACTAAAATTACTAACAGAATTTGATTCAAAAGACACATTTTTGTTAAGTTTAGGAGTTCTAGGATATAACTGGTAAAAACCACCTTTCAAATAGGCCTTAAATAAAACATCGTCTCCCCTCGTGATGTCTATTACTCCATTTCCACCCATAAAAGACAATCCTTTCTTATCAAACTGAGGACCGGAGATCAAATTGCGTCTTAACTGGCTCAAATATAAAACATCAGTAAATGTAAACATTCTTTGGCCAAAGCGCAATTTTATTTCTCCTCTTCCCTCAATTGGAAAAGATACCCCCTTTACGGCAACATTTAATTTCTCATTATTTACTTTTTCAAATTTAACAAATAAATTTCTATTACTTGTGAAATGATGTGACGCACCTGAATCAAAGATCCAGGTGTCGTCATCTAAAACATCACATAAATTAACATGAGAAATAATGTGAGTAAACTTACGTGAACTGTCCGAAAACTCACTGTTCATATCTCATCTACTTCTATCATGGCGTCGCCTTGCTCGATAGGGGTGGTCTCGTCTAGGACTAGGTGATCTGGAACCCGATGCTGTTGTCGCTCTACTGGAACTGGTCTGGCTATCAGTTGACTCCAGGGATCTCCCATGAGGAACATCAGGACGTTCACGAGATCTGGATACAGAAGAGGACTGTCTAGAAGTCGATGGCTTATATGTAGAAGAGGAATCCTTTCCATAAGTTGACTGCTTTTCTTTTCATCTTTTACTTGTGTGGCCAGGCTTACCACATCGCCAGCATATTATTTTCTTCTTATATTTTCGTTTTAATTTAACAACATTAGCAGTTGGAACAACTTTGGCATTATCCAAGTCTCTAACTTTGAGTCTGGTTTCCTCAGCCAGACTCAAAGGTTTCATTACAATTTTATTCCACTACTAAAACTCCATTACAATTTTATCAAATTTAAAGTCTGTTTCCGGCCACCTCAAAATATTCTGCACCACACCATCAAATTTTCGTCCTAAATATCTAAGTAACTGAAAGTTCACATACATTTCATTAAAATCCTTATCCTGATCTCTTATAACATTTAACAGCCTTCTCAGTCGGGTAGCATATAAATTAATTGATTCATTTTCCATTCGCTTACATTCTATCAAATCAGTAAAAGTCTTCATATGAAACGCTCTTGAATCTGGATAAAACTCTTGTTTCAATTTTCGCCAGGCGTCTACAGCATTCGTACAATCTGCTATAATTCTCTTATAATCATTCTCTATATTCAAAAATATTACCGACAATGCTTGACTGGATCGCTGTTTAAACTCATTAACATCTTTTTCAGTAACCGTAGTACTAAGTTCCAAGACATCTTTTCCAGATTCCACAACATGCCATAAACCTTTTTCTATTAAAACATATTTAATATCTATACTCCAATTAGCATAATTCAAAGCGTTTAATTTTTCAATATTATTGACTGCCATTTTTAAAGATTGAAAAACAAATTCTATAAAAAAATGTTAAAAATTCAGTTCAAAAACCAAAACAACAAAAAAAAATGTTAAAAATTTTCAGTTAAAAATACTTCTTGATCTGCATGAACAGGTTGAAAAATATCACAGTCTCTTTTAAATAAACCATAAAGCCGGGAAAAAAATATTGAAATCTTCACCCCCCCCCCCCCCTCATTTATTCAACAATCTTCTATTTTTAACTTAGGAGTAGGGCCACATCGTTCCACTATTTAGATGCACTTCAAAAATTATAAAAATATTTCCAAAAACATATTTCTTCTCATATTTAATTCATCCTCTTATGGGTCTCCGCCCATAACCTTCACTTGTTAGGGAAAGCTGACATAAGTCAATGTTTTCCCCAATTTAAAACATTAACACTGATTAAAAATACTTTTGCAGAGTGCGTTCTCAGTGAAAAGCTTTCCCAAATGAGGATGTAAAAACTTGGCATATATTAAAAGTCAAAAGAATAAATAATGTTAAAAGGTTCTTGTGAAAAATCATGTAAAGTATTCTTGCACAAATAAAAAGTCAATAGTACTATGGCAGTCCATTTATTAGACTTGAAAAGGGAACATACTTGAATCATATTCAGAACATAACAACAGAGTTCAAAAGCATTGAAGATTTACTTAGGAAAGTTCATAGGAGCGGTGAAATGGCATAGCTATTTAACTTTAGAAACTTGAAGACGAAATACAATTAAATAAACTAATCACAAAAATAAACTTAATATAAAAAGCCGGTAAGAATACACAGCGTCCCGAAGACAACGAACCAGCAGCATCTTCGTAACTTGACTAAAACACATTCAAAACAAAGCAACTAGATCAGAGAACGAAAAAGCATTTATACCTTTGCGGAAGAATGACACATGTCGACACACCCCCTTCCAGAAGGATCGGTCGCACGGCGATTCGCGGGAGTAGATGACGTCCGCTAATTCATGCAAGGGTTACGTCTTTACGATGCTATCGCCTCCTGGCGAAAAGATAGCGAATCGTGTCTTCGAGAAACGAAAGTTAGTGACGGATGTTTGACTAAAGAACCGGGAAATGTAAATAAAGAAAAAGTATAAGTCTAAAAGAAATTTAACTAGACTGTAAATTAAAATAAAGGATTATCAATAAAACATTATCTAATAGGATTAATTTAAGCAAAAGGTAAGTTTATTTTAAAAATAATATGTATAAAATAAAGTTATATTGAATGTATGAAGACCGATAGAATTAAATATTTTATATGTTATTTTAACTGGAAAAATATATTAAATGAGGCATTGAGAATATGGAAAGCTTGTTAAATCCTAACAATTTTGTTGTTGTTCACAGAATCTCGAGCTCATACCTCTGAATAGCTATATCTGAAATTTCATTTCGATCGTTTGAGTGTACTGGCTGCTAGGGCTCCGCATATCGGCAAAGTTTTTTTATGACCACCCTGTATATAAAAAAAAGATTTTTAAAAGTTTAAACTATGATTTGTGTAAAATAGATAGTCCTTTGAAAATTATTTATTAAGAATTAAAATTTGAATCTTAAATAGCACTTACAAAACACGTGTGCAGACATGAAAATCCTGTTACAATTTTTAAATAATTATAAATATATATAATATGACAAAATATATCCCTGAATCATGAATCTATTATAATCATAACTTAAATCTTACACATGATTTATAGTTTTAGAATTACTTAACTTCTTTTCTCATGAGTGTTACTTTTTCCAAGTAACACTCATGTAAGGTAACACTCATGTACGGTAACACTCATGTACGGTAACACTCATGACATTTATTAAGGAATTCTTCACTAAAATAAATTCTTACTGTTTTATTGAAATTTTAGTTGGGTCTATTGATTCCTGAACAAAAAATACAGCATTCCCTAACTTAACATTTTTATACATTAAAATAAATAAATGGGTAACACTCCTGTAAGAAAATAAAAATACTCACCATGTTGAAATGAACATTCTGATAAATAGCAATTACAGAGCAAAATTATCGCGTTCTAAATAAGCGCACTGTAAAGAAGAAACAACATCATTTTCTCACTACCATTGCCAACAGCAATATACAAATATTTTGAAAACAAATAACATTAACTTCCCTAAAGTAACACTCATGTTCTGCATATGCGGACACAAAATACATTTAAATTTTTAATTCTTAGATACTAATTTTAAATATATAAACTATCTATTTGTTTAATTAACGCAGGATATTTTACTTTTAATCCATATATAAAAATTTTAAAATGTTTGGAAGCATAAAAAAAGATTGAAATTTTGCGAGTTTTTTATTCAGGACAAGTAAATTCCCATTACTTGCTAACTAAAGTACAAAAAAAAAAAGATTACTATTTCACAACTCTGAAAAAATCTAATGAATGCATTGAATTAAGCATGATGTGCTACTACCTGATTTTAGAATATCAAAAAATATATTTATTAATATGAAATTTGGATTTAAACATCAGGACATCAAACTGGCAGTTCATGTGAAATTCACCCAGCCATAAAAGCTTGATTAATATATTAATGTTAAAAGAATCCTGTTTTTTGTTTTTCTTTTTTTGGCATTTAAACAGGATGTCGAGGAAACAATATTACAAATTTGCCTCATAGCAAGACTGTCAGAAGATTAAGAACTACAATTAACTAAAATATGGTAGACAGGATTGGTACAGTTAACTTTACAGTTAATGCTCAAAGGCTTTGCCAACAGTTAAAATCACTAAATATGAGAACAAAAAGGAATTAAATGATGAGAAAAACATTGAACATGAATTATCCCAGTGACCAAGATTTTTTTTCCCAGATACATGTGGCAGTATTTGTTCAGCTTCTGTAAACTATTTAAAATTGCATAAGAAATTTCAAGACTATTTTTTGATAGATAAAGCAGTTTATATTTAAACCAAAAAACAGAGAAAAGAAAAAAAATAAGTTGTGACAAAGATCTTTATAGAAATGTGCCATTACTAAGACAATGTTTATAAAATTTTAGCAAGCAGTTTTATAACAATTTTTTTCCCCTAAACTAAATAAGTAATAATTAGGATGAGTGAAGCGAATCCTCTACTAGGCCACTCAAATTACAATTTGTCGTACACATTACAAAAAAACTATTCAGTATTTTGACTTACAACTAAACACAAAAATAAATTATGATCTGTAGATTTGCAGAATATTATTTTTTTTTTACAGAATAACATTTCTAAAAATTATTATTTTAATTAATTTATTTTACATGCTTTTTCATTTATGGACACATTTTTGGCAATAAAAAATGGAGCATGTATATTTTCAGAAGAGAAAGTAAACCATGGAGTTAGAAATTACAGATAGAATCACGATTAATTAAATAAATAAAAATTATTCTCTTTATTCCGACAAAATCATTTACGCTGATGACACTTACGCATTTTAAAAGAATTATATTATGATTTTTTAATGACAACAAAAGAATTGTGAAAAAAATGGTTACTGATTTTCTTTAAAATACTACTACTACCACTACTACTACTACTACTAATAATAATGCAATAAATATATGTAAAAGGGATTAAAAATATTGTAATTTAAGAAATTACAATGACTATTTGGAAAATGATATTTTCAAAGAAATTCTATATTTAAACTAGTAATAATAATAAACATTACTATTAGGATGATTATAACGAGTCCTATATTACGTATGCCGTGCATTAAACATTAATATTCCTAGACCAATGATTAAAAAAATAATTTATAGATAGACAACTTTAACTGTTTAAAATGTGCATTTTTATTTGATGGAGTTAATCCGACTGACTTCTGAGCGTCTTATATTACATACAACATGGATTAAATATTAATATTTCTGGACCCATCACAAATTTTAAATGAAATTTCAATTTTACAATTTTCGGAATTGCAAATTTTTAAACTACTAAACATCTCACATTTTAAATTTTTACACCAATGCGTAGAAAAAAAAAATGCACTTTTTAATGAAATTTGTTTGAAAATTTTATCAAAATTTGTTTTTAAATTATTAATTTTTGAAAAGTTTTTATTATTCTTTTTGTCATTGTGGCAACAGAAGTATTTCGTTTTTGGACATTAAACTTGGACCAATCAGAAAACGAATAAAATAAAAAGCAAAAGTATTCCATTTTTGGACATTAAACTTGAAATGAATGAAATACAATAAGCTGCGGAATTCAACCAAAAAAAAAGAGTCGTATATTCATGAGGTTTCCCAATTCTCTACCAAGAACAACAACTATTTCCAAATAGTTAACAAATAAAATTAATTGTTAAATTCATTATATAAAGAGTTATTTGAACTTGAAGGTTGAAAATTGAGCCAAATGAAACACATATATTATAATATTCATATATGTAGTATTATTTTTAAATAGTTTGTCATTTAAAAACAATTTATGGAATGTATAAGGTCATTTTTTTAGGTCTAATTTAAAAAATGCGTAGAAAACCTACACTTACTGATTGAAAAGACGCGAATATGATATAGCTTTAAGGCAAGAGGCTAGATATCAGCGTAAAAAACAACAGCACAGATGTCATGCACTACATTGGCGCAATTTTTTTCAATGCCAATTGGAAAAAACCTCATTTTCGAATACCAGTTACCATATAAATCTTTAAATTAATATATATTGAACAAAACAATTTATGTAATTTTAAAAAAGAAAATAAAAGTAAATAAACAATTTATTAATAAATAATCAACATCCGGGTTAACATATCGAGCAAAATAACGACACTTTGTCGCCAGTTCAATACCCCGGTGCATAATGGTATTAGCGTCTGAAAAAAAAATAGTGCCAAAGTGGTGCTTATATGAGATCTATGCCAAAAGAACGACATGACGAATCTCTTCTGACAGAGAATACATATGCTCGGAAAAATGCTTTAGATTTCGAAGATGCACAAAGAATTTAAAATTATATTTTTGTAAAATTTGTCATTGTCGTTGGTTTGGCACGCATATTCAATCTGACGGATTTTGTAAGATTAGCCATAAATGTATAGTAAATAATGAACTAAATATTTTTTCTGTAGCTAATAATATGGATCCTAGTCCATATCCCTAAATAATAAAGAGCTTAGCTATTGTTGAGGAGAAACTATTGCCTAAGTTCATCCAGTTATTACTGTATTATAGGGGGTTAGCTTGAATACAATGGGCAAATTATTAATTTTCATCAAGATATCACAGATATTTGTAATTTATTACCTCATTCCATAGATACCATATCACAGTATATTTTTGGATAGTACTTGCTTATACCATCGACCAAAAATCTAATGCTAAATTTCAGGATTATATGCCAATAATAAATTATCGTAAATGTCACATTACTTGACATTAAAGATAATACAAGTGCTGGTTATGTCATCAAGTGATTTTTAATTCGACTTTTTATTTCTATTTTTATTAATGTTTTACAATTTTTTTTTTCGTTATTAAAAAATATTTGTCAATTTTTACAATTTGGCTAATAGTTTGGCGATTTGTATTATTTGACGAAATTGGTCGACGGGATAACCAAGTAGTACCCATTTTTGTTAGAAATCAAGATGCAAAATGTAAAAAATCTCTAAAAAAGGGCTTTTAGTTGAAAATTTAAAAGAAAATGACAAATTTTGCATGGAAAAAATGTATATTTATACCAGTTTTATGTCATAAATAATAAATTCCGAGGAAATTCTTAGTTATTTGACTGAATTTACATTACGAAAATTGAATTACGCCAAAATATAAAGTAGCGTTTTTGCTTAGTAAAGATTCAAAAATAGTAGGTACTATTAAAATAGAAGGTAACTTGGTTATCCCGTCAATCAATTTTGTCAAATTATAGAAATCGCCAAACTATTAGTCAAATTAAACAAATTGGTGTAATTTTTATTTTAAATAACAAAAGAATAAATTAATTAATAAAACATTAATAAGAATACAAATAAAACTTCATATTAAAAATCACTTGATGGCGTAACAAACATGATACAAGTTTAATATTAAGTGAATGTGACATTTTTTTATCATCATTATAGGCATTTAATCTTTTAGTTTGGCGGTACCTTTTGGTTGACGGGATAATCAAGTAGTACCAAATAACACACACAAAAAAAAAAAAAAAAAAAAAAAAAAAAATATTGTTACTTTCAAATAGTTATCTAATGAAATAATGCTTCGCGAATCCAAACAAAGCATGGCTTTTGCTAGTTGTATAATTAAATGATAAATTCTAAAGAAAAAAATTTAAAGTATCTGTATGATTTTTTTTATTTTTTTATATACATAATTTAGATAAAGACATTTTCAAACACTAAAATATATGGTCAGATGGGTTAAATGGGTATAAAATTTACTATTTTTAGATGTTTTGTTAAAATTTTCTAATAAATGTTAAAGAATTAAAACTTTTCTTGCCCTTTTCTTTACATTGCAAATTCTTGGAATGAGAATATACAACTTTTATAAGGCTGTAATTTTTTTCAGGCTATAAAAACATTTGTGTAACAAAACATTTAATAGATATATTTACTATAACCATTTCACCCCATGAAGTGAAAATGAATATAGTATGATGAAAATAGGTATATGAAAGTTTAACAATGAATTCTGTATAATGAATAGATTTTACAGAGAGTTTATAATAAATTAATGTAGAAAACAATGTTGTTTAAATTTTTAAAAGTGTCAACACTTTCTTAAATATGAAATTAAAATTAAATAAATGAGAAATCAATAATGAATCAAACTTAGGTATGAATAAATACAATTTCTGGTTACATTTTTTTTAAACTCACATTCTCACTTTTTCTTATATTTTTACAATAGTATAAGTGTTCAAAGTCCATTTATTTAAAACATAATGACCCTGATTGTTAAATGTTGGTTCATTTAATGTTTCTATTATCTGCTTTTTCTCAGTATAATCTGCATCTTCAGCATGATGGAAAACTTAAAATGCACCAATCTTGGACTTTTTCAAGAATTTTACTCTTCACATGTTTCATCTTTTTCAATAGCCATAATTTTTCAAATGAATTCATTGTGTGTCTTTTTTCTCAAATATTGGACTTTCACCTATTGACCCAAAGATGCATTTATTTCCATTTTTGTGATATCTTCCATACATTATAATCAGGGTTGGCAAGTTTTTGACGCCTGACGGTTTTTACCGTCATGTCAAAAACCTCTTTGTCAAAAATGTCGAAAACTGTCAAATACCCATTTTTTTGTAGTTTGTTTTATATTATAACAATATTTATGTTTTCATTCTATCTTTAGTATTAAGTCATTTTATGTGAAATATTCAGTATCAAAAAGATTCGTAAGTATATTTATTCATAAAAACAAAAACAAAATCTGCATTAAAAAAAAAAGCATTTAAGAATCTCCGTAAATGTAATAATAATTTTAAAGGTAAAAGATTATTACTCATAGAGTCATATACATGTTAAAAAATATGCAATGTATCATTTTTTTAAATTCACTTTAAATAATACCTGAATAATTTTAAATAAAATGTAAGCAGAACATAAGTAGTCTAACTTTATGGTAACTTTAGTAAATTTCAATTAAAAAAATATTTCATGACTATTCAGATAAAAATTTAATTATAAAAATATAGGAGCTTTAATGGTCTATAAGACTCATACATATTAGCATTAAAGTTAAAAAATAAAAACTAGAAATGAGTCATTCCATAGTAATTTACATTACATTTAGAACTATTTTCAGTAATTTTAGTAATATAATATAGAAAAAAAAATTCAAAATGTAAATTTGGCTAGGTTTTCTAATTAAATTTGTTCAAAGCCTAGTTTAGATGAAAATTACCTAATTTTAGTGTTATGTCTTTGTCTTAAGCTTTGGTAGTTATATTCAGTATGGTAATTGACATTACTGAAAAAGGAATGTAAGTTATCCTATAAAGTGTAGTTTTCATTATCATTTTTTAGGCGGTTTTTATCCAAATTAACCCTTAGAAAGGTTTCATTAACAAATTATGTTAATTTTACATTTGAATATTTTTTAGTGTTATATTACTAAAATCACTGCAGTAAATTGTTCTAAATGTAATGTAAGTTACCATGGAATGACTTATATATAAGGATATAAATGATTATTATATTCGGTTTTTCTGTGGTTTTTCTTAAATATTGTTTTGCTATGAATTAAATTTTAAATCTAAAAGCTTTCAATGGAAATTCAGTCTTAGAAGTTTGTATAAAAATTTTATTAATATAAAAATTTGCTTATTGAACTGAAAATAAAAATCACCATTTAGTTGCATTTATGAAGTGCATAAGATAAACATTTTGAAGTATTATACATAATAATATTCAAATTTATTCAATAACCAGTTTGTTCAGTGAATCCAATTTAATTAGAATAATTTAAGTGTTAGTTATTTTGTTTGATAACAGATGGCAGCACTTTGAATTCTGTGCTATGTTCTAAAGTCAGAATCAATGATGGCATAGTTTAGTTGAAAATGAGATTTAGAAGTGTCAAGAGGTGCTCTTGATTCACCTTTTATTATTTTTAATTAACTTTGCCCTAAAGTTGGCTGGGGTTATTAATTATTATTTGAATTCCTCCTTTCATGTCAGATGAAATAATTACCGTAAAATGGGGTGAATGGGAACACTTTTCAACTTTAACATTAAAAAAAGCAACAACTGATTTTTTTTTATTTTTTTTTTATTTTTCTACTAGAAACTTCTGTCTTGTTTTGTTCTTTACTTTTTAAGCAAAAACGAAACATTTTTACTGTTTATATATATATTACTTACGTTTTTCATTGCCGTTCCGATTCACCCCGCAGATAGGGGTGAATCGGAACAAATGTTATAATATTTATTTATTTCGATTCAAACTTTAATAGGATTAATAAAAACAGGTAATAATGATAAGGGAAGAATAGGAACACGTAGTTACTGTGAAACCAAGCCTTTATTTTATATAAGATAAAGATATGCCTTTTTAAAAATTAGAAAACAACTTTGAAATCAAGAAAAAATAAAATTTATTTTAAGAAATTATATTTGAATTGCAGAAGTAGAATTCAATACAAATTCAGCCTTGTACTGTGTTATCCTTCACTAGTAGTCATCGGGTAAATGAATCTATTGAGTAGACCCCATCGTTGCATGTATTAATACAATCTACTAATACGCCCTCATCCCCAGCCCTTAGTACTGTTTGCATCTCTCTCTTTTTTAAATGTTTTTCATTTTGAGATGTTTGTGTAATGTTGTGGATGTCAGAGAATAATTCTGTGCAGTTTTTTTTAAACTAATTTGCTATTTTTAAATTCTTTTATTGTGCGTCCCATGTCTGTTGGATTAGGCGTTGACTTTTTTGTTTAACCAAGTAATTTCTTGGCATCTTTAAACTCTTCAAGTAATTAGAACAAACAAAATATTGTTACGATACATATTCATACATATGTTTTCATATATTACATGAAACTATTACTGTATAGAAAAATAAACCATGAGAAAAAAGGTGTTCCGATTCACCCCGTAAATCTTTAACCTCTGATGTTACAAGCCATTTTTCATTTTTTCATTATGTAGCTTAGAAATAAGTAGAATTTAATGCAGCACATCGTTTACAAGTCTATCATTAATTAAAAATTCCCTCTCTTAGGTTTAGAATACGAAAAATACTGTAGTTACATACAAAGTTTTGAAGACGTTGAAAAAATGAGGTTTTTGAGGATCCTCTTGAAGTTTTTTTTATGTACTTCAAAAGTGGTGCCAACGTATCAAAACTGAATTTCCCAACTCTTAATGTTATAACCTTCTTATAAAAAAATTGACAACTAAAAATATCATCACATATATTTATAAGGAATTTATTTGTATCACCAGGAAGTTTCGTTCCTATTCACCCTGCTGTTCCTATTCACCCCATTTTACGGTACTTAGAAGACTTTTTATAATTGGTTTAAATATGAAACCATAAGAACAGATAATTAATGTTTGTAAAGTTTGTGTGAAGATTTATGTTTTGTGATGTGTTCTGTGTTAAACAAAAATAAAAAATTACAAAAACCTCAAGCATTTTTCACTGGATATTTTCAACATAGTTCTTGACGTCTGTTTTCATACCATATAACAACATTTTTGCATCCCTAGAATGATTTAAATATTTTATTAGAAATGTATACTGAATGTTATTTAATAACTATAATAACCTTTTAATATTAATGTTCATTGCAGTTAGTAGGAACTACATTAATGGAGAATATGACAAATATTGTTCTTTCTTTTTACTCTTATTTTTTAAAAATTTTCCCATTTAGGAAATCCTTCTTTTAAATAAATTTAACAAACATAATTGAAAATAACAAGAACAACAAGGAAAAATTAACTTAGAAATGAATTGCATGCTGCACTTGCATTATAAATTGGACGAAAATTGAAAATGATGGGTTTTTGAAGGAATAAACCGGTAAAAACATGGTTTTTACCACAGTCATGTCGAAAACCAGTTTTTGACATCAAAAACCCAACTTTGATTATAATCTAGTTTTCATCTCATTTAACATTAGTTTTTTCTTCTCCATTTTAGTTTTCAGGTTATCAGATTCATTATTTAACCATTTCATGACATTTTCATTTCTTAAAACACGCTTAGGTTTCAAATTTGAATTTTTTATACACATTGTTGTAAGATTTGAAGTCTTTGAAGATATGGATAATAAAATTGCTGTTTTCAAATACTTATAAGGAAAAGCAAAAATTGTGTCTGAGTAAAACTTTTCTTCAATTTGCATAGGTGATACAACAATGTCCTGTTGAGAGGTTGATCTCATTAATTCATCTGAAGCAACATTAGATCCATTAATCAATACAGTAAAAATATATTGTAAATCTTCAATAAGATAATCTATGTACCACTGCTTCATGATTAGGAGGATAAATCCTACTTTCTTTGAAGCCTTTAATGATATTTTTTGTAGATATTTCTTCAAAAAGTTTATCAAAGAAGAGAAAAGGAAAAACAGTTTTTGACACTTTTTGTAGCCAACTTTCTTGAAACCACATCTTCAAAATATCTTTCCATTTTCTCTTCAGTGGTGAAAATACACCAACATCTAATGGTGAAGGGCGTGGCTCATGTTTAGAGGGAAACACAAGATGATAATTTGACTCCCCCTAATGTCTAATGATCTCATACATTGAATGACTTCCATGGCCATCATAGATTAGTAATAATTGCTTTTCTATGGTTAAATGTACTTCATAAATTTTTTTATCTATTGTTTATAAACTGTGTCATGCATCCAACCTGAACCTGTACAGCCATATATGGCTTCAGGAGGTCCACATTGAGTCCCTGTATCATATAGATTAAGACTTGTAAACTGTAAATGATGCCAAGCATTTCCCATCAGCAGAAATGCAAAAAAGGACAGTGTACATTGTTTTACCATATGTTGGTGATTTCAAGTATGCTACATGTCAATTTTTAGCAACAAGAACTCAGTTTTAAGAGTTGGTGGCAAGGCTTGCTTCATCTATATTGAAAGTTCTTTCAAGATGTTCATAAGGTTGTTATTTCTTAACAGAGCTTCATATTCATAAAAAAAAAGCAATTCAGAACAGAATGTGTAAAAACCCCTGTTTTTGTTTTTGTCAACAATTCTAGTTTTCTATTTCCCAACTCTTTTGATCACCTCTTCTCAAAATTTCACATCCATTTCGCACCTAGTATGACATTTATAAATGGAATATTTCTAGAAATGTGCAATAATTTTACTAAATTTTGTATGATGAATTTTTTCTTTTTAATCTTGAGGATAACCAAACTGTGCATTGAACTTTAAAGACTGAACTATAAATTTTTTCTCCTCGATTAAGAAAACTGTAGCTCTTCCAAACCCTTTACATGAAGGATTTTTTACAACGTATCATTTTAAAGTTTCATAAGGAATCTTGTTTTCTTTAGCAGCAAAGCACAGAGATTTACCTTTACTAACATTCATGGGTGCAAGTTTCAAATTTTGCCAAGACTGAAAATATTTTGACCCCCCCCCCCTCCTCCCACTGAGTGAGAGCATAAGCACGTAACTCGAGTTTTTTCCACGACCATATGACGAAATTAGTTTTTTTCCTCCCCGATCTTTCAACACACTTTGTGACTTTTCTAAGTTATTTTGCTGAAATTTGTGATTTTTCAACGATTTTAAACCAAAACTTGCGATTTTCTACTATTTTTCACCGAAATTTGCGATTTTTCTACAGTTTTCAGCAGAAATCTGCGATTTTCCCATGAAATCCAAGTATTTTATACGATCTTTTGACGAAATTCGCATCTTTTTCGCAATCCTTGGACAGAAATTGCGTCTTTTACGCTATCCTTGGATGGAAATTGTGTCATTTTTGCGATCCTTGGATGGAAATTGTGTCTTTTTCGCGATCCTTGGACAGAAATCGCGTTTTCTCTGCTATCTTTTGATGAAAAATGTGGGTTTTTTTTTGCGATCCTTTCACGAAAATCGCGTTTTTATCTCAATATTTTGGCAAAATTCACGTCTTTTTCACGATCTTTCGATTAAATTCACATCTTTATTGCGATCCTTTGATAAAAATTGTACCTATTTTGTATTCTTTGACCGGAAATAGCGTCTTTTTCGCGATGCTTTGACAAAATTCGCATCTTTTTTCACGATCCTCTGACAAAAATCGCGTTTTCCCTGCAATCATTTGATGAAAATCGTGGAATTTTTTGCGATCATTTGATGAAAATCTTGGAATTTTTTGCGATCATTTGACGGAAATCGCATCTTTTTCTCGATCCTTTGGTAAAATTCGGTTCTTTTTTGCGATCCTTTGATAAAATTGCATCTATTTAGTATTCTTTGCCCGGAAATAGCATCTTTTTAGCGATTCTTCGACGGAAATGGCATCTTTTTCACGATTTTTTGACAAGACATGCGTTTTTTCTGCAACTTTTTGACAGAAAACCCATCTTTTTTGCGATCCTTTGACACAGACCGCGTCTATTTCGCATTTTCTGACCGAGGTGACTTTTTTTCGTGATCTTTTAGCAGGAATCGCGTTTTCTTCACAAGCATTTGACAAAAATTGTGACTTTTTTTGCAATTCTTTGATGATGTTACAGTGTTTTTCGAGATCCTTCGACAGGAGTCGCGTTTTTTTCAGCACGCTTTTGACGGCAAACGCGTCTTTTTTTTTTTTTTTGCAATCCTTTGACAGAAATAACACTTTTATCCGCGATCATTTCACGAAAATCATGTTTTTTCAGCAATCCTTTGACGAAAATAATGTTTTTTTCCCGCGATCATTTGACAAAAAGCGCGTGTTTTTCGCGATCCGCTTGCATCCTCGGAGATTTTTCCGTCTCATTTCAGTCTTCGGTAATTTTTAAAAGACGGAATTCCGTTTCAGGACGGAAAAACTTGCACCCATGCTAACATTTTAACAGCTAGTTCAAGATACACATCTGAATATGACTACACTTTATTTTTAATAAATGACCGAGGCATTACAGGAGATTTGAAATAATAATAAATACAATCAAAATATGTAATATTTTCTTATTGATCAGTACAATAATAGCAATCTATATATAATAAAAGTGTATCACAGTGTAACGCACCAGATGCCAAACTGGTTTTTCCCTCCAAAAACTGTCATTGGAACTGGAACTGCTCCCACCGAGACCAGTATGTCATCTGTGTGCATCTGAAGCTTGACAACAGAAATGGAAATTTGCCAACAAAAGGGAAAAATAACAATCTGGGGTGGGGAGGAGGCAAACAACAACAACAAAATACAATTTCAAAGTGCTATAGAAAATAGTAATAATTATTAATTATTACTATTATTTCAATAGCTGCAGCAGACTTTTGAAAAGTCTGTTATTGACTATTGAAATAATACAACTATTGAAATAATACAAAATTAAATTTTTTTTTTAAATTATGCACTTTAAGCATATTTGTTAAAATTTTGTTTTATTAAGAAATCTTAATCAATGCATATATACAATAGTTTGTCCTGGTTGACTGATAATCAACCCACAGCCAAAACTACTGAGTCTAGAAGCATGAAAATTGGGGAAAATATACTTTTTATGATGTAAGCATGCACTAAGATGGGATTTTTGAGTTTCCCCCGTTAAGGGGGGGGGGGGGTTAGAGAATTCTAAAACATCTTGCTGTATCTCAGCAGCCATTATAGATAGGAGCATGAAATTCCAAAATATAAATCTACTAAAAGAATAATTAAACACTAGGGGTGTAGTCGTAAAAATAACAGAGGATATACGTTCTAAGCAGAGGGTATATGCTCAAGGTAGATGGTATACCCTAGAGTGTGTACATTATTGCTTTCTCAAGAAACAGAGGGCATACGGTGTTCCTTAAAAAAATACAGAAGCTATATGTGTATACCTCCGGATACCTTCCACTACATCCCTGTTAAACACATATTTCAGCAATTTTAAAAATCCCCCCTCTAAGAGGGTTAAAAATTCTAGCAAATTTTAAACATCTCAGCAGATGTTTTAGGTAGGAATATGAATTTGCAAAAAATAAATCTACCAAATAAATAATTAAACATGCGTTTCAGTGACTTTAAAATTTCCACTCATGAGGAGTGACTAAAGTGAGGATCGAAAATTTTCAAACTTTTTTTGGATCTATCATATGACATATCATCTTAAAGCCCTTGAACCACTCTTTCAGATTATGTATCTTTCTTCCCTCCGCCCCAATTTGACTTCCCGGGCACAGCCAATTTTTGAACTTTTTTGAAATTACAGTGTTTAATTATCTTAAATCATTTTTTTTTTTAATGGAGCCCTCCGATAACTATTATTTTTAATATCAATATATAAGTTCCCTCATCTTGTTATACATACTTGAGTCTTTTCTATTTTTGCAACCAGGGGACACTGTCATATGACTTTTCCATTACTGTAACTCCCTTATAGCCTGCCTTTAGTTTGTTGTTTTTTAATTCTCTCTGTTTCCCTGTATTTACTGAAATTGACTTCATAAGCATGTAAAAACAGGAGTGGGGAATTTTTCCATATTCTTACCAGCCAAGGAATTATTTCACCAGCTCGCAAGATGCAACACACATGCATTTGAAAATAGTTATGACAAAATCGCATGCGATTACAGACAAAATTACTATTAATACAATGCACTTTTATAATTCTTTTTTCTATAATATTAGGAATTATTTATAACACAGGTAAGATTAATATTAGATAGAACTCAATGTCATATTTACACTGTAATAATTTAGAAAGTTAAAATATCTAGATTAAAAAGTGTTTCTGATAATGTGCCTATTGCCTACAGTTTTTCAAAAACTAAAAATGCACTCGCCTTGTGAGAAAATCCACTCGCCCCCCAATGGTGAGCAAAATGATGTATTTCCCCACCCCTGTGTAAAAACAATGATTTTTATAAACAATTGTAGAACATCTCTATTGTAGATTACCGGAAGTAATCAATGATTGTATCAATTGTGTTTCTTACAATAAAAGTTTTTTCGATTGGTAAATTTTTGAGAATAGTTTATCACTAGCCATATCCCAAAAGCAACCTCAGATAGAAGCATGAAATTCTTGATAACAAAACTTAAAAAAGAAAAAATACTAAACATTCATTTCATCGATTTCAGAAATTCCCCTCTCTCCTCCAAAAGGATTAACGGGAATATGGAAGTCAACTCACCATACCTTAGCAGATATTTTAGATAGAGGCATGAAGTTGAGGATAACTAATCTACTAAAACAAACTAAACATGCTTTTTGTCCATTTTAGAAATTTCCACCTTAAAGGATGGGGTAGTCGTACTTTTAGAACATTTCACCATATCTCTACAGCGGTTTCAGGTACAAGCACAAAATTCAAGATAGCAAATCTACTAAAATATAATTATAGTGATTTTAGAGCTATTGTCTCTATTATGGCCTCAACATTGACTTTGAATCAGATAATGTGAGATTATACGAATAAGAGAACAGCTATGGCTACTTGATTAAATATGATGTATATATATATATATATATATACCGGGTGTCTCAAAAATGATTGATGGATTCTAAAATTCAATAACTTGCAAACGGTGATAGTTATTTAAATAATTTTTGCAGGAGGGTTATGTATAATGTCAGGAGTTTTTTACCATAATTTTTTATTTTAGTTCGAATTTCAAACAATAGGTGGTGCTGATGGTGATTGAAGGCAGGTCGACGCTTTACTCAGCACTGATCACCTGGCCTTAAATCACCGTCAGCGCCACCTATTGTTTGAAATTTGAACTAAAATAAAAAATTACGGTATAAAAACTCCTGATATTATACAAATTCAGAATTATACAAATAAATGTCAGAAATATAAAAAGAAAGAAAAAAAATTAAGAGGTACATGAAACATCATAAAAATTATAGAATTATAATATTTTATCTGTTAATAACTGTAATATTAGAACTAAAAAGTAAAAGGTTATTTAACCATTATTTTACTTACACTATCTTTGTATCCCTGTGGGCTCTTTCGAAAATCTTGATCAATACCACCACCAATTTTAAAACCACACTTTAAAACTTCTCGACCATCTGAGTCTAATCCAGGTTCTTTTGTAAGTTTTATTGGAATCTATAAATATTACATGCATTCTTACAATATAAAACAGATCTGAAATAATAAAACAACTTTTTTTAGGAAAAAACAAACAAACAAACTTCAGATATGTTTATTATTTTGTAAAATTATACAATATATATCCATCGGTGACACTATCTGCAAATATCTTATAGTGAGCTAAATGTGATAAATAGTTTATGTCTTGTCAACAAATGTCTCTCTAATCCACTCCAATGATTTTCCATTGACAAATTACTGTACAGTAGGGTGGATCGAAATTTTTTTTTCACAATTCCAAAACCTACCTATGCGGAAAAGATGTTCTCTTAGATGGAGACTAAGGGAAAATTAATTTAAAAAATTAATTTTAAATTTTACTATTGCCACAATGAGGTTGAATTTCGAAAAAAAGTGAAAAAAGACCTAATTTTGGCTAGATGATTTTTTAATCAAAATAATAGTTTAAAGAAATATCCAAAACCTACTTATGCATAAAAGATGTTCTATTGTATGCTGAATATAAGAAAAATAATTAAAAAAATTAATTTCAAAATTTAAATCTGCCGCAATGTGGCTCAAATTTAAGTATTTGAACATTATTACGATAAAAAATCAATATATTTTTTTTTTTTTTTGTAAAATAAAATATGAATGTTAGAATATTTAACATTTATTGCAATGAGGGGATATTTATTTCATTACAAGATTAAAACTTTAGTTTCTTATTTAACAGCTTCTTTATTATTAAATCACGAAAAATCGTTAACATTGCAATTGGTGATAATGACGTTTGGTATTGAAAATAGGCATGAGATTTTGTAATTCAATTCGATTTTTATAAAACCGTTTCTTATATATGGTCCATACACAACAGAAAATGATTCCGTGACTATCTTGATTATTAGTTTTGTAGAATCAGCATTGCGTGAATAGATATTTATTGATAGTAGATGCTATTACTACTGGGATGATTGATGGATTTACCATTGCTTCTGGTTTGGTTTGGTTTATTTTATGTCAGCCGATTGTCTACTCGTAGGATATAGGCCCAGGGGGAGGAGTGCCCTTTGTGGGGGTTTTTGTAAGGGAACCTAACATGCATTTATGCAAGGTTCGAAGAAAACCACAAAACTCAGAACGGTTAGGCCAATGTCCATGATTGGGCTCTAACTCAGCACCTGCCATCTACCAGTTTAGAGGTCAGAACCTCTCGGCCACTGGTGAGGCTCTATTGTTTTTGAAATCATGTCGTTACTAAATCCCTCAGTTAGTGGAGGTTCGACATATTTTCCTATTTAATTAAATCTATGTAATCCACTACAAAAGGTCAAAAGCTCGTAAATGGAAAATATAGATATTATTTAATGTAATGATTAGGATTACAGCAGACCGTTTGATTTCACTCGTGCACTTTTAGAATTCATCTACTGCCATAAATAAAAATATAAAAAACTTCTCATATGCAGCGAATAATTTTTTTATTTCACTTCACTAGTGAAACATTTGTGCCCAGCCGCGGTTCCATCCACGCTGCGAAAAGATGACGTAATGGAACCTCATTGGTGTGTAACTAGCACAAAAACCATTGTAGTGGACACTTGAAGACAGGGTTGGCAAGTTTTTGATGCATGACGGTTTTTACCGGATTTTACCATGGTTTTTACCGTCATGTCAAAAACCTCCTTGTCAAAAATGTCGAAAACTGTCAAAAACCCATTTTTCAATAGTTTACTTTTACACTACAATAACAATTGTTTTTTCATTGTCTTTAGTATCAAAACGTTTTATATGAAATATTAAATATCAAAAAGACTCTAAAGTATATTTATCCATCCTAGAAAAACAAAATAATTGCATTAGAATACTATGGATTATATCTTTGTTAGATCTCTACAATAATTTTAAACCATTTGGCACAGTAAAAAAAAATTAAATTTTGGCAGAATTTATTACACTGTTTAAAGAAAAATAGCTTTCTCAGAAATAAGTTTGATGTATTTAATCCAATTTGTTCATTATTTTTAATTCTATATAGCAAAACTTGATTTATATAAATAAATATATTAAACATATATGTAATGAAATTAAATATATTTTAATAGCTGAGAACTATATACATCTTTAAGGAGTAAGAAATATGACTTGTTCTTTAAATTTGAATCTTGTAGAGATTAAAATTTTCAAATTAATATTAAGCTTTAAACCATGTGAAAACTTCATCGTTTACTATATTTAAGTAGTTTATTATAGCGTTATTTCTTAGTCTTGGTATTATTTCATTAAAATAAATAAGTAAATAAAATATTAAATTTATTATTTTTAAGCTGAAATGTAGACCCATAAAGAAACGTTAATTATAAAATTAACTGCATTAAAATATAAATAAAAATAACACATTTAAGAATGTCTCTAAATTTAATAGTAATTTATAAATTTAAAGGTAAAAGATTTTTACTCAGTCATCATATGTATGTACAATAAAAATATACAATGTGTTATTTCTTTCAATTTCCTTTAAATATTACCTAAATAATTTTAAATAAAATGTGAACAGGACATAAATAATTTGACTTTTATAGCTTTAATAAGTTAAGATTTAAAAAATATTTCACGACTATTCAGGTAAAAATTGATATCTAAAAATATAGTAGCTGGAATGGTCTATAAAATTAATATATATATATATATGTATATATTTGCACTAAATTTAACAAATAAAAACTAAACTAAACTATAATATATAAATTATTATATTCTGGTTTTTCTTAAATATTGTTTCATTATGCATTAAGTTTTAAATCTAAGAGCTTTCAATTGAAATCAAGTCTTACAGATTTATATGAAAATTTTATTAATTTAAAATTTTTTAAGACCCTGTTTATTGAAATGAAAATTATCATAATTGCATTTATCAAATGTCTAAGATACGTATTTTAAAATATATCTAAGAATATTCAATAACCAGTCCATGCTTGACATCTATTGTCATACCATATACCAGCTTTTTTTCGACTCTAAAATGATTTTAATATTAAAAATGTATATTTAAGGCTATTTAATATGTATAATAATCTATTATTATCATTTAATGTAAATGTTCATTGCATTTAGAAGAATCTATATTAATGGAGATTGAGGCCAAATATTATTCTTTCCTTTCACTTTTGTATTTTTTATTTTTTTCATTTAGAAAATACTTTTGTTTTAAATAAATTCAACAAATGTAATTGTGAATAATAATAAGAACAACAAAAAAAGCGATCCGGAAATGTATTACATCCTGCACTTACGATTAAATCGGAGGAAAATAAAAAAAAAAGATAGGTTTTTGACAGAATAAACCGGTAAAAACACGGTTTTTACCACCGTCATGTCAAAAACCAGTTTTTGACGTCAAAAACCCAACCCTGCTTGAAGATCAGTTCCATATTTTGAATAACAAATCCTTTAACATCTATGTTATAGATATTCCGTCACAATCTTTTACAAATGATTAAAATAAATGACTAAAATGATAGAGTGATCTTTGTTTTGTTTTGTCATACCGATAGCATTCGATTCATAGTTTTGTGAGATAATTCCCAAATCTTGAAGTGCACCTGACAGGATGGCAGCACCTGCTTGGTCTGAAATGGTCAAACTGTCCATTATTCTGGCTGATGCCAATTTTTGTCACTACAGGTAGTGTGAGACCTAGCTCGT
Organism: Maratus speculifer; assembly: GCA_964019185.1. NCBI lineage: Eukaryota > Metazoa > Arthropoda > Arachnida > Araneae > Salticidae > Maratus > Maratus speculifer. Next base: position 136,681,422 of record OZ025293.1, on the reverse strand, counting down.
CAGCATTTTGGCTTTTCAATGATACATGATGATGCAGAAAAGTGAGTTTGTTCTCACTATGTCGGTTTAGTTTACACCCAATATTCATATTCAAATCTATTGAATTGGGAAAAAAAAAAAAAAAAAAAAAAAAAAAAGGCAGTATTTTCGGAAATTGTCCACAAAACTGTAATAGTTTTCAATATCTTATTTTGTTTTATAAGAATTCAGAAGAGTTCAATATTTGTTGTGAGACAACTTAATTTTTCTTAAAATGCTGCAGTCTGGTAAATTATTGAGATTGAATCTCATTTACAGGTCACTTCTAACTCATTAGCAACTCCTTCGCACTGGCAGGAAATAAATAGATGTAGACCGATTCCTTGCTTCGGTTATTTTTAAAATACCAATTTATAAATTTTATAACATTTTTGTAATAGAGAGCTTATTTACTGGGATATCAAAGAAAGATCCAAATATTGGGTAATTCATATCTTTTTTTTTTTTTTTTTTTTTTTTTTTTTTTTTTTTTTTTAACAACACAATAGTACAGTAATATTCAAAGTACACTAAGTTACACAATAAACAAGCAGACAAATCCTTCACTGAAAAAACTGGAACTGCCAGTTTTTCGAAACTTTAAGGGGGCTTAGGGGTTGATCGATACGGAAAAACATGTAAACAGAGCTCTCGCTTTGAGTCCATATAAAAACAGATGTATTCAATGTAATTAATTTAAACTTTCTGATATTTTGAAGGTATGTTTCTAGTTTTATAAAATTATAAAATGAAGTACTTCAATGTAATATAACAAGAAACATAGCAAAATTTATGTAACACAATTTTCGAAAAAAAAAATTATGTTATATCATCAACACCAAAATATCTTAACATTTAATTGACATAAGAACCTAATTTTTGCTTTAAAATGATCTGGAAACTTTACTCTATAGAATGAATTAAGAATATAACTGTAACTCAAAAACAACATTATTAAAAAAACTCTCAAATTTGAAAATTGAAAAAACTCCTAAAAAATACAACTTTTTTTTCATAAAAAATACTCAAAAAATTAAACTATCTAAACAATATTAATTCATTCTATAGATAATGATGTTATACGCATGCAAAAAAAAAAAAAAAAAAAAAAAGCCATTCAATCAAGTAGTTTTTTTAAAATTTTGGTGTTAGTCATCAAAAATCAAGTTTTGAGAAAACGCGACTTAAAGTTGAAATTATATGGATGCAGCTATGGAAGTGTTGATACATAAATGCTTATAAGTCTGTTAAAAATGCAAATATTTGTATGCGGCTTTTTGCATTGAGTTAAGAATTAATTGAATAATCAAACTAGATCATAAAAGAAAATCAATTTTTTGAAAAGTTTTCAACCCCCTTAAACCACTTGCAGCAGTATTAAATTTTGAAATTAGTTTTTATTTTTTTTCACTTAATCTCCATGCAATATAATATCCCTTACGCAAAGGTAGAGATATTATACTCTTATAGTTAGATTATTTTGCGTCAAAAAAAAAAAAAAAAAAAAAAATCTAATCAAAATTGGATATTTTTTAATTTTTTCCAAATTTCATTGAATTTTCAACTTTTTTTGTGGCAGTATTAAATTTTGAATTTTTTTTTTTTTTTTTTTTTTTTTTTGCTTAACCTCCATACAATATATCATCTTTTCTGCATTGTTGGATTTTAAAAATTTTATTAAAATAATTACTTTTTGACAAAAATCATCTAAACAAAATTCAGTCTTTTTTTTTAATTTTTTCGAAAATTCAACCCTTTTGTGGCAGCATTAAATTTTAAAATTAATTTTTTTTATTATTTTTCCCTTAATCTACATACAGTAGAACATCTTTTCGCATAAGTAGGTTTTGATGAATGGTAATTTTTTTTTCGCCATAGACAATCGATCCACCCTACTGTACAGTCATGTTTGTTAAGTTTTTTCCCCCTTGGGACAGGGTAGGGAGAAAACTTTAATTGCCTTTTAGATGAAAGAAGTTTTTTTTTTTTTCTTTTAAAGAATGAAATTCTGTGTGGTATTGATAATCCCCCTCGACCAATTACTTCAAGATATTTTACTATAGACAAATTATATGATATAAATTTAGAAATGAGTAGAATTTCTTGTACTTAAACACTTTTTTCTAACTAAAACTTTTGCACAAATAAATTCACTTATTTGCCTATTATCTTACTGTTGGTTATTTTTATTTTCTAAAAGATTATTGAAATTTTAAAATAGTAAAAAAATAATATATGTTAAATAATTTATAGTGGTTAAAATATTCAAAACTGAAAAGTTTTGAAAGTATGTCTCTTCTCTCAAGGGGTGATTCTGGATGAAATTTTTTTTTCGGAAATTCGCATCACATTTTCGGAAATCGGCCGGGGGGGAAGAGACTGCAATAGATCTCTTTCCAGCGATCTTCAGACAAAATCGGCATTTTCTCCCTATCTTCAGACGAAATCAGCAATATTTTAGCAAAATCGGCAATTTACTGCGATCTTTTGCCAAAATCGGCATTTCCTCATGTTTTTTAAGTGAAATCAGCGTTTTCTTGATGATCTTTAGACAAAATTTGCATTTTTACGCGATTTTTTCTCGAAAACGGAGTTTTACTCCCGTGATCTTTTGACGAAATCGCCGTATTTTTTCAAATATTCTTTTGACAAAATATTTCTAAGCGATCTTTTATCGAAAATGGCACTTTTTCCCGCAATCTTTTAATGAAATTGGCATTATATCCGTAATCTTTAGACGAAATTGGCATTTTCCCGCCGTCTTCAGAAGAAATCAGCATTTTATCTGCAATATTTGGTGAAATTGCCGTTTTTTTCCACAATCCGCACAGGAAATTTGCATTTTTCAGCGATCTTTTGACAAAGTTCGTTTACAAAAACATTGACGAAATCGTCGTTTTCCCACAAAATATTGACGAAATGTGTGCTATTTTGGCGATCCTATCACAAAATTTGCATTTCTACACAATTGTTTTTTCTGCGCACAAAACCATACAAGTTGGCAACTATGCAGAACTCATAACCCAATTTCAAATTTTCTGAAGAGGATGCCTTAAATTTTCGGAAATTTCGGACGAGAATCGCCCCTTGTCTTCTTATTCTTAAAATTTAAAAAATAATCAGATTTATCTCAGATGATATATTAAACATTATATTTTTTACTATAAAAAGATACAATTCAATGAAATACACATATTTTTTAAATAAATTTTATTAAAATCCTGGTTTCTAAAGCAAACAACTATGTAGGCAACAGTAGTAACATTGATTACCAAATTAATTTATAAAATAATTTCTTTTAAAAACAAATAGTGCTTAAAGTTTATGCCGGAATGTTGTATATTACTCAGTAACCTATGTTCTATCTAATTATTAAAAAAATATTGGTTTATTCACAGAAAAAATAGCTAAAAAGATAGCAGAAAAAGGAAGAATTTTGTGAAAGAATTACAAATTAATGTAAATTTCATGAAAGAGTCACAGAAAAAAACACAAATTTTGTCAAAGGACCATGGAAAAAATGTGAATTTCCTTATCGGACTGTGGAAAAATTGTATTTTATCAATGGACTACTGGAAAAAAGTAAATTTTATGAATGAATAGCGGAAAAAAACAAGAATTTTGTGAAAAGTTTGTGTGAAAAGTGGGTACTTCATCCAAGGATCTGATAAAAAATGAGTATTTCACACACACACAAAAATCAGGGAAAAACAAGAATTTTGTCCCCCCCCCCCAAAAAAAAAAAACTGCAGAAAAAAAGGTTTTTCAACAAAGGATTTCAGAAAAAACATTACTACTTAATTTGAATCACATTAATGCATATGTTTCAAGAATCAAGTCTCCCTACAATTGGGGAGATTTGATCATTTTTTTATTTGTTACAAAATAATTTATCTTAATTTTATAAATGGTTTTTCAAAAATAAAAAAATACTACAACACGAAAGTAATTAATTATTAATAATAACTGAAAACATCGTTTTTTCCAAGTTAAAAATAAAAAAATGAAAAAGGGATCAAGTCTTCCCTATATACAATAGACTCCCTCAAATCCACAAACCTAAAATCCACAACTCTCTAAAATCCACACATAATTTACATATGTAAACAATGAAACATTCAGTTCAGATATAAGAATAAAATTTGACTTTTTTAGTTTTATATTAATTCCAAACATATTTTAATTTGTAATTATTATTATTATTATTGACTTCATGTTTTTTCTTGAAGGAAGAATAAATTTATTTCTGCAAGAAATTCAAGATATTGCTGATATCAATAATAATCATAATCTTACTGTTACATTTGTGTATTAATCAAGCTTTTTTGGTTATTAAGTCTGGCTAAACCTGTAATAAAACTTCCTTATTTTATTATTTTGATGTGAATTAGTATTGTACATTATTTATGAGGCAAGTTTCATTGAATAATTTAGGAAAAATACATTTCATCTTTATAATGAAAACTTAATCATACATTATTAATTAGACCTTTGTTTTTAATCTTTTAATAATTTTAAAAATTATCTAAATATTTATTATTTTAGTTTATTACTTATTTTAATATATTGTAAGTATTCATTATAATTTAGATTGCATTATTGATTACATTCAAATTACTGTTTTAAATAATGTAAACAAAGCAATGACCAGAAATCAGCAAAATTCTAAAATTTGCACAGCCTCTGGTCCCAAGATGTGGGGATTTGAGGGAATCTACTGTATTCAATAAACTATATTCCACTTAGAATTCCTGAGTTTCATTCCTGATATTGGTAACCCTGTCAAATATGGCACCAAAACTATAGGTGAAAACTGGGAAATTTGATTAGTAGCCAGTGGCCGGTAGACCCAGTTTCATTAGTGGCCACTTTTTAAAAGTTAGTAGCCACTTTTTAAAAATAGGTCAAATTCGCTTTTTTTTTTTTTACTTATTTAATGGTAGTGAGTTACAAAGTTACACATATTTGGTTAAAAATAAAACTATTATTCCATTGAATGGAAAAATATGAATTGGTGATTAATACTGCAGATAAGATTATAAGTGATAAACTATATTGAAATATATATTAATGCATTGTATGAAACAAACAAGGAAATTGTATTTTTAAATTTTAAATTAAAAAATAATTTCACATCTTTCTTGGATATTTTATTCTTACTTAAAATTGGTGGTAATTTTTAAGTTTTGCGAATGTACAGATATTCTGTTTATTCGTGCAAAAAAAATCATTTTCAAAATGAACACAATTTTGTAATTTTCACATGCATCCTGTATATAGATATTTTTTAATTTTCTTTGGAATTTAAATTATTTCGCTCGTTTTATTTATATGTAATTTTTTGTTGTTGTTGTAACCATCTTTCTGTTCTTTCACAATTAAAAAGAAATCTAAAAAATGCAAGTACTATTTTTTGTTTTTATTTTGTGCTTATTCGTGCTAAAAAGCAGTTTTCAAAATGATCGCAATTCTGAATCAGCAATGAAATTTGACTTTAAATATGGCGATCACTTAAACATTTTAAATTTTTTCTCCTGAAAAAAAAAAAAAAAAAAAAAAACGGAGGGTTTAGTGGGTTGGAGCTCTCCTGACATAGTGTAAATTATTCATTTTTTTTATATTTACAAAAATGCATTTTTTCAGGAGTTTTGAAAGTTATCACTGTATTTGAAAATGGGTTTCTCAGTAGGGATGGGACGAATATTCGGCCACTATTCGGTATTCGGCCCTTTTGCCGAATATTCGGTTGGCCGAATATTGAAGGCTTGTTGACCGAATACTTCGGCCGAATACCTGTAGCCGAATATTTAGAGATATCTTGCCGAATACTGCTAAAATCTCACCGAATAGTGAAAGATATCTTGCCAAATAAATTTCGGATTTAAAGAATTTCATTCTTGCAATTTTTTATTCTCTAATCCAAATTGGCTACTTCATTTATGAAGTCTTTCTCACTCTTACTTACAAAATATAGAGTTATTCAGATACTAAATAATATACAGCCTTTCTGTATTTTCTATAAAAGTTAGTGATATTCTAGAAAACGCTGCCCAAGTTGGAGATTTATTGTACGGGAAATGTCATCATTTGAGAATGATATATTACAATTCAAGATATAAAAACACTGTCTTATTCTAAAACACTCGAATATTTATTAATGTCTGCAAATTCCATGCACATATAAAAAAGGCTCTTATGAAATTCATAACTTATTTTCTATAAAGTAAGAAATGAAAAAAATTTATTCCCTAGGTGTGTTAACGAAGATTCATTTTCAAAATTAAATATAATATATAACCATTCCAAATACAACGGTACATCTGAAAGCAGAACTGGTGTCAAACTCGATACACATTAGATGACACAACTTGCTTTATGAAGATGGTTTTAAAAATATTTTAATATGAATTCTAAATACTCAATAAAATAATTTTTTCATTCTATAGTTTTTACATTTAAATAATTATTTGCATAATTACTGACTTAAATATGTAACATTATGTATATTTTTTTAATTTAATCTTCCTTCCTTCATGTTGTTATCAATTTCTGTTTATCCTTTTAATGCTTGTTGAATAAGTGGAATATTGAAGTTGAATATTGTATGTGCCGATTCAAATGTCAAAGATTTTGTTAACATATGCATTCTACTTTAAGCATAACCTTTTGCTTTAACGTAATTTGTAATTTAAAGCTTGGCATCTGATTTCAGAACAGTCTCATTCTTACAAATTTGCTTATCACTAGACACACAAACTCTAAATGATCAAATTTACTTCATAAAAGGTTATTTAAGAAAATATGTCCTTGTGAGTTCTGAGAGAGAGAGAGAGATTAAAAATATTATTGATTTTGGATGCAAGAAGTATCAATTGATAGTAAAAGTGAAGTACATTCTTCATATTTTAAAGGAAATATTTTCCCATCTTGACTTACTGAAAATAAATTTGATGTACATTAAAATAAAGGATATAATGCAATTTCATAATTTTTTTGTGTTAAAATAAGTTTTTCAAATTAAAAAATACATTTAAAAGCACATTTAAGAGTAATAATTATTAATGAGGTCTATTTTTTAAATTACATATAATCAAAACTTATTTTCTTTATTGGAAAAAAAAAATTACTATTCGGCCGGCCGAATATTCGGTATTCGGCCTAAAATTTGGCCGAATATTCAGTATTCGGCTATTCGGCCAAATCACTATTCGTCCCATCCCTATTTCTCAGGCAGTTTCAGTTTGGCGATCATTTTTGGAAACGGCTTTTTAGCACGAAAAAAGTCACCAAGTTTATTGTGGAGAACGCTAACACATCTGTTCCCCTGATAGATTTTAGAAATCTGCATCTCAGGGTCATTTCTAAGAGGGTGCTATGGGCAGTTCAGCCTCCCCCCCCCCTAAAAAATTTTGAGCCTCCCCCCTGGGAAAGATACCAAGGTTACTAAATGAATTTATATTCCAAAAATCAAAATGAAATTTTATTCAAAAACCTAATTTAGCTTTGTGGCCCTTTCGCAGTTTTGCAGAAATTACTAAATAGTAACTCTAAAATGAGTGTTTCTACACTCACTCATCTTATTCGCAGATAGGAAGGTAATATGTTTAATATTGCCTTAGTTATGCACTCGAATCTTTCATCATCCTATTCTTTTCTTAGCAAAAAATGAAGTTATTACAACAGTTTAATAAGAAATAAAGTACCTACAGTGTGAATATGCACAAATTTATCTTTCTCCGTCAGAGAGAGAAAGAAAAAAAATATCAGCCCCCCCCCCCCCTACATTTTCTTGAGCTTCTCCTGCTTTTCACTTCTAGCTACGGCCCTGCTGCATCTATAGAAAATATGCCCTCGTAGAGGAGTTAAATTAGAAAATAAACAGAAATTTCAATTAAAAACGACTTTAGTTTTAATTAAATTTGCCTTAAAAATTTACTTACGCTTAAGCATTCAATGGCCATTCCAGGTTGATGTTCAAATGCCATCTTAAATAAATTAAATTTATTGAGACAAATTTTATTTATTAACTATTTAAGTACTAAAAGATTACAATTCAATTACTAAAAACATTCTAGTGCAACTAGCAGTATGGCGATGCACTTCTTTTAACACTTTACAGACAACATGTGCTGAAAATAACAGAACAATATTAATTAAAAAAATGACAAACATCAAATCATTTCCTGAACTGTTTACTATGCAAAATGTAAACACATTCAATCAATCTGAGGCTGTGTTCGGGGTCTATGAGTACTGCGCGCGCGCGCGATCTCAGGGGGCAGGGACATGGAGTGGACCAAACGGGATATCCGTTCAGTCATGAACCTATCAGTTCACTCGCTACTGTGCTACAGGTACTGCCGGTTGGCAAAGGTCATTGGGCACAACTATCGTTCGTAAAAAGAGTGGTGATGAACTTGAATTTGAGATTCATTCAAGAAATACTCATTCCGGATTATTGTTTTTCAATGTTTGGTTTTATTTGATTGTTTATTCTGTACGTTAAATTGCGACAACATATGTTAATAATGTACCGGTAATGTAAAATACAGATGGGAGTCAAGTTAGTTTGATTCAATTTTATTTGATTAAAGTATTTCTTTAACATGCGTTATATTCTTCAAGTTACTGATTTGGATAAATTAAAATGCAGGTACATTTTTCTTGGTAATCTTGTGTATATTATTTATCATAAGTATTGTTTACATCTGATTTAGACTGATCGTTGTATATATTATTCATTTTCACTCCTGCTTCTTCACTTTGAAGTTAAAATACAATACACTCATTGTTTATAACTTCATTCTAAATTATGTTTCATCAACAGTATTTAGCATAATTTAAATGTATATAGGGGAGAGTGAGGAGGAATGGGACGCTTTTTACAAAACTCAGAAAATCAACTTTTTTGACACAAAAACAAAAGTTTTTATTTATAGAAACACTTTCTAATGTCCTTGAACAATGTAGAAACACAAATTTGCAGAAACAGTTGCATAATTAAAGACATTTTAAGTTTTAAAATGTGTCCCATACCTTTCCACTAAGAGGGAGATATAAGACAGCTATAAAACAATGTATGGTAAGACACAAATAGTACTATATATACAGTCTAACAAAATTTGTAGATTGATCATGGACGTACTCAAGGGCGGGAGAGTGATGGGGCTACAGCTCCCCTTCCCTCCCTTGAAATTTTCTAAAGTGATGTGAAAGAAAATGAGGATTTTTTTTTCTATTATGCATCGGATTAGTGATTCTCATTAGATGCCAAAGAAGAGAAAGGTGACTGATGAAATTACACCCCCCCCCCCCTTTGCTTCTTCCAAAATAATTAAAATTTAAATGAAAAAAGCGTTTTTATTTTTTTACTTTTTTAGATAAATCAGTTATCTTTTCTGCGGTCATACAGCAAAGTAGTCATTCTCATTAATCATATATTAGTCCATATTAACATGATGACATACCCAAAGATGGGTATGAGGCTGATGGAACTACAGCCCCATCCTCTTGAAATAGTCAAAATGAAATAAATTAGTGCTGATTTTTTCCTTTTTGCTTGAGATAAATTGTATCCCTCTGCATTATTCAACAGATTAGCTGCTCCCTTCTGTTTAGTTCCATATTAATGCACAGTAATACCACATACTGGGATAACTCTAGAAAAGTTTGGTGGGGCTGCCCGCCCTTGTGCCCTTTTCTGAAAAAATACTGTCGTCCTTTCCACTTTTCTTGGTAGAAACCCACCTTTCTTTTTATTTCAGGATTGGGTCCAGCTGTGTTTTGTATTGCACTTAAAGAAAATTCTTATCTATCTTTCCTTTTTTGAATGCGTGCTCTACATCGGAAGTAATTCACTCCCCTTTACCTCCCACTCGCTTAGTTCTCTTGTCTGTGTTATGTCACTATAATTAAAGCAATTCATTCTTTCCATTGAACAAAAGTTTAGAGCCAGGGTTCGCAAGTTTCTTTCGCAGTGGAAAAAACCGGCCGGAAGAAATAGTTTTCTTCCAAGTGGAAGAAATGGAAGAAACTGTTTTTCTTTAAGAATTTACCAAATATTTTCAATTTTATAAGATGTAATAAATATCTTCTTTTTATAATCTTACATAAATTAATTTCACTGGACCAAAACAAATTTAATTAAGTATATATGCTAAATTAATAATTACATCAGTTTTTTAGCCAAGATAACATACAACACCTATCTGGAGATTTTCAACCATTGGCTAAATGAAAAGAAATTTTATCTAAAATATACAAAATCAATTAAACATTATCCATTTCAATTTAATTAATATATTTTTTAATTAAATTTCTGAAACTAGTAGTAAATAGTAGAGATTCTTTAGTAATGGTAGAATTAAACCTATTTAAATAAAAACTTTTAATTTACGTCAATTTTATTAATGTAAGTAATGTATAATAATTACTGTATTAAATAGAGATTAACCAAATATACGGTTTCGTTTTCAGCCCAAAATCAGAGTTTCACCAAAAATGTCAATGAAAATTTAGCAGGACCGAAACACTCAGTGTTCCAAAAATCTTGTTTTGCCCTTCGGAAATTTTCAACATTAGTCATTGATTTGAACTGCATTGCCTTAAATGAATGTACCGCAATGAGCTTCATTGCTTATAATTATCAGTCATGAATTATCAATCATCTCATAGAAAATTTTTATTTTAAACTGCATTAGTGTTTCAAATATTCTTTGAGAAAGTTCTAGATTAACAAATGATCATTTACAAAAAATCATTATAGAAGAAAAATCAAGGTGTGTATACCTAAAACTAAAATATTTTTTATTTAAAGGAAATTTATATAATAAGAAAATCTTTGTGTCATGGATGAATTAATTACTATTATTGTATATAAAAATAAAGTTTTGGGATAGTTATCAGTTGTACATAATTAATAAATATTATACATATAATTAATTTACAATTATGTACATTTATGTATGTATTACTTTAAAACATACAATTTAATTACTTAAATTTTTATTTTATTTTTTTTTTATGTTATTGTTTACAGCCAAAAAGTAGGAAGGTCACCATTATTTCAATTTTGGCCTTAAAAACCTGTTCCAGTCTATCCACAGTAATAAAAAAAATCTTTAAAATCCTTAATTTTCTCCTTACAATGAATGCAACATAGTACAGAAAAAAAAAAAAAAAAAAAAAAAAGCAGTAGGATGCTGCAATCAATTTCTTAACTTAAATTGAATAAAAGCAAAATATGAAGTTTTTTTTTTTTTTTTTTTTCTTTTTCCCAAGTTCTACACTTTAGGATAGTTTAAAAGCATTTTGTCATGCCCATAGATATTTTTTAGAACATTAATCTTTTAAAATCAGCATTGTGATATATTTTTGTTAGATGTTAGTATAAATAATTACAAATTTATATTTTTACTTGTGGCACAGTTTAAAATAATGCACTTTTATATGAAAATAATACATTTTTATATAAAAAATAAACAATTTAGGTAGTTTTTTTTTCTTTTTATGTAAATGGAACAATTAATAATAATAAAAAAAACCCCATCCCTATACCTCTAGATTAGTAAAAATCCATCACATGAAAATGTCTGCTGAACCTAGTTTGTTATTAAAAAAATAACTTATCTTTACAAAAATAATATTTTTAATAATAATTAAATTTTCTAATTTAGATTTCATGTCATTATACTTTAATTCTTTTACATAATTAATATACTTTGATCGTTAGTTTTGGTCTCTGGTGGTTTCTTCCAGTTTTTTCCATTTCTTCCAGTTTCTTCCGTTTTTTTCCAGTTTCTTGCACTGTCCTGGAAGAAACAGGTTTCTTCCGGAAGAAACCCAACCCTGTTTAGAGCATTGATACATATCACCTGCTCTTGTGAAATAGTGTTATCACCAATTGTTCTGACATTTGACCAAGTAATACCTTTTACACCAGATCTTTAAAAAATTGAGAAACAGGATTTGTAGTTTTATTTTGGTCTCAAATCAATCCATTTTGCTGAAAAAGGAAGAATAGGCTTAGGGAATAAGTTTTAAAAAGAAATTAGAAAGATTGTAATAAAAAAGAAAATGCATGTGAATAAATTAAGTATGGAAAGAAATGTGCTAAAATAACAGATTATTTTATGGAAAAAATCAAGAATGCATGTTTTATATCATAAGTTTTAATACTTTTTATACAGTAAAGTTATGTAAATTATAAAAGTTATTTTATTGTTATAAACATTACACGGCTTTAGTAACTAAGACTAGGTAACTACTTGAACTAAGAAAGGAATAAATATTCTAATTTTCTGAAGCTTTATAACCTCTAGGTTACTAATAAAAAAAATAAAAGTTTGTGCAAAATGTTGCCATTTTGTGTAAAAAATTGCTCGATCTATAAATACAGTAATTTGAATCTTTAATGTATAAAAGGCCAGGGCTCAAAAATTCTAAAAATTTTAAGGTTGCCAACTGGGAACCTATATAAACAGTATAGGCTCACAGAAAGATTTATAGTGTGAGTATTTTGACGAAATTTGCCTTTTTATTGCAATTTTTTAACAAAATTTGCTGTTTTTTCGTGATTTTTTGAAGAAATCTGTCATTTTATTGTGATGTTTTAATAAAATCTGCCATTTTTCAAGATTTTTTTTTATGACATTCGCCTTTTTTTTTTCCAATCCTTTGATGGCATTTATGGTATAACAGTATAAACTTTTTTTTTTTTTTTTTTTTTTTTTTTTTATGTAGTTAAAATTCACCTAGCTGTTATAAGGATATTAGGTTAATTCCATATTGTTAAGTTAAAACAACAAGAATGTTTTTCATTTCTTGTGGTCTGACGTATTATGTGTCATAAACCTGTCGTTACTTACCATGTGAGGTGAACCATCAGTGAATTATCATAATGAATATTAGTAAAAATCCTTATCATGCATCTCAAAGAATTGTATATATTTTGTTTTATGTGAAGAAGCATTAACATTTTGGATGATTACATTCCTGAAAGAATTCTCAGCAGGTTCATTGCAGCCTCAACGAGTCGGGTGTTGAAAACCTGCTGTACTTGGGAAAAAAATAATAATTTTCCAATTTTGTTTACCATGGTTATTATTTTTTTTTTCTTTTCATCTGTATCAGTTGTTCATATTGCAAAATTAAAATGAAATTACTAAGAATGTATTTATTAAAAATACAACAAATTGCTCAATGGTGCGCAAAACAAGGATGGAAACAAGACACAAGCAGGAAAATATGATAATGAAAGGACTAAAAGTTTGCTTCCTCATCGAGAGATAATATTTCTAATAAATTAAAATCAAAAGGAATTAAAAGTTTTAAAAACTTTCTGACTTATTAGTCGGATTTTTTTTTTTTTTTTCTTCCTAAGGGAATTACAATTCGCACGAGAACTCTATGAGAAATGAGTTCTATGAAAAATGGAGTCCGTTTACGCTGGACCCAGACTAGACTTCATTGAGTTTTCTTGGCTGGGTGGGCAGGACCATAGCTAGAAGTGAACATTAGGGGGGGGGGGGGGCTCATAATTTTTTTTCTCTCTCTCTGATGCAGAAAGATAAATTAGTTCATATTCACATTGTAGGTACACTGAAAAAAAGCTGCAGCAGAGATTCCAGATAATGTCCGTAAAAAAAGCAGACTTTATACTTATATCAACTGACTTTGTCATTACATTAATGGTTTTTGCCCATAAAACACAAACAATTATGGAAGTTGACCGTTTATATGAAAAAGGTGACATATTCTGTAAATTTACTGCAGAATTCACGGTAAAGTACTGTAAATTTATAATTTTTTTTATAGTGTATTATGTTTCTTATTAAACTTTGTAATAACTTCATTTTATGTTTAAAAAAAGTGTATGATAATGAAAAGTTTGAGTGTGTAAAGTTAAGCATCATGTTAGCTTCATATGTAGAAATAGGATGAGGGAGTTTTGAAACACTCATTTTAGATTACAATTTAGTAATTCTGCAAAACTGTGAAAGGGTCTAAAAACTAAATTAGGTTTTTGAACAGAATTTCATTTGAATTTTCAGAACAAAAATTCATATAGGATTTATTCCAAATAAAATGAGCAAAAATTAAAAAAAAAGTTGTGGCCTCATGGTAACCGATTTTAATAAAATTTGACACACAGATTCAATTTATATTCAAATAGAGCTCTGCAAAATATCTTGACAAAAAATAAATTATTTTAGCCGTTTTGGACATTTAAAAAACTTGTGATGTAGAACGGCATGTGTGCATTCGTCCAAATTTGCAAGTTTAAAGTTCTGTATCTTGAAAAATATTTAACATAAATGAATTTGGCTTGCAATTTTATAACCTCTGAATATCCATCTTTTTATTTATTTAGCAGGAGTAATCTGGTAACAGTTTTGAATCAGTTGTTAAAATTGAAAATTCGTAAATTTTGAAAAAATTTGAAACGTTATAGAAATTTTAAAAAATGAAAAAACAAGTATGAGATTGATGCATGATACAGTATTATATACTGTATTTTCTGGGAATAACGCTGCACCGGGTATACTCCCACATTCATTATTAGAGCAATGAAATAAAATTAATAACTGATATAAAATAAAACATTTTGATCTTAAATAAATAACTTACCTTTTTTTGTTGTACAGTTATTTCAACTATGATGATTACTTATATAAACAGACAGGGAAAAATATAATAAAGCACTAAATAATTTGACTATGAACATTAATTATTTTATCCAACAAGAAAAAATATATTAAAGCATTAAATTTTATCATCAACATCAGAAAAACCATCAAAATCTTCGTCCTCTGTATCGCTGGTGAATAATTTAATTAGTTCAGATGACAAATTATGGTCGTCACTTATGATGCAGTGATGCCGCTGGACTTGAAAAATCCTGGGTCTCGGGGACCCAGGACTTCTAAAATTCTGGGTCCCTTTTTCAAAAAAGCGGGTCCCCACTAAGTCATATTTTTAGACGCAAAAATTGAACTTGTTCATTTGCAAAAGAAAAGTTAAATGCAATAAATATTGTTTTAATTAATGTATAAATAATTAAAGCCAATATTATTTTTTTTAAACTATTAAGAGATATTTACTTTTTTAAAAAATAAATGCACAAGATACAAATTATAAAATAATGCTTATTTGAGTTTAGAAGATAACAAGTATCACTATTGTTCACATTTCTTTTAAAAAGGGGTAAAACTGATTTATTGAAAAAGACATTTTTTCTAAAAAAAGAATACTTTTCAAAATAATCAGAACAACCAAAAAGAGATTGTGAAGCAGGAAAATCTGTTTTTGGAGCAGCAAGAAAAAAAAAAAAAAAAAAAAAAAAAAAACTTTGGAAGCAGGGAAGTTGGTTTTTGGAAAAGAAAAATTCTATCCTGTCATTAACTTTTTTTCGTACCCTTTTGACGAAAATTGCATTTTAAAGCTATTTTTTTCACGAAATATGTCGTTTTTTGACGAAATTTGCTGGTTTTTTCGAGATATTTTGACGAAATTTGCCGTTTTTTTCACGATCTTTTAACGAAATGAACCGGTTTTTCATGATCTTTTGACAAAATGTGCTATTTTATCACGATTTTTTAATGTAAATTGCTGCTTTCGCGAATTTTTTGACAAAATTTGTCGTTTTATCACGACTTTTGGATGAAATTTGTCGTTTTTTCGCGATTTTTTTGAGGAAATCTGCTTTTTGTGCATGATTTTGTAATAAAATTAGTCATTTTTTGCGGATCTTTTGACGAAATTCGCCGAAAATTATTCGTTATTTCGCAATTTTTTAAACGAAATTTGCCTTTGCGATTTTTTGATGAAATGTGCCGTTTTTTCGCGATCTTTTGACGAAATGTGCTGATTTTTTGCGATCTTTTGACGAAATGTGCCATTTTATCACGATTTTTTATTGAAAATTGCCGTTTTTCGTGAATTTTTAGACAAAATTTGCCGTTTTATCACGATTTTTGGATGAAATATGTCGTTTTTTCGCAATTTTTTGAGAAAATCTGCCTTTTTTTGAGAAAATCTGCCTTTTTTTGGGATTTTGTAACAAAATTAGTCCTTTTTTTCGCAAAATTTTTGACGAAATTTGCCGGAAATTATTCGTTTTTTCGCGATTTTTTAATGAAATTTGCCTTTTTTGCGAATTTTTGACGAAAATTACGCGGGATGCGTAAGCCCCTTTTTTTTGCGTCCCGTCGCCAATTTTTTGCGTATTTTATGCACTATACAGGGATGCCGCGGATGCGCTATATAGCGCATCCGTGGCATCCCTGTATGATGTCTGGATCAGTATCGTCATTATCATGTAAACAATCCATATCGGAAGTTAAGTTCGATGGTACATCAATATCATATTGTATTATTTCCGAATTTATGAAAGCATTTTGTACCATTTTTTGGGGAATTTTTTTCCGAGCATCAACAATCCATTGACAAATTTGGGCATATTTACATGTGTACAATTATAGTGAAAGCAACAAAAATTTAAGATTTGCCAAGCTGTTGCCAATTCGTAGTTCGAAGTTAAAAATAAATACGAACATGGTTTCCGTAGTTTTGATTAGCATTGGACTTTAGTGAATGACAAAAATAACATCTCTGTGGAGATAAATCTTCTGAAAAAGACTGTTTATTTGAAGAAAGAAGAACAGTATTAAATGTTCTTTATGCATATTGTTTTTCTTATGTTTAATCTGTGCCTGATATCACATGGATAAAGTCCCTTGTGAAAAGTGGAAAAAGGAAATGGGAAGAGTTATTCCTTATATGGCAAGCGATACTCTCTGGGGCAAACTTGTCGAGATACATTGTGATCGGATGCAATACCCGGTAAAAATGCAATCTTCTGCTCTTGAAATTGCATTGTTTGTAAACACACTAATGTCTGCGTGTGGCTATTTTCTTTTATTTCCATCTTATTCACAAAGAGTAAGACTGAAAATTCTGATTTTTTTTTTCTAAGCAGATTTCAAAAATTTTAAATAAATTAGTCCTATTTACAAGGCGCACCTAGTTATTGGCCGCATTTTTGTTTACAAAACAAAAAAAATCAAGTTTAATGTTCGATAATAATATAGTTATTCCTGGAAAATACGGTATGAAGATTGAATTCTCCAAGTTTGATAATTATCATTTTATTCCTTCATCTTCAAAAGAACTTGGAAACTTTAAAAAAAAATTACAAAATCATATTTTTTCCTCTTATTTATGCTCAAATAATAAATAAACGACAGGTCCGGAATGAACAATATTGCACAGACATAAAGATTAATAAGTCCATGATATGCTCAAAAAAATTCAATATTGCCTTTTAATTCCTAACATAACAAAAAATGGATTTGTAAAGGTAATTTTGTTGCATTGCATGAACAATTCCTCTTTGAATTTGCACACATTTTTAAAAATATTCCATAATTTCAAAATAGTGCTGTCATCTATTTTTGTTATCTGGAGTTAGTTATATATACAGTGGCGGTCAAAAGTTTCCGGCCAGCAAAAATTTTTCATTTAATTTGTAAATATACCCATATAAAGAGGAATCTCAAAGCGATACTTATACATTTTATTGACATATTAGTTAGGAACTTACTTATAGAAGAATGTGTAAATATCAGGGATGAGATTCTTCCGCGGATCCGCAGTTTTCAGCTTTTTTGTCATTTTTCAATTTCGCTTTTCCAATTTTTTTAAAATTTTCGCTTTTTTACATTTTTTTTTTTAAATTTTTATTTTTTGAGTTTTCAGAATTTATTTCGTGCAGACTTCAGTTTTTTATTCGTTTACGTAAAAAAAAGAATTGTAAAATAATTTTAATCCACATCAAAATATGCCTCTATTTCAAGACTTCAACTATGAGAGGTCCTTTATCTTATTTCATCGCGATCGCTGAATGCTCATTGAAAAACATAACGGCATTGTCTTAACCCTTTAATTCCCATGCTAGAACACGTTCTAGAAATTATGTAGTTCATTTTACACCAGAAAAATTCAATGGCTAATTTCATTTAAATACGGAATGTTCTGTTATTGATTAAAACAAATATTGTTGTTTTAATTTTCTGGTGGGAACTGAAATATACGAATTAAAATATCTCGGGCGGTTTAGGATCCTGAGGGTTAAAACAGAAGACTTCGATATGGGCGATTGTGTTCCGTGTATACCTCGGATTTCCGGATTTTTTAGTCGATTTTTCCAAGTTTATGAGATTATTATATTTAGTGGAAAATTCAAATTTTAAAATATCACAAATTTTGACACATGGTCACCAAAAAAAAAAAAAAAAAAAAAATTTGTCGATTGTTTGCAGAAAGAAATTGACAATTTTGTGGAACAATTGCGAAAAAAAAGCATAAATTTCGCAAAGAATCGTGGAGAAAAATTCTTTAAATGTTAAATATGATTTTTGTCCAAAAATCGCCGGAAAACAGATATTTTGACGCAAGATCACGGGTAAAATGGAAATACCGTCAGAGTCATGGAAAAATGTAAATTTGTTAATGGCTCACACACAAAAAAAAATCCCACTAATTAAAAAATCGTGCAAAAATCTTATTTCTTTATAGAATCGCGAGGTAAAAACGCAAATTTCGTAATAAAAAGATTTAAATTTCCTCAAAAAATTGTGAAAAAATGATGAATTTCGTCGAAAAACGATCAAATTGAAATTAGTAAAAAAAATTGCAGAAAAACGATCAATTTCGTCTCAAAAATCTCGGGGAAATGATCAATTTTGTCTAAAAAATCGCAGAAAAATGATCAATTTTGTCTATAAAAAAATTGCGAAAAAAGATCAATTTTGTTGAAAAATCGCGAAAAAACTATCTATTTCGTCAAAAAATCGCGATAAAACGACCAATTTCATCAAATAAACGTGAATAAACTGCAAATTTCGTCATAAAAGTGCAGGAAAACGGCAAATTTCATTTTAAAAAAAAATCGCATAAAAATGGCCAATTTTGTAAAAAGATCGCAAAAAAACGACCGATTTCGTCAAAAGATCACGGAAAAGCTATAAATTCCGTCAAAAGATTGCAAAAAAAGGGTTATTGCTGGATTGAAATTTTCAGTTCCCAAAAAATTTTTTACTGCTTTAAGAACTAATTTTGTTGACACTTTTTTTTTAGCTTCAAATCTTTTTTATTGAATGGGATCTTTGAAATTGGTATATTTTGCATTTGATAATTTTCAGGGTTTTCTACTTTGTATCACTTAATTTTCAGGATTTTTCATTCCTAGTCACAATCACCCCTGATATTAGTAAAATAAATTTTCATTATTGTAATCAAATACTTTCTGCCTATTTCATGTTAATAATTCCTTTTTTATTTATGCAAAGCTAAATTGTATGTAATTTATATGAATTAATAGCAATTGTATTTGTTGCGATTGAAATTCCTGTCATTGCTCAAACGTCGTTCACGCAGTTTTCAGCTTTTTTGCTTTTTGGTCAATCTCATCCCTGAAATATCAATAAATTTAATTGACAAATTAAGTATAAAAGAAAACGCATGTTCTCAAAAGTTTCCAGCCACTTATCATTCTTTAGTTTTTTCTATCCATGAAGTGTTTTTTGATTGTGTTTATGAATGAATCAACGTGTATAGCATAGTTTGAATTCAAATTTGAAAAGTTCAACAGTTATTGTCCATAAATGAGTGATTAGTTTGTTGCTAAAAGGCCAATCTTCCTGAGATATTGCAGCTAGTTATCGATCGGTAAAATCGACTGTAAACGATATTTAAAAATTATATAAAGATGGCCATGGCTTTCAGGACTTTCAGAGGTCTGGGAGACCCCGGAAAATTACTATTCCTGTGGACAGAATTATCAGGAGAAAAACCATTGATAATCCGCATGGAAAATTCCGTTGCAATATACTGCGATTTACGGAATGAAAATATTGCTGGAATAAGTTTGTCTATCATGTTACAAAGATCTTAGAGAGGGTACAAGATAGAAAGCTCTCATAGACCCAATGTAAACTGCGATCTACTCTCCCAACTACATCACCTGTGCTACTCTGAGCAGTGCTAGAAAACAAACTTTACAGGGACGAAGTGTAGTGAGGCGCACATGCTTTTATTGTATTTGTTTTCAGACTTATAAGAAAGCGATTCAAGAAAAACTTCTTTTTTTTTTCAATCTTAGTAATAAAAGTGTATATAGTGTATTATTATTTAATGAGAGTCAATTATTTTTTGTTTTTATTAAGGGGAAATGTATGTATAAATATGAAAAAGCTGATCTTGCATTATCTATTAAAGGAACGAAAAATATTTAACAATTGAAAAATATTGTTTTCTTTTGAGACATCGTTTTAACTCATTTGTAAATAGAATAAGATTTTTTTTTTTTTTTTTTTGTGATAACAATGAATTCTTTCCAATTAATTATTTTCACTCAAATTAAGAGAACGTTAATTATATGATTAATCATCCTCCTCATTTTAAAATGTAAGTGACAGATTTGTATGCATTTATATGTAATTTAAATATTAATACAAGTTTCCATTTTTATTTAAAAAAAAACTGTGATAAGAATATTATTTTAATTTGTAATAAAAAAAATAATAGTAAATAATAATAATAAAAGAACCCTAATACTATTCTATACAATACTACTATACTATATAATAATATTCTATATAATACTACTATAATAATAAAATAATTATATTATTGCATTGTTATATTATATTACATTATTGTACATTATCAGCGATCTGTCTTTCACAAGATCTGATCTCAGAAAAATGGACCCTTCACAATTCTTAAAACTTAAATTCCCTCTTTCTTATTAAATTTATTAAAAAAGCGAATTAAAAGTTTTACATTTTTGAAGTGTTCACTTTTCCGAGACTGAAATTTGTGAAATACAAATCATTGATAATGTAATTATAACATTAAAATATAATACTAACAAGATAATAATATAAAAGTACACTAATATAAATGCATACTAATATAAAAATACATAATAATAATGTACTGATTATATATGGCATATTTTACATTTTAACCACACAATAGTATGACAGTGTGCTTTAAATTAAAATGGATGGGAACTATGGGAGCTATGGGACTTATGGGAACATTTAAATAAATAACATATACATAAACATCTGTCACTTACCCTGTTTTAAAAAGCTGAAAATGCTTGATTTATCCATTGCTTTTACGAGCCGGCATGTGCATGTACTGCGTAAAGCAACATGGCTACAGAAACAAGCAAGTGTTGAAGTTCTCAATCGGTGGAAAAACGCGTGGTTTCCCCAGAGTTGTTTTCATCTAGAATGCGTGCGCATATCAACGGAAACTACCTTTCAACCTTGGCGCGCACTGCTTCATGCTTCACCCTGTAATGTTTGCTTTCCTACTATGCATGGTAGCACGGGATTACAAAGGTGCCATCAGATGGTATAGTTACGTGTTTTCGAAGCTGAAGTTCTTGTATCCTTCTCAGGGTTGTTAAATACCCGGGCTTTTTCAGAAAAACCCAACCCACTGGGTTTTTTCAGGGTTTTTGGGGTTTTATCAGGGCTTTTCGAGGTTTTTTGGGGATTATGGGAGGTGGTTCAGAATGCTTGAAAAAAAATGTACTTATTACTAAATTTAAAGTAGCTAATTGATTACAAATATATATAAATCAATGACAATAATCAAAATTATGCTTTGCTTTTAGATAAATTGATTATTAGTAATAATTTATAAATTATTTTTTTGTTATAACTAAATAATAGAATAAGCCAAGTAATTCTACATGTCTACATAATTCAATTAGGATTCTAAGCATATATGGTATTTTGTTATGAGTTTCTATTGTATAACATAGAACACATTACACATCAAAGTATTTTTTTAATGGGAAAAAATTTGTTTGTGTTTCTTACACATACTACAGAGATTAACTAACTATTATTTCTTTTAAAAATTGTGATGGTATAATTAGGACATTTCTTTTCTTTGGGGTGGGGGGGTGATGGTTATAAATTTTATGAGTTGTGTACTGATATTAAGAAATATATTACAATACATTATATATGTAATATAAATACATTATATATGTAATTTAAAGTTGAAATTTTGAAAAAAACCACTTGGGTTTTTTCAAGTGGATTTTTTCAGAAAAAACCCACCCGGGTTTTTTGGGCTGGGCAAAATCATAACAACCCTGATCCTTCTACTTTCTTTGCGTGTTATGATGCTGACGTGATACAGAACTTTATGGAAGAGTTGGTGTTAAAAAATTTTCAGAGGTAAAAAAAATATCGATGTACCCTACTGGCATTTTCCAAGGAACACAAAGTCTGGTCAAGTGAAGACAGGACAAAATTTCTATTTTTCCATTAATCAAATTCAAAACATTTTTGGAAGTGATGGCTGACGGATTTAAATTTTGAATATTAAAGATTAGCAGAGATTAAAATTAATTAGCACAATGGAAGCTTTTGCTTTTAGTCCCTAAATCTGTAAAAAGTTAAAGTACGGAAAATTAAATAAGTAAAATACTGTATGTTGATGGAATAAATACAAATAAGTTAAAAACAAAACTAACGTTTATTTAAAAAGAAATAAAGATAAAAGCAATATAATTAACAAAGGTATTTAAATCTATTAAACAATAAAAACAGGAAACAAAATAAACCGACTTCATGGCAAAACAACTGTGAAGTGATGAGTTGACGATCTGTAGCATATATAAACATTTCTATCCACAACCACGGTAATGACACTCAGCTGGAGAAACTTCACTTAAAGTAAACATCAAAATCGTTACCATCCTTTCCTCAAAAACGATATCCGGTTTCAAAACAAACAGAGACAAAGCAGGTGGCTGACTTAAGTCCAGCATTAAAACCACTTCCTAACAGCTGCCAGCTATCTTGAACATCGGGAGGAGAATGTAATGAAAAACTGTAAAGGCGGTCTCTTGAATAAGTTAGTAAAAACACTTAACAAAACTAAAAATATGGCACGTTGACAAACACATAAATAAAACCAAGCTAGAAGTTAAAACATAACTGTTAAACAGAAAAAGAACGAACGTAATCATTTCATACTGAAACATTAAGACCAGGATCTAAGCTATTGTTAAAGTATTTATACCAGAAGGGAAACTAAAAGAAACTCATTACGCATGCAAAAGGACAGGTGAAGCGATGGTCAAATGGGAAACCATCGTGACGAAACGTCATACCAGAAGTGAGCGGTAGACAAATGACATCACCTTGTGACGGTCAAGAAACACGTCATTACAGCTTCTGATGCATACGAGTACAATGGGAAAATGAAAATAAACCAGGGAGTTTTAAAGGTAAATCGTTGGAAATAAATATAAGGTAAGTTAAGTAACTATTGTTTATATGAATGAGAACTTTAATAAAGAGATATTAATAAAGTTAACCAGATTTAATAAAAAGAAACTTATTGAATGAAAAGGTAAAAATGGTATTTTAATAAAAAGGTAAATAATAGACTGTAAAGGTTATAATAAATGAATAAACTTTAAAATAGGATGAATGTAATTAGGTTTATGTAAATAAAGATAGATTGACTATAGAAATGGAGATATGGCCGGAAAGTGGCAAGAACAGGGTGACAAATTTCCTGTCAATGGCAGACACAGCGTCTGATGACCTAACAACAAAAGATATCATTCGACCTGTTATTCCTACAATGAAGCATGGCGGAGGACACGTTATGCCGTGGGGAGTATTTTCTTCAAAAAGTGTCGGTCCGTTATTTGAAATCCACAGCCAAGTGAATGATAGAATGTATAAGGATATCTAGCAAGACTATTTTCTGCCTTATTAGAGAAAAAAATTTGGTTGCAACTATTTTCTTAACATAACGACATGGATAATGTATGCAATAGCAGCGTTAGAATTCCTAAAAAAAAGGTCACTGATCCCAAGGACCAGTAAGCATGAGAATTTACTGGTCCGCAGACTTCAGCACTGGTCCGCTACATAAAATTCTATTAAATAATTTTAACACTTAGAGTGGCCTCTCCCCCCCCCTCCCTTTCTGGAAAATAAACCAATCTTACTTTGCATTTATCCAAAATTTTCAGCATAATAAAATGTAAAATTATAATTTGCTAAAAATTAAATAAGCAGTACGTAAAAAAAAACTATCAAATTATTAATTAGATATTTTATTTGCCATTACTTATTTCAACTGACTTGGGTTTAATGCACATTTTTTTTTATTTTTCTCCAGATTTTAGCCAGAGTGGTGGAATTGTAGCTAGTGTCAGTGATGCAGCTGGACTTGAAAAATTCCGTGTCCCTTTTCTACAGAAGCGGGTCCCCACTAATAATAAGTCATATTTTTCGACGCAAAAATTGAACTTGTTCATTTCCACACGAAAAATAAAATGCAATAATTGTTTTAATAATAATAAATAATTAAAACCAATGTTAATCTAAGAGAAATTTTCTGTACTTTTTAAAGAATAAATGTTCAAGATACAAATTTAATTATAAAATAATGCTTATTTGAGTGTAGAAGATAACAAGTATCACTATTGTCTGCCCCATTTTAAAATGGGACAAGACAGGTTTACTGAAAAAGACATTTTTGCTGAAAAAAAGGATATTTTTGTTGAGTAAATGGTACATACTCAAATGATGCTTAATGAAATGGTGCTTTCAGGAGTCGCATTCACTCAGAAAGATTTGGAGCAAAAAAAAAAAAAAAACGATTGGGAAGCAGGAAAATTAGTTTTTAAAACAGAAAAATTCTCTCCCGGCTTCACTTGTTTATTTATTTATTTATTTATTTTCGTGCTTTTTTGTCGAAATTTCCGTTTTTCGCATTATTTTGACGAAATCTTTTTTTTGGGGGGGGGGGGGATTTATTGACGAAATATACCATTTTTCGCGATATTTTTTGACAAAATTTGCCGTTTTATCGCGATTTATCGTCGAAATTTGCCGTTTTTTCGCGATCTTTTGAAGAAATCTGTCGTTTATTTGGGTTTCAGGATGAAATTATCCATTTTTTCGCGAATTTTTTGACAATATTTGCCGGGAATCAGCCATTATTTACTGATTTTTTTTTAACAAAATTTGTCGCTTTTTGTGATTTTTCGACAAATTTTGTTGCTTTATCGCGATTTTCGGAGAAATTTTTTTGTTTTTTCACGATTTTTTGAAGAAATATGTCTTTTTTTCGCAATTTTTTGAAAAAATCTGCCGTTTTTCATGATTTTTTTGACAAAATTTGCCATTTTATCGCTATTTTGGGCGAAATTTGCCGTTTCTTCGCGATCTTTTTAAGAAATCTGCCTTATTTTTGGGTTTTGGAATGAAATTAGCCAATTTTTCGAGAATTGTTTGACAAGATTTGCCTGAAATTAGTCGTTATTTTGCGATTTTTTAATGAAATTTGCCAGGTTTTTTTCGCAATCCTTTAACGAAATTACGCGTCTTGTGGGACGTGTAAGAGCTATTTTTTTGCGTCCTTATCGCTGATTCTTTGTGTAATTTACGCGTTATAGCGCATCCGCGGCATCGCTCGTTAATAAAAAAAAATCTTATGTGTGATCGGTTGCAGTTCTCTCAGGGCCTGAAAACAGGCACTGGTCCTGCAGACCACTAAATTTTTCAAATTAGTGGTCTGATTGAATTATCGGTGGTCTCGGACCAGCGGACCACCAAGGATTTCGAACGCTGCATATGCAAGCCTCGATAAGCAATGGTTTTCACACAAAAAATTTAATTTTTGAAATGGTCAGCCCAAATGCCCAACAAGAATCCAATAGAAAATCTTTTGAAAGAAGTTGGCAAAAGTCTGCGGAACTATAAATATTCCAACTCAGCCGAAATTTTTCCAAAATTGCAAGAAATGTGGAAAAAACATACCATAGACGATCTTTAACCGTTGATTGTATGAATGTCACGTTGTTGTGCTGTAGTACTTATTATTAAAGCTAATAAAATAGTAATACGATAAAATTACTAATTGTAAATGTCGTTTATCACTGTAATTTTATATTACAATACCACTTTTTTACAAACTTGTGAAGGTGGCTGGAAACTTTTGAGAACATGAGTTTTCCTTTATTAATTTTTTTTCAATTAAATTTATTGATATTTACACGTTCTTCTATAAATAAGTGCTTTATATTTTTGACTAAATCAGCATGGGTAGCGAGTGAAAGTCTATAAAAAGTGTAAATGTGGAAGACTTGAGTGAAAACAAAGCAGGTTCAGTTAACTTCGATTTATTTCATGACGATCAATAGTGAACATTTACAATGAAGAAAGTAAGCATTGCTTATGCTTATGCTTAAAATAAACTCAAAACATTACAATCTTACGCCATTCTAAAACAACTGCAGCTGTTGCTTAAAAATCCAGCAATAATGGCTCAGTAAGATGAAGCGAAGAACATCCAACGCGGTTGTCTTTAAATACAAACAGTATTCTGCTCTACAGATGATGCCTTTCAAAGAGAAAAACTAATGCAGAATCGCCATTGGTTGATCCAAACGGATGTGAATAGTGACATCACCGGTGATTCAATTATCATGGCACCGGGACACTAGAAAATCACGTATTTTTATCTCTGCATGCCGGCAGCTCAGCTGAAAAGCAATTGTGACTCGGCGTAGTTTGTTATTGACCTGGAGAGGGTAAAAACCAAAAAGTATGTCATGTTCTGTTTTATTTTATCGTAACTTCAAACTATTTGAACTAACATGACAACAAGCCTTTTTAGCCTCTCCAGGGCATTACAAAAAAATTTTACATAAATTTATTCAAAAGTACACTATTAAAAAAATACACTTATTCAAAAATACACTATTCAGTAGAAAAAGAAAACAGTCTGTCTAATCACTACCGGGTCGGGGAAAGTTTTACAGATCTCCGGCCAGGTACTAATCAAAAACGACCAAATTGTATAAACTTATTTTTTTCCCCCTCAATCTCCCTGTCATTTAACAAACTTTAATTTATAAAAAAAAAGATAGTCTGATCAACGTCATGGCAATAAACAGAGTAACTATAAATGTGAGTTTAAATTTTGAAAATTTGCTTACAAAATTTTATTAATTGTTCTTTTACTTGCAGTTTTGTAAATGGATCACCTAAATTTAACTTACTAGAAATATATTTTAATTTAAAAACTTTATCATAAACCAAATTTCTCAGAAATAAATATTTGATGTGGATATGCTTAGTTTTTTGATTTTCAACTGGTGAATTAGAAAAAGAAATTGCTGCCTGATTATCACAGAATAAAGAATATTCAATTAAATTTAATTTTAGGTTTTCATTTTCAAGTACATTTTTCATCCACATCAATTCCTTTGCTGCTTCTCTGAGAGTAACATATTCAGCTTCCATAGTAGAGAGGCTAATGCATTTTTGCTTAAAGGTTTTCCAAGAAATTGGCGCCCTATCTAAAAGTAAAATATAACCTCCTATGGAAACTCTGTCATCACGATTTGCAAAGTCGGAATCTGAATAGCAAGAAAGATTTAGTTTATTTACTCTGGATAATTCTAATTTAAAATCTCTAGTATACTGTAAATAACAAAGTAATTTTAATAAACTATGTCAGTGTCTTATACCAGGATTAGGTTGAAATTGGGAAAGTAGATTTACTGCATACATTATGTCAGGTCGTGTTCAACCAGCAATAAAGCTTAAACATCCAATTAGGTTTCTATAGGAATACTTTGACATTTCTTCTATTTCTTGATGATTTACAGGAGAGTCCAATTTTGACAAAACAAGTCCTTTAGGCATAGGTACAGACCTTATGGAAAATTCATATTTATAATACAAATCACAAACCTTATCTATATAAGAAGTTTGGTGTATATATAATTTATCACCTCTTCAAATTCTATGCCCAAGAGCTTATTCGTTTTCTCTAGAACCTTTAAATTAAAAAATTTCTTTAATAAATCTGCACCAAATTCCAAATCACTTTCAGTTTTTCCAAATATGATATCATCATCAACATACAGCAAAAGAACAAGTTTATCTTTTAATATGTAAACACAATTACACCAATTAAGTTTCTGAAAATTTAATTTTAAAAGAACATCGTCAATTTCGAAAAACCATTGTCTTCCACTTTGGTGGAGACCATACAAAGATTTATTTAATTTGCAAACTTTACCCTGTTCCAAAACAAAACCCTCCGGCTGCTGCATATAGATGACCTTATCCAAATCTGCATATAAGTATGCGTTGTTTATATCAACTTGAACATTTAACCATTTAAAAAAACTTACAAAAATACTGAAAAAGAGTCTTATAATAGAAAAACTAACTACCGGACTAAACACTTCATCATAGCTTAAACCTTTAATTTGGTTATACCCCTGAGCCACAAGACGTGCTTTGAATCGAACAATTTCGTTATTTTGATTTCATTTTACAGTATAGACCCACATATTTCCCAAATTTTGTGCATTTTCTGGTGGTTTGACCAAATCCTAAACATTGCGGTCATACATGACCTGCATTTCCTGGTTCACAGCCTCCTCCCACTCAGATGCTTCGGGGGTTTTAACAGCTTCCTTGTAACTCCTAGGGATTTTAACCTCTACTAAATTTGCTTCATTATTGTTAAAAAAATTTGAAACTTTACCAGATTGACAATTTTTACCTCTAAAATCTGAAAAATTTTCATTATATTTTATGTTATTTGCGGCACAATACTTTATTGCATCATTTGTGGACCTCAATTTAACTTTAGTACCCTCTATACCATAATAAATGTTTCTCCTTGGTTCATTTCTACGAGAAACAGCACTTCTTACCCAGTTAATGGATGTGCAAGATATTAAATCTAAATTTCCATCTGTTTTAACTTCAGAACCTATTTTTACAGGACTCTTTGGACCTTTTGAACTACTTTCCTTTAACTCGGATGGGCTATCACATCTATTTTTAGATTCTCGTCTGTTATAGGAAAAATATCTGATCCTCAGGAAAATCAAAGTATGAAAAAGATTGAAATTTGGATTCTTTTATGACATCCACCCCCTCTTTTACTCTCATCAAATCTTACATTTATAGTCTCAAAAATTTTTTGTTCACCTATTAGCCAAATGCGGTAACCTTTTGTTGTTTGTGCATAGCCACACATTATACCCAGTTTAACTCTCATATCAAGCTTTTTCCTGTTTTGTTTAGGTATACCGACATAAGCTAGGCAACCAAACTTTTTAAAATGAGATACAGAGGGTTTTCTCCCACAATATAATTCAAAAGGTGTTTGTTTAAAATTTTTATGACAGATTCTATTCCACACATATGTGAAACACAAAAGAGCCTCTGCCCAAAATTTCTTGGATAAATCGCTAGAGTTAAGAAAGGTTTTTATTCCATCAGGAGCTGTTAAATTGAAATGTTCTGCGGAACCATTCATTTCCGGCGAATATGGCTTTGTCTTTTCATGTGTTATTCCCTGATCTTCTAAAAATTTGTCAAATTCTTGGTTACAAAACTCAGGGCCTCCATCAGTTCTGACTGAGATTACTTTCCTATCTAAAAACCTTTCGGCTTTTTTTTTATATTTAAGAAAGGTCTCAAAAACATCAGACTTATTTTTCAGGGATTAAACAGTAACTTTTCTGGAAAAATCATCTATTATGGACAAAAAATATCGGCTACCCCCATGAGACGCAACCAGAAATGTGCCACATGGGTCCATATGCAGCAGCTGCAGAGGAAATTTTGACCTTATATGACCTGTTGGTTTAAAAGAAACTCGTTTTCATTTGGCTAACTTACAGAAAATACAATCTTCAGTCAATTTTGATAGCAGAGGTAAACCATTAATACTTTTATGTTTACTTGTGTTAACTACATATTCACTGTTAATATGGCAGAATCTTTCTTGCCACAATTCATTAACATTTACTTTTTCTATTTGATTTGCTGAAAAAGTGACTGAATCGTTATTTTCTTCACATTTAGTTATATACTTTGAGGGCTTAAAAAAATACAGGTCATTTTTTCTCAATGCATAAAATAACTCATTACTATGTTTATCAAATACAAAAACTTTACCAGCAAAATTAAGTCCTAACTTTTCAAGCTTTACTCCTGACAGTAAATTTCTTCTTAAATGCAGATTGAACAAAACATGTTTTAAAATAATACGATTAAATTTACCATTTTTACATTTTATTAAAAAGTAAATTGTACCATTTCCCTCAACTGGACATACTCTCTCCCCAACTGCAAGAGACATGTGCAAATCAGATACTGGCATCAAAAAACAATTTTCTATTGCTATAAAAGTGTGCTGTAGCTGCTGTGTCAAAAACCCATTGGGTATTTCTGTAGCCCAGATCTGATGAATTTGCCTTGCACAGTTCAGGAAATAGTTCAATTAAACTACCTTCCAGTTCAGAGAAGGTATGATAAAAACTGTTTTACATTCAATATTGCTAGTTCCTGACTGAAAAGATTTATTTTTAGGATTAACTTTAAAATGAGATTTATTTTGAAATTTACTTTTAGCATTAGGTCTAGAATAATTACTTTTACTTTTAACTTCAAAATTTTTTCTACTATTACTAGCTGTTTCAGGATTATTTTTAACATTAGAATCTTGACCATTATTTTTAATTATTCTGAGCTTACAGTTAGAAATTACATGACCATACATTTTACAATAAAAACATGGACCAATTTTTTGTTTACCTGGTTTTACAAGCGACTCACTGGAATAAGCAACATTGACATCAGCCAAATCTTTATGGGACAGCTTTAGACGATTCTCCTCCAACAAGAGCTCTGCTTCTATTTTGTCAGGCACAAAATTCTTGTCACTCCATCTGTAAATGGCTTGCACAGTAGCTTGAAAGTCATCAGGAAGGCTATAAATCATCTGATAACCCAAATACAGAGGCTGCAACTGATGACCAACATCTCGAAGACGCTCAGTGGCTTGTTTCACACGACACAAAAATAGTCCCAAATTCTTACCCGGAACATATCTCGTACTGAAGAAAACATCCAGCAGTTGGATCACACGGGCCCTCGTAGTTGGTTCGAAATGATCATGTAGAATCCTCCACGCTCTTGCTCCATCTGTGGTACTAGAGATCAATGGCCGAAATTCTGGACTCAAAAACTGGTATATAATGGTGTAGGCTCAATTTTTTTTCTCAACTTCAGGTCTTGTCTTTCTCTACATCTGGCTTTGTAGTGTCTGTTTTAGAAGAAACTGAATCTTGCTTTTCATCTACAGGCTTAACAGTAGGCCAATTCTTTGGTAACAGAATTACAGATCAGAAGAAATTTATAAGTTTTTATTAGAATTAAGACTATTTATTATTTTTTAAAGATCTGATTTTTTGCAGGAATAATAACTTCACAGATACAGAAAACAAAATATGCATTTAAAAAAGTTCTCAAATAATATAAGATTTTTTTAGAATTTTTTAAATGCTTGGTAACGGAATTACAGAAAAAAGACAAAGATAAAAGTGTTGTTTGATCAAACTTAATTTCCTGTGAATCTAACCATGCTATCATTGTTTGTTTTATGTGTTTAAATTAACTACATGTTATATTCTAAGAAACATTTGTTGTTCAGAATATTAGTGAATATTTTTAATTGCAGTTTAAATAGAAGTAACGGAATTACATCTTCTGAAAATCAAGCTTTTTAAATTCAAAATTTTATTTCTAGTACAAGATACAATGCAAATGTTGATACGATTTTACTTCACATTATACTTTTTTACAAACTGATCATCTTTAAAGACTAAATGACCCCTATGATCCATTTGGGGTTCAGAAAGGGTCATCAAAATATCTTCCTGTTCAACATAATCAAAGTCATCTTGAGAAGGCCAGATAAAAGCCTCCCCATTCTGTTTTAAAAACTTTACATGTAAGCAAGAGGATTGTTTTTAAAGTACTTGCCGTATGTAATGGTGTGCAATTTCTATTTTTTTGCTTGAAGTAGCAGGCATATATTTTACCAAAACCCACTATCCACAACAAACTGGCAAGTTAAGTTCATTCATAGGCTTAAAAAAAGGTCCGGGATTAAAGTTGTGACATGAAGAAATACTTGAAAATGACATTTTTTTTAGTTTCAGCACATATATCACTGACAACTTTAGCAAAATATAAACTATGAACATTAGGATTGGCACAATGTTTTCCCAAATTTTATTATACTCTTGCATATTGTTTTCAATTTCTTTTGTTCCACAGTATAATACCTTAATATTTTCACATCTTGATTTAGCCACACGAAAAAAAATCTGCAGCATTTTGTACTTGCTCTTCCCTGGACAATACTGCTGCAGACACAATTCTTTTCACCACCCCACCAATCCCATCTACAGCACACTTACCATGGCTTGTGGCAAAAAATTCCCAAGTGATTTTTTTTTCAGATGAGTGAGAGCACACAACAAATGTTTTTGTTTAAATTGGCTAGATGCTCCATTAGAAAAAAATACCACCTCCTCATATTTTTTATATTTATTTTCTAGTTCCTGAATTATTAATTTGAAAAGTGTTATTACTGCGTATTTATCATGTGACATATAATCAGATACAATAACCATGGAATGTAAGTTTTCACCTTCCCAAGCACAAACAGTAAATAGAGTAATTTGGTTGTATGACCATTAAGATGACTGAATTTCATTTTGATTCATTGTTGTATAATTTTCTGCAAAATCAACTTGGATTACTACTTTTGAACTATTCTGTCGGACATCTAATTTTTGAAATTGGAAAGATTCATCCTGTTTCCTCTTTATGTACGTGTGACGCAGAAAATTTGGAATTTGTTCTTCTAATTCAGCAAAAAGCACCTCTTTACAGTCCCATTTTCAACAATTTTAAGAACTTTGGTATTATCTGTTTTCCATTGGTACCATTCTATTGCCAAATCTTTGACTTTCTCAAAATCATTACTAGCTTTAATAGAAAAAAGTTGAGGGCAGTTGTTACATTCACAGAACATACATCTTTCATCATCTTGATTACAAGTAAGAACAGAACAAAATTCCCTGAAAGATATTGGGATTTGTGGTAAAGCTTTTTCTAAAGCAATTAGCAGTAGCCTTATATTTTCATGGTATTTGCATAAGCAAGTAGTGTGGGGGACATCTTGTTGTAGCAAAGACTTGGTTAGGGCGGAGTGTTGCAAATTTTGAAAAGCTTATTTTAACATCATTATTTTGCTGCAAAAACATACTACAGTAGACTCCCTCAAATCCGCACTCCTAAAATCTGCAACTCTCTAAAATCCGCACATATTTTACAGATGTAAACAATGAAGCATTCAGTTCAGATGTAGGTGCAAAATTTGACTTTTTTAGTTTTATATCAATTTCATATATTTTTTAATTTGTAATTTTTGTTAAGGTTATTGAATTCATGTTTTTTTCATGAAGAAAGAATAATTTATTTCTGAAAAAATAGAGATATTGCTGATATTATTGGTAATCACAATCTTACCAAATATATTTATGTATTAATCAAACTTTTTTAGTTATTAAGTCTGGCTAAACCTGAAATAAAGCTTCATTATTTTATGATCTTGATGTGAATTAGTAATGTACTTTTATGAGGCAAGTTTCATTGAATAATTTAGGAAAAACACATTTCATCCCTATAATGAATATTTAATTGTATATTATTGATTTATTAATTTAACTTTTGCTTTTAGTATTTTTATCATTTTAAAAACTATCTATTTTTTTATTATTTTAGTTTATTACTTATTTTAATATTTTAGCATATTGTAACCATTCATTATACCTTTGATTTCATTATTAATTACATTCAAATTGCTTTAAAAAAATGTAAACAAAGCAATGACCAGAAATCCGCAAAACCTCTGGTCCCAAACTGTGCGGATTTGAGGGAGTCTACTATATGTGCTTCTCTTAATGTTGTAAGCATGAACTGCTAAAGTTTAGTTGTTTATTTCACAAAAACTGTACAAAACTAAACCTAATGTTTACATTAGAATAATCACAGTGCAGCACTATTTTCCTTTTAGATAAACAGAGATGAAATTTAATGAAATTGAATTATTATTTTAAATTAAAAATACTTAAATATGACAAAATATTATGTTCATCTGTTTAAATATGCTTTCCACACAACCTAGAATTTAATAACATTTAAAAAAAGTAGAATGTAATTCCGTTACCGTAATTCTGTTACTCATTATGTAATTCCGTTACCAGTAATTATACCACTAAATAAAAAACATATTACAATTTTTTTTGTATTAATTTATTCTTTCAGGGACTCATTAAGAAAAAACAGAATGTTTAATTCTTAGTAATATTATTCTTAAAATAAATAAATCTTTAACATCATTGTAGTAACGGAATTACATCCTATATTTACTTCATTAAAATTTATTAATTAAAGTAATTAGAATCTAATGTATTTTTATTTTAACAATTTTTTTTTTTTAAATATTCTCTTTAAAAATGAGCAGACCAAACACAAATAAAATTTTAACATGTTTTATGTAGTATTTGTGATCTTAAACATTTAGTATGGGAATTTATCTAAACTGTGTTATTCTGGATAGCTGTGAAACTTCTCTTTCTGGATTTTTTTAAGATCACAAATTTAAAAAAATTACTAATAAATGAAAAGTGCATACTTTTTGCTACAAAATTCCAAGATTTGATAAAATTCTGAGTTATTTAAGTTTTTGCCACCCATGTCCTGTTTCTCAAAGAATTGCCCAGTATCCGTTTTAGAAGAAACTAAATCTCGCTTTTCATTAACAGGCTCATCACTTTCATCTGCACGTTCCACAAATTCCCATGCTCCGAAATGCAACAGCAAAACTTTCACTTCGTGCTTCCATGTTTCCCAGTTGCTGCCATTGAGCAAGGTGATGTTTTGAACAGCATCCATCAGCCCCTGTCGATTATAACTTTTGGAAATTGGCAAAACTCGTACAGGAAAATTCCACACAATCGGCAAAGTCTGGACTGGAAAAGTATCGGCAAAGTTATCACAGAGAAAGTTCAGCACCAAAAATTTCCACTTCCACATTTCAAAAAAAAAAAAAAAAAATGCATGGTTATTTACTGGGCCTGGGCCCATAACCAATGCTTTATATTTTTGACTAAATCAACATGAGTAGCAAGTGAAAGTCTATAAAAAGTGTGAATGTGGAAGACTTGAGCAGGTTCTGTTAACTTCGATTTATCTCATGACGATCAATAATGAATATTTGCAATGAAAAAAATAAGCATTGCTTATGCTTAAAATAAAATAAACTCAAAACATTACAATCTTACGCCATTCTAAAACAACTGCAGTTTTTGCTTAAAAAGCCAACAATAATGGCTCAGTAAGATGAAGCAAAGAACATCCAACACGGTTGTCTTTAAATACAAGCAATATTCTGCTCTATAGATAATAGATCAAAATTAACATTTTTACCCAATAGCCACTGGCCAGTACACAGATTTTTTTCACTGGCCAGTAAAAAAAACACTAACATTTTATACAAAATTGTGTTTTTTGAACTATCAACATTGTAATTTTTAAATATCTTATACTTACCATTCGACTAAAAAAAAAACTGGCATTACATCTAATGCAAAAATATTGCTGCAGTCAAAATAAAATGTAATCAAACAGAAAATAAAAAAATTACATTAATAATCAAATTGAAATACACGAACTCGGCAATCCGTG
Organism: Maratus speculifer; assembly: GCA_964019185.1. NCBI lineage: Eukaryota > Metazoa > Arthropoda > Arachnida > Araneae > Salticidae > Maratus > Maratus speculifer. The sequence continues at coordinate 136,645,705 of OZ025293.1, read as the reverse complement.
TTAATGGGGTCCCGCAAAAACAACATAATTTGTAAAATACGCGTAAGGAGGCTTCCATATCTCACTTAAAAATGTTTCAAAATTAAAATTTATTAAATAATAATAATAAAAAGTTACATAAAGAACACACAAAACTACTCTGAATTCGCGTTAACAGAAGGCGTAACATCGAGGATTTCTGAAACTTAATTTAAATTAACTTTAAATGTTTGAAAACATTATGTAATCAAACAGAAAATTAAAAAATTGCATTAATAACCAAACTGAAATGCATTAACTAACTCGGCAATCCGCGTTAATGGGGTCCCGCAAAACCCCACATAAATCGTAAAATACACGTAAATGGAGGCTAAGAACACACAAAACTACTCTGAATTCGCATTAACTTAACGGAAGGCGTAACATCGAGGATTTCTGAAACTTAATTTAAAGCAACATTGAAAATTCGAATATATTACATAATCAAACATAAACTTACAAAATTGCATTAATAACCAAATTGAAATACAGGAACTCGGCAATCTGCATTAATGGAGACCACAAAACCCAACATAAATCGTAAAATATGCATAAACGGAAACTTCCATATCTCACTTAGAAAATGTTTCAAAATTTAAATTTATTAAATAATAATAATAATTAAAAGCTGTGTACAAAACTACTTCGAATTCGTGTTAACAGAAGGCGTAACATCGAGGATTTCTGAAACTTAAATTAACTTTAAAAATTTGGAAACATTATGTAATCAACAGAAAATTAAAAAATTGCATTAATAACCAATCTGAAATACAGGAACTCGGCAATCCGCGTTAATGGAGCACGTAAAACCCAACATAAATCGTAAAATACGCGTAAATGGAGGCTTTCATATCTCACTTAGAAAATGTTTAAAAATTAAATTTTATTAAATAATGATAATAAGTTACATAATGAACACAAAAAACTACTCAGATTTCACGTTAGCAGAAGTCGTAACATCGAAGATTTCTGAAACTTAATTTAAAGCAACATTGAAAATTTGAATTTCTAGCTTCCATTTCTCAAACTATACGATAAGTCGGAACACGTGCAAATATGGTATCACTCTCCTTGTCCTTACACATTAGTGCATAATAAAATGAGAGACAGGTTGCATGCGTTTGCAAAGCGAAGGTCCAGTTAATCCCCTCCCTTCACCACCCCTTCTCCTTTCCAGGAGAGCGAGATTCATGACCTTTGAACCAATAAAAATTAGCTACCTAGTTTCTCTTATTCTGGTCGGGAGAATCGATCAGGATGCCATAAATTTGGAGTGAATTTTACCCCTTTACTCACTGGCATCGGTACATCTTTCAACCATCGCGCGTTTGGCGAGTGGTGCTCATTAAGTTTGGCGAGTGACGATAATAAAGTTAATCGCCACATTTTAAAAGTTACTCGACGATTGGCGAGTGCTAATTTTGTGCTATACTACAGATGATGCCATTCAAATTTCAAAGACAAAAACTAACACAGAATCGCCATTGGTTGATCCAAACGAACCCCTTTCCGAATGCACTACTGATCGGGTTTCATGAATGGAAGTGAATAGTGAAATCACCGGTGATTCAATGATCACGGCACCGGAACACTAGAAAATCACGTATTTTTATCTTGGCATGCCGGCAGCTCAGCTGAAAAGCAATGGCGACTCGGTGTAGTTTGTTATTGACCTGGAGAGGGTAAAAACCAAAAAGTATGTCATGTTCTGTTTATTTTATCATAACTTTAAACTATTTGAACTAACATGATAACAGTAAGTTCCTAACTATTATGTCAATAAAATGTATAAGTATCACTTTGAGATTCCTCTTCATATGAGTATACTTACAAATAAATTGAAAAATTTTTGCTGGCCGGAAACTTTTGACCGCCACTGTATAGTTTTTTCAATTGAATAATTTCTTTCTACTTTAATTTAAAATACTCTTTAGGCATAAATAATCTGAAAACAGGAATTTAAGTTTATTATTATTAGTATTATTATAAAATATGTGTTATTCCATACAAAAGGAACAAAAAATGAAAAAGAATGGCTATGTGATAAACAATTTTAATAAAATTTGGTACAAAGAAAAACGATTTATATTTAAATAGAGTTATGCTAAATATATTGGCACAAAAATAAAATATTTTGACAGTTCTGGACATTGAAATAAATTGGGAAATAGAATTTAACGGCTTGTGTGTTATCGTTTAAAGTTCCAAGTTTTAATTTCCGGATTTATAAAACTATTTAACTTAAATTAAAAAGAAAAATTATAACATTGTAAGGTGTAGAAAGTTACCTCCGTAATTATTCAGTAATAAAAATCTGGTATATCCGTGATTGATTTTAATTTGGTCGCAAAAATAGAAATTTTTTCAAGTTTGAAAAAATTAAAAACATTATTGAAATCAAAAAATGAAAAAATATCACGGGACAACCGCTGAGAAAACCATCACAGTGGACGATTGATGCAATGTCGAAATCATTAAATGGAGAATTTGAAATTTATTCTCCGTTTAACACAAAGCTCATAGATGCCAACTTCTCCGGAAATTCCAGAGTTTCTTCGGAAAAGTACGTTAAAATACGGTAGTACAGTAATAAGGTAGAAAATACGGAAATTTACGGCAAAAAATCGCGATATTTTCGATCATTCGGGACCAAAAAATAACGATCTTTTTCGATCAATCATTGCAAAAAATCGCGAAATTCTACAATAGGTCATTGAAATACATCGTAAATACATTTCCGTCAGTTGTTCGCCACAGAAGATCATGATTTTCGTCAGTAATTCGCGGTAAAAAAATCTCGATTTTCGTCAGTAAGTCGTGGCAAAACACTGCAATTTTCGTCAGCCATTCGCATAATAAAACCACAATTTTTGTCATTCATGACACAAAATCGCGATTTTCATCTATTAGTCTGGAAAAGATCGTGATTTTCGTCAGTTAGTCTTCGGAAAGAACAGGTATCTTCGATAGTAGGTCTCGGCAAAAGATCGCGATTTTCGTCCCTCAGTCTCGGGAAAAGATCGCCATTTTCGTGAGTCATTCGCGACAAAAGATCGTGGGTTTCGTCTGTCAGTTTCGGAAAAAAATCACGATTTTTGTCTGTCATTTCTGAAAAAAGATTGCAATGTTCGTAAGTCACTCTGGAAATGATCGCGATTTTCGTCAGTCACACCAGGAAAAGATCTCGATTTTCGTCATTCATTCGCGATAAAAGACCGCGATTTTCGCCAGTCATTCGCGATAAAAGACCGCGATTTTGTTAGGATTTAACAAGCTTTCAATATTCTCAATGCCTCATTTAATATATTTCTCCAGTTAAAATAACATATAAAATATTTAATTCTATCGGTCTTCATACATTCAATATAACTTTATTTTATACATATTATTTTTTTAAAATAAACTTACCTTTTGCTTAATTTAATCCTATTAGATAATGTTTTATTGATAATCCGTTATTTTAGTTTGCAGTCTAGTTAAATATCTTTTAGACTTATACTTTATCTTTATTTACATTTCCCGGTTCTTTAGTCAAACATCAGTCACGAACTTTCGTTTCTCGAAGACACGATTCGCTATCTTTTCGCCAGGAGGCGATAGCATCGTAATGACGTAACCCTTGCATACATTAGCGGACGTCATCTACTCCTGCGAATCGCCGTGCGACCGATCCTTCTGGAAGGGGGTGTGTCGATACGTGCCGTTCTTACGCGGAGGTATAAATGCTTTTTCGTTCTCCGGTTCCCTTGCTTGTTTTGAATGTGTTTTAGTCACGATACGAAGATGCCGGCTGGTTCGTCATCTTCGGGATGCTGTGTATTTTGCCGGCTTGTTATATTAAGTTCATATTTATTTTGTGATTAGTTTATTTAGTTGTATTTCGTTTTTCAAGTTTCTAAAAGTTAAATAGCCTTGCCACTTCGCCGCTCCTATGAACTTATGTAAGTAAATCTTCGATGTTTTTGAACTCTGTTGATATGCTCTGAATGTGATTCAAGAATGTTCCCTTTTCAAGTATAATAAATGAACTGCCATAGTAATATTGACTTTTTATTTGTGCAAGAATACTTTACATAATTTTTACAAGAACTTTTTAACAGTATTTATTCTTTTGACTTTTTAATATATGCCAAGTTTTACATCCTCATTTGGGAAAGCTTTTCACTGAGAACGCACTCTGCAAAAATCTTTTTAATTAGTGTTAATGTGTTAAGTTGGGGGAAAACATTGACTTATGTCAGTTTTTCCCTAACAGATTTTCGCCAGTCATTTGCGATAAAAGACAGCGATTTTCGCCAGTCATTCGCGATAAAAGACTGCGATTTTCGCCAGTCATTTGCGATAAATGACCGCGATTTTCGTCAATCATTCGCTTAAAAAGATCACGATTTTTGCCAATTATTCACGTCAAAAGATCGCGATTTCCATTAATTACTCTTGGAGAAAAGATCGCGATTTTCGTCACCTCTGCAAAAGATCCTATTTTCGTCTGTCAGTTGTGGGAGGAAATCACTTTGTTAGCAAACCAGTTGCGAAGAAAAAAATATTTCATGAATTTCACAGCTAGTATAGAAATCATGGATTTTTTTGCTCTGTAAGGATAAAAAATGTTCTATTTGTATAAATTTATTAGATTTTTTTTAACTACATAGAAAAGTGACAACATTTATTTTAATTTTCTTTGTATGAATAAATACAAGAGCTGTCAGGGTTGAGGATTGAGAAAGTATGTAAAAAATATTTTAAAAATATCTCTAAAAAATTATGTGCAACTCCTGAAACGACTCCTGAAAGGTGACTATTTTACTCCTGAAGAATGTCCAAAACTCCTGAAATTTTACTAGTTCACTCCTGATATGGTACTTACAATGTTGGCATCTATGAAAGCTGCTTTTCATTTTTTTTCTCTTTTTTTCTAAAATTTTCTTCTTTTTCTGATGAATGCGATAAATGGGAAACAAGGATTCTAGATGTAATGCCTGGAACTGGGATGTAAGAATGATAGCTACATGTTCCCTGCATGGCTGTTGGCACTTTATTAAACCGTTCTTCAAGTTTCGTTTCATACTGAATGACCTCAATAGAATGCACATAAAAGAATTTAACGTTTGAAATGTTTTAGGTGCAAAAGGAAAAGAGATTTTTGGAATTAGTAATTTGGTCCTGATATGGTCTTTACAAACTGGCTCTTGCTGCTAACCTTTTAACAGTTCCACCGATACCATCGCATGGACTTTTGCCATGACAGGTAGCAAAAAAGTGCCATTCTTCTTTCATGTTAAAATCAGATTCATGGTGACAAAGGTTGGAAAAGTTTTTTCTATTTTTTTATTGTGCCAAAGAGCCATCACTGAAATAAATTAATTTCTTTACAAAAGGAAACTTTTCTTTTATAAATGGGATTACAACATTCTGAAATGCATATACTAGGGATGCAACGGATGTCAATTTGGCTAGATACTGGATATCCGGCTGCAATTTAAGCTGGATATCCAGCTATCCGGCCGCAGTATGTATACTTTTCTACCCCTTCCTCCTAACTTAGATTAAACATTTTTTTAAAGTTATTACTTTTAGTTAAACAATTAAAAACTTATTATTTTAATTTCTTATTTTATAGAAAACATAAGTATTGAATTTTTAATAATAATTAAATTCATTATCATTAATTATTTAATTAGTACTATTTTAGTTAAATAGTAATAAATAACGATAATAATAGTAAAATAATAGAAAAAGAAAAGGTAAATCATATAGGATAGATGTAACAGTAATTCACACTCTTGAATGTTTTTGGTTTAAAAAAAAATGACCAATAAAAATTTAGCTTTTATTATTTTTTTCATAACTCTCCCATTCATGTTTTATAATCTGTATTATTGTTCACACTTTTAATCAAACCAATCAGGTAGCAGAAAATGTTTCGAAGTTCCACTATTTTCAGTGAAAATCTTAATGAACATGCTAAGAGACATTTAATAAATTTATATATTTATTATTTTCTTACAAAATTTGTATGTTTTTGTTTTGATAGTAATTAGTAATAGAAAACATTGAATTTGATATACTAATTTGGTTACTTACAAAATTTCCTTTATTTTTAAGGTTTTAAGAGCCGAGTCTATTACTGAAATGCTTAATTAGTTGATTACCAGTAATGGACATCCTCATGTAGACCAATTTCAGTTATGTTCATAGTGAATAAAAACTTTTGACTTAACTGAATAGCTAATTAATCAAATTTAATTTTTTAATTCCATTTACTAGAACGCAATAACAAAATTTTTATAAATACCTGCTTTTAATTAATTTCGTATGATTAATAAAACTTTCAATATTTAATCAAATTATTTTTTTTAATAACTATGCATTGCATATTTTATAATCTGGCAATCAATAAAACAAATCAGCAGAGAAATTGTTTAAGTGCATAGGGGAAAGAGGGGCTCATAGAACTCCAATTCCCCCATCATAACCCATTAAAAATAATTGAGTTGCAGAAGTTCTTAAAAAATTATTATTTTCTGTCTTAAATGTTTGCTTAATCATTTCTGACAAAATAATAATAATAAATAAATAAATAAATTTGCATTAGTAATGAAACTAGTAAATCTGTAGATCAGTAGCCTCAAACATCAGTTCTACAGTTTTATTTTGAAATTATTTTATTTAGTATTTAAAACATGCCACAGTAATAATTCCTTTCATATTTGTAATGCTAATTACTACAAGTAGTTTTGGGGAGTCTGACTGTTAAAAATAGTGGGAAATATATGAATCAATACACTGTCACTAATGTAGATTTTTTTATTATCCCTCTATATCCCCCATTGTTCCAGTTTGATAACTGAAATTCCCATTGACATTTAGTGTATTTTAATATGACATTTAATATTTTAAAACAGATATATAAAATAATTAAAGTATTGATTGTGTGGTGATAATCACAATAATCAATTTGCACAAATATTTTATTAATTATTAATATCCTATTTGTTAAATTTATTTGAAAATAATTATTTTGTTTTATTAGTATGTTTTCTTTAAATTCTGGTTTTAAATACAGTCATAAAAACAATTATATCTGTTACTTCTTGCGGGTATACATTACTAGAATTTTGGCTGTTTTGATATATTTTTGTTATTTACAAGTAAATTTTGATTAACATTGGCAAAAAAGACTATGAGAATGGTTAATATTGTTGATTGATTAATATTATGTTGAAAAAAAAAAAAAAAAAAAAAACTGGAATATAATTATAACTATTAATAAAAAAATATTTTTAAAGGAATTCCTTAGGGATGTCCATTACAGGCACATTTACCCCATATTATTCCTCTTTTGTTCTGTTATTTTCATCTATTACTGTTTTTAAATTGCTGAGTCCAATTTCGAATGGAAAGGAAATACATTTTTTAAAAAGCTAGTTTTAAAATTATTACACTGATTTAGTACAGTAGTTTTATTAAACCTCATGATTTATTTCCTATTTTACAGAAAACTTGATTAAATATTGAAAATCATAAGTATTTTTAATTTCTGCATTACAATTAATTATAATAATTAATCATAGAGTATCTATTTTAAAAATTATAATTTTAACTGAATACTAATACTTAATAACTCAGTAAAACTCTCATCCTCCCTTTTTTCTTTAAATAGACTCTACCTCAACATTCCTTTTCACCCACTGCTTATAATCACTAAGCTTATGCTTATCTTATCAGAGACAAGTTTAACAAGATAAGAGACATTCTCCCTGATCTGTTATCTTTGTTACCATTTAACAGTGTGTCTTTTTGTGTTGGAAGTGCAGTTGTTTCCTTGCTCTGTCTTGTATGTATTAGTTTTGCAGAGTAATTTGCCATCTATCTAGACAAAATTATTAATGCATTAGTTTAATAGATTGAACATTAAATTCATATTTATATATAAATTAGAAAATACAGTTCTAATATGAGTTCAATGAACAATAAAAGTGGTGTGTGGAATTTTTTTAAATATGATGATACAGTGAAAGTGAAATGCAATTTATGTGCCTCTTGGATCTCAAGAAATGGAACTAGTAAAAAAGCATTCACTACTCCATTGTTAAATCATCTCAGGGCCAAGCACAAAGAAGAATATGACAAAATTAAATCTTCTGATGAAAAAGCTATTCATTTGATTTCTGAATTTGCTGATTTGGATTCAGAAGTGGGTGACCCAAACATAAGCTTGAAAAGAAGAAAATTTAATCAACAAACTTTAGAGACTGTTTTGGAGGAGAAGAAAAATTGGTATATAAATCATCCTAAATCAGTGGAATTGCATTATGCTATTGCACAAATGATTGTTGTTGATAACCAACCATATTTATTCATTGAAGATGAAGGTTTTCGAAATTCGATGTTAAAAGCACAACCCCAATACAAAGTTCCTTGTCGAGAATATTTTAAGCAGACAATTATACCCAAAATGTATGCAAAATGTAAAAAAGAAATTGAATTGGTGCTTTTATCATCTGAATATATATCTTTAATGTTTGATATGTGGACCAATTCAGTCAACAAAGACTGTTTTATCAGCTTTACTGCTCATTGGATTGACAATGATTTTAATTATAGGCATGTTGTGTTAAATGCAAGACATTTTCCTGGAAGTCACAATAGTGAGAATATAAGCTGAATGTTAAATAATATGATGATTGAATGGAATGTAAAAAATAAAATATATCTTGTTATATTCATGACAGTAGATCAAATATTGTAAAAGGTGTGAAAGACATGAATTTGAAGAGTGAATCTTGCTTTCTGTATAACTTTCATCTCATTGTAACCAATGCACTCAATTCTCAAAGAGCAGTGAATGATATCATAGTCATAGGAAGATGAATTGTAGGGCATTTTAATCATTCTTCTTTAGCATGCTCTCGATTTAAACAAATCCAGGAAGAACAGCTCCATGTAACACCTAAAAAGAGACTGCAGGATATTTCAACATGATGGAATAGCACATATTATATGTTGAATCGCTTACTTGAATTAAAAAATGCTATATCATTATATGTCAATGAAAATAATGAAATTCCAAACTTTTCATTGCATCAGTGGACGCTAATTCAAAATTGTTTGAACCTACTGCAACCATTTGAAGAAATTACTAAACAAATAAGTTCTTCAAAATCATTGATTTCGGAAGTAATTCCATTGGTCGTAGCCAGGGTTGCCATTTTTGCCAGGACAGTGGCAAAAACTGGAAAAAAACAGGAGAAAAATGGAAAGAAATGGCAAAAATGGAAAAAGCCAATTTGTCTTTAATGTGTAATAAAATTTGCATGCTAATAAGGATAGTAATAGTATAAACAATTAAATTTAACAGTGTATTATTTAATATTTTAATTTAATTTGCTAATTAATTATTATTAAATATTTTAAATCTTTAAAAAATAGGTGGGATTCAGTCTTAGGAATTTAAGAATAAAATAAAAATTTACATACCTAATTTTTTTTTATCTTAAGTCAGAGATATATTTAGGAAAATTTTAGGTCCTTTAAAGCACCCTTCATAAAATAATTTATCTCGAAACAGGATCATTCATAAAATTCTTTAACCTCAAACAGGACCCTTGATAAAATTATTTGTCTCTCAAATAGACTTTTCAGCCTCAAATTGAACTTTTCACAAATTTAATCATTTAAAAATAAAATCTGGCCTGTTAATAAACAATTGAACTCGCCAAAAAGTATATTACTTAGCTTCTCTATATGTGAATGGTAAAACATGAAAACACTGATAATTTAAAATTCACAAAACTATGTCTAGAATTTTCACAAAGACAAGAAAAACTTCCCAATTTAACAAAAGCAGGACCCTGTGAAAAAAGTCTAGACAGACCCCTGTAAAAATATTTTATCAGTCATTAATATATATATATATTTAATTATCAAAGATTTTATACAATTTTGTTATTTTTGTTTTATGTCATGAGACTTAAGAACTGTAAATATCTAAGTCTTTGGTACTATTTTATAACTATTTATCTGATGAAACTAGTTTGTTAAAGATAAAATAAGTAAATTAAATTGAAAATTACATATTGAAAAAACTTATGTCTTATTAGGAAACTAGATTTTTTTTCTGTCCCTTTTACTCTCCAAAAAAGGCACAAACTGTTAAATTATTTAGATTTACTTTCAGTAAGTAGCCTGCTGTCACTTTATCTTACTATATTCCCCCTCTCCCACCATAGCAGATGCTTGTCATGTATGGCTAAATCTTTTGAAAAATGAAGAGTTAAAACCACATTTTTCAAAACTAAAAAAGAGATTTGAACAAGTGATTTTGCAATGTTATCTTGTAGCATATTTGTTACATCAAAAGTACAGAGGTGAATTTCTAAATTATGAACAAAAAGAAAGCTGTAAAGCATGGTTATCTAAAATCAATTCCGATTTTATATCTTATATTATTAATTTCGAGCTAAAAGAAAAACCCTTTCCTAGCTCACATTTTGCAGAAGAAGTGATTAATAGTGTCAGTGTGTGTAATTGGTGGAGAAGTATTGAATAAGCTTGTGCGCTGTTCATTAGTAGCACACCTTCAAATATGTCCAGCAAGCAGTTATGCTATTGAAATATTTTTCATTTGTGCAAACTAAGATTCAAAATAAGCTATCAACAGATACTCTTTCAAAACTTATTTACTGCTATGCCATGCTAAAACAGCAAGATTTAGGTTGTGAGGAAGTTATTGCTGAAAAATTTGAAATTTAATAGTTTTCTGCTTTAAATATAATTTTATATTAAATTTAGGTTACTGTAACTGTTTCTTCGAATTTCTAACATCTATAAACATAAATGCTTTACTCAGTGTCAGCAGTTCTATTATGTGAATTATTAATAATTGCATAAACATGAATAAATAAAGTTTCTATTTATTTATATAAAATTGGCATTTTCTTCATTTATAATCTTGTTATAAAAGTTAGTATTCTTTCATAAAGTGCATAATTATACTTATTTAACTTAAAAGTTAAAATAAATTTAGAATAATATGGATTTTTTTAATTGAGTATGCAGTTTATTTTTTTTTCGTGAAATATTTTTTCTCTTCCTGGAGGAAAAAAATTAAATGGACAGCCTATTTTTGCCACCTTTTTGGCAAATACCTATTTTTGCCAGGATGGTTTTTACCAGGTTTTTTCCACGGTTTTTTCCACCTTCGGCAAAAAGATCGCCAACCCTGGTCGTAACATTGAATGCATATTTGTCGTAATTTTCGCCTTCAGAAACATCTGGTATTGGGCAATGAAGGATACATTAAAAGCAAATATAAATCAGCGCTGTTCAATGGTACAACTAAATAAGCTTTTTTCAGTAGCAACTATTCTGGATCCAAGATTCAAAATACATTTTTTTTGATAAAAATCAAGGTTATGATGAAGTTGTTAAAACTTCCGTATTAGCAATAATGAAAAAAGAATTTCAAACTCTGAATTCCCCCCCCCCCCTTCCCAATGGAAATGAAATAGCTCCAACAGAATCACAGCGCAACAATTCTCAGCACATAAACAATCATAAATCTTTCTGGGATTCCTTTGCTGAAATTAGCACTGCCAATACTACAACTACAGTGAATTTCATGGAGGTGATTCACTAATTGATGAATCAACTTACCTTCGGGTCATTCCATGTCAGATCACCCAGACCATGGCACCCACCATCACCAATTTTGATAAAATTCAGTCAATTTGTAGAATTTCTAATGCTGATTCCAAAAACATCAATTATATTGAAATTGATCAAACGGTTTGTGAGTTATGAGCTTTTAAATAGCTCCCAAGATGGCCAATTTCCTGCCATTTTGAATAGCACATGTGACAACAAAAAGTCCATAACTTCTTTCAGGTTCAAGCTAGAGCTTTCAAATTTTTCTTTGTTTTGTTCAGAATAAAGTAAACTTTCATTTAAACAGATTTTTGTGAACCTCATTTTATAAAAATGCTGTCAAAAAATGACTTTTTGTCATTTTTTTAAGTAAAAAAAGGGGCAACTTCAATGGCTGATTTCCCCCAATGTACCCCCTTCAATTTTCACCTAATTGCATAAATAGGCAATTCAAAGTGTGCTTTGTTGACTGAAAAAAAAAAATTTAATGGGCGGTTCACAGGCTTTTATTTAAAAAAATAAATTCAATTTTACTGACTTTCCACAATAACAGAAAACACAAGATAATGTTGATATTTCTTTTATTACCAGAAATATCATACATATTTACATCTAAAAGTTTGATAAGGTTTAATGTTACATAAATATATATATATTTAATGTTTCTAAAAAAAGGGGGAATCCCAAAGGAATTAATAGGAATGCCATTAATGGATTCTTGCAAGAGTACTTTCCTGACAAATTGAAATCGATTGCAGAGTTTCAATAAATTATAAGTAAAAATTAAATGATAGAAAAAATTCTACAAATAGGCACATAATATAACAAAATCATACTTGTATATAATACAAAATGTGATAAAATTGCAACTCTTAAATAACAATTATGGTACTTTAAAATAATATAAAATAGCATATCATATACACAATAAACATGCTATTAAAAATATATCTACATCAATAATAATTTAAAGTAAAGATAATTAATATTTTAAAACCCCCTGCCAACAGGCAGATGTAAATTTTGAAATTAAATACAGTAGACTCCCTCAAATCCGCACAGCTTGGAACCAGAAGTTATGCAGATTTAAGAATTTTGTCGATTTCTGGTCATTACTTTGTTTATATTTTTTACACAGGAATTTGAATGCAATTAATAATGCAATCAAAACTAAAATGAATGCTTTACAATGTAATAAAATATTAAAATAAGTAATAAATTAAAATAATAAAAATTTAGATAATTATCAAAGTGATTAAAATATTAAAAGCAAAAGGTCAAGTTAATAATCAATAATACTATTAAATATTCATTATAAACATGAAATATATTTTTCTTAAATTTTTCAATGTAGCATCATCAATGTATCCTTGCATCATAAAGATACATTACTAATTCACAACAAAATAATAAAATAAGGAAGTTTTATTTCAGGTTTAGCGAGATTTAGATTTAATAACCAAAAAAGCTTGATTAATACAAAAAAATATTTAATAAGAAGATTGTGATTACCAATGATATCAGAAAAATCTTGTTTTTTTTTGTTTTTTTTTTTTTTTTCAGAATAAATTTATTTTTCCTTCATGCAAAAAAAACAATAATAATAAAATAAATAAAACATGAATTCAGTACTATTAACAAAAATTACAAATTAAAATAAAATAGAATTGATATAAAATTATAAAAGTCAAATTTTGTCCCTATATCTGAACTGAATTTTTTATTTACATACATAATTTATGTGTGGATTTTTGAAAGTTGTGGATTTTAGGGAGTCTACTGTACTTGTTTCATTAACAAAAACTAAATCAAATTTAGATATAAACCTAGCTTAACAATTTTATTTGGATGTTTTTAAAATTTATTTTTTCCTAAGAACTGGTTTTATCAGAATGTTAAGGCAGTGTATACAAAAAAATATTTTTGCACTCTCAACAACTCAAAATTTTCTGACACTTTTTTAAAAGTAAAAACATTATACTTGTTATGTGACTTTTTGAAGAGATTTATAAGCGACCCCAGGGCTGCTACATGCAACAATTTTTATATTCTTTGCACATCAGTATTTTTCTAAGTTTGAAGTATATTTTTCTTGCAAATGTTATCAAAGCATCTATTAGGGATTTCAGTTTTAAGAAAATGGTGCCAGTTAAAATGAAAAAATAGTCGCCTGTGGCAGTCTTGCAACCTGTGTTTTTATTTTTGGTTCAATGAATTAGATCTTGATTTACAACAATTATTTTCTCAGTATGACCATTTTTTCTGTTTCCAATACTATTGCTTTGGAAAATTCAATTCAAAATGCCCACTTTGACAGCATTTTTTAAATATATTATGCGTTACATATAGAACCTGCCAATTGAATGCTTTTGTGAGCAAAAATGGATCTAAAAATGAATCAGAAAGTCCAATAATTTTGCTTTGCCGGACTGTCCTGTTCACATAGAAAGCAAGGCATTTTTGTGCACCCAGCTTTTTGTGCCAATAATATTAATATAAATTTGAAGTCACTGCAGATAAATCATTTGTATACCTCATGCTGAATACAGTCAGATTGTATTCTAAAAGTCGTTAGATAAGTTTGCAAGCATCCACAAGTATACATTTACATTATCTGTGACTATTACATGATGCTTGTTCTGGGCAATGGATCTTTGAAATCAACACTGGTTGATTACAAACAAACTATATGTGCTAGAAGAAAACTAAGAATAGTTGTGTAATTTGCATTAAAAAATGCATTAAGGGGTTGCATTGGTTGTTAATCATCCGATATCATGCAGACTAGTGTAACTTTTCCTTACTGTATTTTTTAAGAGTTTTAATTTTATCACATTTTGTATTATATGCAAGTATGATTTTGTTATATAATGTACCTATTTGTAGAATTTTTTCTATCATTTAATTTTTACTTATAATTTATTGAAACTCTGCAATCAATTTCAATTTGTCAGGAAAGTACTTCTATGTCTTGCAAGAATTCATTATTGGCATTCCTATTAATTTCTTTGGGATTCTCCTTTTTTTAGCCACATTAAATATATATATTTATGAAACATAAAACCTTATCAAACTTTTAGATGTAAATATATATGGTATTTCTCGTAATAAAAGAAATACCAACATTATCTTACGTTTTCTGTTATGGTGGAAAGTCAGTAAAATTGAATTTATTTTTTTGAATAAAAACCTGTGAACCGCCCATTAGAATTTTTTTATCAGTCATCAAAACACACTTTGAGTTGCCTATTTATGCAATTAGATGAAAATTGAAGGGGGTACATTGGGAGAAATCAGCCATTGAAGTTGCACCTTTTTTTTACTTAAAAAGATGACAAAAAGTCATTTTCTGACAGCATTTTTATAAAATGAGTTTCATAAAAATTTGTTTAAATGAAAGCTTGCTTTATTCTGAACAAAACAAAAAAAAAATTTGAAAGCTCTAGCTTAAACCTGAAAGAAGTTATGGACTTTTTTGTTGTCACATGTTCTATTCAAAATGGCAGCAAATCTGCCATCTTGGGAGCTATTCAAAAGCTCATAAATCACAAACCGTTTGATCAATTTCAATATAATTGATATTTTTGGAATCAGCATTAGAAATTCTACAAATCCACCGAATTTTATCAAAATTGGTGATGGTGGGTGTCATTTTTGGAAAAATCTGGGTAATTTGACATGGAATGACCCCTTCGTGAGTTGAATAATTACCTTTCGCAGCCAATTATTGAACGAAAAACTTCACCATTCAACTGGTGGAAAATGCATGCAAGTAATTTTCCCTTTTTATCAAAATTAGTGAAAAATATCTTTCTCCACCAGCAAGCAACATTTAAGTGAAAGACTGTTTTCAGAAGCAGGCATCATTTATGAGACCAGGCGTAATAGACTGTTACCCAAAAATGCAGAACAATTGCTGTTTTTACACCACAACTTGCCAATCATTAAAAACAGCAAAAATGATACCCAATGAATAATTTTTTTTGTTATGTATCCTTTAAATATGTGTGTAGTGTAACTTAAGAAGTTATAAAATGGTTTAAAAAAATTATAATCAATCTTCTTTGCAGTCATTCATTAGTCTAGTCTTTCTATCTATAGCCAGAGGTTGATACAGTTTTTTTTTTTTTTTTTTTTTTTTTTTTTTTTTTTTTTTTTTTCTTGGGACCCATATTGTGAAAAATAATAATAATTTTTGTGAAATTTCTTATTGTTTTAAATCATGAAAAATGAAATACAGTTTCTGAAATTCGAACCAAATGTTTATAACTTCTTTAAATCCTTCAGCTAAAGTTTTCCTTTCAGGTGAGCTTATTTTGTTTAATTAGTAAACATTTTAATAAAAATAATCAATAAAGTGTATGTTTTTATGGAATGGAATTTTGTGAAGGGGCTCTAAATAGGCTCCAAATTTTCTCTGGATAGCTGTTAAAAAATGCTATTGAAGCAAAATATGTTTGAAATAAATATTTTTTTAAATTAAATTTAGTTTAAAAAATAAAATAAAATACATTTTTTAAATAATATCATTAGTTATTCATTTATTAAAACCATGTCTTTCATCATTTGGAACATTTCTTTCAAGCCGAATATTCGGCCGGATAATTATAATATCCTTCTACTGCGAAATATCTGGCATGTTGGCCGGATAGGCCAGATACCGGATGTTCACCAGATATCCGTTGCATCACTAGCATATACTATCGGTGTGTCATGTTTTGTGTGATCACTAATGACACATAGTGAGATTGTTACGGATTTTCCAGCATCCTTTCCATACTCTACAAATGGGTGTAGTGTTGCTTGGGTATTTTCCCAGTGGTAACCTTGTATAGCATCCTGAACTATAAAACTATAGTTCTCTGAAAAATCTAGAGGAACAATACATTCTTCTTCTGATATATTTAGCTTCTGTTCTTTCAAATATTTAGATTGACATTTAGCAATAAAATGGTGTCTTGCCCACCCTGACATATTCTCTACAAAAGAATCAAGAAATTCTTCAGTTGACTGAACTTGTGTAATTAAAGTCAATCTATCAGTAGAAATCCATCGTTTGTAAGTAATTTCTTCTTCAAATTTGAAAATTTCAAATTTTTCTATTTCAGCATAAAAAAATTTTTTGGGACACTCCGAACATTTCCAAAACATGCATTTTTCATTATCAATATTGCAGATGTACATTTTCAATAATTCTAGCAGTGACTGGTGACATTTAATTGCATGCACCATCAATTTCATCTTCTGATGGATATTGCATACACACACAGAGTGTGTGCCATTACCTCCAGCCAATACACAGAATTTCGGTCTAAGTTCAGCAAATTTACTAAATCCAATCTTGACATTTTCATTTTCCTCTTTGAACTGCTGGTATGCCTCTTTTAAATTACAAGGAATTAATCTTTTTTGTTTTTGTACTTTCCCTTCATCTGTCCTAATCTGAACATAGTCTTTTTTCCCAGGGCATAAGCGACTGATGTCATCTGATTCATAAAAACTTTCAACTAAGGAAATAACACTATTATTAATTCTTTTACCTTGTCTTGCAGTGGGTTTCCCAAGAATACCAAATGATTTTTTTTACCTCTCTTGCTTTTCTGGCTAAATAATTTGTAGTGGAAAATTCTGACTTTATTTTTTCAACACTCCAGCTTTTTGGAAGAAGAGTTAAAATTTGTATTTTATCAGCATAGCAAGTCATTTCTGCAAACTTAGCCTTTAATTGTTCTATTAAACAATTAAAATCCACTTCATGTTTGTCCGTCACTGGTACATTTTCAATTTCATTTGGTTCTAATTTTAAAGTTTTATCTAAGTTTACAGTAGCTTTTGACACAATTTTTTCTAATTTCCTTTTCCCATATTCCTTTTTTTTGGGGTATACTGAGCTTGCTCACCTTTCTAACTGGTGATTCCCCCATCTCTTGTAAACTACTATTCAATTTTTCTAACTGTATATCTGTAGATTCTATTTCAAAAATACTGCCGGTTTCATCCTCATCTGTCTCTTCCACAGAATTTTTTACACTTGTCTCACATGTATGGCAGATCTTTTTCCCGGGTATTATCAGGCCATATGATTTTTTAGCAGTATCAAATGTTATTAATCTCAGAGACTTTTTGATTGGCTTTTTGTGTTTTTTAAAAGGATCACAGCATTTTCTTCCATACAGGTGCGTGTACTTCTGTAAATATACTTGCTCATGGTGAAGACAAATTTTTTCAATTTCTCTACCCACTCTCAAGTGCAACAATTCTTTAGTCTCATTTGAAAAATCAGACAGTTCTTTAATACCTGTAATTTTTACGTAATTCGTCTTGTGACAGGTGTCCTGCAAACAATTTCCCACATCACAGTTTGGATTAGACATTTATGTAAAATATAAATAAATAAATAAATAAATATATATATGGGTGATTCTCAAAATAGGGGACAATTTCAAAAGTGGAATCTTAAAAAAATTACTGTTAGCAAAATTTCTGAAAAAAATAGGTGTTGTTAATATAGTATTAGGTATACTTTACATGTAGTCAGCAGAGCTAAATAATTAAAAATTAACTTTAAAAAAAAATTAGTATTTTTTGAGCCATGCTAATGACAAAACAAATTTCATGGAATAAATATATTAAGAAATTTTTATTTTCTTCCTGTTTAAATATTTTTTTCTATATTTATTAGCCTTTCTTTTCAGCAAATGGTTTCCATTTTTACATATATACATATAAGGAGAATAAAAACATTACCAAAGAGCAAACTTTGTTTACATGAGCAACATTCTGACATTAACAATGTAAGAAGTCTTAGTGATTTTCTGACAGATTTAATGCATATTTTAGGGATAATAAATGTAATACCTAAATTTATATGTAAAATTAAACTTTATAAAAGATACAATATAAGCAATGGTTACATTTATACACATAGGAGTCTTTAGCATGGACAGAAAATCCATGCTAATGACACTGATATTTGTCCATGCTAATGCCATTACATGGGTTTACATTAGTTTTTACTTTATTTACTATATTTACATTTCAAGTAATGTTAATATTCTTAAAAAGGTTTTGCGAATACACTAAACTCTGTTTAAAGCTGAATCAATCGATACCGAGAAAAATTTCCATAGTAGACAACTTTCCGCCTTAGACAAATTTTACTCTATGTCTATGGATTTGCAGGGACTTGAGAATCTTTCCAAAATTAATAATGAATTTCCATAATACACAGAGTCCGCCTAACAGAATTTAATAAACTTGTAAAAAATATAAACTAACTTTTAAAGAGCTGTCTGAGATCGATTGAGATTGATTTTTTACTTTTTAAACTAAAATACTTTTCTGTGAGATGAAATTTTTAGATAGTAATTATTCTAAAATATTTTTTTATTTGTCATAGATAATTTGTGCAGCACATTATACTGCTACAAAAGTTTTCTCTGAAAGAGAAAAATTTATCTGAAGATTTAAGATCATTTTCATTATTTTGTATCCCAAAAAGTATATAAACTTTTAAATAATAAACCATTATCATATTAAATTTCATTCTGCTGCACACACATTAAGAACCACTAGATCAGTAAAAAGAAGGAACATACAAGTATGTCTATTTTAAGAAATTATCAATAAATGCATACGCTGTTTTTTTATGATATAATAGAAATTTTGGATTTGTTTAATGTATATACATATTTAATTAATATTCATATTTAATTAATTACTTTATTAATTATAAAACTGCTTCAAATCTAAACTGGTTGTTTCTGTCACATTTCCCAATTCATGTTTATTTATAAACACATTATGTAACGCCGCTTACAGAAAGTTTAATTAACTTTATCGGTTTCTAAACTTTTTAAAATAAAAAGTTCAATAAAATATCCCTTAAAAATAATGCCAACAATTTTTACTAGTTTAACTATTCTAAAATAACAACATGACAATTGAAGTTAACTATCGATCTATTATTTAGCTGCGAATAAATGTATTTTAATATAAAAGATCATGATATAATTATGTAATACAACTGCATATAATAATATAAGCTCAATTCCTTTTAGAAATTGAAACAATAATAATAATAGCACATCTTAAAATATACATAACAAGTATGAAAAATCATGCGTTAAGCATAGATTATGAAACACTTTCAACACTTCCTGGAATCTTGAACAAAACTTCGTTATTTAAATAAATAAGATGTTACTGTCGATACCCCAAATATGTATTTCGATACTTTTGAACAGACCTGTATTTGATCTGCTGGTTGATATATATCCTATATAATGCAAAAGTTTAGTTTAGCAAGAAAACGCCAAATATGTTGAAATTTCTGTTTCAACAATTTGTACTAATGTATGAAAAATACTTCAATACTTTTGTCCGGCCCTGTAGTTTATCTAGAACTTTTCATTACACGCCAGCATTTTCTTAAAGTTTAGTTCAAACAAAAACACTTTTAAAACTATTTAAATCACACTTCCAAAAAATTATCATCCATGGGTGACCATGTAGATAATTCTTTGGGTGATTATGTAGATAATTCTTTGGGTGACCCTGCATATAATTTTATTTATACTCCACAAACATTTTTTAGTAGCCTGAAAGCAGTTCAAAAATGCATCACTTATTTAAAAACTGCCTTTAAGTAAATTACCCTCATATCCAGTAAGGTTTGCGAGCTCTTTTGTGTAATCCTGTATATCAACTATAGCATTTATACACACCATATAATATGCAGACATTTAGTAAAACTTAAGTTTCTTTCGAAAAATAATTTATATAAACTTTATGCGTATATGAGCTGATTTGCACCTGTTGTATTGGGATTGTTTAATTTATACATTTAGTCAAAGCACTATGCATATATATATATATATATATATATATATATATATATATATATATATATATATATATATACACTGGTGTCCAAAAGTTAAGCATAATTGGTAATTAAGTAAGTAATGAAAGAAATATAAATCGAAATGTGGTGAAACTCCAGGTGTGTAAACAAAATAGTATGCCTCATATATTTTCGCGAAGAGTTTTCCCCGAAATCGAACAGGGGGCCGTCAACAAATTGAAAAAGAACGAAGATCTTTTGGATAACCCTGTCAAAACTAATGTAGCAAAAGCGTTCAAACTGCACATTATGATTAAGTGGCTTATTGTAGTGTACCGTGTTTATTTTTATAAGGATAGCATGTATACTCGTAAAGAAATTAAGGTTTTTATAAAAACAGTCCTAAGTTTTTTGCTTATAATTTGCAGAGTTCTTAATATAAAATAATGTTCTTTTCTGAAAATATGACAAACATCATGGTACACAATACCCTGTCATCAGAATTTAAAAATAATAAAAATTGTATGAAAATGAGCAGGTTTACTAAATAATTTTTTACTGCGCATACGTGAACGCTATTAAAATTTCATTTGCATATTATGTTAGTTAAATGTGTAGAGCAACTTTTGTGAAAGTATCAAAAACATAGATTAAAAATTCTGAAAATTATCGTTGATAGAATGAGATCAAAATATTTTATTCCCTAATGAATCAAAAAGATGAGGGGCTGTATCCATATTCCATTGTTTCGTGCCTAAACAATATTGCACGTACAACTGTATTTGGATAAAACCCCTGATATTTTGCTTCCTTTTAGGAATAACAGATTTTGAGTTGATTCTATAGATGATAATTTTCAGAATTTTCAAGCTATGTTTTTGAAACTTTTACAGAAGTTGCTCTATACATTTAGCTAAGACAATATGCAAATGAAATTTTGATATCGTTGACGCATGCACAATGAAAAATTATTTACTAAACTTACTCATTTTTCATACAATTTTTATTATTTTTAAATTCTGATGACAGGGTATTGTGTGCAATGATGTTTGTCATATTTTCAGAAAATAACATTATTTTATATTAAGAACTCTGCAATTTATAAGAAAAAAACTTAGGACTGTTTTTATAAAAACCTTAATTTCTCTATGAGTATGAATGCTATCCTTATAAAAATAAACACAGTACATTACAATAAGCCACTTAATCACAATGTGCAGTTTGAACGCTTTTGCTACATCAGTTTTGACATTGTTATCCAAAAGATCTTCATTCTTTTTCAATTTGTTGACGGTCCCCTGTTCGATTTCGGGGAAAACTCTTCGCGAAAATATATGACGCATACTATTTTGTTTAAACACCTGGAGTTTCACCACAATTCGATTTATATTTCTTTCATTACTTACTTAATTACCAATTATGCTTAACTTTTGGACACCAGTGTATATATATATATATATATATATATATACTTTTATAAATGCATCCAAAGTTAATCAGACAATACCATTAAATAAACCAATGAAACCAGTATTTTTACAATCATCTTATTGAAAACAGTTGAAGTTTAAAGTGAAATAGAAGGCAGATTACCAAAATAATAAAAGATACATGGATAAATTGACATTAGAAGGCTTTTTCATTAAACCACTCGTCAGGGGTGCATAATTTAATGAAAAAGCAAAAGCATCCAACCAGTTTCTGTTATGGAACGTGCTAAAAGCTAAGAAATTCGTTCCACAATGCACCCGACTGGCTGGAAGCTATTTACTATGACAAATTAGTAAAAAGATGCTCATTGAAGAAAATAAAAACAATATGACATAATAACAATAATATAATATTACTTAAAAACTATACATATATACTAAAATATTTACCATACTTATACCTAGTTTGATGTGTGGTTCAAGTGAAACTCAGTTAAGAGTTAAAGTGGATGTAAATTACATGCGACTCTGTAGCAAGTAAGGTTATAGTCACAGTTATAAGTTGTATAGATAATAAAATTAAAATTGTAACAAAAATTGTATTAAAAAATTAGCAGATCATATATTATGCCATAAATAGTCATTATACATTTAGCAAAAAATTTTTTACTGTTAGTGGTATTATATTTTTTAACAACTCTTAATATTACTATATTAATTATTTAACTAAAAAATATGTTACTACAACTTCAAGTACAAAATACAAAAAAGAAGTTTTTTAGTGTTGCCATCTATATGATTAATATATTAATTAAATTATATATTGCAGCGTTAGAATTCCTAAAAAAAAGTCACTGGTCCCAAGGACCAGTAAGCATGAGAATTTACTGGTCCGGAGACTTCATCACTGGTCCGCTACATAAAATTATATTAAATAATTTTAACACTTAGGGTGGCCTCTCCCCCCCCCCCCCCTACCTGGAAAATAAATCAATCTTACTTTGCATTTATCCAAAATTTTCAGCATAATAAAATGTAAAAATATAATTTGCTAAAAATTGAATAAACAGTACGTAAAGAAAAGCTATCAAATTATTAATTAGATATTTTATTTGCCATTACTTATTTCAACTGACTAAGGTTTAATGCACATTTTTTTTTCGATTTTTCTCCAGATTTTAGCCAGAGTGGTGGAATTGTAGCTAGTGTCAGTGATGCAGCTGGACTTGGGGTCCCTTTTCTACAGAAGCGGGTCCCCACTAATAATAAGTCATATTTTTCGACGCAAAAATTGAACTTGTTCATTTCCACAAGAAAAATAAAATGCAATAATTGTTTTAATAATAATAAATAATTAAAACCAATATTAATTTAAGAGAAATTTTCTGTATTTTTAAAGAATAAATGTTCAAGATACAAATTTAATTATAAAATAATGCTTATTTGAGTGTAGAAGATAACAAGTATCACTATTGTCTGCCCCATTTTAAAATGGGACAAGACAGGTTTACTGAAAAAGATATTTGCTGAAAAAAGGGATGTTTTCATTGAGTAAATGGTACCCCACTAACACTCGACTTAAGGCCTTAAGCTGGTTTCGTCGTGGCCAAAAGGAGTTAAGGCCATTTGTACAAAAACAATGCTGTACCGCAAGTGAGCCGCCGCTAATTGCGGCAGCTATCGCCGAGCCGTTAACGGCTCGGCAATGACAGAACTGTTGTATTTACTTTGCCGGTAAACTCTTAGAGGTCGGTTTCGGGCAAAAAGGTAATGCCCCTCCAACATCTAGAAAGCAGAGGGCTAATATAAACTGACCAGCATTTTTATTTTAAGAGAGAAAATGTATAAAAATTTTAAAATAAAAATAAGAGAGAAAATGTATAATTTCATTTCTTTCAAAAATTACTTTATATCTGGGTTTTAATAAGCATATGCATAATTTACGAGATTTATATTTAAAACAATAAAATAGATGACATATTTTATTTAGTTTGAAAATATTTTTACATATAAAATGAATTGTCCCCAAAATATATACAGAATTCCAAGTTTTTTCTTCACCGGCACACTTTTACATTCACTATTCATAAAAAATAGTTTAAAAAAATGAATAAATATTTAAAATATAGTAAAATAATTTAAAATAAATATTAAAACAGAAAAACGCCTTAGATTGTGCCTAAAACAGTCCACGTTCAGTCCCCACCCCCATTAATTAGTAATACAAAACTTTTTTTTTTTTTTTTTAGGAAAGATCATTCTAAAAAATAAAAAATCATGTTATCAAAAAAAAAAAAAAAAAAAGAAAAGAAAAGAAAGAAAGAAAGAATGTATTTTGATTTATTCGCATCTGCAAGCGCGGAGACAAGGGAGAGATTATAGTGCTAATAATTCTCCCTATATAGGAGGAATAATTTAATTTACAGAAGATAATTTTAAAATTATCTTCTCTGTAAATTAAGTATTAAATGTTTATATCTATGTTTTTTTATAAACTCTCTGGAATGAAATACACTTGTAAATATTTTCCTTAATATACAAAGCACAATATGTCACACTGGATACAGTAACAAAAAATTTTATTTTAAAGAAAAACCCTTTAAACGTTGAACGAATTCCAATTTGAAGAAACATCTAATAACAGCATCTATTTAAATTATATTTGTTCATAAACGAATGAAATTGCAGGAGCGATAGTAAGAAACTGTGTAATCGAAAGATGGTTTATATTTTTTGGTGAAAAAAAAAAAAAAAAAAAAAAAAAAAAAAAAAAAACAGCAAATATTGTTTAACTGGACATTTTCAATCTATGTTCTGAAGATGATACTGTGAGACAGAAAGAAAAACGGTTGTCACGTGACCACAACCGCTTACTATCAAATAATTTATTAATTTATAAGAAAATAGAAAACTTAAATCGCTCTAGTTATCAGACTAGCCAGTTTAATGCCTTTTCCCTTTTAAAATTACTCAAAAATTGTATAAATGTTTAGCGTTGTTGAACAGGGAATTTGGCAGTCATCTAAAAGCTGAACGAAATCTTTTGTAAAAACAAAACACTATTAAAAGTTATTTATATAAATATAGATTATATCTTTGAATATTTTATAAGATATAATTCATATTTACAGTAAAATCTGTCTAAGACATGTCTTAGACAAATTTATAGTTAATAGACAGTTATATAGTTATAGGTACCTTTAACTATATAACTATAAAAAAATATTATATCAATATATGTAATTGAGTGTGTGTGTGAATGTATTTTACACCCCTCCCCCCCCCCCCTAAAGCTACGTCCCTGCGAATCGACAAAGGAAGGGAAAGTTTATCTCCCCCAATCTTCAGTCATAAAGCTGTCCACTGATTTCGAGTTTAATTTCTTTCTTGAAGGTCAGATTCAGAGCAATGAAAGAGCAATTTATACATCAAAGCGCCGACCCGAAACATAAAAAATAGCGAAGCCTGACCACAAGAAGTTAGTGCTATGTGTCTGGTCCTTTACACGTGAGCGAGGGAACGAATGAGAAAGGGTTTGTTTCGAAGGGATCTTTTCAAGGACGCCACCAGTGACATTCAGGGGTCAAAATTTTTGCTGTATCATTCATGGCATGAAATCACTTCGTGAATGTTGACTGGATTATGAGGACTCTGTATCAAAGTTTTACACGATTATTAAAAATTTCGCAGTGGGATTACACTAAAATATTGTAAGTCTGAATATTTTCTTTGCCTATTCATTAAGTTTAATTTGAAATATTTCTGTACTATTTTAATGTATTTTTATAATAGAATTATAAAAAATAAGTATATAAAGTTAAAAAGTCGTCATTTTATGAATTTATACGACGCAAAATGTAAGAATTCGCAAATTTACTCGAATTTTTTAAAGGTATATTTGTTTGGTAGGATAATTGTTTTTTTTTATTATTACTCTTTGAAAATTTGCATTCAGTTTTATCATTATATGGATTTTATTATTTTTTCCCCTCAACTGTTGAAGTTTTAATTAGTAATTTTAAAGAAAGTAGCTAGTTTTAAACATTGCGACTTATTTATATCACTATCGTAATTCTTCTAGATTATTTTAAATAAATTCATTTAATGTTATAATTATTTTTTTAAATGCGACTTTGAAAGAAAAAGATTTTTTTTTATCCACTCTGATATAGGATTGTAATTTTTCCTTATGGAAAATGTCATTAAATTAAACAACTGAGTAATTTTAATACAATATAAGGAAAATTAGAGTGAAGAAAAACTCATTAAAATAACCAAGATATTTAAAAAAAAAAATCTAAAATTATTTTTCAGAAGAAATGTTAGAATGCATTGCGTAAACTCTTCTTTAAATTATTATTATTATTTGGAAATTTGATTAATCAACTTTGAGAAATCTAATGGTTTTCGATGGTAAACAAAATAAAAAAACGGAAAGGGATTTTTAAAAAAATGTCATTAAGGACATATGTAAACCTAAAATAGCATTTTTATATTATTTATTATTGTTATTATTTTATTAATAATACTTGTGTGAAAATTTGTATTTATAAAATGAAGATGGTTCAGAAATATTTCACTTATTTCTTTATGATTTAATTAGACTTTAATGAATGGGCAAATATAATAAAATAATGACAACAAAATTCTCAATAAGTTTTGAAAAAAAAAGAAAGAAAGAAAGAAAGAAAAGAAAAGAAAAAAGAAAAGAAAAAAAAGAAAGAAAAGCACATCTTTTAATAAAACATACATCACTAAGTTTAATATTACACATATTATTTAGGCATAAATTCAAAATCGATTCTATAAAGAATATTTATTGATAGACTGTTTAAAAGATAAATGCTTTTGCTTGAAAAATACTATATATTAATAATCATTTAGGTTAACTTAAAAATTACTAATTCACTTATCTTGAACTTTTTCAAAAATTTTAAAAGAATGCTTGGCATAGCGAATTAATTAATTAGTTTATTTTTTTTTCAATTAATAATTTTAATTTTATATGACATGAAACGATTTAAAAACCATATTAATTTTATTTTTAAATGCATAATTGAATAAATAAACAAATTAATAAATTTATTATGCCAAGTGTTGTGATTTGAAAATTTTTGCAAAAGTTCAAGGTAAGTAAATTTATATGCTTTTTTAAGTGTCTCGAATGTAAAATTTTAAAACATATAATTAAATAATAAACAAATAAATTCATTTTCAACTTATATGTTTTGAAAAATTTTAAGATAAAAATTTGTAAATTTATAACTTTTTTGAAAAGTATACATAAAGATTATTAATACATTTGTTTTACATGCAAAGACAGTTTATCATTTAAATAATTTTCCAGCAAATATTTTTTATAGAACAAATTTTGAATTTATGCTTAAATATTAATTCTTACAAACACAAATGGCTGGGTGAGGGTGATCTCCTGGCCAGCCTTTATTTTTAATGGCCTTTAAAAGAATAATTGTGGCCAGTTTGTGGCTGTCTGATATTTTTGATAAAAACGTTTATGGCACATTTGTGGGCCTCATCTTGCGGCCGCATTCTGGCCGGCGTGACAGTTTTTTGACGGAGCCGTTACGGCCAAAGATGGCGGGCCGTTATCAAACACTTTGGGCCACCGCTAACGATGCCTCTAGTGGCCCATCAGTTATGTGTTTGTTGGGTACATACTCTAATGATGCTTAATGAAATGGTGCTTTCAGGAGTCGCATTCACTCAGAAAGATTTGGAGAAAAGACAAAAAAAAAAAAAAACGATTGGGAAGCAGGAAAATTAGTTTTTAAAACAGAAAAATTCTCTCCCGGCTTCACTTTTTTTTTTTTTTTCGTGCTTTTTTGTCGAAATTTCCGTTTTTCGCGTTATTTTGACGAAATCTTTTGTTTTTTCGGGATTTATTGACGAAATATACCGTTTTTCGCGATATTTTTTGACAAAAATTGCCGTTTTATCGCGATTTTTGACGAAATTTGCCGTTTTTTGAGATCTTTTGAAGAAATATGTCGTTTTTACGGGTTTCAGGATGAAATTATCCATTTTTTCGCGAATTTTTTGACGATATTTGCCGGGAATCAGCCGTTATTTAGCGATATTTTTAACAAAATTTGTCGCCTTTTGCAATTTTTTGACAAATTTTGCCGCTTTATCGCGTTTTTCGGACAAAATTTTTCGTTTTTTCACGATTTTTTGAAGAAATCTTTTTCGCAATTTTTGAAAAAATCTGCCGTTTTTCATGATTTTTTTTTTTACAAAATTTGCCATTTTATTGCTATTTTGGGCGAAATTTGCCGTTTTTTCACGATCTTTTGAAGAAATCTGCCTTTTTTTCGGCTTTTGGAATGAAATTAGCCATTTTTTCGAGAATTGTTTGACAAAATTTGCCGGAAATTAGTCGTTATTTCGCGATTTTTTAACGAAATTTGCTTTCGCGATCCTTTAACGAAATTACGCGTCTTGTGGGATGCGTAAGAGCTATTTTTTTGCGTCCTTGTCGCCGATTTTTTGTGTAATTTACGCGTTATAGCGCGTCCGCGGCATCGCTGATTAATAAAAAAAAAATCTTATGTGCGATCGGTTGCGATTCTCTCAGGGTCTGAAAAAAGGCACTGGTCCTGCGGACCACTAAATTTTTCAAATTAGTGGTCCGATTGAATTATCGGTGGTCTCGGACCAGCGGACCACCAAGGATTTCGAACGCTGTATTGATAGTGCTGCCATCTATATTTTATTGATTAAGATAAATATTATCGGAATAAAATAAATTATTTAAAAGCTAAAAAATTTTTAAGAATAACTTCTACTCTAATATTTTACAAATAATTTCTTTAAGACAAATGCAATAGACAACCATATCTTATCTCAATAACTTGATCATTTTTAAGTTATGCAGATTAATTTTAGGTAAACATAAATTTTAATTCTATGTGTAAAGTTAAGTACTTTTTTTAATATAAATGTATATTAATTAACCATTGCGTATTATCCAGACAACACCGCCCTCCTCCGTAATCCAATATCTAACCCACTCATACATCCTATTATACACATTTTTTAATTTTTTTGCATTTGTAATTTTTTTGTATTATCTTTATTTTTTATACATTTTTATACATTTTTTACGCAATGTGTTAATTAGTTTTCAGATCATATAATAACTTATTACATATTAAAGATTATAGGAGAATATAGACATATATATATACAGGGTGTTTCGCTACCAAACCGACAAACTTTGAGGGGTGATAGTAGACATAAAGACAAACATTATTAAACAGGAAACCATGGGGCGCAAACGTCTTCTGTAGGAGCTAGAGGTCATTAAAATTTAAGATCCAAAAATTCAAACGCTGATAAAAATTAGAAAAAAGATTCGATTTGTTTGTGGTTTTCTCTAAAATCATTCTTCATATCACGATTTTTAATTTATTTAATTTTAAAGGTTAAGTTCAAAAATTGTCGATAGAGGGCGCTTTAGACTTTAGAGTAACGAACAAATACTTTTTGCCATTCTTTTGTGCATGGGGTTAAAATTATTCTAAAGTTTAGACCTTAAGTTGAATTTTAAGCCCAAAATCGGAAACACAGGGATCGGTTAACTAGCGAAAATTTAACTGTGAACCGAGGGGGAGATTTTAAACGCTCATAAACATTGGACAAACTAATCGATTTTGTTGCAGTTTGCGTGTAGGACATTCCCTTGGTAGTTATTTTATTCAAAATGACGTATAGCTTTCATGTCCTCATTTTTCGATAGAGGGCGCTTCCGACACATGTCCAACATTTCAATGGTATTACTCCTCGGTCTTTTAATACCAGACCACCATACTTCCAGGTAGTGTAAGGGATGCAAAGACGACTCGGAATCACACAGGAATGTAACGTTGAAAATTGCTTTTTTGCATGTTACGTTTAAAAAAAAGCAGAGAAAAAACAACAGAAACAAGCAGAGAAACCCCAACATGTTAAAGTGACAGAACAAAGTTTATTTAAAGATTTTACTGCAAAAAGTGTTCGAAATTACGACCTGAAAAAGTCCGGCAAACTTGAAAGCGACAGTAGATGGCGCTGCGATTTTCTTGCAGTACATTGCGCTGAACGGTAATGCGCGTGAAAGTCTCTCTCTCGTTGCGCAGCTCTATGTGGTTTCAGCACGATCGGGCTCTTCCACATTTTACCAATGATGTTCACCGATACCTCAACGTAACATATGGACAGCGGTAGATAGGTCGTGGTGGCCCGGTTTATTGTCCTGACAGATCACTGGACTTATCAAGTATGAGCTTCTTCTGCTGGGGTCACATGAAAAGTTGGGTGTATGAGAATCCCGTACCATCAATTAAAGACTTAGCAGCATGTATTTCTGTAGCTTCCGGAAATCTATCAAAGATTCCGGGAATCTTTCAAAGTGTGAGGAATTACAAGCGACGCCACTGTCAAGCATGTCGAATTACTTTTGGTCGTAATTTCAAACATCTTTTCTAGTAAAACCTTTAAATAAACTGTTTTATGTCATATTAACGTGTTGTTGTTTCTCTGCTTGTTTCTGTTGTTTTTTTTTGTTTGCTTCCTTTAACCATAACTCGCAAAAAAGACATTTCCAACATTACATTTCTATGTGATTCCGAGTCGCTTTTGCATCCCTAACACTTCCTGGAAGTATGGTAGTCTGGTAGTAAAACACCCAGGAGTAATGCCATTGAAATGTCGGACATGTGTCGGAAGCGCCCTCTATGAAAAAATGAGGACACCACAGTTGTATGTCATTTTGAATAAAATAATTACAAAGAGAATGACCTACACCCAAACCACAAGAAAATCGATTAGTTTGTCCAATGTTTATGAGCGTTTAAAATCTCCCCCTCGGTTCACAGTTAAATTTTCGCTAGTTAACCGATCCCCATGTTTCCGATTTTGGGCTTAAAATTTAAGTTAGTCTAAACTTTAGAATAATTTCAACCAATTCAATATTTATGAAAAGCTCTGTATTTGACCTGTAGGTTTATATACGAAGTATATAATAGGGAAATTTATTTTAGCAAAAAAACTCCAAACTGGTTGAAATTTCTCTTTTAGCAATTTATAGTATAGTATTAATTGATAAATGAAGCATACTTATATAATTTTGTTCACCCTGTATTTTTTCTAGTATTTTTATACCACGCCAGTATTTTGCTAAAATTTAATTCAAACAAATTCTTAAATTAATTAAATTACATTTACAGAAATTATTATCCATATTTGTCCAGAAATTTGGGAAAAATTCTCTGGACTGTTCGAAAGCCGTTCCAAAAGCAACTTATCAATGCAAAGTTAGTTTGCGAATTTGAAACTCGACATATGGTAGCGATTGATATTTGTAAGTTTATCTGTTGATAATTCAATTATAGTCTAATTATTTTTCTAATATTTTTCTTTGAAATAGTTTTTCCATTGCAATTAATCTATTGATAATTCAATTATTGTCTTATTATTTTTCTAATATTTTACTTTGAATTATGTTTTGAATTGCGATTAATGGGGCAATAAGAAATCAGTTTTAGGTTTATCCTGATTTCTATTCCGAAATTAATCACAATTAATGTGTCTATTTAGCATTGCCCTTGATAATGAGCTAAAGACCACATTTCTAATATTATTACAATTTGAGCCAACTCCTATGTTTGATATATTTTGTCATTAACGAGTTATTCTACATATTGATGTTGATTTGTAGTATTGTCTAATGGTTCTATATATATATATATCTGTTATAATAGACTATTAGCTTAAATTCTTTAAGTAGAATTTTATATCTATCATTTTATACTATCAATAATAAATAAGTGTCATTCTGGTACAATTTACCACATTGCCGCTTTTAAAGAATTAACCTCCTTATAATCTTCTTTTTATGAAAGACAAGAACGAAAAGATTTTTTTTTCTTTTTGACCCAAAGACTGCAATTTTCGTTGCAAAGCCTTCTATCCTTAATTTCTTAAAGCAATTTTTCCCGCTTTATTTACATTTATTCTCCTCGAATATACCCCAGATTTTAATCTGATCACAAATTTATGCTCCGTAGACAAGACTGTTCTGATTGGCTGGTGAATAATATCAATACATACTATGTTCACATAACGCTTAGAGTGAATATTCTCTCTAAGCAGGAGAGCATAAGACACTCTTTCAAAGGAGTGACTATTCACTCTCTAGAAACATGCATTTTAGAATGTACGTTTATGAGACAGGATTCCGTTATATGAATACTCCACTTTTACAAGTTTTACTTTACTTCATTAAAGAGTTGTGAAAATCCCCTTTCAGGCAAGTTTTTTTGGAAATTTGATTGTATGGGAATTCATATAAAGCGAGCGGCGGCGACACAAATGACTGCTGATGAAAGAGTGACTACGTAATCGAGTTACGATATAAAATCATGATGTAGGACAATAATACTAGGAGTAGATTAAGAAATAACTAATCTGCTTCGGTATTTCTTGTTATGATATTAGCAATAGCAGACGCGAACTCATCATTTCGACCTCACTATCACGTCATCAAGTTACGAGATGAGATTGATGCCAAATTAAAGATAAAATAAAGTATTTTAAGAAGTTTTGATCTACTTGCGCTCGTAGAAACCCTTTTAAGACTAAAATTTATAACAGAAAAAAAGTCAATTTACAATAACTATCTTATAAACATAATATTTTGCATTACATTGCAATATGTATTGCTTCGCCTTTGACTATCAAGATGAATCAGTATTTAGGAAAAGCTTATAACAAAAAGAAAAAAATGACTGCTTCGGCATAACTCTATACAAAGCGACATGAATGGGGCGCTGATCCTCTATTTTGACAATACTATCACATCATTCAGTTATAGCTTGAAATTTTGTCAAAAGTTATCAAGTCGCAACTCGATGAAGTGATGGTACATCAAAATTGGGACTTGGCACTCTACTCCGCTCATCATGTACCAAGATATTATGAGGCAGACTGAAACATTTGTATTGTACTAGTCGATGTGTGTAAAGTGCCAAAATTTCAAGCAGCAATTCGGTGACGTGATATTACTGTCAAAATAGGTGTTTGGTGCCTCTTTCGTCTCGCTTTCTACCAAGTTGTGCCAACCCAGTTGTATTTAGCTTATTGTTAGCTTTTCCTAATATATTAATTAATCTTGAAAGTCGATGGCGAAGTAATGTAATGCAAAATATTATGTTCTAGGGCTTAAATAGTACATTATAATATATTTTGGAGCAGGAGAAGTTAAAAATTTTAGTGTACCAAAGGTTTCTATCAGGATATGCGCAGACCAAAGTAATGCTTTCAATAAAATGCTTTCTAAAAGAAGAGTTTACAATTACATCTGCTAAGACGAAAACCTGTGGAAAACAGAAATTTTCACCAATATTTGTGCTTTTATCTTGACAAATTTTACTATATATATAACCTGAAAAAAAATTGGACCCCCCCCCCCCCCGCCCCGAAACGAAATCCTGGCTACACCAGAACATCTGGCACCCAGGACACATGCCCCCTAACCCCTATAGTTTTGGCCATGCGTAAAAGTGTTAGACAATATGCATTTATCTTGCTGAATCTCAGATAGAAATCTAACTCCTTTTTGTTTTGGTTACAAACTTTATAAAAAGATGATTTTCTAATTTTTTCAACATCATATTGTTACAATTGAGGAAAAAAAGAGATAATATCTTCTTTTTAGCACTTTCCAACAAAGTTGAAAAGTGCTTATGCATTCGGTTTGTCAGTCCGTCTGTCCATGCTGTAACTCCCGTAATTATACTCGGATTGCTATGAAAATTTTATACATTATTGATATTTACCCTAGCATGAACCCTATTGGAAATGAAGTTTCTACCATGATTAATTTATTTACAGGGAGAGTCAAAAGTTTTCCATTACATTAAGGCCTATGGTGAAAAATCGTTCAAATGAATTTTAAAGGTGTTACACACAGTCAAACATACTCCTATTCATATGAATTCGCAAAGTGCACTAAAATATGCATTGTGTAATGTATGCAGTGAAAATACAGCTATTATTCATTTACAGAGCCGCACAAAAGAATTTCATTTGATAATGTTAAAGGGGGAATTGCGTGCGACATATTTTAAATATATTAAACTGTTTCATGTATAGTAAAATTGATGGATTTCACTGAAGCTTAATATAAATTACACGATATCGTCTTGCATAATATGAAGTACATAGCATTTACAGGGCTATACAAAAGATTTCAAATAGTATAATCTTTCCGATGTACCGTATATGTGTCCGATGATGGCTCATGGAGAGATGAAATGCATTTTAATTATGATATTCGCGTTTAGGTTTCACTAAATATATGCACATTATACGGTGTGCATAAATGTTATGGTTGATATACAGGGCTACCCAAAAGAGTTCGGCAACGTTACTGAATATGAGCATAAATTACTTAAACGTGGTTCTTAAATACATTAAGCATTTTTACGTTGAATTGCATTCAATTTACTGAGAAATGTTTGCAGAATATAGATAAACGGATATACAGGGCCAAGCAAAGAATTCGTTACATGGACGCCTATGAATTATAATTTATGAGAATGTGATTTCACTTGTTTTAAGAGTATTTCAATTAAAAATAAATTTTAGCTTTATTCTGACGTGTATTAAAGGTACAAGGTAAACTACAGGGCAGAACAGAAGTATTCAAGTATGTTTCCATCTAATAGTATCAATTGCTGAAAAATAAATTTCAAGCTACTGTGCATTTCCTTGCTAAACTAAATTTTCCCATTATATCAACTGACTGATGAAATACAGAGCTGTTTAAAAGTACTGGGATACATACTTGGGTATATTTAGCTATGGATTATTATTTCTTGAAATAACAATGTTTTAAAGATTTCATGAAGTGTTGGAAAGTGCTTCATATATAATCTATGCTTAACGCATGATTTTTCTTACTTGTTCAATCTTGTTTTGTCTTTTTTTTTTTCCTTTTTTTTTTACTGACATACTAGGAAACACTTGTAAAATTGCATAATTTCCTCATGTCACAAGTTCCAAAAACTGATATTTTGACTAATGTTTAAGTAATGTTTTAAAAAGTGCTGATAAACTCACAACAATAACGTGATGATAATGGGGGGAAAAAACGGCGTAAGTTTTGATACTTTTGTTTATTCTATTAATTCAATAAATGTGAAAGATTTTATAAAGCTTTTGCGTAAACATACAGAATCGCAGTGTCCGACCCTCACTTAGAGGTATGCACGGGTTGAAATTTTAAGGCACGGACCTGATGGAAACCCGGCCCGGTGTTAAACTAAAAAGTTCGACCCGACCCGTACACAAAATCAGAAAAAAACCTCACCTGGCCGGACACAATTTCTACTATTTCCAAAAAATTCAGATTTTTATCTTCTAATTAAGAATTTTTTAAAGAATACTGTATATATATTTATGGGATGATTTTAGAGTATATTTTACAGAAAATACACAATAGCAACTGTCAGGTTCTGAGCAAACATCTGCTACAGATTGGAATTTCTGTTATTTCTCTATCTCAATATTCTATGCATTGTACCGGCTGTGTACTGGAATTTTCAAGGTGACATTCTTTCTTTGTTAAAATGAGAATTGACAGGTGATTATGTGCAGGTGGTGAAGTGAGAAAGATAATATTGCCGAGGGGCGTGTTCATCCGTCAGCGATGTATGTGAATGATAAGCAAATCAGGAACATTCCACGAATCAAGAAAGCAATGTGGAATGCGTCCAATGGAGAAGCTCCACAGGGGGGGGGTGTACATTGAGGGAAAAGCAGTGATTTGAGAAGAGCAAGGCTTGTCTGAGATTTTGGCAGTTCGTATCTGGGCTCGTACCTAGAGAGCAGTGTAGGACAGAGGTCCTTGCAGAGAGTGCTCTGTGTCGGAGAGCGTAGGCAGTTCGTATCTGGAGAGCAAGGGATACAGACATCCCGGCGTGTAGTGCTCTGGGCCGGATAGCATAGGCCAAGTATCCATGTGCTGAGAGATTCGAAATTGATCTCCAGAAAAGTGAATCTAACGTGCATTGAGTGTGAGGGAGAAGGTGTAATTTGAACAGTACACAGCCACACGTTTACTGTATTTAATTTAACGTTGAACCGGATCACCTATATCCGAGTTGTGTTTGTATATAATTGTAAATAGTGTATTTCTTGTGTATATAT
This sequence comes from Maratus speculifer, assembly GCA_964019185.1. Lineage (NCBI taxonomy): Eukaryota > Metazoa > Arthropoda > Arachnida > Araneae > Salticidae > Maratus > Maratus speculifer. The sequence continues at coordinate 136,609,552 of OZ025293.1, read as the reverse complement.
AGTATAAATAAACTGTTAATTCAATTAATTGACAGTGTTGGTGTTCATTTACACAATCCTCACAGTGGGTGACCGATATCACCTAATAATATCGGTTTTGGCAGTTATAACTACTACGGACTTTCTTCAAAGTTGTGCGGGCTGAGAGGAACATCCAACAGCAACATTAATGATTACTTCGATTCTTTGACTTTCAATATTTAATTAAAGTTTCATTAGAAAAAATATATGGTTTGGAATAAAGGGTATAAAAGAAAGTTAAAAACATCATAACTTTTGAAGCCGTATAATATGAGTATATTTATGAAAATATTTCTACATCAATTTATTAAAGATTTCTTCAAATCCGAAGGAACTACTTTCATGTACATTTCTGAATTCATTTCTTTTTTGTAAACTCATAACATTAGCAGGTGTTTTTATTCAGAAACTACATAATCGAATAGCGATATCCATTATTTGATACAAGCAATTAAGAAAATAATATCAAGGTTAGCGTTTTGTATAGAATTTCCAGAAGCGACAGCATAAGAAGGGAGAAAAATGCGCAACCATCTGACAAGAATCTCTCATATCTCCAAAATATATACAAGTATCTTATTTACTCAAAATGAAAAACTCTATCCGATTCCAAACACCTGCAATAGTCAGGCTTGTCAGTTTTATACTTTTCAGTTAAATATTAGTCAAAAAATGTGTCAAACTTTTCTTTTGCATTTTTGAAAAGTGAATTTAAGAACCTCCAAGAAGAATGTTTCCAAAGATTACGTTAACATAAGTTTTTTATCGCTATTAATAATTTTACACATCATGTTGTCTGCCCCTACACATCTTGAGAAAGTCTTAATGTCTAGTCCGTCCTGGCTCGCTTATATATAGAAAAACAATGCAAACCTGAGCTCGGGTTGGTATGAATCTACTAAAAAAATATTAAGCTCGAATTTGCCACAATGTAACTGTCTGATGCCTATCTCTACACTGTACAAGTTATATTTCTGTGTTCATGTTGTCAAACTAATATCAGCTTGTGTCACACATTTATACTTATTCTCGTTAAAGTCATATTCATTGAAAATAGCTCATATTTTATCGTTTGCACCGAAATTTTTAAAACAGACCGGCAGGCCCGCTAAATTTCTTTATCGGTCCGGCCCGTATGGTCCTTTCAATTTTTCTGCCGGTCCAGTCTGTTTGTCGATCCGGCCCATCCCACTGAAAAAAAAAATTCTAATTCTGCCAGCCTGGCTCATTAGAAAATTTGGAAAAATTCCGCCGGGCCGGGTAATGGACCTTGGGCCGGTCCCTGGAGACCTCTACCCTCACTTACTGCACAGTTTTTAAGAAAAAAATAAATAAATTTCTAGTTATCAAAATTGAAATAATTATCTCTTATATTATTTCTTATCTCTTATATTCTCTAAAATTATTTCGAAATTGAAATAATTTCTAGTTATCAGATCAAAATTGATGCGCATCCCCCTTCCTTCCACTCCCACCCGATAAAAACTGAATTTTCAGAAATTTTACAAAATAAACAAAATAATGCAATATTTGCGTTTAAATAAACTACGGTTGTTGAATAGGTTTTGATTCAACAATATGGCATACTGCGAATAAGCTAAAAATACTACTACTAGCATTAGTTAGTCATAAAAGTGGCTAATTTCATTTCCTAGCCATTGATATGAACAGTAATTTCTGCATTTGTTTTAGCTCTTAAAGTAGGTTTAATTCTGACTACCTCCCCCCCCCCCTTTTGATGAGCAAGTGTGAAGTGTGTTTTAAAATACATTTGTATTTTTCTTTTTTTACTTTGGCTTTAATTTGTATTTTTTAGCATTTATTAAAGTTTGAAAATGAAAACAGACAATCCTAATTACATTGTTTTATTGAACTCAACTTGATTTGTTTATGTAAAAATGCAAATTTTCAATAGTGTTTTTAAATCGCATTTGATGTACTAGAATTATACACACACACACACATATATATATATATATATATATATATATATATATATACACTTTTACAAATAAAACCAAAGTAACTCAGATATTACCACAACAAAAAATTATTGAAACCAGTATTTATACTGTCTTTATTTATATATATTTAAAATTTATTTATATAAAAAGAAAAAAAAGTACAAAGCTTTTGATGGCAGTTCAATGTTATAATTCTTAATGACGTAATTTTTTCACATATATTGTTATTCTAATATTAGAATATAGGTTTTTTGTAGTCTTTTTTTTTTTTTTTTTCAGTATTCGTGTGTTTCTGGAAATGAAATATTATTAGTGCTTTTTAAAAATTATACAAAAAAAGTGGTAACTAAATTTTTTTTTTGAAATATGAAGTAAAATGGATCGAGATTTTTAAATGAATTAAGAATTTAAAAAATAAAATTGGAAATATAAACTTAAAAAATACAAAAAACATGCCGAAAAAGATTGTTAAAATACTAAAAATTCTAATTCTGTAAAGCTTTTTTTAATCAAACTATTTTACCTTTATCAACATTAAAGAGCATTTCTTCGATTTAAAATTCAACATATTTATATGCAATGTTTTTCCTAATATAAGCTAAGCAAAGAGCTACAATTACAACTAAATTGCTTCAGCGACAGAGTTTAAAATCATGAATTGGTACAACCTCAATACTTAAAAAATGCGAAAAATGTACATGAAAAAGGTTGTTAAAATACTAAAGTTTCTAAAGTTACCATAAAACTTTTTTAATTGGTCTATTTTACAGTTATCACTCCTCGATTTAAAATCGGTGTGCTTCAACATATTTAAATTCATTTTTTTTCAAAGAGCCCGAATCACAATTTAATTACTCCAGCGACAGTGTCACTTTCATTTTCTGAAAGAAGCTAACCCAAAGTGATTTATCACACGTTTGACATTTAAAGAGGAGTTCCAATTGACCCTCGAATTGACCTCTTGTTACCCCCAACAGCGAAACGTAGAAATGAGATATCGCTTTCTCCTTTTGATGCTTTTAGCAATATATTTCAGCAAAGATGGGGAGTTTTGCAGTTTGGATTTTCAAACCACTCGAAGTTGGAGATAGGAAGTAGGGAAGAAGTTGCGGAAGCGGCATTAAACCAACAAAATCTATATATAATTTAATCAGTAGTTTGAAAAAGTGAATGGTGCTACCATCTATAAAAAATTATTATTATTAGATAATTAATTGGTTTAATTCTAATCAATTTTAGCATAATCCTGAAACATAAGAAGAAAAAAAAAGTAAAGAAGAAGAAGGTGAGAATTAGCATTTCAACTTTTAAAATACACACTTTTATCTACAATATCAAGTAATTCAAAAAGATATATGAGATTTCCTTAAGGACAAAAAAAAAAAAAAAAAGCAATAAAAACATTGCCTTTTCTCGTCTTTTTTTCCTTTTTTATTTTTTTTTTCTGTATTATTAAGGATTCAAAAAGACACACATAAAAATTTATGAATTTAAAATACATACTTTTATCTAAAATGTCAAATAATTTCACAGTTATAATAGATGTCCTTCTTTTTAAAATTTGGAATGGAAATATTGATTTTTAACCTTGATTTTTTTATTTTATTTTTTTATTAAGGAATAAAAAATCGAATTCCAAACTACGCCAATCTCTTTCTTATTATTCATTCTTACCAAAAAATAATTTATGATATAGTTTTTTCATTCCCAAGGCTAATAATCAAGATTGAAATTTCAAGCATGTAGACAAAAACTCGATTTTGTATCAACTTTTAACGTGAGTTTACATACATAAACTGTCCTGAAATCTATTATTTTGCATTTATTCATAAATAAACATGTTGTACACATGTGCTAATTTTCATTCAAATCTGTGACATGTCAGCCACAGCTCATTTGCTCATTTCGTATGGAATGACCCTATAGTGACCTTGGACTTTTCTTCAGGGAGGGGGGAGGCTCAAAATATTTTAGGGGGCTGAGCCACCCATAGCACTCCCTTAGCTATGGCCTTGTGGGTGGGGCAAACTTTTAGCATTTCAGGCAGGGTTAATGTATTTGTTCGGCTGGATCTGAAAATTTCATCTCATCCACATTATTTTAAATTTGATATCTGAATCTTCGGAACAGAAAGAAAAATTCTGATTAAGATTTTTTTTTTTTTTTTTTTGAAAGGTTATAAAAGAGGAGGAGGGAGAAGAGGGAAATCCACTTCCTGCATTAACTATGCATTTTTCCGTGCCATTTTGATGCAATTTGTTTTTTTTTTTTTTCAATCTTATGTGAAATTTGTGTAATTTTTTGCTGTCTTTTAATGAAACTTGCCATTTTTTTGGAATATTTTGACAAAATTTGCCATTTTTTTGGAATATTTTGACAAAATTTGCCATTTTTTGTGATTTTTTGAAAACTTAACAAAATTGAAATTTCTTTTTTTTTTTTTTTTTTTCGACCATTTATCGGAATTTGCGATACATTTTATACCCGAAATTTTGAATTTATGACCGTTTTTTTTTTTTCCGGAAAATTTATGAAAAGTATCACGCATGTTTGAAAAAAAAAATGCGCAGAAACACCACATCTCTTGAAATTTCACTTTAAAACACATAAATGCCACACATTTCTTCTGAACATTACAATACTAATAATCCTAATTTTTTTTTGCCGAATTACTGTAGGTATTATGCATCTTGAAAAAATTTGGCAAATTTGTGTTGAAAATTATGACTTACGGCTTCTAACTTCGAACCCTGATCGAAATATACGCTCATGAATGGTGTATAGCCCACAGACTATACACTGATGCATTTCCGCGGCTTATACACGAACATTTTTTACTGCATTGCTCGATTTAAGGATGCGGGCTATACACCTGAAAATACAGTATGTGCCATCTTTCTGGAAAAACCATAATACTGTCACTGTAGAACTTCTCAGATTTCTGGGCAAAAAACTGAACAAGGTGATTTTTACAAGCTTCTTTTAAAACCAGCTTAACACCATTAAGAGAGTTCTATAAAGAGCGGAACAAATGGTAATCGGTCGATGCCTGGTTCGTATTATACGGTGGGTGAATCAAAACCTCCCACCCAAGCTCTCTCAGTTTTTGCCGTTTGACTAAAGATATTTGTGGTTTAGCGTTATTGTGATGGAAGAAACGCCTTTCCTATAGGCCAATTCTGGTCAGGTTTTTTTAAATTGCCTACTTTAATCGCATTAGTTTTTCACAGTAGATAGTTGAATTAATCGTTTGTCCAGGTTCAAGCAGCTCATGATGGACAATTCTTTTCCAATCCCACCAAACACTCAGCATCACCTTCCTTTTCCTTAGCATCAATACGGGCTATGCCACCATTTGTGAAGCTTCTCCGGGCTTCAACCACGATCTTTTTCACATATTGTTGTTGTACAGCATCTATTTTTCATCACCTGTAATCATTCGTTTCAAAAATGGTTGGATTTCATTCCGTTTCAGTAGTGATTCACAAATGGAAACTCTGTCCATTAAATTTTTCACTTTAAGTTTATGGGGAACTCAAGTATCGAGTTTCTCTTGCTATCCAATTTTATGTAAATGGTTCAAAACTGTTTTATGGTCAATGTTTAGTTCTGTAGCAATTTTGCAGGAAAAAAATATGTAGGTGTACTTAGATCTTTTTTTTATTTTTTTTTATTTCATCGACTTTTTCAACGATTGGCTGGACAGGGTAAGCTTCATCTTTAACATCTAAATTTCCAGAACGAAAACAAGCAAACCAATTCTGACCCTGGCATTTACTTAAGCACTGATCACTGTAAACACCACACAATTTTCGATGATCCTGTGCCGCATTGTTCCCTTTTCGGAAGTAAAAAAGCAAAATCTGATGAAAATGATCTTCTGGAATCTTCATTTTTATAACGCAATAACTTTTGACTTATTAAACAAATGACGCTACCTTTATATCTAGAATTTTATAGAGACTATTATCTTTCAAATGCTGTATAGTATGGCTTAATTGAGTATGTATTACTCGAGATATGCAACTTTAAAGCCATCCGTTGGGAAAAAACAAAATTACTTTTTCCCCAACCCAATATATATTTAAATATAGTTTATCACTTATGATTTTATCTGTAATATTAATTACTAATTCATATTTTTCCATTCAGTGGAATGCCAATTTTATTTTTAACCAAATATTTGTAAGTTTGTTACTCACTAGCCAATAAATAAAGAAAAAAAAATCACTTTGACCTATATTTAAAAAGTGGCCACTAATGAAACTGGGTCTACCGGCCACTGGCTACTAATTGAATTTCCCAGTTTTCACCTATATGCACGGACCAAATTTTTGTAGGTTTGACACTGCGTAAAAGAAAAAACTTCGAATCAGCCCAGCACACTTATATTTTCTCAATTTTCAGGTCAACCTTTCCCCGAGCTGGCTGTACATGAAGTGTGGTAATGAAAATTAACTTAGTCTGTACTGGTCCAGTGTAAAATGAAAAGCTCAGTCCAGGCCTAGTCTGCTCGTACAAAATCAGTGAAAATAAGCCCGACCTGGCTCCTGCAAAGTCAATTAAATCAAGCTATGTTCGGTCCAACTGAATTTCTACAGAGAAATCCAATTTTTCTTGACATATGGAATTAAGAGCTTTTAAAGTATACTGCATGCATATTTATGTTAAAATTTTACAGTACATTTCAGATTATATGTTATTTTGACAAAATATACAAAATTTAATAACATTAAAGATTAATTAGACTCAGATTTTTCAACATTCTGATAAAAATTCATAAAAAAAAGTAAATAGTTTAGAATAAAGGAAAGAGGAAGGGTGCAAAAAAGCTGTTTTTAAAATTCAATTCTGAATTAACTTTTGTTGGGAAATGCAAAATTTACTGTGTGTTCTCATTCAGAAACTCTGAAAATCGAATGGCATTTTGCCTTTTTTGATAAAGACAAAAAATCATTCAGAAAAAAACTGTCAAAGTTGCCGTTTTGAATTGAATTTTTGAATGCGACATGAAGCACAGAAAAAGACAAAAACCTGTTGTCACATGAGAAGAATCGCTTATAACTCAATCAGTAAGCTTATTTATAAAAAAATGGAAAATGCTGTTTGATTCCAAAAGACTCTGTAAATATGATTCCGTTGACAAAAGTTTATTATTGCAATTATTAGTTTTACAAAACATATTGCCAGCTCCACACATCGTGTGAATAACTAAGAGCTTTATTCTGACACAGCCCACATCTGTTGAAAAACTTACACCCGGGATTAGATACGATGCACCATCTGATTTCTAGGTCAGACAATCTATATTTCTGTTTCTGTTCTGATGTTGTCAAACTAGCATCAACTTATACAGAACATTTATTCTTATTCTCACGAACATTAAATCCATTAAAATTGAAAGTGGTTCATATTTTATCAGCTCCATTTAATTAAAAAACTTTCTTATTGTAATGCTAGCCCATTTTATTTTGCCATCGACCTGCCCCATTAAAAAGATTATTCTAATTCTGCCAGCCTGATCCTTTTGAAAGTTTACCTTAATTTTGTCAGACCAAATTTGGGCCTGTACAATCTGCTGGCCAATGTATTATTACTTAGACATCCCACTGAGGGATTAGGCTGAGCAATATTACTAAGAACATAGATTTAATAACAACCTGTGAACGTTAAAAAAAATTAGATACTATTTTCAATTGATCATACGCTGATACAAATTCAAATGCCAAAAATGAGCAAAGTGAATTGCAGAACTACAAAATATATATAAACTCATATATACTGTTTAAAAAATTGGAAAACAAATAATGCAAAACAGCCATGCATGCATATAAAATTGGTAGTACTCAATATATTAAAAGTACTAATAGGTAATAAAACACTAAAATAACTAGTAACAGAATTTTAATTGTTTGAAATGACGTCAAGAACATAAACAGATATTCCACACCGATTTTAGTACCTATAAATGACAAAAAGCATGATAGTTGAAGAGAATAAAGGATATGGCGCTCTCGATTAGTTAATACCGAATAATTAATATGATTATTTAATATATATAATAATGTAATATCTACATATGTTTTCTATGGATGCGATGAAGTTATCGTTAAGAGTTTAAATAACTCTCTCTTAAAAATGTTATTTATCGAACTCTTGAAAACATCAAGAAAGGAATGCAATGTCGTTTGGAGTATGCTTCAGATATGCTCAATCGTATTTAAATAGATAGTCATGATGGCCACTACCTATGCTGTTTTGTTTGTTTTCAAATCAAACATCAAGTTAAGCAGTATTTCGCTTTACATGCGTTAAATAAAAGGAAGTGGCATTGGCTGTAGTGTAAGGTATGACACGAGATCTGACTATCTCATCTGCATAAGCTTTGAGCTGTCAAAGTATCATCTTATGTAATTTATAAACCTGAACAAGACAGTAGGTTTTTCTCTACATATATCATTCTAAATATTTCATCAGTCACAATTAGATGAAGCAATGGTACCCCAATCTTCAGTTGAAAAAAGTAGCTGTTATGTAAGCTTGCAATTGTATAAAGAAAAAGATTATTTCAAGAATCAAAAGTAAATTTACTTTATATACTTTTTATGCTTTCTGTTTATTAATGATTTGTTTATGCATAGATGTAATAGTTTCCCTATTTATGGAACATTATACTGTATATTATCCATAATTTAAACTATGCCTAAAAGCAACATTTCTGTTTATACAAGAAGTTTAACATAAAAGAAGGTAGAGAGAGCAATTGGACATGCCAGCAAAGAAGGGAAAGGGACAAGTCCAATTCTTACTTTTTAATAAGATGAGCGATAAAATTTGCTAATATGCAAATATTTTTAAAGGGCAGTATATCAATTGTAACATTGAAAATATATTCATTTACTTCTAAATATAAATAAATTGAACGGTTGATTTCTCAACATCATCTCTCACAATCCTGATTATCCTTCCAGTGATGAATTTACTGGAATTTGATGTTGTAGCACAGACATTATCAACCTGCAATCTTTGTTAGATTTTAAATATAGCCACACTAGATAATTTGTTTCTTATAATACATTGTTTTATAGTTGTCTCATTCCTCCCTGTTAATGGGGAGGTATGGGACCCACTTTGAAATTTACAATTGCTTTACCATATTTTCTAGCGTATAATCCGCAGATTATCTGTTAAAAAACCTCGAAATTTTCAAGTGCGGATAATCTGATGAAATTTTTTTTCAAGCTGAACTGATTTCCCATTTCTACCAGGATGTAAATGTAAAATGTAAACATATCAAATGATTGTCTGTTTGGGAAACCGCTCGCGTAGCTCCTTGTGATTGGTTTGCATATGACATGACCGTTCTAGTGGGAGTGGCCTCCGATTTTTAAAGAATATTTGTCTATTCTTTTTGCAACATGCTTCTATGAAGAATACAGAGTTTCTGAGCTCATCTCGATCAAAAATTGCAATCTAATCATTTGTTAGCTGAATCTTCTTTTATTTGTCAAATGGAAAAAGAATTTTGCTTAAATTACACAGCTGAATTTAGCTGGATGTAATAGAAAAGGCAGAGGTTGTAATAGATCGAATATAATCGATGTCATAATCGATGCCGTAATCGAATGTTAGATTATGGTAAAAGAAAAAGGAAAAAAAAATATTCACGGAATAAGAGTCGTTTACTCATTTTATTATTAAATACTAAAAATTATTATTAGTAAATAATAATTTTACCTGCTATTATTAAACAATTGTCAAATATAGATCGAAATCGTAATAGATCGAATGAAATCGATCACCGTAATCGAATTTCTGCTATAGCAGAAGAACAAGTAAAAAATTATTAAACTATTGTCAAATATTATTAATACTCACGATTATTATTTTAACTTGCAGTTATCCTATAATTATTTATTTTATTTACAATTATCATTTTAATAGGACAACTAAATCAATTGAAACGTTATTTATTAGTATTTTTGTGCCGTATAATCCGTGGATTATACGGCGGTGCGGATTATCTGCTGAAATTTTTTTTCAAAGGCCAAAATTTACGGCTGCGGCTTATACACCAGTGCGGATTATACACAGGAAAATACGGTAATTATAAAATTGTTTCTATATTGGTCAAGGACATTAGAAAGTGTTTCATTTTGTATTCTAAAAATTGAAATTTTTGTTTTAGTATCAAACAAAAATAATTTTCTATTTTTATTAAAAGTGTCCCATTCTTCCCCACTCTCCCCTATACATAGAACCTATTTAAGACTTATTCTGTGTTTTTTTAATTTAGTTCATTATAGTCAGATATTTAATATTTATGTAAATATGTTTTGAAAATTATATTCTTATATTGTAAATGAAATAAAAAGTACTGTAGAAATGAAAATTTACAAGTATTTAATACAATATATGAATATTTAGTATAAATAGCTTCAAATTTATGTTTCTTTATTGATTTGTATAATATACACACAATACATTAATTTAGATGTTAGAAAATTTTACTTTAACCATTATTTTTGTATTACGAATACTTAGATTCTATAATGATCATTATTTGGTTAATGACATTTTATCTGTAAAAAATCATTTATTTTAAAACAACAAATTTTTCCTCTCCAATTTTTTTTCTTTAAAGCACACAGATGGAGCAATGTTTTTACCAATGTTTTTGCCAAGTTACAGAAAAATTCATGATGATTAATTTTTTTATGGGCCATTACAGTCAGCCCTTTTTGAGAGTAATATTTTCAGTTTGAACATATTAAAAAGTAAAGAAATGAAAACTTACTATTGTTTTGATATAAAATATGCATTCTTTGTGCAAATAGCTTCAAATTGATACCAGAAACATAAAATTTGAGCCATTAGTTGTCAAGTTATGGCCATTTATAGACATTGATAAGATTCCAAGATTGCTGCCATTTGGTAAAAATGGTCAGTTTTCAAATGGCTGTATCTCAGCCAATATTGCAAAAATTATTTTAAAATTTCAGATTTGAAGATTTCACTACTATGTCTGTCTATGATAAAAATTTTAAAATAATCTGTGACTATGGTGTAACACCCATTGGTTGAATTTGTGTGGAATGACCTAGTGTATAGTTTTGTTCTATATTTTTGACATAGATGGATGTATATGGTTACCATTGTCATCTATCGTTGCTAGAGTTAATTAGAATGAAACATTATTCCCCATGTTGCATTATTATCATCCAATATCCAAAATTTTAGTTATTTGTATATATTTTAATGTGTTTTCCTATTTTTATAGTTATGTCACTGAATGAGAAGAAGAGGGATAAACAATTGCCTGATATTTTCTTATTAGAAGGAATATGCAGAAGCAAATCATTTGCTGGTTTATCTCATAGACGTTCAAGTTCTACAGATGTTACTGTTTCGTCTGCTCATTTTAATTTCGATGCATTTTCTGCAGGTTCATTGCAAAATGGTGCAGGTATATCAAATAATATTAATTTTCTTCTGTATCAATCAGTGGTTACCAGCACTTTTTTTTCTCCTGCTTGTTTAAGCTTTTTTATTTCTATTTTTTTTAACCCTTTGCGTCGCAGTGGTTTAGCTGATAAACCACCCTAATTAATTTGCTTCTCAATCTGCTAATTATAGCGTTAATTTTTCAAAAATTGAAAATTCTTTTAGTTTTGCCTTTATTTTATAATACTAGATGTCAGCACCAAACCTTCTTATGAATTATTTTCATCTGTGATGGAATATTTAAAGCCCTCTATTTTCAAGAATATTTTTATAATTTATTTTACGGTATACAAATAGTTGCTTGGGAAAAAAAAAAAAAAAAAAAAAAAAAAAAATGTGAGATTTGGTTGGCTGTACCTTAAACTGTTTAATATTATTTTATTTCTTTTATGTAAAAAGCATACCCAGAATCCCTGTATAAAGTTAGGTGGTTTTTGAAGTAAACCACTGTGCCACTACGCCTCACAAATAATGAATCTTAATGCGCTGAGGAAGAAACATCTGTGTTTATATTTTTTGTTTGTGTTTTTCAGATGGAAGAGAGCTAGAGCTAAGGATTGTTTTTAGGGTGGGGTTTTCTTATTTTGCAAAGGGTTGCACCCAGATGGAGGCCTCTGAAAAATGTGGGAGGATATTTTGTCCATGGATTTATGAGTAGCTCGGGTCATCTGTACTTAGAAGCTGCGTGATTTTTTGCTCTTGATTTGCATTTTGTGGCGATTAATTGTATATATTTTTAGTTTTTTTTTTTTTTTTTTGTTAAGCTTTTTATACTGTTAATTAGTTGTATTTAGTTGTTAAATATTTTAATTTTTAAGTTATTGAAAATGCCGCGGAAGGAAAGAATTTCTATTGCTAGAGCACTAGAACTGCTCAGAGAATTACCTTCGGATAGTGAATTATCCGATTTTACAGACAGCAGTGTTACAGAGGAATACACTCCTGATCCAATTGGAAATACGGAAGATGATGATGTCTCAGACTCACCTGATGCGTCAGATGATGTTGATGATGATGATGATGATGATCCTGTTACAGTTCATCAACCGGGTCCTTCCACGCAGCCGCAAGTTCCCATTTGGAATCATAAGCAAATGCTGCAAAAAACACTGCCAAATTTTACTGCTATAAATGGACCAAATGAAAAATTGTGGGAATTGGATAAGAAAACCCCTATAGCAATTTTTCAAGAAATTTTCTCTCCTGATTTGATGGAGCATATAGTGTTTGAGACAAATTTATATGCTACGCAAAAAGGCAATCCTTTCACTCCACTCACCTTAGTTGAGTTACTTATTTTTTTTGGGCATAATTCTGCTGATGGGCATAAAACGGTTGCCCAGTTATAAAGATTATTGGGCAAATGAAGAAGCCCTCCGCGATGAGTTTATCTCTTGCCACATGTCCTGTCGAAGGTTTTCCTGGATTCTTGGGAATTTACATCTCAATAACAACATTCTTCAGCCAAAAAGGGGAGTGGAAAATTTTGATAGGCTCTACAAAGTATGACCTCTACTGGATCACCTATCAAAGACATTTTTGGAGATGCTGCATCCCAGTAAAAATCAAGCCATAGATGAATCTATGATAAAATTTAAAGGGTGCAGTTCCATAAAGCAATATATGCCCAAAAAGCCCATAAAATGAGGATTCAAAGTATGGATGAGGTGCGACAAAAGTTGATATGTATGTCAATTTCAGATTTATTCGGGGAAACAGGAAGTTGTCGAAAAGAATCTGGCAGAGAGCGTAGTGGAGAGATTGACAGAATGTCTACACGATAAAAATCACCAAGTATTCATGGACAATTACTTCACTACATATGAACTCTTCCGATATTTGGAAACAGAAAATGTATATGCCTGTGGAACTGTTATGATCAATCTGAAGTATTTACCTCAGACCTTGCTTGCTCAAGACAGAGATTTGGCAAGAGGTGATTTCGACTGGGCAGTCAGCAGTGACAATTTATTTTGTCTTAAATGGAAGGACAAAAGATGCATCACACCCCTGTCTTCCCTTCCAAATGCTGTGGATTCTATCCAGATTGAACGGAAGCAGAAAGATGGCACAAAGGTCCTGATAAATTGCCCCAAAGCTATCCCCACTTATTATTCAAATATGGGATTTGTTGACAAATTCGACCAGTTAGTATCACTGTACGAAGTCGACCACAAAAGCAAAAAGTGGTGGCATCGAATTTTTTTTTTCATTTTCTGGATGCAGCTCCTATTAACAGCTACATATTACATAAATTACTTACAGGAAATGAAATAAAAACAACCAAGCAGTTCCGATTGAGTTTACTTTATTCACTCTGTGGCATGAAGCAGGCGAATACTTTGAAGAGACGGCTTCCTTATAGCCCAGAAAATGCACCCAAATTCAAGGTGAACATTTCCGAAGAAAAGCGCTACAGTAATGTTGATCACATGAAAGTGAAAGGTACCAGCAGAAGATGTGCTTACTGTAGCACAAAAGCAAAACCACGTCGCACATCCTTCATGTGCAAAACCTGCAATATTGGTTTATGCTTTTTTCAAAAGGGAGTTACATGCTTCCAAATATTTCATGAAGATAAGAAATAGATGATGTTGCAGATATTTTTATGCATAGAACTGTAAATATTTTTTCTATAGAACTGTGAATATCTGTAAATATTTTTTCATGGAAAATTGTATAGCCCAGATTACAACATAAAGTCAATATAATCAAGATTCTTTTTTTTTTTCATTTTTTTTTCTTTTTTCATTTCTTTCCCTTTTTTCTTTCTTTTTTTTCTTTTCTTTTTTTTTTTTGGGGGGGGGGGGGTTGTAGAGTAGCAGGCCTCCTTGTGATGCACCCTGGGTAATGCTAAATCTGCTGCACAAGTAGAATACAGTCTTCATTACTCACCGGTGAAAGCTCTTTCGCTCGTTTTTGCGCTTCTCTGCATTACTTGCTTAGCTGCAGTTTTCATATCTCTTGTGTCGCAGTGGTTTACTACACCGACCAGCCACAGAATCGCAATGGTAAGTGCAATCTTTACAAAATTTTATTTGTGCACTTCTGTGGGCCTAAATAGAAGGCCAACCAAAATTTGTCTGAATTTCAACTTGAAAGGGTAGTGCGCCGCAAAGGGTTAAATGAGTATTCCTTCTTACATAATTGTACCTCATTCACATACCTCTGACCTTCATGCAGGATATTTGTTTTTATTAGGTCATATTTTTGTATGTTTTTTCTTAATGTTGTTATTGCAGTTATCTTAAGAATTAAAATTTTCACTGTTTAAGCTTTTTTCTTACTTTTCTTTTCTTTCTTTTTTTTTTTTTTTTTTTTTTTAATGAGTGTTCCTTCTTACACAATTGTACTTCATTTACATAGAGGGTGTCTAGTAAATGACTGACCCATTTTGAATGTAAATTACAAAATAATGTAAATTACAAAATTATAAAATATAAATCAGCACATAAAAATATAATAAACCTTAGAATGAAAGAATCTGTTTATAACAAATTCTGTTTTAAAAGTAAAAAAATATTGATTTCGACAGAGAAAGTAACATACAAAACTACTGCTAAGACAGAAACTTGCCTAAAATAAAATATTGTTCATTTTTCCAAAAATCGAATTCATCCCTTCATTATATTTATATTTTGACATTTAAAACATCTCAAAATTTTAATAACCTCTTCAGACCTTGGGTACACAAATGTGTATCTCCATTCTTTTCCTCATAAAAACTAAACTGTTGTATTTTGCTTTTAAACAAAAGGGTCAATCCATTTCAAGTGGTCCAGCACTGGTCGCTCGACCATTTTTAAAAAATCTGAAATTTTTTGTACAACAACCCTAACATGACGGAAGTTCAAAATGACCATTATTTTAATTTTACGATTTTTTGTTTGTGCATGGCGGCCATCTTTGTTTCATCGTGTGAAGCGATTTTCTCAGATACTAGGATACACAAAATTGTAAATATTTCGTCTTTTATTTTCCCAATTGAAATGGGATTGTTTGCAGCATTTTGTTCAGAATAAAATAGGCTAAATATATGATGGTAGAATAATTTTGGAAAATAAAATTTTACAAGTGAAATTTTAGCACAAAATTTAAGATTTTTTCCAAAATCTATCCGTTTTCAAGAGGAAATTTTTCATCCAAGGAAAACTGTCACACTTACACAATTTTTTCTACAAATAGGTCAAAAGTGCGTGTACTCATACACCAATCCTAGATCTAGGAGTTGATTTCTCTTTGCGAAAAAAATTCTGAAATTCATCAAAAATTTCAAAAATCGCACTTTTCAGGCTTTGATATCTCTGGTGGGGCACGAGATAAAAAACTGAAATTCTGGCCTTTGATAGTATTATGTAGTAATGTTATGTACAAAAAATTTCAAGAAGGAGATTTGACTACAAGCGGAGATATGACATGGACAATATGTGAAAACAATACTGCCAAACTATTCTAACCTACTACGTAATTGTTGAACAAGACTGTCAACCTTACACAATTTATTTCTACAAATAGGTCAAAAGTGCGTGTACTCATATACCAAGTCCCATATCTGGGAAATGATTTCTCTTTCCGAAAAAAATTCCGAAATTCGTCAAAAATTTCAAAAATCGCACTTTTTAGGCTTTGATATCTCTGGTGGAGCACGAGATAAAAATCTGAAATTCTGACCTTTGATAGTATTGTGTAGTAGTGTTATGTACAAAAAATGTCAAGAAGGAGATTTGATTATAAGCTGAGATACAGTGATTAAAAAATGTTAAGAAATGCTATTATGAGTACATTAGGAGAAATGAGATTAGTCTCATTTATTACAACATTTACACAGAAGATATCGTTTGTTGAAAACAGTTTAATAATAAATGTTTAATTTACAAAGATACTATATATGTTTAACAAAGAGCTTAGCACTATTTACGAGTGATGTTATGAGTTCGACCAGTTACTGTTGTCAATCCATCAGGCTGTTCTTTCTCAAAATTTTATTTGAAGCCACCTAAGTCATGTCATCCCTTGTTAACTTGAATAAAATTCTCTAGGTTTAATATATTGAAACCATGTCAACTCAATCAGTTGCAACCCATTGTCTTTAATTTACTTTTCCTGAAATGTGTACCGAGTAAAATTTTTGCAGTAGCATTTGTAGTAGGTTTGTTCCTCTGGACAAATAGTGTATTGGCTTAGCATACATTCTAAATTGTTTAAATCACACAGACGCGTTTGAAGAAGATATTTGTAATTAACATTTAACTCTGTACCATAAATAATTAATTTAAAATTTTGGAGGTATGAACAATTACATAGAAGGTTACAATAGTTTGGCAGTATTGTTTTCACATATTGTCCATGTCATATCTCAGTTTGTAGTCAAATCTCCTTCTTGAAATTTTTTGTACATAACACTACTACACAATACTATCAAAGGTTATAATTTCAGATTTCTATCTGGTGCTCCACCAGAGACATCAAAGCCTAAAAAGTGCGATTTTTGAAATTTTTGACGAATTTCGGAATTTTTTTCGTAAAGAGAAATCAAGTCCCAGATCTAGGACTTGGTGTATGAGTACATGCACTTTTGACCTATTTGTAGAAAAAATTGTGTAAGGTTGACAGTCTTGTGCAACAATTACATAGTACGTTACAATAGTTTGACAATATTATTTTTCACATATTGTCCATGTCATATCTCAGCTTGTAGTCAAATCTCCTTCTTGAAATTTTTTGTACATAACACTATTACACAATACTATCAAAGGCCAGAATTTCAATTTTTTATCTTGTGCCCCACCAGAGATAGCAAAGCCTAAAAAGTGCGATTTTTGAAATTTTTGACGAATTTCGGAATTTTTTTCGCAAAGAGAAATCAACTCCTAGATCTGGGACTTGGTGTATGAGTACACGCACTTTTGACCTATTTGTAGAAAAAATTGTGTAAGTGCAACAGTTTTCCTTGGATGAAAAATTTCCTCTTGAAAACGGATAGATTTTGGAAAAATTTTTAATTTTTGTGCTAAAATTTCACTTGTAAAATTTTATTTTCCAAAATTATTCTACCACCATATATTTAGCCTATTTTATTCTGAACAAAATGCTGCAAATTCCATTTCAATTGGGAAAATAAAAGACGAGATATTTACAATTTTGTGTATCCTAGTATCTGAGAAAATAGCTTCACACGATGAAAGAAAGATGGCCGCCATGCACAAACAAAAAATAGTAAAATTAAAATAACAGTCATTTTGAACTTCCGTCATGTTAGGGTTGTTGTACAAAAAAATTTCAGATTTTTTAAAAATGGTCGAGCGACCAAAAAAATATTTTCTGGACCACTTGAAATGGATTGACCCAAAACCAATAAATGTCATCACTGATGAAATGACCACGTAAAATAAATATTATTTTCATCCAAGTCTCGAAAATACCTTCAAGGCATGAATTATTCATGAAAGAAAGTATGAAGTAAGAATTATTCATGATTATTTAACTTAAATGCTTTACAACAACAACAAAAAAAAAATCGAGGATTTGTTGATCATTTATTTATTTAAAGACCAAAATTTTGTTATTGCATAAATTTTTATTATTGATAGTTAAACTGATATTTTAAAGGGATTTGTACTTCTACATCCATATTTGTAAACCTATCATCAACCTTTCTATCATCTATGGTGTCATTTCGATTATGCAAAAGCAATAAATGTATATTTGAAGAGTTATTTTATGCTCAGATCTGAAGAGGTTAAGAAACCCACAAGAGATTTTAAAATGATTTTTTCACATACATCTCCCTTCCCCCCTATCCCCCAATTGAAAAAACATCTACGTTGAAATGGAAGGATGTTTAAAAAGAAAAAAAATGCATGGTGCCTGTTTTATATCCCTGTGAGTTACCCCTTTTCGAAATTTCATTCAAAGAGCATTATAGATCCTGAAATATATTTTTCATCCCCCCCCCCCTCTTACTAAACTATTCTTCATAAGGAAAAGAAGGGAAACAAGAATTCAGAAAATTCCTCTTGTATCTGATTTGAAATAAGGATCATTATTTAAAAAAATGATTCTAAAAACTTTTTAAAAATTATATATAATAAACACTAATGTTCCAATAATTTGGTAATATTTATATTTATAAAACTGAGCTAAAAAGAGTAGAACTATGATGATTCAGGATCTGTGATGCTTTCTGTAATGAAATTTTGAAAAGGAGTAACTCTCAGGATATAAAAAACAGGTAAGTCGCTTTTTTTCTTTTTAAGCATCCTTTCATTTCAGCATAAATATGTTTGCAGTTTGGAAAAGGAGAGGGAAGAGTTGTATGTAAAAAGCATCTTAAAATCTCTCTTAGCTTTCCTAATAAAATTTTCAGATGTGTAAAATATCAAAATATGAATATAACGTAGGGATGAATTCAATTTTTGGAAAAATGAACAATATTTCATTTTAGATCGGTTTCCATCTTAGCAGGTAGTTTCCTATGTTACTTTCTCCATCGTGATCAATAATGTTTTATGTTTAAGACAGGATTTGTTATAAGCGAAATATAGACGAACCTTTATTCTAAGGTTTGTTATATTTTTATGTGCTGATTTATAAGTCACTGCCCCACTTTTTTTTTTTTTAGATAGGGAACTTCCAACACTATTTCCATACCACTGTTTTAACCGTTTAATTGATTTCACTGCACAACGTAAGGCAAGAAAAGTTTGCTTGATCCATCTTAAAGCATTTTGACAACACTATTTTTTTAAATACAATTTCATACTATTTAATGGAAGAAATGTTTAGGTTAAATATTACAATTTTTTTAACTTAAAAAAACAGTGTTTATCCCATATTTTCAATTTATTGTACATAAAAAGATAATCAATTAACCAGTTACAAAAACATTTTTTGAATACAATTTATTTATGGTGAATGTGTAAAAAGTGAATGCTTATTAAGAAATATATTTTGTTGGTTTTATTAAGTATAATAGACATTATTCAAACAGAAATATTATTTTAAATCTCTTTCCATCCAATAATCTCTATTTCTGCAGGTGAATCTCGAGTCGATTCAACATGTCGACTGAGATTCGATTCTGCGAAATGAGCCGAAAAGCTCATGCGTATGAAAACTAGAGTAATATCTGAATTTCGTTTCTGAACCTATTACCGCCAGCACCATCTGTTAGCTGGAATTCAAACTATTTTAAGAAAGTGTATTTTTAAAAATTTATTGATTTTCTAATAACAATGCAGCAAACCACACATTTTTATCTCAAACCATTTTTTTTTTTTTTAAATTTACATTCAAAAGGGATCAGTCATTTACTGGACACTCTGTACTTCTGACCTTCATGCAGGATATTTTGTATGTTTTCCTTAATGTTGTTATTGCAGCTATCTTAAGAGTTACAATTTTCAGTCCATTTAGAGATGCAACACAATATAAAAAAAAGTCACTCAAAACAAGAAATCACAGTAAACTTCCAATTATTTGTCTGTTACATGGAGATGGTTGTTATGTTTTATTAAATTTTTCAATTTATTTTCATTATTGTAAAGTAAAATAGATGCTTATGTTTATCCTAGCTAGCTTTCCACGGTCTCTCTACAATCAATTAGCATGCATATATTTAATATATGCTTGTGTTTATTTAAAACAAGCTATTTTGCTGCAAAGTCATCTTATAAATAAATGAAGTTTCATAAATTGTTTTAAAGTAAAGATTTAAAGTCTTAACAGCTAAAGTTTTCATAAAATTAAGCAGTAGTCTTATTAAAGTAAATTTTATGTAATTGTTAGTGTTACCTGCTACATGCAGTGATGTGGCAACAGAATACAAATGTAAACAATGATTGTTGCCACTGTTGGTTAGAAACTCTGCAATGCTGGACTTAAAAATAATTAATTGCAACTTTAATTGTTGGTGTGCTCCAGTTAAACTGGATTTAGTTGCTGCATCACTATGAAAGTATTTTTTTTTTTTTTTTTTTTTTTTTGCAGAATTAACTTTGTGTTAAACTGTAATTATATAATTTGACTTTAACTGTTTCATTTTTTATCTGTATTTATTGAGCAGCTGTTGGTGAGTTGATGTGGCAGTAGTGTGTGCTAAGCATAATCATAATAGGTATTGGAATATGTGTAGATGAAGGAGGCTTAAGAATTTGTATTTACAGGCCAAAGCAAAATGATATACTTTAATGTTTTTAAAATATTTCGTTTATGTGTGCCTTAGAGGCAGATATGAGCTGTGTTTATTTATTTTCAAAAAATTTTATCAAATAGTTTATTTATACAGTTTTATTAACATAAAATAATTTACTTAAAAAATTCAATGATTTTTTTAATAAAAACTAGCCAATTTCACAATGCTAATTCCCATGAAGTTGATCCATGGCCTAACTTTTTTTTTTTTGTAATCTTTTGACAAAACTTGTCTTTTCAGGATCTTCTGATGAAATTTGCCATCTTTTTGCAGTTTTTTGTTGAAATCTGTCATTTTTTCACAATCTTTTGACACAATTACCTTTTTTTTTTTTTGTGCAATCTTTTAGAAAAGTTTGCATTTCTTTCATGATCCATTGAGGGAATTTGCATTTATCTCACAATCTTTTACTGAAATTGGCATTTATTTTATGATCATTTAATGATCATCTTTTTTTATGTGATCCTTTGATAAAATTCATGTTTTTTCTGCAGAAAAAAATGCCTTACAATTGTAGACATTTTAAAAAATTCATTTCATTAGTGCAGATAAAAATTGTCCATAACTATGTCGCCATGCTGTGGTGTTTTTGCCACTGGGTTGGTTATTAAGTCTGGGTAAATCTGGAATAAAACTTCCTTATTTTATCATTTTATTGTGAATTAGTAATGTGCCTTTATGAGGCAAGTTTCATTGAATAATTTAGGAAAAATACATTTTATCTTTATAATGAATATTTAATCATACATTATTGATTATTAACTTGACCTTTGCTTTTAATATTTTAGTCATTTTAAAAATATCTAAATTATTATTATTTTAGTTTATTACTTATTTTGATATTTTGTTATAATGTAAGCATTCATTATAATTTTTATTGCATTATTAATTTTATTCAAATTACTCTTTAAGAAATATAAACAAAGCAATGATCAGAAATCCGCAAAACTCTAAAATTCATATAACCTCTGGTCCCAAGCTCCCATATAACACACTAGCTTCCTCAAGATATCCCCAGGACTTACAGTAAAACACCATAATTCTCCAGGCATACCTGAGGATGCAGAAAATTGTTACCAGGACATCCTCAGGAACAGAAAATGTCCCGTTTACAGCATCCTGGGGAGCTCCCCAGGCCCTTCTTGAAGATCCTCCTTGGGAGAATCTAGGAAAGATTTTAGGAAGTGATATTGGATGACTTGGGGAAAGTTCAAGATCATTTAATATCTGAAAAAAAATTAAAATATGATTTAATGTAAGAATTTTTTCAGAAGAAAACACACACATTTTTTTTACCTGTTATTCGGTCAAAATCGCATATAACAGACAGCTTTTAGGTAGGGATGGGACGAATATTCGGCCACTATTCGGTACTCAGCCTATTCGGCTCTTTTGCCGAATATTCGGTTGGCCGAATATTGAAGGCTTGTTGACCGAATACTTTGGCCGAATACCTGTAGCCGAATATTTAGAGATATCTTGCCGAATATTGTTAAAATTTCACCGAATAGTGAAAGATATCTTGCCAAATAAATTTAGGATTTAAAGAATTTCATTTCTTACAATTTTTTTTTTCTCTAATCCAAATTTGCTACTTCATTCATGAAGTCCTTATTACTTTATATCTATATATTATCACTTACAAAATATACATTTATTGAGATGCTAAAAAATATACAGCTTTTCTGTATTTCCTATAAAAGTTAGCGATGTTTTAGAAATTGCTGCTCAAGTTCGAGATTTAATTGTACAGGAAATGTCTTCATTGGGGAATGATATATTACAATTCAAGATATAAAAACACTTAGAGAAAACACTGCCTTGTTTTAAAACACTCGAATATTTATTAATGTCTCTGCAAATTCCATGCACTTATAAAAAAGGCTCTTATGAAATTCATAACTTATTTTCTATAAAGTAAGAAATGAAAAAATTCATTCACTAGGTGTATTAACAAAGAGTCATTTTCAAAATTAAATATCAAATATCACTATTCCAAATACAACAGTACATCTGAAAACAGAACTGGTGCCAAACTAGATACCATTAAATGATACAACTTGCCTTATGAAGATATATAAGTTTTATAAATATTTAGTAAACATAAATTCTAAATACTGAACAAAATAATTTTTTATTCTATAATTTTAACTTTTAAATAATTATTTGCATAATTATTGACTTAAATATGTAACATTATTATGTATATATTTTTAATTTACATCTTCCTTCATTCATGTTGTTATCAATTTCTGTTTATCCTTTTAATGCTTGTTGAATAAGTGGACTATTGTATGCGCCAATTCAGATGTCAAAGATTTTGTTAACATATGCATTCTACTTTAAGCATAACCTTTTGCTTTAACATAATTTATAATTTAAAGCTTAACAATTGCTTTCAGAACAGTCTCGCTCTTACGAATTTGCTTATCATTAGGGACACAAACTCTAAATGATTAAAATTTACTTCATAAAGGTTATTTCAGA
The DNA here is from genome assembly GCA_964019185.1 of Maratus speculifer. Classification (NCBI taxonomy): domain Eukaryota; kingdom Metazoa; phylum Arthropoda; class Arachnida; order Araneae; family Salticidae; genus Maratus; species Maratus speculifer. Next base: position 136,586,383 of record OZ025293.1, on the reverse strand, counting down.
AAATATCTTCTCGTGAGCTCTGGAGAGAGAGAGATTAAGAATATTATTGATTTTGGATGCAAGAAAGATTAAAAGTATCATTTGATAGTAAAAGTGAAGTACATTCTTCATATTTTAATGGAAATACCTTCCCATCCTGACTTACTGAAAATCAATTTGATGTACATTAGGATAAAAGAATATAATACAATTTCATAATTTTTTTTGTATTAAAATAAGTTTTTCAAATTAAAAAATATATTTAAAAGTACATTTAAGAGTAATAATTATTAATGAGCTCCTATTTTTTAAATTATATATAATCAAAATTTATTTTCTTTATTGGAAAAAAGTTGGTATTCGGACGCCGAATATTCGGTATTCGGCTATTCGGCCAAATCACTATTCGTCCCATCCCTACTTTTAGGAACAAATTTCTTACCTTCATTCTTCCTACTGGATTTGAACCCGAGTACTTTGATATACTAGATGCATATTCAATCAAGTTTGACCATGACCAATAAGGTTATCTGAGCAAAATTTGTGCACCGATTGTCACCCCAATTAGCTTAAACAGTAAGGCATTGGCCCTGTAAGCCAATGATCTGGATTCGATTCCCAGACTGGGCAATTTTTTGTTCTGTTGGAAATATTCAATTCACAGCATAGAAACTTGTTCAATCAAGATAAATATCAGGAAGTCAAATTTTGACTATAATTCCATCAAGGACAGTGATAGAATTGATAAAAAAGAAGTTACTGGTCCCAAGGACTAATGAGCATGTGAGTTTACTGGTCTGCAGTCATCATCAGTGGCCTTACCTACATAAAATTATATTAAGTACTTTTAACCACTGAATGACCTCCTGTTCCCCCATCTCCTCCTACTAGAATATATACCAAACACCAAACTTCCTTTACATTTTCCCAAAATATTCAGAGTAATAAAATGTAAAATTATAATTTGCAAAACGTATACAGTACATAAACAAAAACTATAAAATTATTAATTATTTATTTTATTTCCAATCATTTATTTCAACTTACCATAAGGATTAATGCAACATTTTAAAAATATTTATTTTTTCAAATAAAATAAAATTTTGTAGCTTGTTTGGTTTGGTTTTCTCAGGAATGGGAAAATTTATGTTTACCTGTCAGAGAAGAGAAGAGGAAAAAACTTACTGGTCCTGCAAACCACTACATTTTTTAAATTAACGGAATGTTTGAATTTTTGGTGGTCTTGTATCGGTGAACCTCCAAGGATTTAATTTCATTCAGAAATGGATATTCATCATGTCATTACCAAATATACATTGTTCATGCAAGTAGTTAAAGGCACATAAGATACTTTAATGTTTTCTGAATTTTTTTAACGAGAGTAGAACCATATGTTTCCAGTATTTCTCAATGTTATAATTGTTGTGCTTGTGCTGTCTCTCACGAATTTACCTTGTGAGAAACAACACAATAGATTGAAAAAAAAAAATTAGAAATCTAAAATTTTCTAAAAATTTCAGAAATTACAAAATTTTAGTACAAATTTATAAATTTAGAAAATTTTTCTTTTCCAGATTTCAGAATTCCACATCCCTTTACTGTATATAGTCCACACATTTATGCTTGCAAAATGCTTGAATAGACTCTTACATGTAACATTAAAATTGATAACATTGACACATTTTATAATTCTTAATAATTTATTTAAAGTTGGTGATTTTTTTTTCTCTGTGGATAACAAAATATACAAGAAGCATTTCAAGATTCTAATTTTTATGAAATTTAAGTTGTCATTATTTCCCATCAAAACACTTTTACCTTCTCTCCATCCCAATTATTATTAATTGACTTCCATGTATTATCCGATTTAAAAATTTAAATTATGTATGTTTCATATTTATTTACTGTCTAGAAGACCTACATCACAGCTATAAATAGTTACACATTTTTTATAATAATACATGAGATTTTAAAAATTTTATAAAATTCTTATCACATTTAGATATTGCCAATATTGTTTAGGTTACATAATTCAAGACAGTAAAATTTAAGTATACCTTTAAGTTGTTTCATGTGCAACAATTTTTTCATGAGCAGATCAAAAAGAATTACTGTTAGCCAATTTAATTCCTTGAACACTTATAAAAATGAATACAGTAATACAGTCGACTCTCATTATTTCGAACTCTTCAGGACCACAAGAAATGTTCAAATTATCTGAAGTTCGAATTATGGAAAACATGCTTAATATGGTACTATTACAAAGGAATTAATGTTATAGTGTTTTTTAAATTAATTTCGTCTGTTATCATGAGAATATTACTTAGTATTAAATTAGAATGTATAATTACATAAACAAATTAAAAGATTAGAAACAAGCACTATGGAAGAAAAATTTAAAGTGTCACTTATGGACAGATGGGGCTCTAATAAAGTGGATATCAAATGAATTGCATTATATGTATACTCATTCGGAACAATTAAGAAAAAAACAAAGATAAAAATTTATTCAAATGATCTGAAATCCGTGAGAAAGAATAGAAAAATGAAAAATCAGAATTCTCGTTAGTTCTTATTAAACGAAGTCGAGAAAATGAATTCGAATTAATGAAAATTTGTAACATTATTCTGCCATTGAAAATTTTGGGACTTAATGTTTAGTTTGAATTAAGCGAAGATTCGAATTATCCGATTTCGAATTAACGAGAGTCGACTGTATTAATAAAAATTACAAATTAATACATGTATGGAATTGATATGAAACTAAAAGAGTGAAATTTTGTCCCTGTATCTGAACTGAATGTTTCATTGTTTACATTTGTAAATTATGTGCAGATTTTAGAGAGTTACAGATTTTATGGTTGCAGGTTTTAGAGAGTTATAGATTTTAGGGTTGTGGATTTGAGGGAGTTGACTGTATTAACTTTATTTTAAAGAGATTCACATATAAATTAGAAATGGAGTTTCATATACAAAATTTAGCTTTAATGTTTTAGGAGTAATTATTATAAAACTAAGATAATTTTTGTCCATCAAAATTTTTTCTGGAAACTTGGTACTTCGATATATGGAGGCTTGATTGTATTTTCCACACTGCATGATATCTAAACATTTATTTTAGATATTGTTGTATGTTTTTAGAGCTGTGATTATTAAACAAATACATTTACTTATTTAATATTACAGTAGACTCCCTCAAATCCACAAACCAGAAATCCGCAACTCTCTAAAATCCGCACATATTTTATGGATGTAAACAATGAAAATTTCAGTTTGGATACTGGGACAAAATTTGATTTTTTTAGTTTTGTATTAATTCCATATATTTTTTTATTTGTAATTTTCTTAATAATATTCTATTCATGTTTTTTCATGAAGGATGAATAAATTTTTTTGAAAAAAATTCAAGATATTTCTTATCACTGGTAATCATCAAAATTTTTTGGTTATTAAGCCTGGCTAAACTTGAAAAAAAAAAAACCTTATTTTATGATTTTGATGTGAATTAGTAATGTACTTTTATGAGGCAAGTTTTGTTGAATAATTTTGAATAAAACACATTTAATCTTTATAATGAATATTTAATCATACACTATAAATTATTAACTTGACCTTTGCTATTACTTTAATAATTTTAAAAATTATCTAAATTTTTGTTATTTTAGTTTATTACTTATATTAATATTATTACGTTGTAAGCATTCATTATAGTTCCAATTGCACTATTAATTGCTCTGAAATTGCTGTTTAAAAAATGTAAACAAAGCAATGACCAGAAATCTGCAAAATTCTAAAATCCGCACAACCTCCGGTCCCAAGCTGTGCGGATTTGAGGGAGTCTACTGTACTTGCTTTTGATTTTATTAAGTATTTTTTCTAGAATGGTAATTGCAACATAAAACATTAATGGTTATTTGCTTTAATTGAAAATTCTGAAAACTTTCAACATGAATCTAAATTTTGATACAATAGACTCCCTCAATGCCACAACCTTAAAAAATCCACACATAATTTACGGATGTAAACAATGGAACATTCAGTTAAAGATATAGGGGCAAAATTTGACTTTTTTTATTTTATATCAAGTCCATACATATTTTTAATTTTAATTTTTGTTAATACAGTAGTTTCTCATAAATCTGCATAGCTTGGGACCAGAGGTTGTGCAGATTTCTGATCACTGCTTTGTTTACATTTTTTAAACTGTTATTTGAATTATAATGGAATTGAAACTATAATGAATGTTTACAATATATTAAATTATTAAAATAAGTCAAACTAAAATAATAAAAATTTAGATAATTTTTAAAATGATTAAAATATTCAAAGCAAAGGTCAAGTTAATAATCAATAATGTATGATTAAATATTCATCATAAAGATGAAATGTATTTTTCTTAAATTATTCGGTGAAACTTGCCTTATAAAAACGTACATTGCTAATTCTTTTCAAAATCATAAAAAAAAAAAAAAAAAAAAAAAAAAAAAAAAAAAAAATCAGATTCAGCCAGACTTAATAACTAAAAATGCTTGATTAATACATAAACATATTTGGTAAGAAGATTTCAATTACTATTGCATATTACTTAATGTAATATACAGACTATTTAAAAATTTGCAGAGCAGCTTATACAGCAGAAATGCTCTTGCTGGTTCCCAAATCCCAATTAAAAGAAAAGGAGTTTAAAAGCTAATATAGGGGAGAGTGGAGTTATTTGATCATAGGGGATACTTGAGCTACCCCTATTATCTCTACAGTTGGTTATTTTTTATTTCTAAAACTGGCAACATGGTAACATATTTATAGTTCTGAACATGTAAAAAAGAAATCACATACCTTGGTACCATTTTGAAAGTATGGTGATTAATAATTGATTTTTCCCTATCTGAAGTAAATATTTAGGTGCATGTTTTTTTTTTTTTTTTTTTTTTTTTTTTTTTTTTTGTAATCAATGTTTTGTTTAAAGCTGCGACAATATAGATAGATTTAATAAGTATAATTTCAATTGTATTTTGAATCTAAAATAGTTCAAATAGCTGCATGCTTTACTTAGTAAAACTCTGATTAACAAAAATGGCGATAATGGGGTTACTTGAGCCACTGAGATTGGGGATACATGAGCTATGGCTCAACCATCCCCACTAGGAAATTAGACATATGGGTGAAAAAAAAAATATGTCCTTATCATATTCACTGATAGATTTTTTTATTCTGGATAAAAGGAAGAAGAATTTGTTATTTTTTTTCCTTAAAAAATGATGACTTAGAAGAAAAATGTTTAAAAAAAATTTTTTTTAATGGAAATATCAATTTTATTTTTCAATTTAACTAACAAAATAGCCTATCTAGATAAATGTAGGCATAGTTTTAAATTTAACTTTTAATTTTTTAAACTGTTTTACAGGTTATAATCTTTAATATTTTAATTAGTTAGGTCCAACATATTAATATTTTTTAATATAATATATTAAGATTAAATATTGTATATTGAAATTGCAATCTCTGTTACTGATTGAACATGAAATTTTCTCGAAGAATTGCAGATTCCAAATTTAAATGGCCACCAACTGAGGATGTTGCTACCATCGATGAAACCTAAGTTGAAATGATCCTTCGACCAATGAATGATTGTGTTATTAATTTTGTTTTCGCAATTGATTTTGAAGGACTTTATGTATCTTGATTTATTATTATGTAAAATATTTGTGCAAAAAAAAGGTGAAAAACATTACTTTTGTAGGTATTTTTCTGAATTGGCTCAAGTATCCCTTCACCAAAGCTCAAGTATCTCTCTCATGCGGATACTTAAGCCACAATGTAAAACAAAAAGTAAAAATTTCTTAAGCATAGAAAAATAGCTCAAAATTAATTGAAAATGGTTTTCAGTTGAAGAGAAATTATCTAATTTTCATTTTCAATACTTTATCTTGTTCTAAGAAATTATAAAAAATAAAATTTAAAAAGTGGCTCAAGTATCCCTATCTTCCCCCAAGTTAATATGCACAGCAAAAATATAAATGAACTAATGTGTGGTGATATAAAAGATAACAGAAACCAAGTTTAAAACTAACATATATTTATTGAAGTCTAATAACATAAAAAAAAAATAAAAAGGATTTATCAAATAACATTATAACAAAAACATGACTTATCTGCTATATGTACTGAGTGACTTCATGACAAATGAGAAACATTTGATGAACACCATTTGTGAAGAAAAAAAAAAGGTTTTGAAGCTCATGGCAATACATATCCAGATCATCTTACTCAAAAGGAAAACGAAACCTCCATCTGTGAAACAGAATACACTCGCTGATAATTCATTCACTGCTTTCTCCGCGAAACACCATTTAAACAGTCAGTGACCTTTAACAAACACGCCAATTAAGAAATCCATCTGGCCACAAGAAAAGAACTCATTCACTACATGTCTACCGATGATTCATTTCACTTAAACAGACAATGGACTGCAGACATTAAAGACGTCGGAGAAAAAATAAATTTTAAAGTCCGAGACGATAAATAAGCCATTAACAGAAAGTGCTTCATTGAAAAACTTTAACACAAACACTGAAAGAAAAACAATTTTTTAGCTACCATTAGACATGACCGTCATTTATCATGCTACATTGCTGTTGTAAAAAAATGAAATGTTGGCCAATTACACACCTTTCAAGAACTAATCAAAACTGATTAACTTGGCAATTCTTGATGATGATTAACACAGATGATGATGATTAACACAGGTAACAGTTAAAAACAAACAGCAATTCAAAATCCATTTAACTTCATGAATCTCATTAAGAAAATCAGAATGATGCAACTCCTAACAGATGACGTCAATGATTGGACACCTATCGTTATCTCAAACTATGATCAGATAATGAAGGGAAATGAAGTTAGATTCTGAAAAGCTTGTAAACAAAGTAGCGTGAATGAGATATATGGCAGCTGAAAGATAATATATTCTAAAGAACTACTTAGGAGATTTGGAAGAATAAATATATTTTAAAGTAGGGTTAAAAGTATAATTTATTTTAATTAAAGAGAAGCTATTTTTATTAAAAAGAAAAACTTTATTCTTAATAAAAGTATTTTAAGAATAAGACTTTAAAATGAAAGTATTACGGAAGTGTTAACTGATATTTGCACAGGGACAAGAACTAAAAATAGAGGAAATAGACAACAATTACCAGTGATATCAAGCAATATCTTGAATTTTTTCAGAAATAAATTTATTCTTCCTTATTGAAAAAACATGAATTCAGTAAGCTTATAGACCGGGCGGCGGCGACACGAATGACTACGTCATCGAGTTACGGGATGAAATTATGATGTAGGACAAGATTATTGGGTGTAGATTAAGGAATGACTGGTCTGCCTCGTCATTTCTTGGTACGATATGAGTAACAGCGGGTGCCAACTCGCCTTTTTGGCGTCACTTTCATGTCATTGAGTTACGGGATGAAATTGGTGCCAAATTAAAGCTAAAATAAAGTATTTTAAGAATATTTCGGTCTGCCTGCGCAAATCCTGGTACAAACCCCCGGCAGACTGAAATTTATAACAAAAAATGACGTTACAATGTAAAATTCAATATGACTACATCATCGAGTTACGGGATGAAATCATGATGTAGGACAAGATTATTGGATGCAGATTAAGGAATGACTGGTCTGCCTCGTCATTTCTTGGTACGATATGAGTAACAGCGGGCGCCAACTTGCTATTTTGGCATCACTTTCACGTCACCGAGTTACGGGATGAAATTGGTGCCAAATTAAAGCTAAAATAAAGTATTTTAAGAATATTTCGATCTGCCTGTGCATACCCTGGTACAAACCCTCGGCAGACTGAAATTTATAACAAAAAATGACGTTATAATGTAAAATTCAGTATGACTACGTCATGGAGTTACGGGATGAAATCATGATGAAGGACAAGATTATTGGGTATAGATTAAGGAATGACTGGTCTGCCTCGTCATTTTTTGGTACGATATGAGTAACAGTGGGCGCCAACTCACTATTTTGGCATCACTTTCACGTCATCGAGTTATGGGATGAAATTGGTGCCAAATTAAAGCTAAAATAAAGTATTTTAAGAATATTTCGATCTGCCTGCACATATCCTGGTACAAACCCTCGGCAGATTGAAATTTATAACAAAAAATGACGTTATAATGTAAAATTCAATATGACTACGTCATCGAGTTACGGGATGAAATCATGATGTAGGACAAGATTATTGGGTATAGATTAAGGAATGACTGGTCTGCCTCGTCATTTCTTGGTACAATATGAGTAACAGCGGGCGCCAACTCGCTATTTTGGCATCACTTTCACGTCATCGAGTTACGGGATGAAATTGGTGCCAAATTAAAGCTAAAATAAAGTATTTTAAGAATATTTCAGTCTCCCCGTGCATATCCTCGTACAAACCTTCGGTGGACTGAAATTTATAATAAATTATGCTTCATAACGTACGAAACAAAATCTAAAAACGTATTTTACATTATTTAACTTCGCAATCGACTTTCATGCTAATTTGATGGTTTAGGAAAAGATTCTTAAATATAAGTGAGAAAACGACCAATTCGGCATATCATGTATTGTATTGTATATTATGACGCCTTTTTTGTTATAAATTTCAGTCTGCCAAGGATTTGTACCAGGATATGTGCAGGCAGACCGAAATATTCTTAAAATATTTTATTTTAGCTTTAATTTGGCACCAATTTCATCCCGTAACCCGATGACGTGAAAGTGACGCCAAAATGGAGAGTTGGCGCCCGCTGTTACTCATATCGTACCAAGAAATGACGAGGCAGACCAGTCATTCCTTAATCTACACCCAATAATCTTGTCCTACATCATGATTTCATCCCGTAACTCGATGACTTAGTCATATTGAATTTTACATTATAACGTCATTTTTTGTTATAAATTTCAGTCTGCCGAGGGTTTGTACCAGGATATGCACAGGCAGACCGAAATATTCTTAAAATACTTTATTTTAGCTGTAATTTGGCACCAATTTCATTCCGTAACCTGATGACGTGAAAGTGATGCCGAAATGGAGAGTTGGCACCCGCTGTTACTCATATCGTACCAAGAAATGACGCGGCAGACCAGTCATTCCTTAATCTACACCCAATAATCTTGTCCTACATCATGATTTCATCCCGTAACTCGATGACTTAGTCATATTGAATTTTACATTATAACGTCATTTTTTGTTATAAATTTCAGTCTGCCGAGGGTTTGTACCAGGATTTGCACAGGCAGACCAAAATACTCTTAAAATACTTTATTTTAGCTATAATTTGGCACAAATTTCATCCCGTAACTCGATGACAACAAAATGGCGAGTTGGCGCCCGCTGTTCCTCATATTGTACCAAGAAATGACGAGGCAGACCAGTTATTCCTTAATCTACACCCAATAATCTTGTCCTACATCATGATCTCATCCCGTAACTCGATGACTTAGTCATATTGAATTTTACATTATAACGTCATTTTTTGTTATAAATTTCAGTCTGCCGAGGGTTTGTATCAGGATATGCACAGGCAGACCGAAATATTCTTAAAATACTTCATTTTAGCTTCAATTTGGCACCAATTTCATCCCGTAACCCGATGACACCAAAATGGCGAGTTGGCACCCGCTGTTACTCATATCGTACCAAGAAATGACGAGGCAGACCAGTCATTCCTTAATCTACACCCAATAATCTTGTCCTACATCATAATTTCATCCCGTAACTCGATGACGTAGTCATTCGTGTCGCCGCCGCCCGGTCTATAAGCTTACTGAATTCATGTTTTTTCAATAAGGAAGAATAAATTTATTTCTGAAAAAATTCAAGATATTGCTTGATATCACTGGTAATTGTTGTCTATTATTGTTTTGTACGTTATGAAGCATAATTTATTATAAATTTCAGTCCACCGAAGGTTTGTACGAGGATATGCGCGGAAAGACCGAAATATTCTTAAAATACTTTATTTTAGCTTTAATTTGGCACCAATTTCATCCCGTAACTCGATGACGTGAAAGTGATGCCAAAATAGCGAGTTGGCACCCGCTGTTACTCATATCGTACCAAGAAACGACGAGGCAGACCAGTCATTCCTTAATCTACACCCAATAATCTTGTCCGACATCATGATTTCATCCCGTAACTCGATGACGTAGTCATTTGTGTCGCCGCCGCCCGCTCTATTAACAAAAATTACAAATTAAATTTTATATGGAATTGATCTAAAACTAAAAAAGTCAAACTTTGTCCCTATATCTGAACTGAATGTTTCATTGTTTACATCCGTAAATTATGTGCAGATTTTAGACAGTTGCAGGTTTTAAGGTTGTGGATTTGAGTGAGTCCACTGTATTACTAAATTCATGTTTTTTTCATGAAGAAAAAATAAATTTATTTTTGAACAAATTCAAGGTATTGCTGATATCACTGGTAATCACAAACTTCTTGCCAATATATTAATCAAATTTTTTGTGGTTATTAAGTCTAGCTGTATTTCATCTTTATAATGAATATTTAGTCATACATTGATTATTCACTTGACCTTTGCTTTTAATATTTTAATGATTTTAAAGATTATCTAAATTTTTATTATTTTAGTTTATTACTTATTTTAATATTTTATTATAATGTAAGCATTCGTTATAATTTTTATTGCATTATTAATTACTTTCAAATTACTCTTTAAAAAATATAAACAAAGCAATGACCAGAAATCTGCAAAATTCTAAAATCCACACAACCTCTGGTCCCAAGCTGTGCGGATTTGAGGAAGTCTGCTGTAATAAGGTTTTTTATAAAAGAAATCCAGTTATTTTTGGATCTCCTTTCATATCTACTATAGGCTATGTTATTTATACTGTAAAATGCTGTTGTAACTCTAGTTGTATCATTTTACTGAAGAGTAAACAAGTGAAAACATTTGGATTCACATTAATAATCTTATTTAAACTGTGCATGGATTGTAGTTCACATAATAATAAATTTATAGAATGTTTTTATAGTTTGCACTAGAAATTTTGTGCCGGGTAAAACACCAGTTTAGTTTATTATTATTATTATTTTGGATTTGTTTTCAACTATATATTCTGCTCTTAATCTCTTAATGTAACAGAAAATGCCTTTATCTTTCTTAACAGCAATGAAAATACATTTTAAGATAAGAAAGCAAAATATTATTAAAATGGTTCTAAGCATTTTCAGTTTGTATACATTATGGCAAGGGTATGAAATATATCATTTCCTGAATTGGCCTAAACAGATTTTTAAGATCTGTATAGTTTCATTTATCATGTTGTTATTTATAGATTGAAAATTCTAGCCCTTTCTTTATCTCTTAAGCTATCTACACAACAAACTTTTTACTTCCTGTTCATTTGTAGATGAGCTAGTTGTTTTTAAACTGAAACTAGAGGAAATGGATAACTATTACCAGTGATATCAAGCAATATCTTGAATTTTTTCAGAAATAAATTTATTCTTCCTTCATGAAAAAACATGAATTCAGCAAGCTTAACAAAAATTACAAATTAAATTTTATATGGAATTGATATAAAACTAAAAACGTCAAATTTTGTCCCTATATCTGAACGGAATGTTTCATTGTTTACATCCATAAATTATGTGTGGATTTTAGACAGTTGCAGGTTTTAAGGTTGTGGATTTGAGGGAGTCCACTGTATTACTAAATTTCATATTTGTTTTCATGAAGGAAAAATAAATTTATTTCTGAAAAAATTCAAGGTATTGCTGATATCACTGGTAATCACAAACTTCTTACCAATATATTAATCAAGCTTTTTGTGGTTATTAATTTAGTTAAACCAGAGTTAAAATTAAAACTTCCATATTTTATGATTTTGATGTGAAACAATGTACTTTTATGAGGCAAGTTTCATTGAATAATTTAAGAAAAATACATTTCATCTTTATAATGAATATTTAGTCATACATTGATTATTCACTTGACTTTTGCTTTTAATATTTTAATGATTTTAAAGATTATCTAAATTTTTATTATTTTAGTTTATTACTTATTTTAATATTTTATTATATTGTAAGCATTCATTATAACATCAATTGCATTGTCAATTTTATTTAAATTACTGTTTTAAAAATGTAAACAAAGCAATGATCAAAAATCTGCAAAACTCTAAAATGTGCCCAATCTCTGGTCCCAAGCTGAGTAGATTTGAGGGAGTCAACTGTATCTTTAATAAAATGTTAAATTTTTAAATATGCATTTAAGCTCAGTTTGCTGCAAAAATATTTTTTTTAATTTAAACCTGTTTTTAGCCCTGTTATTGATGATGGTTGATTTATGTGCTCAATATAAAAAATATTTAGTATAATGAATATGAAATTTAATGCGTTAGTTTGCTGTTAATAATGAATTCAATCTAAAAAACACTGATTTAGATTTTAAACATTTTTAATGGTTTAGTTACAATTATTTATTTATTTTTTGTTCAGGAATTGCTTTTGGTCAAATTTCCAGTGTAAATTCAGCTAAAAATTTCATTTCTGCTTTTTCTTCTAAATCAAGCAAAAGTCATAAGGCTCCACGTCCACAACGTACTCAACAAATATTTGATTGTATAAGCAAAGGACTAAGGTATTTACATATTTTTCATTCAGTTTACTGTTTTAAGTTTTGTTTCTCACTTCTCAATGAACTTATTTTTTTTGTAGAGATAGTATACATTTAGCTCAGAATGATATATCTACATCTCGTATGGCTTTTGACAGTGTGTCAGTTTCTTCAGTAATGGTGAGTATATATTTTGTATGTGCCAAGCATTTAGAAATTTGTTTATCAAGCTATAATTTTTAGTTTTCTCAAATAAGTTTGCCCAACTTATAATGGCAAAAATTTTAAGAAGCACAAAATTACACACATATAAATGCATACATTTACGTTATTAACACACATAAATATTCTTATTTTTCAACAATGTGGATGATGAAATAGTATTTAAATGAGTTTTAAAGATTTTTTTTTTACTTTATTACGTTAAGGATGTTGCATCTTGTCGAAATTGTTTAACTTTTATAATTGTTATTTTCTTTAATACATTTTATCATCATTTAATTACAAAAGTGTAAATGGATTTTTATTATTGTAGTATTGTATTGTATTGTATTGAAAGCTTTTCTGTAATGCTAGCATAATTTAAGGATGTTGAAATATTCAAAAATAAAAGGTTTTATGAAATACAGAAGATGATCTTTATAATGCAATTCTAAAAATGCAAGTTTGTGCATTATATACATTTTTGCATCTCTTTCACACACTGTTACTTGTAAACATGTCCAAATATGTCTTATGGAGTTATGAAAAAAGCTCAGGAGACATATAGTGTACTGTCTATCGGTTATGAATGAAATAACTGAGGAGGCTGTAACAGTAGCGTAGCTAGGATGGGTGACACCCAGGGTGGATATAAATGGTAACGACCCCCATCTCTCTTTACATACACATACACCTGCCATTTTTTTTTTTTAATCACAATTCGACATTATTATAAATCGAATTTTTACACTTTTTTGGAAAACTTTTTGCAAATTCATATTAAAAAAATAATAATATTTTCCAAAAGAAAAAGAGAGAGAGAGAGGGGAGAAAAAGAAAAATGAGAAAAGACTTTCAATTTTTGATACCTTGTACTTTTGTCAGTCAATTCAAAAATACCTTGCGAAAAAACTTATAAATGAAATAAAAAATTTTATATATATCATGTAAGAAAAAAAAAGCAATATTAGAATAAAATAGAAAAATTAAAATTGAATATATTTAAATAGTCATTAGAAAAATCATGTGTCAGGCATAGATTATGAAACACTTTCCAACTTCCAAAATACTTTAACAAAATTTTTCGTTTAATAAGTTAAAGAAGATACCTGAGAAAACATTTTAGAAAACACATAGCACATTTGAAAACCATATTTCAGCAGTTACTGTACATAGCTGGAAAATTATTCTTAATTCTTTTTGTGCAGAACTGTATAGGATTTATAGAAATTTCTATAATAGATGAAAACATATTTGAATACTTTTACACAGCCATGCATATTATCTAATGTCTTATATACACATCACATATTAAGCTGAAATTTAATTGAGACAAAACCACATTTAAACAACTGAAATCACACTTTCAGAATAGACTGACTATAGGTAACCATTTATTCAGTTTTTTGCTTAGTCCTGTATGTGGTTTTATTTATGTTAAAAACATATCTGAGTATACTAAATGTAGTTGATCTTGAAAATGCATAACTCAGATAAAAAAAAAAAAAAAAAAAAAAAAAAAAAAAAAAAAAAAAAAACTTAACTACCATATTATTATTATTATTTTTACATTTTAGTTAAAAATTACAATTATTTCATAATAAATATTATTTCTTCTTTAAACACGTAAAACATGACATTTATTAGACAATCACATCCTTGCAACTCGAATACACATTAAAATAAAAACAATAACAACATATATAAATCTCATTAAAGAATGTTTCACATTTTTCATTTGAATAAAAAATAAATTAAATACATGGAGTAACAAAATAATTTAATTATTGACGTGTGATTTTATTTATAGACTGACTAGTTACTCTGGCAACAGGACTGGACTGAGAGCGGTTTCAGAGTGTTTCTTATGAGAGTCACACAGTAACATATTTGACGCCAAGTGCATATGATCTGATGATCACACGTTTCAGGCATTAAATCTTATCGTTTCACAGTAGTTTTTTAATTGAAAATGCTCAATGAAATTATGGGGAAGTACTTTTTCTTTTTAGGTTTGTAAATAAAATAAATTAAATTTTGATTTGAATTGCAATTTGGTAATTAACCCTCTCATTGACAAGTCTGTGTCTCTGTTACTATGTCCACTACGCTTCAGGTTTCACTGCAATATAAACATTATTTGAAGTAATATAATTCTATTAAATTAATGCATTTTTAATACACTGGAAAGGGAATAATACTTTCAAGGATTACATTAATATTCCTAATAATTATATATATATATATATATAGTATTGAAAGATCCACCTTTTTTTTAGCATTTCAAACAAAATACAGAGAAAACAACAGTACTACTTTGCCTTTTTGCCAAATTGTCAGATTGTTAAATAACCATTTTTCATTCATTCATTTATTTATTTTTATTTTTTCAAGTATTGTTTATTATACTTTGTGGTTTTCTACTGTAAAAAATAAACTTTCAAAAATGCTTAATACAATGATAAGACATTCTAATGTGAAAGACTGAAGACTGACTCTGCGAAATGTACTTATTTATATATATAAAAGTTAATATGAAATATCTTATTTAAAAAAAGAAAAAAAAATTCTCATTAACAGCTGTATTTAAAAAAATAAAATTATTTGTTTAAAACAAGATGGTTTTTTTCAACTAAAAATTCTCAAAATAGCCAGCTAGTATCATTTTCATAAGCAGAGGCAACATGTGATCTTTGAGTTATTGAAATAAGAAATATGCCTGTATGAGAAACGGTTGATAATCCATCATGTTTACATCCATTACAGTGTTTAGAATGTATCATCTCTAAAAGCTGGTAAGTTTTATACACTCTGCTGAACTCACCTAGGATAAGCAGATATTTATATTCATGTTGGGCACACACATTTAAATTAAAATAAATGATAAGTAGATTGGTGTTAGATCATTGCATATTAGGAATGCATAGATAAAAAGAATCAATTAATTCACTCTTTAAGAAATAAATTGTAAGAGACACATTTTGTTTCTAATAAGTTAGATTGTTTATTTTACAAAGTCATATAGGATGGGACACATCAGAGACTTGGTTTTATTTAATGTTTTTCTATCAATCACAGAGAATAAAAGATACAGATTCTTTAATGACAGATGTATATAAAATTATGTCTCAAGAAAACGCACCAAGTGCCTTTTATCTCTGATGGCTGATTAATGAAGGCTGAAAAGGGTGTTTTTAGTCATGTGTAGACTGGTCTCAATTTTTTTTGAAATTTTGAGAAACATTGCAAAAAGAAAGTTCAAGTTGTTACTTTTGGCTCCAGAGAGAATATCTAACATCAAAAATAGATTTAATTGTGTGGAACAGAGTCCTACATAGATTGGATAACTCACTTTTACTTGAATCTGATTCAGCCTGAAGTTCAGGTTGGATGATTGTGTTGACATTATTTTTTCTGTTGCAGGTTAGCTTCTACTTGTTTGCTGCAGATCAGATTCATGTCAGGTTGACTTTAATTGTTTCATTTGGTTTTGAATCTTGTGGGTCAGATTCGAATTAACTCTATTTTTCAAAAGTAAGAGCAGAATATTGCAAATGGAAGAACTATATATATGGCAGAGATATAATTCTACAATATTTTCCAAAATTGTATTAAAATATCGATTTTTTAAAAATATATTTCAGGTTTGGGTTGTTTCCAGTTTGAAATGTGTTGAGTTCAGATCAGTTTTTTTTTTTTTTTTGGGGGGGGGGGGGGGGTTTGTAGGCTGATAAAATTTTAGTTACAATTTGGATGCATTGTAGATTGACTTAAATAAGAATTTTTGAATTCAGATCATGTATAGTCTTACCCACACAGAACTTTAATCTGGAAGCTTCTAGAAATCACACAAATAATATGCAAATATCAAATGACCTTATGTGGGTTCCTGGAGGGTGAGATGGGCATTTATTTAAAATAAAGAAATGTATTAGTTATAATATGCATTGGCAGTGCATGCATTTCACAGTAGTTAAATGAACATAAAGGGAGTAACTAATTGACTTACTCAATTTTAAAAGACATAATTATAATGCTACACTAATTATTGAACAAATTTGCAAAAGGCTAAAACAAAGTTAATGTTAATTTTTTTTAAATATAGCAATAATCGAATTGAAGATAAATATAGGTTTGATTATTTATGAATTTATAAGGAAATATGTGATGTAAATGGAATACTGGAACATCTCAGAAAACTTCATTGGCTATGCAACACTTTATACTTATTGATTTCTTTCATTTTCTGAACATGATTGTCAAATTGATATATTTGCATATTCGAGTTATTATAATTTTTCTTTATCTGTTAACTGTTTCTTCACAAACAAAAATATTGTGTGTCATTTATAATTTTATCAAAAGATCATGTATCTTAAATATCATGTAGTTTTATTCTGTACAAAACTATTATATAATGCTTTTCTGTAATGTGATTTTATGTTGATATTTAATGCTTGTTGCATAAACTTTATGCAATGTCTAAAATTTCTTTCAACCTTCCCCAAATTTAAATTTCTTTAATATAAAGTTAGATTGTGAATTATGTATGGTTACAAGAAGTATAATTAAGCTCTATCTTTTATTAATATCCTAGTCACAAGGCAGACTGTATGAGTTAGAAAAGGTGAGTGTTCTATGCTTACCTGTAATGCATGAAATATAACAGTGCTGTTTAAATTTTGTTGCCTTTCTTGTTAGCCAATTTTAAAATTTCATGTAGCATGCCATTCCAAACTTTTGTTGCATGCTTTGATCTAACTTAAGGAATAGCTTTCATTTGCACATATGTAGATTCATAATTGAATTTTTTTTTTTTTTTTAATTAGAAATAGTTAACTTATATCAAAATCATTCTTAATTGAAGACAATTATGAGATAGTTTTCTTTATGTTTGCTTATATTTGTTTAGATAAATAAAAACTAAATTTATTTTCTCGTGAAATAATTGTATAAAAAATGACTTTTCATAATTTTCCCCCATAAGATATCTTTCTTATAAGATGTTTCTTTCTTACTTCTTTTGCATTTGAAATATTAATCAGATCAGATACAGTAAAATCTCATTGACGTAGGTTTATAGGGGATGGAAAATTTGTTTGCCTGGTGGGATGAAGGAATTTCACATCCTTTTTTTTATTTTTTAGAATTGTCAATAATGTGCTTTTAAAAATGTTGATTTTTTTTTAGCATATTCAGTTCCTTTAACAATATGTCATTGATTATATTCAAAATTTTCTTTTTTTCTTCCCTATTCTTAATCTGTACTAGATTTTATGACTCATTTTTGCTATTCTTTAGAATATCAAGTTAGGTAAAAATGAACATCTAAATAAAATAAACTACACAAAAAATGAGAAATTTAATGACATTGATGTTCATTAATCATATAATCGTAAATGTTATTGCGACAGTTAGAGATTTAAAATAGGAAGGGGATTGGACATGTGCAAGAAAGAAGATAAGTACTGATTTGGAGATTTTAACAAATTCTCATTACATTTGATAACATCAAAAGAAAAAAAATATTTTTACCAGTGACTTATTAAAGGTAGAAGTGTTTCTATTTAGTATAAAAATGATACCTTGAAATGTCATAAACCTCTTCTCAAAAACATTTTGTTTTTACCTCACTGTAGATTTCATTCTGTCTGCAGTGATGAGAGGCAAAAAAAGTTGTAAAGAAGACATAAATCTGCAAAAAATAGAATTGTGATAAAAATATGCTTAAAAATATCATGTTTTTGATTTTGAAGATCAGGGAAGAAATTTATCTTTCAGTCTATTGAGGAAAATTGTTCCTGTTAAAAGTTCAGTTTTCTTCAGGGGACTCGATTATCAATTCGTATAAGCAGTTAATTCCCAATGAAGTTTCAAATTACATATAAACATACAGTTAAAAGAAACTAGTTTGTGTTAAAAATAATTTGCATTAAGTATTTTCATACTAAAGTTTCAAATTATATGTAAACTCATATAAATTCTACCAGGCATGAAATTGTGGTTCATTTTAAAAGTAGCTTATATTAAGCATATACATGTTAATGAGATTTTAGTATAATCTGGTTCACTGTTAACCTTCCTTGTTCGTAAACATCTTAAACTTACAAAAAGGGGCAATTCCAAAACTTTCTTCTATCTCATATATGTTAATACTTCAAAAATCCCTATCACAGTGACAAAATTAAATTCCAATCTATGCCTATCATGATGATTCTAATGGTATGAAATTCTGTGCATTACTTCTTAAAATAGGACTATTGCGAATATTGGGATAAATGCAGAATAAAAGCACCACCTGTTGTGCAAATTTTTATCAAAACATAATCAACAATTATATTTATCAAGGTAAAGCTGAATCTGAAGTTTGTTAAAAATTTGTTTCTTTGTTCTCTGTTGAGATAGAGCTACTGCGGGAATCAAGAAACAATCAGCATAACAATGCCACCTATTGGTCGATTGACATTAAAATGTAAATAAAATCACTTCATATCAAGGATTAATTGAATCTTAAGTTTGATGAAAATCTGTGTATTAATTCTTGAGATAGAGCTGTTGCAAAAATTGTGAAAAAGGATGCTTAGCACCACTACCTATTTAGCAATATACACCAAAATGTTGTTTCTATTTCTTAACATAATATCAGAAATGTTTAAAGATTTGCAGAGCTGCTTATACAGCAGAAACTCTCATTCTGGTTCTCCAACCATAATAAAAGAAAAGTGTTTAAAAGATATATTGTAAATTTACCATTAGTTAATCTGTAAAAGAAAAATATAAATTACTAATGTGTGGTGATATAAAATAACAAAAGCCAAAATTTAAAAACTAAATGAAATTATTGAAGTCAGATATTATAAAATAAAAAGGACTATCAAAAATAACTTATCTACTATATTGAACACAACTTCATGATGGATGAGAAATACTGGTAAACTTCATTCTTAGTAAAGCAATTAGCATCTTGTGAAAATAAACATTTCAAACCAAGTTAAGCTCATGGTAACACATATCCAGCCTATCTGATTACTTGAAAAACAAGACTTCCATGAAACAGAATATATTCGCCAATACACTGTTTTTTCAAAGCAGACAAATCTTTCCAATTATATCTACATAAACATGAAAACAGTCAATGATCTTCATTAACATGCCGATAGTAGAAACCATCTGTTCAGAAGAAAAAGATGAAACCTTTAAGGGAGACCCGTACCCCATTTTCGGCCAAAAATCATCAAAAATTAAAAAAAAAAAAAATTTCTCAGAAAACGATAAAATACATATTTGCGAATATCCATGCAAAATTTCAGATCTCCGGTACACTTGGAACAGGTAAAAAATGAGCTTTTTAAATTGTACTCACTATAGAGTTTAAAGGACTAGCGGCCATTTAAAACTTGTTTTCCTGAAAATGACTTTTTTCATATTTTGCCTAAGTTCAAAGGCTCAGTAGTAAAATGATTTAGAAACAAAATGTTTATGTTTTTAGAATCTTAAAAAAAATTGCAACAAAAGTAAGGAGAGATATTTTTTTAACTATTTCTGAAAATTTTACATAAATTGGTAAACATGAAAATTATAACGAATTTAAGGAAATTTACCATGCTTATTTTTATTTATTTTTTTCTTAGCCGATTAAAATAGAAAATTAAAAATATCTCTCCTTAGTTCTTTTCTATATACTATAACACTATTTAAGAAATTTTAATAATACCAAAATATTGAAAATTGAATGAGGAGTAGTAATTTTAAAAAGTAATTATAGAGATTATAGTATTTTAGAGAAAAAATGATGTTAAAAAATTCGGTCTTTGTTCCACGTGATTGTTTTGTTTGGGCCGAATGAGAGACTTAAATTGGAAGAATAACACCCATCAAACCGTTTTAATCGCATACTGCACCTCCATCTATCTCTTTTCTCCATGGAAAATAACAGATCACTGTATATTTTAGTTGTCATTTTTTCATAGTAGGTAACTGAAAAAAATAGTAATTAAAAACCTGTTATGTCAATATATCGTCGGCTATAAAACCGGTGAATGTTGTTGGTTTTATTTCGTTTATATCTATGAATTTAATGGACTTTTAATTCGTTGTAAACTTACTTTACAAAAGATACATCAATTAACCTTTACAAAAATGTATTTTAAAGAATATCTGGGTGTCATATTTTCTTAGTTGTTTTTAAAAACTGAGAATGAAATTTTATTCTTTGGCGAAATCTTTGGCTAATAACTTCTATCTTGCGTCTAATACGGAAGTGCCGATAATTTTTAAAGCTGTATATGATTACATAAATAATATGTTTCATATAAAATTGCTGTTTGAAATTAGTTGGCACTTTAAAAAGCCTATTGCGCAGAAAAAATTTATAAGACTTTCCAATTTTAAAATTTAAAAAAGTTTTTCACCTTTATTTCCGACCCGGGAACCCCGGGTTCGGTGTACTAGTACATTTAAAAGACAAAACAAAACTGATTAACCCGGCGATTCACAATGTATATATGGGTGATTCTCTAAATAGGGGACAATTTCAAAAGCGAAATCTTAAAAAAATTACTGTTAGCAAAATTTCTGAAAAAAATGGGTGTTGTTAATATAGTATTAGGTATACTTTACATGTAGTCAGCAGAGATAAATATTTAAAAATTAACTTTTAAAAAAAATAATTAGTATTTTTTGAGCCATGCTAATGACAAAACAAATTGCATGGAATAAATATATTAAGAAATTTTTATTTTCTTCCTGTTTAAATAATTTTTTCTATATTTATTAGCCTTCCTTTTCAGCAAATGGTTTCAATTTTTACATATATACATGTAAGGAGAATAAAAACATTACCAAAGAGCAAACTTTGTTTACATGAGCAACATTCTGACACTAACAATGTAAGAAGCTGTCTTAGTGATTTTCTGACAGATTTAATGCATATTTTAGGGATAATAAACGTAATACCTAAATTTATATGCAAAATTAAACTTTATAAAGGATACAATATAAACACTGGTTACATTTATGCACATAGGAGTCTTTAGCATGGACAGAAAAACCATGCTAGTGACACTGATATTTGTCCATGCTAATGAGAAATTTTAATTTAAATAAGATTATGAACCATAATTTAATCACAATGCAATAGTCCTTTCTGGGGCTTTTTAAAACACAAAAGTTCTATGCAAATAAGTAAAATAAAAATTTTAACTATAAAATAAACATGAAAATTATTATCCATTCTAATGACATACAATTGATGTACGCCCCTAATATTCAACTTATATTCTTAAAATACAATACATGCTTCTATTTTCAGGCTGGGATAAATCGGCTACTTGTTGCCATGGAGAAACTTTATATTTTCAAACTATTGTCATATGTGAAAATGAAATTTTGATTAATAACCAGCTGTTATAGTATGATCTTGTTTTGAAAATAGAATATGGAGGACAAACTTTAATTCTTTTTTTATATACTATAATTTTATTTTTAAAAAGAAATTTATTGGATAAATCCTCTCCTTGATTAATTTAAAGAAAGAATAACATTTGTTTTATTTTATAAACATGATATTAACTCTTGAAAAATGCTAGTATACACAAGGCACAGGTGCTGTGGACATCCATGCTAATGACATTTTGAACATTTACTCTGTTATTTTAATGTGTTTTTAACTAAAAAATGAGTAATTCTTGAGTGCTAATAATGAATAATATTAAGACAAACATATCTAAATATAAAAACATAACAGAAAACCTCTCAATTTTTTTTTGTATACCGAAAGACATAAATTGTCCCCTGTTTTGAGAATCACCCATATACACCTATCATTAACATGGGTAACAGTTAAAAAGAAAAAAAAAACAGCATTTCAAATTCTTTCAACTTGATGAATCTCATAAAGGGAATCAGAATGATGATGTAACTACAGTAGATAATATCACTAATCGGACACCCGTCATCTTGTAATAGCCATGTGTACTATGATTAGATGGTGAAAGGAAATGAAGTTAGACGTTGAAAAGTTTGTTAACAGAGTAGAGATATATAGCAGCTTAAAGATAATATATATTCCAAGAGTTATATGTATATATATCAGAATATATATTCCAAAACTTTAGGAAATTTAAAAAGAATAAAAATATGTTTTTAAGTAAGTAATGGCAAAAGTATTTTAATAAAAGTATAACAAAATTGTTTTAATGAAAAAACTATTTTTAATAAAAGGCAAAACTTTATTGTTAATAAAACAAAATTTTTATTTTTAAAAAAGGAAAGCTTTTATTATTATTATTTTTTTAATAAGAGTAGTTTAAGACTATTAAGAATGATAAGACTTTAAAAAGGATAGAAATATTATGGAAGTTTTAACTGATGTTTGCACAGGACAAGAACCAAATATAGAAGAAATATTCAACAAATGTAAACAACATCCATTCATGTCGAATACTAACCAAATCTGAAGTTTGGTTAAAATCCATGCATTAGTTCTTGAGATAGAGCTGTAGCAGTAATCACACAAAAGGCATCATAGAAGTGCTGCCTGTTCAGCGATTTACACCAAAATGTAAACAGCATCCATTCATGTCAAGGACTAATAGAACCTGAAGTTAGGTAAAAATCTGTGCTGTAGTTCTTGAGATAGAACTGTTGCAGAAATTGTAAAAAAGACAGCATAGCTGCACCTCCTGTTGAGCGATTTGGACCAAAAACTAATCAGCATCAATTTATATCAGGAACTACCTGATATAATTTTTTATTAAATTCCGTGCATTAGCTCTTGAGATAGAGCGCCCACAAAATTCATGTCACAGACAGACGCAGTCGCAGACAGACATTTTGTAAAAACATGTTTTTTGGAATCTCTGTCCCCTAAAAGATGTAAATCCGTCAAAAAACTGGAATTAAAAAATTTTCATGTATCCAATATATAAACAGTCGAGTCTCTCTATAATGAAACTCCATACATCAAATTTCTCTATATAACGAATTTTTAGTAGGAACGGTCCCCTTTTCGAATGATTACATTAAAAACAGTCTCTATATAGCGAACTATCTATCGCCATATAACGAATTTTGTCATAAATTGGTCTTAATTTATTCAGTTTTAAAAAAGCTTCGAAATCATATGGAATCAATTTTTCATCACTTATTTTTGATTTATCGTTCAATGCTGAGGTTTTTTTTTTTTTTAACAAATATTATTTCTCTCCTTGTTCTTTAAATCCAACGAGTTCATCCCACCTCCCACACACCTTTCAACATCCTTCTCAAAACAGATTCAATTGGATTGTTACACATATAAGAGAGGAATCAATGAGAGACACATAAGAGTGGCCTTCAAATGGAGGAAAATGTTAATTAAAATTTTTCATTCCTTGCTAAAATTTGAGCAATATTTTTTTTTTTTTTTTTTTTTTTTTTTTTTTAAGAGTGTAACAATTTTAAAATCAAAACACCAAAAAGTTTGAGATTTCTTCCTCTGAAATTAATGCAAGTCTTCCTTATTTGATTTTCATTAAGCTTTCAAATAAATGTAATAATTAAGAAATAAAATGTTAGGTTAATATATACTTTTAAACATTTCAAATTCTTAATTAAAAACATCAAACAATATTTGTTCAAAATTTACATATTAAATATGATTTTTAACCTCATTCTCTATACATCAAATTTCTCTATATAACGAAATTTTTACTGGAACGACGGATTTCGTTATATAGAGACTCGACTGTATATATTTTTTTTTGTAAAGATAGAAGAAAGTAAAAATGCACTTTAAAATTTATTACTGTCACAAATTTAAACTCCATTATTACTTTCTTCCATCCTTAACAAGAAAAAAGTATTGGATTCGTGAAAACTTTCGAAATCCAGTTTTCGACAGATTTACATGTTTTAGAGGTCAGAGAACCCGAGAAACATGTTTTTACAAATTGCCTGTCTGTCTGTATATGACAAAAATTTTGTGGGCACTCTATCTCAAAAACTAATGCGCAGAATTCCACAAAATTTTAGATTCTGTTAGATCTCAATATAAACTAGATCTGATTAGTTTTTGGTGTATATCGTTCAACAGGTGGTGTTGCTATGCTGCATTATTCACAGTTTCCAGAATAGCCATACCTCAAGAACTAGTGCATGGATTTTCATAAAACTTTAGAATTAGTTATTTCTTGATATGGCATGGTGCTGGTTATGTTTTAGTGCAAGTTGCTCAACAGGTGGTGCTGCCATGGTGCATTATTTGTGATTATCGCAATAACTCTATCTCAAGAACTAATGCACGGAATTTCATAAAACTTTACATTCTATAAGACCTTGATATAAACTATATTTGATTAGTTTTTCTTGTATATTGCTCAAAAGGTGGTGCTGCTATGCTGCATTATTTAGAATTTCCACAATAGCCATAGCTCAAGAACTAGTGCATGGATTTTTATAAAACTTTATATTATTTAATACTGGATATAACATGGTGCTGCTTATGTTCTGGTGCAAATATCTCAATAGATGACATTGCCACTGTGCATTATTTGTGATTATCGCAAGAGCTAATGCACAAAATTTTCTTAAACTTCAGATTGTATTAGTCCTTGATATAGATTAGTGTTGTTTAGTTTTTGGAGTAATTCGCCCTACAGATGGTGCTGCTCTGCTGCATTTTTCATGATTTTGCAATAAATGTATCTCAAGAACTAATGCATGGATTTTCATCAAACTTCAGATTCAGTTAGTAACTGGTAAAAAAATGATCCTGGTTAGTTTTTGGTGTACACCACCCAACATGTGACACTGTTATGCTGTATTTTTTTAAAAAAAGATTTTGCAATAGCTGTATCTCAAAAACAAATGCACAGATTTTCAACAAAATTCAGATTCAATTATAAGTTGATTATAAATTGTTGCTGATTAGATTTTGGTTTAAATCATCTGCTATGTTTCATTTTTCAGGAAGTATTAACATGCATAAGATGCAAAAAAGTTTTGGGATTGCCCCATCTGACTAGTTTAATTCTTGAATAAACTTGAATGCTTACTTCTAAATGTTCACACTTGTATGTTTTTAAATATAACCCTATTATGAGTTTCTAAACAAATTTAAAATTAAGTAGATTCATTTTGTCATTTGTATATATTATTTTTGAAGTATTTTTGTGACTGAGGATCATTTCTAGCAATGAAATATCTTAATTATTTCAATAAATAAATTAGATTTCTTTTTCTTTTTTGCTCAAAGAGAACAATTATTAAATGTTTGTATGCATGCAGTATTAAAATTTGTTAAATAATAATAATAAAATCACCATTGGTTTTAGAATGTTTGTTATCTGCCATTTTTATTTTTATAATAAGTGAATGATTAGGAGATTAAATTTTTTAATTTGAAATTAATTGATAATGAATTAATAATTTCTTATTAAGAATTCTCAATTTATAAGTAATTTGCTTTCTATATATATTTTCACTCTTTCCTATCGTTACAAGAAAGTATTGGATTCATGAAAATTTTTGTATTCCAGTTTTTGATGGATTTACACATTTTTAGGGGTCAGAAATTCCAAAAAACATGTTGTTACAAAATGTCTGTCTGTGACATAAATTTTGTGGGCGCTTTACCTCAATTAATCCACAGAACTTAATAAAAGTTTATATACAGGTAGTTCCTGATACATATTTATTCTGATCAGGTTTTGGTGTAAATTGCTCAACAGGTTGCACTGCTATTATGCATTTTTTAAGATTTGCACATCAGCTATATGCCAATAACTAATGTACTAATTTCCATGAAACTTCAGATTCAATTAGTAATTGACATGAGTCAGGGATAAGTTTAGGGAAATTTTAGGTCCTCAAAGGACCCTTCACAAAATAATTTATATTAAAACAGGACCCTTCACAAAATTTTGTATTCGTAAACAGGACCCTTCACAAAATTTTGTATCCGTAAACAGGACCCTTCACAAAATTTTGTATCCATAAACAGGACCCTTCACAGAATTTTTTCACCTTCAAATTGAACTTTTCACAAATTTATTCATTTAAAAATAAAATCTGGCCTGTAAATAAACACTTGAACTCATCAAACAGCATATTACTTAGTCTTTTATATATGAAGAGTAGAACCTTAAGACATCAACAATTTAAATTCACAAAATTAGGACTAGAATTTTCACAAATATAAGAAAAAGCTATACTGCATTTTTCACAATTTTTCAAATAGCTCTATCTCAAAAGCTAATGCATGGGATTTACTAAAAATTTATATTCAGGCAGTTCCAAATGTAGATTGATGCTGATTAGTGTTTGGTGTAAATTGTTCAACAGGTAGTGCAGCTATGCTGCATTTTTTATGATTTACATAACAGTTGTATCTCAATAATTAAGCACTGATTTCCATCAAATTTCAGATTCAATTGGTCCTTGATATGAATTTACATTTTGGTGTATATCGCTTTACAGGTGGCACTGCTATGCTGCATTTTTCATGTTCTCTGCAATAGCTCTAGCTCAAGAATTAATGCAAAGATTTTCATCAAATTTCAGATTTAGTAAATCCGTGATATGAACTAGTTCTGTTTACATTTTGGCATCAATTTCCCAGCAGGTGGTAATGCTATTCTGAATATTCCCAATTCCTGCAATAACTAACTGTATCTCAAGAACTAAAGCACAAATTTTTTTATTAAACTTCAGATTTTGGTATAGCTCGATAAATATTATTGTTGTTTATTTTGGTCTTAGCAACACGTGGTGCTTTTATTTTAAAATTTTTCTGTTATTTGCAATACCGTATTTTCGGGCATATGCGCCGCACACACCGTAAGCGCCGCACCTCCGAAAATGCATTAAAATAAAACAAATATTCATCAGAGGCGCCGCACTTAAGAAAATACATAAATTTTTTTAAAATTGCGTTATATTCAGTGTTTTTTCACGTTTTTTTAACATTTGTAATATAAATCCAATTTTAAATTTAGTATATTTTTTATGATAAAATTAAATTTGAATTCGTGCAGCCTTTTTTCCTAATTTTTTTCAACGTTTTTTATAGTTTGTAACGAGGTTTGCCAGGTTTTATCGCGATATTTGACGAAATTTGTAGGGTTTTATCGCGATACTTGAAAAAAATTTCGTTTTTTATGGGAGATGAGCAAGAGATGAATCATGATGAATTGAATGAATATTGAATATTTTAATGAATCATGAATTTTGATACTTGAAGCAATAATTTGCGTTTTTTTTAAACATAAACTCTGTCAAAAAAGCGCAGAAAAAAAAGAGAAATTTGTAAAAAAAAAAGGTAAAAAGAATGAAATCTATAAAAAAAAATCTCGAAAAAACGCACATTTCATCAAAGATACATTATCCATTCATTTCATCATGCTTCATGCCGTTCTCATTCGCCTTTGAGAACGGGGTGAATCATGATGAAATGAATGAATCATGAATCTTTGATGAAATGTTCGTTTTTTCGAGATTTTTTAATAGATTTCATGCTTTTTTTTCAAATTTCTCCTTTTTTCTGCGTTTTTTCGTCTGAATTTCCATTTCTTCTCGTTTTTTTTTTACCATTTATTTATAGATACGACACGTTTGCCTTTCTTCTAACAATGTTTTTGACAATTCTTTTTGGCGATCCTTAGAGAAATTCACGATTTTTCTGCTTTTGACATAATTTGTGTTTTTTAGAGATTTTTTTACATATTTCACATTTTTACTGCAATCTTTCGTCGAAATGTGGTTTTTTAGCGATACTTCGGCAAAATTCATGATTTTTTAGCGATCCTTTCAATAAATTTGCGGTTATTTTTCGTGATTCTTTGGCGAAATTAGCGTTTTTTTCAGCAGTTTTTTTTTATAGTGGGGACTAGCGTTTGATTGGGAAAGAAGGATTAACGGGATTTTACGATAATAAAATTGTTGTTTTTTAAGTGATCCTTTCATGAAATACACATTTTTTTCTCTTTACATATTCCCGCGAACCTTTGATTAAAGTCGTGTTTTTTTCTCCCGATCCTTTGATAAATTTCTTACTTTTTCTGCGAATGATTGACAGAAATTAAGCTATCATTTGTCGAAATTCGTGATATTTTTTATGCTTTGCATTTTTTTTTCCTGATGATTGACTTTTCACAATTTTCAGAAAAATTCCAATCAGAATCACCTCTGTAATAAATATCACTGCAAGGGAAAAAAAATATATCGTATCCGCCGTCCCGGCAGAAGCGCCGCAGTAAGCATAATTTTAACTTTTAAACTCGTATGCGCCGCGGCGCTTATGCCCGAAAATACGGTAGTCATATTTCAAGAACTAATGCACGAAAGTTAATGCCTTTAGAATCCTCACAATGAGCATAGACTGTCCTCTAATTTTGGCACTGTGGTAACGGTTTTTGAAGCATTAACATGCAGAGATTGAAGAAAGTTTTAGTATTGCCAGATCTGATCTGGTTTCATCTTGCTTTTGAGTGTCTTCATAACATGAAAGCCGCGTTTCCAATGCAGTTTTTCAAGACATCTCAGAACGGTTATTTTACCTCCTACTCCGTTTCCAATGTACAAACCGGTTAGAAGAAGAACCGAGCCTAGGTCATTTTTCCCCAAAGTCGGACCTGCTCCCGACTAGGTCAGTAATTCGCTTTTTACTTATGATTCAGTTTGGGTAAACAGTGAACTTTATTTTAAAGGGATTTCTGCTTATCATCAGGACATTGCATGTTTTTCGCTAGCACTATTGATGTTTCTCCCGTTGTTGACAATGTTTCATACTTTGATTGCATTTATTTAGCGGGAGTCGGTCATTGCAGCAACAGAATCACAAGCTTAATACATGGTCATCTGTAATAATTGAACTTTAGGTTTTCGTCTGCTTGAAGTTCGAGATTTAATTTAAACAACACTAAGGAAATGTTGCATTTTTATTATTTCTGTGTTATTTATTACAATGTAAGTAATGTAAATAATACAGTAGAAGATCTATGTAACGCAAACCTAAAAATGCAAGGTTGTGCGTTATATAGAATTTTGCATTATATGGATCACATATCACGCATTATCAAATTTACCTCATAAATATAGACAAATATGTCTGAAAGACATCAAAATACATTAGAATTACCTTTATAATGCATTCCTTATCCAGATTATAAATTTTTCTATTATTGCGATCATTCAACATTTTGTTAAATATACGTTTTAAAAATGGTCCAGATACACCTGGACCCAATTTATTCATTATGTTGCTAATTTTCAAAAACATTTATTGTAATAATAATTTTTTTCCTTTAAAAGTTCTAAATTAAGGAGGTAAAATTGTACTAATGCATTAAAGTTAGTTTTCAGACAGTAGCAGTTTTTTACAGTCTTGAAATTCAGGTGCAAAATTCATTGTTTACATCTGAAAGGTTGTGCGTTATATGGAGAATTGCGTTATATGGAATTGCGTTATAAAGATCTTCTACTGTATACGGAAATTTTCATTTTTATTTATAATATAAAATTAATTTGGTTATAGGCAGGGGTGCAAAAATCTAGGCGCCAGAGGATAGTCTCTCACCACTAAAATTTTAAAGTTTTTTTTCGCTCAAAATTTAATAGCATCCTAGCAGGAATTTCACACGAAATATTAGATGAAGAAAAACGAAATACATTTTGTGGTGAGAAACTGCCTGCTGGCGCCTAGATTTTTCTACCCCTGGTTATTGAAAAGATTATTTTAAAGATTTTTTTTTAAAAAGCAAAATTTATGCATATTTAAAACTAAATCATGCTAAATAGGATAGATGTGCCAATAATAGATATCCTGAATGAGTTTGATTAAAAACTATTTTCTAATTAATGGAATATTATTAAATTAAGATTTTTTTTCAATATTTTACTTATTTAACAACAATATTTAACCATTCTTATACCTTATTTTCTAATATCAGTCAACATTTTATTGTAAATAACTGTAATATATCAAGGTAATTAAAATTCCAGAAACCGGCACTTCTCTTCCCCCCCCCCCCCCCCCCAAAAAAAAAAAGAAAGAAATGTTAATATAAATGTTTTTCATGATTGTATTTAGAACTAGATTTTAATGAAGGCATACTAATGAAACAAAATACTTGTTTTCAAATAAATTTAACAATTAGGATATCGACAGTTAATAAAATGTTTGTGAGAATTATTTATTTTAAATTAATTATTGTGATTACCGCAAGATCAATATTTTAACAATTTTAGTTACAGATTTTAAATACAAGGAAAAAATTCTGAAAAAAAAAGTTTTAGACTATTAATGCATATACAGTAGAAGATCGATATAACGCAATTCTATAAACTGTAATTCTATAAACTGCAATTCTCCATAAACTGCACTGCTTCTTGGATGTAAACACTAAGTGGTTATATTGAAGTATACAGTGATGGTAAAATAATTTTTCCATCTACATTTTTCCTAATTAAATCAATTATTGATTCTTATTCTAACTTGTTCTCTGAATTTGAGAGTTCGTTTGCAGAAAGGGTATCTCTGGATAAGCCATCCTCTAGAAAAGTGTTATTGCAAGATTCAGAATCATCAATTGCAAAAACGAAATCTGAAGATAAGAAATCATTAATGACTTTTAGAAATAAAAGTGCTAATCTCTCTAAAGTATTGTCATGGGTTGCAGATGTTGTTCCACAAGAATCAAAATCTTCTGCTGCTTCTGAAAATAATGTTGTGTCATATGTAAATATCCCTGTTGTATTATCAGACACTGTTTGCAAAACATTAAGCCACTGTGCAAAATTACTGAGTAAATATTATGAATGTGCTTCAACTATACATATTCTTAAAGCTACGTTATTTTCATTTACTTATATTTATAATTATCTCCTTAATTTACCCCTGATGTCTGATCAGTATGTGTTTGCAGAAAAATGTTTTGAATATCTTGATAAAGAAAACCACTGTTATGCCATTCCCCTCAGCTCTGAAGAAAGAGAAATTCTTTTTATAACTTATATATTACTCAGTGATAGAAATTGGGAGATAAAAGGCAGGCGTCAAATGACGACTACTGTAAAAATCTTAGGCGTCAAATTAAGATTTTTAGTTGCAATTTCTAAAATTCATATTAATATTACTGTAATACGGTATATAACTTAAGAATAATTGTAACTTTTTTTTTTGAAATTCACATCAAATTTTCTAAAAAGTTACAACAGAGATGGGAGAGAAATCAATAATTTTTTTTTCACACCCTTTTTACAAAATTTGCGTTTTTTGCTATCTTTCAATGAAACTTGCCTCTTTTCGCTATCTTTTGGTGATACTTGCCATTTTCTTCGTGATTTTTTGAAGAAACTTGCTTTGTTTTGCAATCTTTTGACGAAACTTGCCGGTTGTTTTGCAATCTTTTGACGAAATTTGCTGTTTATTTCGCCATCTTTTGACGGGACTTGCCGGGTTTTTGCTATCTTTCGACGAAACTTGCCCTTTTTCACGATCTTTTGATGAAATTTGCCGTTTTTTCCACTATTTTCTGGTGATACTTGCAGGTTTTTTCGTGATTCTTTGAAGAAAATTGTCTGTTTTTTCGCAATCTTTTGACGAAACTTGCCATTTTTTATGCGATATTTTGATGATATTTGCCATTTTTTTTCGCGAGCCTTGACGAAACTTGCCTGTTTTTTCGATCTTTTGAGAAGCTTTGCCATGTTTTTTCGTGATTTTTTTTAAGAAACTTCCCGGTTTATTCGTGATTTTTTGATGAAACTAGCCGGTTTTTTGCAATTTTTTGACAAAACTTGCCGGTTTTTCGATCTTTTGACAAGTTTTCCCATGTTTCTTCGCTACCTGTTGACGAAATCGGCCGTGTTTTATCGCAATCTTTTGTTGAAATTTTTCATTTTTTGCAATTTGTTAACGAAATTTACCGTTTTTCTACGATTTTTTTTTATCCTTTGTCGAAATTCAGATTTCTTCCACGATCCATTAAAAAAATTGGCAATTTTTCTTGGAACGATTGACTAAATTGATTTTTTTTTCGGCGACCAATTCCCGAAATTTGTGATATATTTTATGTCCAAATTTTCAGATTTATGACCGATTTTTTGTAATTTTTGGAAATGATTATCTTAATTTATCAGAAAATTCGGACCATAATCATCCTTGACAGTACTTTTTAGAAAAGCACAAATACTTATTTTTATTTAAAACTATAGAAATTAATTTCTAAAATTATAATAATTGAAACAACTGTGAAATTGGTGTAAAGCTTTTCTGATTATTGCTATTATTCAGAAAGTAATAAAAAATGCACTTAATCTGTAAAAAAAATTAAAACTTGGTAACTTCTCTAGTATTGGTAATTACAGTTGAATTTAGTAAAATAATAATAATAATTATAAAAGCATAATGCATCTACGTTTGAATCAAAAGGTGATTCTGAATTTAAAAAATGCTGGAATTCACAGATTTTTTGAAAGATTACAGATGAGGGGGAAAGGTTGGCATAGTTCCCTTCCTCGTTAATTATGCGTTTTTTTTTTTTTTTCCGCATTTCTTTGGCGAAAATTGCGAGTTTATTTTGTGATTCCTTGAAGAAATTTGCATTTTTTCGCGAACCTTTGATGAAATTAATGAATTTTATCGCGATCCTCTGACAAGATTATCATTTTTTCTGTAATTCTTTGACAACATTCGCTATTTTTTTTTTTTTTTTTAGATTCTTTGACAAAATTAAGATTAGTTTTTGCTATACTATGATGAAGTTTGTGTTTTTCCAGGGATTTTTTGACAAAATTAGAATTTCCTTTCGCAATTCTTTAACGGAATTTGCGTTTTTCCAGCGATTCTTTTACGAAATTTGCATTTCTTTCGCAATACTTGGTAGAAATTTGTGTTTTTTTTTCCATTATTATATA
Organism: Maratus speculifer; assembly: GCA_964019185.1. NCBI lineage: Eukaryota > Metazoa > Arthropoda > Arachnida > Araneae > Salticidae > Maratus > Maratus speculifer. Next base: position 136,552,677 of record OZ025293.1, on the reverse strand, counting down.
AAAAAAATTTGCTCTTTTGCTAATTTTGAAAAAAAAAATGGTTTTTTTTTTGCGATAATTTGCCGAAATTGGCGGTTTTTTATGTGAACAATTGACAAAATTGATTTTTTTTTTTTTTTACTATTTGTCGGAATTTGCAATGTTTTTTAGTTCCGAATTTTCACACTGGACATTTTTTTTAAAATTTCAGAATGGGATGTCTAATAAATATTTTTTTAAAAGCTAGGCGTCAAATGTGACGAACGAGAACATTTTTATAGTCGTCAAATTCAATTCTTTAGTTGCATTTGATGACTAACAACCGCTAATTTCAAACACTGATATTACTTAACTCTAAGGGGGAAAGAATGCACTACAGGAAATTAGTAATCGAATTAAGTGAATGTCATTGCAAGAGGATGTCGCAACTGAAAGTTGATAAGTCACAATTTTGGTATTTTAAAAAGGCAAATAAGTATTTTGCTATTAACGGAGATGGATTTGTCAGTTTAAATTTCTCATTTAATTATATTAATGTTCTTGTTAATGGTGCTATTAATCGTACAGCTAAATCTCAGAGTGTGTCAAAGGAATCTGTTCATAAATCTTCAAAATCTCATAAAATTGACTCTAAACAACCTGCAATGAAAAATGTAGAGACTATAGAAATGTCTGCATTTAGCTCTTCAAATTATTCTTCTGTCAAAAATAGAAATTCTAAAAAGCTAGAGGCAACTGAATCCCAATTTGAAATGCAAGAGACCAGTGCAGAAAGTTTGGATATTGATGATGATACAAGAGACCTTATAATAGATATTATATTTTTCTTTTTACCACTTTGTTGCAGAATGTCGATTGAAAAACTTTGTTATCGATTGAATTCTTTTAACATAAAAGGTGTGCAAAATATGTTTTCCTCCTGCGCAATTACTGAAAAATTAAATTTCTTTAACAGTCTCTCCCCATATTTTGAAGTTAGTTTTGGCTTTGTAAGTTTAAAGAAAGATGCTGCTCAGACATTTGAACAAAGACCAATGTAAACCTTTCTGAATTGTTTAATAAAAATAGTCCAACATCAGAAGGATCATCTAGAAGCAGATCTGAATCTGTAAAATCCACTGATGTTTCAGAATCTTCTGAAAAAGTTTCAACTGCTTCTGGCAATGATGTTACTAAAATAAGAAGATGGCAAAGACGAAGAAGTGGTAGCAAGAAGCAGAAAAACACTCACAACAAAATAAGTTATGAAGTTCACAAGGTTGTTGATAAAGCGCACTCACCTAAACCTGTTAAAAAAGAATTTCATGACAGTAATTTAAGTCTCCAGTTGAATCATAGTGAAAAGGCATTGAAAATGTCACCATCATCACCGGTTTCAAAAGAAAATGAATCTACTACTATGAAAGACATACATAAGGATGGTGAGATATCTAAATCTACATCTGAAATTGAAATTATTATGGAAATAAATGGAACCAAAAATGCAGGTTTGTTGAATGAAGCTGGCTCCCATATGAATATAGATAAAGTACCAGAACCTTGTGTTAAAAAAGAGAAGAAAGAAAAATTTGCTGAATCTAAATCAGCAACTAGTCCATTAGAAAAAACAAAAATATGTGCCTTATCTATTTCAGAAGATATCCTAAAGTCAAAAGCACCTCGTCAGCCTATTAAACAACCCATGTCATCGAAGTTGAGCAAGTCTAGTTTAACTTTACTTGAAGATACTTCAGAACACAATAAGCAGAATGAAATGGGTGATTCTTCAAGGAATAATTTGAATCAAATTTCACTTGTTAATGACTGTGAACCAGCTGTTTGTAAGACACTAGAAGTAAAATCTAATTTATCAAAGGCCTCTAAATATGTGACTGTGTCAGCACCAGATACTGAAAATATATCTTCTTTCAAAGAAATTGATGAAGCATTACAGACTTGTAGCATGCCTTTAGGTGATAAGTTTCATAATGATTTAAAAAATGATAGTTCTTATCAGGCTTATATTTCAGATCTTATTGATGAGTTTTTATATTCTGCTAAAACGAATCCTTCAGATCCTGAAACTTCCAATTTAAAAAGTGAACAGGAGGTTTCCTCTATCAGCAGTAAAGACCCTACATCTGGATTAACTTCTGTTACTGCAGAAACTACAGCATTAAAATATCATTATAGTTGGAAAGTTCCTGATGACAAGAAGAATTAATCTTCTAATTCAACTTTTGAGTTGAAAAGTGAAACACAAAATTTTCTTAAGTCTTCCAAAGTTTCTGAGGCTGTGCCTCACCAGAGCTTAGTTCCTATTTTAAAAAACTGTGATAAGTCACCAGATGTGCCTAATAATGGTGTTCCTATCAAGCCTGAACCACTCATTGCTCAAAAAGACTCTGATCTGATAGAAATAACAGATTCTGAAAGAGTTATAGAAGATAGGGCTGTTGCCTTTTTTACTGTGATGTTGAAAAATTATCAAAAATATGATGAAAGTATTTCGGCTGATTTTCTACAAAAACCCATAAGTCAAGCATCGGCTGAAGTTCAGTCTTTTATGTTTAAACCTATGACTTTGTCCCAGGGTTGTTAAATACCCGGGTTTTTTCAGAAAAAACCCAACCCACTGGGTTTTTTCAGGGTTTTGGGGGGTTTTTCAGGGTTTTGGGGGTTTTATCAGGGTTTTTTGGGTTTTTTCAGGGTTTTTCGGGTTTTATCAGGGTTTTTCGGGTTTTTTCAGGGTTTTTCAAGGTTTTTTGGGGGTTATGGGAGTTGGTTCAGAATGCTTGAAAAAAAAAAAAAAAAAGTACTCTTATTACTAAATTTAAAGCAGCTAATTGATTACAAATATATATAAATCAATGACAGTAATCAAAATTATGCTTTGCTTTTAGATAAATTGATTATTAGTAATAATTTATAAATTATTTTTTTTGTTATTACTAAATAATAGAATAAGCCAAGTAATTCTACATGTCTACATAATTCAATTAGGATTCTAAGCATATATGGTATTTTGTTATGAGTTTCTATTGTATAACATAGAACACGTTACACATCAAAGTATTTTTTTTAATGGGAAAAAATTTGTTTGTGTTTCTTACACATGCTACAGAGATTAACTAACAATTATTTCTTTTAAAAATTGTGATGGTATAATTAGGACATTTCTTTTCTTTGGGCTGGGGGGTGATGGTTATAAATTTTATGAGTTGTGTACGAAATATATTACAATACATTATATATGTAATATAAATACATTATATATGTAATTTAAAGTTGAAATTTTGAAAAAACCCACTTGGGTTTTTTCCTGGGTTTTTTCAAGTGGGTTTTTTCAGAAAAAACCCACCCGGGTTTTTTGGGCTGGGTAAAATCATAACAACCCTGCTTTGTCCCCTTTTTTCAGAAACATAAAAAAGTGTTTTATGTTTCCCCAATTACCGATTCTGTGTATGAAAGCAAAGGAGTTTCATAAAGAACTTAATTTTGAAGTTCCATGTGATTATTCAACCGGTTGGCTGACAAAATTCAAAAATCGGCATGGTATACGGTCAGGGCTGGCAAGTTTCTGACAATAAGTGGCAAAAACTGGCAGAAACTAAGAAGTAATACTAATAAGAACTTTATCTTGCAAATGATTCATAATTCACACGTGTATTTAATATATAAAGAATTTAGTTAAAAAAATAAGCTAGCATGAAAGCTAACATTGCATTAAATGAGATTTGAATCTTGCATTTGTGAGTTTAAAAGATATTTCCATCATTAACCCTGCTGTTCTGTTCAGGTCTATTTGACCCGAAAATTTTTTTGTTCACTTATAAAAAAAATTAGCGCAGAGATATTTACATGAAACTTTTTGACTTTATTCATTAGTAATATAACTATGTATTCCTAGAAGTATTTACGTTTATTTATATTTCCAAGGGATATTTTTTAACTTAGTCCTAATGTACTGTTCGGGTCATATTGACCCGAGTTAAAAAAATAATTTTATCATGCACTTTTAATTTTGTTTGGAATCATTCAATAAAAAAAAATACTGCAACGTATGTATTTCGAAATCTGTTTCATTGGCACAGGTGTTCGATCACGTGACAGGAGAGCAAAGTCAAATGTTGATATCATTGGCGGAAGGAAAAAAAATGCACCTGTTAGTAGCGTTTCTTTTTTCTTGCTGTATTTCAATTTCTAATAATCTGAAGAACAGTTGTATCTCTGAGTATTAGTGAAAAAATGGCAAATCGTAGAAATTTGAGCGACGCTGATATTGCTAAATTAATAGAAGCCTCTGATAGCGAAGAGGAAAATGCGTCTGAGTATGAAAATCATACAAGTGAGGAAATTGAAAGTGAAAGTTCTGACAACGATTTTGATATTGATATTCAAAAGACGCACAATATACAGAGTATTCAATCTAAGAATCGTGAAATAGTATGGAAATTGAATCCCCTTCTTCATTCTGGTTGATTAACGCCTGCTAATATTATAAAAACTACTCCAGGTGTCACAAGATATGCAACGACGAGGATAACTGACATAAAAAGCGCATTTGCGACGGTATTCAATTCTACAATCGAAAACGAAATTATAAAAATGACTAATATAGAAGGAAGAAAAGTGTATGAAAAAGAGTGGAAAGATATTAGTACTGAAACTTTTCAATCATACATCGGATTATTATTATTAGCTGGTGTGTACAAATCATATGGAGAATCAACAAAAAGTTTGTGGAATCAAGAAACAAGCAGAAATATATCTCGTGCTACAATGTTCCTCGAAACCTTTCATATGATATCGAGAATTATTCGTTTTGACAATAAATGTACCAGGCAAGAAAGAAGGTCTGTAGATAAATTAGCTGCTGTTCGAAATATTTGGGAAAAGTGGATAGAAATTCAACCTAAATTGTATAATCCAAGTGAAAATGTTACTGTAGATGAACAATTAGTAGGATTTCGGGAACGATGCCCTTTCAAACAATATATACCTAGTAAACCCTCCAAGTATGGTATAAAAATATGAACTTTATGCGATAGGAAAACTTCGTATGTACTGAATGCACAAATTTATACTGGAAAAAATCAAAAATCAAAGCCAGAGAAAAGTCAGGGTATGCGGGTAGTGAGTGACCTGACATATGAGTATTCGGGGCACAATGTTACATGTGATAACTTTTTCACATCCTATAACTTGGGAAAACTTCTTCTAAAACGGAAAATGACTATGCTTGGCACCATTAGAAAAAATAAGCCCGAACTTCCTGAGAAAATGCTAAACAAAGAAGTGCACAGCTCATCATTTTATTTTACAGAAGATACAACAGTTGTAAACTACATCCCTAAAAAGAACAAAAATGTTATTCTTATGAGCACTTTCCATCATGAAAATGAAGTTAGCGACAGACCTGACAAAAAACCACAAATGATATTAGATTATAATGCAACTAAAGGGACAGTAGATAGTCTTGATCAACTTTTGAGTACATACACTTGTAAGAAAAAAAAATCGCTGGCCTATGATAGTATTCTATAATATGCTTGATACATCTGCTTACAATGCATTTATTCTGTGGATTTCAATAAACAGCAAATGGAATGAACATAGATTAACCAAACGAAGGCTGTTTTTAGAAGAATTGGGGAAATCTCTAATTTTTCCACACATTGAAGTAAAACAGCATCTTCCCAGAAGCGAAGATTCAGTCAAAATTGTGAAGAGAATGCATAGTAAAAGTGCAAACGTACCCTCGGAATCAGATGAGAACACTTCATTGTGTATTAAACGTGCAAGATGCAAGTTCTGCCCATCAACCACCGACAACAAAACTAATATATTATGTTACAATTGCAAAAAACACACTTGCAAATTTCACGTAAGCTATTTTTGTCCAAATTGTAAATAAAAGTAAGTATTCGAATATTTTAAAGTTAATTTACTGGTGTTTTGTATTATTTGATATATATTTAAGCTTATTTTACTATTTTTTAATTATTTCTAAAATAGTTATTTTCATTTACTGCTAGAAAAGGTAATATTCTAAATCGGGTCACATTGACCCGAACACTACATACGTATAGTAAATGCGAACAGAACAGCAGGGTTAAATAAAGCTAAGTAAAATTTATGAGCAATTGCAATAGAACAATCATGTTTTTTACTTTATGTTTAATTCAAATTATTATTTGTTATTTATCATAAAAGAAAATGTATAAGCTATTGAATACTACTAAAAAAGTCTCAGATTTTGTCTTGAAATGAATTTATGCCAGTTGTTGCATGTTTCTGCCAGTTATTGCCGGTTTCTGCCGATTAAAACCACTTTTTGCCACTTGTTTCTGCCAACAAAAACCCAGCCCTGTATACGGTACCTGAAAGCAAGTGGCGATAAGGTGTCTGCTGATTCAGAAGTTGCTGATCAATTTGTTGAAGAATTTAAAAAAATTGTGGATGATGAAAAAATTTCGCTTGAACTAATTTATAATATGGATGGTACAATTTACTGCGCAAAACTTTTGTGTGTGAGCAAGAACTTGACCCTTCAATGGTTAAAGATGACAAAAGAAGGTTAACAGTAGTTCTTTGCAGCAATGCTGCAGGTACACATAAGTGTAGACTATTAGTTATAGGGAAAAGTAAAAATCCTTGTCCTTTAAACGGGTTTAAAAAAAAGTGGTCTACTTCCTGTTATCTATAGAAGCAACAAGAAGGCGTGGATCACAAAGGAATTGTGTGCAGAATGGTTCAATAACAATTTTGTGAAGGAAGCTCGGGAGCACTGCTCAAAAGTTGGCCTGCCTAAAGATAGCAAAATTTTGCTATTATTTGATAACTGTCGTGCTCACCCAGAACTTGCTGCTCCTAATGTCATAACAAAATTTTTGCCACCCAATACTACATCCCTAATCCAGCCTCAAGATCAGGGTGTCATAAGCAGCATGTAATGCAACTACAGAAGTTCTTTTTTAAAAAAACTCCTAAATTCTGATATCCGCCCTAATATGATAACAGAATTTAAAAAAACAGTTCAATAGGATGAATTAAAACTGGAAACCACTCAATTGGATGAATTCAATAAAGAGTCTATTGTGGAATTTTTGAAAACTGATGACCAGTCTCAAATTGTGAATCAAGTAACTGACAGTGAAATAATTTCTTCATTTCTGAACACAGAAGAAAGCAACTCTGAAACAGAATCAGATGAGGAGGAAGTTCCCAAAGTTTCCATGTCTGAAGGAATTTCTATGGGGGATTCCTATTTAAAATTCTTAGAAATACAGGATTGTGTTACAGAGCAAGAAATCTTAATTTTTCACAGAGTGCAGAAAAGACTAATCTTAAAAAAAAAAAAAAAAAAAAAAAAAAAGACATGCTAAAACAAACTAAAATTGATGAGATGTTTAGTAAACAAATTTAATAGTGTTAATTTATAATATAAAACAATTCTTTCCCCTATGAAATAAATTGTTAAGTTGCATTATTTTCTTTGAATAATAAATTATTAAATTGTATTATTTTCTTTGAATAATAAATTATTAAATTGCATTTTTTTCTTTGAATAATAAAATATTAAACTACATATTTTTGTATTTAAACATTATTTTAAAGTGTTACTGGCAGTGTGTGATGTATATCACATACATTTTGCAATTTTTAGAGGGTAAATTTAAATGCTATCTTAAATTATCTATATAACGCAAAATTCCGTATAATGCAACACATCGCTTTTTTAGTTTTGCGTTATATAGATCTTCTACTGTATTCGTATGTTTCATGCTCTTTTTAACAGTTAAACTCCTCGAAAATACTTAATGTACTGCTTGTACTAATTAGTATTACAAATATCAAACAAACAATACTACAGACTGAATGTTTTTAGTACTAAATAAAATAATTTCAAAACAGAATCGAAGAACTAATATGGAACTACTGATCAGGAAATTTACTAGTTTCATTACAACTATAAATTTAATTAATATTACAATTCTTTTTTTTTTCTTTTTTTTTCAGATATGAATAAGGAAACATTTTAAACAGAAAATCATAAATCTTTAACAACTTCTGTAACTTAATTGTTTTTATTTAAATGGGGAGGAATTCAGCCCCTCTTTCCCCTATTCCCTTAATCAAGATTCTGTTTCCTGAGTTGCTTTAATGATTACTAATTTATAAAATATGCAAGGCAGAGTTATAAAAATATATATATATATATATATATATATATATATATATATATATATATATATATATATATTAACCATACGAAACCAATTAAAGCAACTGTTTGTAAAAATTTTAGTGATATTACATTTTGGTAAGTGCAATTTAAAAATTAAATTTGATTACTTGGGTTTTCATTTAAAAGTCAAAATATTTTATGCTCTATGAACAGTTCTAAAATTATATTTTTAGTGGTTTACATGGGGTTCAGGCTATCCATTGCTGAAAATTGACCATTTGAGTATTCCAGTAATGAATACGAATCTTAAAATCTTAATAATAATAATATAAAGTAAAAAAAAATGAAATTTTGTAAATGACTATTAGTATGTAAAATTCAAAATTTTCTATTACTACCAAAGCAATAACATACAAATTTTGCATGAAAATAAAGAATGTATATATTTATTAAGAGATGTATATACAGGGATGAGATTCTTCCGCGGATCCGCGGTTTTCAGCTTTTTTGTTATTTTCAAATTTTCTGATTAACCAAAAAAATACAGGATGCGTAATTTTGTCAAAAAATTGCAAAAAAACGGCAAATTTCCTTAAAAGATCGCCAAAAAAAGACTAATTTCCGGCCAATTTTGTCAAAAGAATCGTGAAAGGATGGTTAATTTCGTCACAAAATACCGAAAAAATGGCAGATTTTGTCAAAAATCGCGATAAAATGACAATTTTCGTCCAAAAATCGCGATAAAACGACGATTTTCGCCAAATGTTTTGCGAAAAATGACAACTTTTGTCAAAAAATCAGAATAAATCGGTAGATATCGTTAAACGATCGCGAAAAAACGACAGATTTCGTCAAACGATCGCGAAAAAACGGCAGATTTCGTCAAACGATCGCGAAAAAACGGCAGATTTTGTCAAACAATCGCGAAAAAATGGTAGATTTTGTCAAACAATCGCGAAAAAACGGCAGATTTTGTCAAAATATTCGCGAAAAATGGCAAATTTTTGAAAAAAAAAATTTAAAAAACTTTAAATTTTGCCAAAAGATTCCAACAAATGACAGATTTCATGAAGAGATAGTGAAAAAACTAAAAATTTCATCAAAGGAACTCTGAAAAAAAACTAACCCAAAAACTAATTTTCAAAATTATTTTTTTACCACTCCAAATACAGACTTTTCTGATCCAAAATCCATTTTTGACACCTCTAAATCTTTCTGAATGAATGTGACTTATCAAAGCACCCATTCATTGAACAAAAAATACCCTTATATTCAACAAAAGTATCCTTTTTTTCAGCAAAAATGTGTTTTTCAATAAACCTGTCCTGCCCTTTTTAAAAAGAAATACAAACAATAGTGATACATGTTATCTTCTACACTCAAATAAGCATTAATTTATAGTTAAATTTGTATATTGCACATTTATTTTTTTTTAAATAAATAAAATGTTTCTCAGTAGTTTTAAAAAATAATATTGATTTTAATTATTCATTAATTATTGTTAAAACAAAAATTATTGCATTTCAGTCTTCTTTTCCAAATGAACAAGTTCAATTTTTGCATCTAAAAATGACTTATCAGTGAGGACCCACTTTTGTAAAAGAGAGACCCAGAATTTAAGTTCCGGGTCCTGGAGACCCAGGATTTTTAAAGTCCAGCGATATCGCTAGATATCTTTAATGTGTAATATCCAAGAAAAAAGCATAAGAAAGAATTATACCTTGTGCAATAGCAAAGCTAAAAAACAAAGAAAATTTCTATTTTCTTTTCCCTAATACTTAACCAAAAGTGTCTTACTGTTAGGAAATTTCAAAAAAAAAAAAAAAAAAAAAAAAAAAAAAAAAAAAAAAAAATTTTCATGCCAATAACAGGGTTTTATTAATGTACTCTAACTTGATAAACTAAATTTTCATTAGAGTAAGTATAAATAATTTCTGCAATTCACGTTTATAATTTCCTTTCAATTTAATTTACCAAAAGCTAAATTGTATGTTATATATTAATACATTTATATATGTTGCGATTGACATTCCTGTCATTCCTCAAAAGTCATTCGCGCAGTTTTCAGCTTTTTTGCTTTTTGGTCAATCTCATCCCTGTATATATTTATTAAGCTCTTAGGGTGTTCATTTAGATTATTACAGAAAAACAGTGAAACTTCGAAACGTTATTTTTTGCTTCATGATTGGTTTCATTAAAAATGTCAATAATAGCCCATATTATAAAACATGTAAGAAGGAATTAAGAGAAAAAAAAGTAAAAGCTAATTTTTCATTGGTTATTTTTTTATAAATCATAAACACTGAAGGCTGTCCATTGCTGTTACACCTACCTATATGCCAATTTCTATAACAATAAATTTTATTATATAGGTATTCCACATTAATAATAACAAAATAGAAAATAATCATAATTCACAATTATCACATCAATCACATTTAAGTAATTTTTGTTCTTAAAATTATTTATTTTTATCCAAAATTTGCAAAAGTCCTATTTTATTTTTGTATTATTTATTTGTCAGAGTTGGAATTCCTCTGCGTTAAAAGAAAAAAAAATCATTTAAACCAATTCTTCCCTGTTCTTCTTCCGAAATTTTGCTTAATCACTTGATGATCACAATTCCAAAATGAAAGCAGGTACGACAGCCGCATATCACCCTTCCGTAAAAAGCTTTTTTGATTTAAAAGAGCACTGGAAACACGGCTGAAGACTATAGAGCTATTTCCATGGGTGACTCTGGGTGAAAATTTTCTGGATTTCACATAGTATTTTAGGAAATCAGCGGAGAGGGGGGATCCGCAATCTTCAGACAAAAGCGGCATTTTTTCGCAATCGTCAGACGAAATCAGTGGTTTTTCCAAGATCTTTTGACAAAATCGTCATTTTCCCGTGTTTTTTTTTTTTATGAAATTGGCATTTTTTTTATGATCTTTAGACAAAATTTGCTTTTTTACGCGATCTTTTCTCGAAAACGCCATTTTATCCGATCTTTGATGAATTTGGTGTTTTTTCCGTGATCTTTTGATGAAATCAACCTTTTTTTTTCAATGATCTTTTGAAAAAATAATAGTTTTAAGTGAACTTTGATCGAAAAAAGCGTTTTTTCCGCGATCTTTTAACGAAATCAGCATTATATCCGCAATCTTTAGACGAAACTGATGTTTTCCCGCGGTCTTCAGGCGAAATCAGCGTTTTATCTGCTATATTTGGTGAAATTGCCATTTTTTCCGCGATCCACACGGGAAATTTCCGTTTTTTAGCGATCCTTTTACAAAATTCGTTGACAAAAACATTGACTAAATTGTCGTTTTTCCACGAAATATTAACAAAATGTGTTTTTTTTTTGACGATCCTTTCACGAAATTTGTATTTCTCCGTGATTGTTTTTTCCATGCGCATAACCATACAAGTTGGCAAATATGCGGAACTGATAACCCAATTTCAAATTTTCGGAAGAGGAAGCCTTAAATTTTCGGAAATTTTGGACAGAAAATCACCCCATGCTATTTCATTAGCCCTTTTAATACCTATGCCATCCTGTTCTGGTTGCATTAGTTAACCCTTTCCGGCACACTGTGCCCGGTCTGGGCTACTTAATTTTAATTCCAAACTTGCAAACGGCACCAGTAATGTTTTAGTAAAATTTTGCTCTTACATTAAAAGCTTAAATTAAGGAATTCAAAATATTTAAAAAAATTCGTTTGTGAATTCTGGTGTCAGTCGATAATTTCTCATTTTAGTACAGATTTTACCCATGCCAGAAAGGGTTAAATCCTGACTTGACTGGATAGTTAGTTATTGCATTAATAGGGGTGCTGGAAGGATATGTAGTTCATCCTGTCTTTAATGTCAGCAATTGATTTTTTTGGACAACAGTGATGAAATTTTTTTGACTAGGTTTCAATTTTTTAAACTCTTTTAGAAATTAAAAGGATTCTACTCAGATGAGTCTATTTGTTTTTCAACTTAGTTTCTTACTTTAAAAGAGTGATATTTTTGCAAATTATTTTGCACTAGTATTTTGTTTTTTACTTTCATTTATATTTGAAATAAATAAAAAATAAATAATAATAAATACATTGTATTTTGGAACAGAAATTAGTGATTTATAAACAGAAAAATTTGGATGATAAAAAAAAAAAATGAAATTTTCCCTTTTTTTTTTTTTTTTTTTTTTTTTTTTTTTTTTTGCATCAAAATGCCCCCCCCCCCCTTCCTTCTCCCAACACAACTGAAGATACAAACTTCCTCCTGGAGAAAAATTTCTGAATTCAATACTGATTATCAATCATTTTACTATCACAGGTGCATTTGAATTTAAGAGCCCACAATAGTCACAGAAAAATTACTCAAAAAGACCCGGATGACCATGTAAAGTCTATGGGAGCGTTCTTTTCTAATATCTCGCTCAAATTTTAATATTTTTGCATGATTTTTTTGCACAAGATAGCGGAGGGCAATCCACAACCGGGCTAGTTTTTACTTTTTCAATTTTTGTTTCAGATTTTCTTTAAAAAATTACTTTAACTTTCGAAACCGGTTTAAACCGGTTCTGAAACTGAAACTATCGTAATATAAAAAATATATAACCAAAATCGAAAAAGTAAAAACTAGCCCGGTTGTGGATTGCCCTCAGCTATCTTGTGCAAAAAAATCATGCAAAAATATTAAAATTTGAGTGAGATATTAGAAAAGAACGCTCCCATAGACTTTACATGGTCATCCGGGTCTTTTTGTGTACTTTTTCTGTGACTATTGTGGGCTCTTAAAGCAATTCTTAAAGAGAAGAAAAAATTCTTGCACACCAATGTGAAATTTTATGACACATTTTTGAACAAAAGCATGATATTTGTTGGCATGATTACTGAAGGGATTTGTAATGGAAAATATTTTTGTTATCAATAAATTAATAACATCTTGACTTATGATTAACTATTGTCTCATGACTGCAGTTTTTTCCTTTCCATTGCTGTTGTGTCGATAAATTCTGTCCAAATTTGACAGCACTTTCTGAAAAATCTTATGATTTTACAAAAAAAAAGAAAACTTTTCTACTATTTTTTAGTTTAATAATACTGATAAATAAAATTATTATTATTATTAAAATTTGATATTTTAAATTATTTCTAACTTACAATCTTTAAAAAAAGAGAATAATTTGTCCAGTAAGATTGAATTAAAAAAAGAGCTTAAAGTGGAAAGTTCTGGTGTAATTGTGTTTAGTGTCTTACTTTATGTTTTCAAGGGTGCTGAACATGAATCTGAAGTTGGCCTACAATTTTTTTTCAGCAAATATGAAAAATCATAAAAAAAGAACACTTAAAATTGTAGATTTTTTGGGTTTTTGGCTTATAACTTGCAAAGTAAGCTTTTAATGTAAAATATAACCCTATATTAAAATACAGGTAAGAAAATTGCCCACAATTCATGTTCTTATCACTTTTTCTTTATACAACATATGGTTTGTGTAAAGGCGTTAAAAAATTGGTGAAAACCAGTAATTTTGAAAAATTGCAAAGAGGTATTCCTTTACAATCTTTCCATTCATAACACTAAAAGTAAGCTTTTCACTGTAAACATATGCTAATGTACTGGCTTATTATTAGATTATACTTTATTATAATGTAAGCATACAGTGTGACTTTGAAAATCCGACATTCAGATATCCAGAAACTTAAAAAATCAGCCATCAAAGTCTTCTACTCTTACTTTTTTATCCCTTCCATTTTACTGGAGAAATTAAAACAGCAATTGTCTATGAATTTAAAACTGATGCTGTGCTAATTAGAACCCTGGATAATACTGGTAGCAGTTCCAAAAAATTCATAAATTTGACTGGAATTTTAATATCTGTAGAAATCTTCAAAAATTAATATTCTCTACTTGTTTAAAATCCATCCACTCTAATCCAGTTATGCTTATTGTCATCATAGTAAGTGACTTTGCACAACAGCACAACTCTGTAGATATTATGGATAAAGACATTGATTTGCTAGTTGTCATGATTTGTCATTGTAGAAGTGTACATTCAAATATTTACTTTCTAAAGACAGGCAAAGGAACAGTTTCTCCAATTATTTTTCTTCTGACTGAAAACTTGATCAATCAGTTGCTAACAACATATTTTTGTGTGTCATCTGGTTTCTTTAGACTCAAGAAAACCCCTGTATTAAGTAAGACCTATGAGATATTTAAAGACCCTATGGCAGATGATGATGCATTTATGGTTTTTGATGTATAGGTTATTTATGCTTGCAATCGGTTTTTGGCCTCATTGTACAAATTAGCAGGCAAGGAAGCCATGCTATTAAACAAATTGAGGTATTTATGCTACCTTAGGTCTGCATACAAGACATTAATCCATTTGGCCTCCTTATCTCTTACCTAGTCTGCAGCTAACCAAAATTCCTTAGGGGTATATTTTGAGTTCAGCTATGACTTGGTAATGAAAAAGATCCTAAACAGTGGGGTAGGAAGAAAATGAAAGATGGGCTCAAGCCAGTAACCACGCTACAGCCACCAGCATCTTAAGCCATTTTGAAACTTATTTCTTGCAAATGCAAGAATACCTGGCAGAAAATTTATCAATGTAAAAAAGCAGGCCTCAAGTGCTCCAATGTGTGAATGTCAAAAGCTGTTGCAAAATCATACCTTTTACTGAAATCAAGGAAGACAAGGATTCTCTGGAATTCTCTGAAAGGTAATGTAACTATGCATAAATAGTTCCATTTCACCCTTATTTTTTCACTAACTTTTTTATTTGTGTGTTCAAAATGTCTGTCCCCCCCCCCCTCCAAAAAAAAGTGAGATTCATGATTTTAATTGTAAAAGAGGGCTAAGGTAAAAAGATATAAAAGTCATTCTATGATAAACTGTTGCATGAATCATTAATTACAGTTAAACCTACCATTTTAAATGCATTTACTATGCATGCAAGGGCCCACTCAGGAACCAAAGGTTCAGGGGTGAAAGTTTTTTTTTTTTTTATTTATTTAAAAAGACAGAACGAGATGGAAAGAAAATATTCATTTCTCTAGAATTCTAGTTCCAAAATTTAAAAAAAAAAAAAAAAAAAAAAAAATCTTTCTCAGTCATAAATATTTTAATTGAGAAAAGTGCGTCTGCTTTCAACGCTTATTCCTGAGTTCTCTTCTTTGTGCATACTTGCTCTACATGGAGGGAGACAGTGTTTGAAGTAAAACTAGCGCTGCGCTGCTGGATGAATTGGCTGGGAGCCAGAAGAAGAGAATTTTCTCCATGCTGCGTGAAACAGAATGTGCAGTATCGGGTCTTGTACAGAGAGGATATTGCGAGTTGTTCGTGGCAATAAATGTTGCGATTTCGCTCTTTCGTTGTTTTCATGTGTATGCTTTTGAGGCTTAATATTTTTATATATTAAATCCTTTGCCGTTTAAAGATGCAAGGAATCAAGTTTATCGAAGAATGGAATTTGTTAAAAGTAGACGATATGGGACTGAAAAACAAGTGGAGATTTGAATGGCTAAAATAGCCTATAAGCAGGGGAAAAACATTAGGACGTGGTGCCGAAAGCTAAAAGATAAAGGTTGTTGCTACTGTATTTTATGCCATTCAACACTTAAGTACAGAAATAATGGCAAGAAAACATTACTTAAGCATAGCGGACATTTTGCAAACATGCTACTTTTCTGCAGAAATCTGCTTTTTCGGCGGTTAATTTTATTAGTCCTGGAATCAATGCAAATATGCATTAAAATTTGTTGACATTTTTATCGGGGAGGGGGGGGGGGCATAATGGATAAAATAAATTTAAAAAAGTGCCAAATTAAGCAAATTTCTTCGAAGGATTGCAGGAAAATGTGCAAATTTCCCCCAAAGGATCTCAAAATAAAAATTTTAATCATCAAACGGTCATGGAAAAAATACTATTTTTTTCAGAGAATCCAGGATATAAAATAATTTTTGTGAACAGGTCGCAGAAAAATACTTGAATTTTATCACAAAATTGTGGAAAATACTTGAATTTTGTAGAAAAATCATGGGCAAATATACGAGTTTTGTAGAAAGATTGGAAAAAATACGCACATTTTGTCGAAAAATCACAGAAAATAGGCATAAAAAATCCAAGAACTTTGGCGAAAGAGCGAGGAAAATATGTAGATTTTCTTAAAAGATCGCAGAAAATATGCGAATTTTCTCGAAAGATCGAGGAAAATATGCGAATTTTCCTGAAAGATTAAGGGGGAATATACGAATTTTCTTAAAAGATCGCGGAAAATAAATCTATTTTGTAAAAAGATCACAGAAAATATGTGAATTTTGTTGAAAGATTAGAAAATTATGCGAATTCTGATGAAAGATCGGATAAAATATGCAAATTTTGACGAAAGATTGTGGAAAATACGTAAGTTTTGGCAAACGATCGTGGATAAATAAAAAATTAAAGTTCTTATTGCATGGTAATTTTAATTTAAAGAAATGAGAAAATTTCAAAGTTTTAGCATCAATTATTATTATAATTGATGTTTATTATACTTTGTTACTTTAGCTTTTCATACATATATATATATATAATGTACCCAATATTCAAATTTAGTTTTTAAATACAGTATGGAACCATTTTATCCAGAAACCAGTTAACTGGAAAACCAGTTATCCGGAATGATATTTCTAATAGACTGATGTTGGAACTTTTATAGAAAAAAGTGTCATAATTTGCCAGTTTGACATAGACATTGCTTGAAGCAGTTGTATAGTTTGATAACAGCATCTAGTATTTGAAATATAAGCTATATAGTTGTATTATAGATCTTTTCATATTTATGCAGAGAAAACAGAAGAATTTTTGTTCCCAAGGAATTCTCATAAATTACCTTCTTTCAAACGCTAATATTTGGTCTTATTTGCATCTGATTCTTAGTTCCAGTAATCTAATAATTCATTTAAAATTGGAAGTAATACACAACCACTTATATTACCTAAAACTTATCAAATGGATGCTGCTTTAGTGCCCAACCAGTTAACCGGAAAAACCAGTTATCCGGAATACATCTGACCCCAACCCTTCCGGATAAATAGTTCTGTACTGTATTACATTATGTTGGAGTTTATGTTTTGTTAAAATGTTATGGAAACATGTTAAAATATTTCAGTCCTTTGAAAAATTTTCACTTTCACCCCTGCTAAGGTTTGATCCTTGGGTGCTTGCAGCCTTTGCTTATGGCTCAGGCAGTGATATTCTCCCTTGTGCCAAAAAAGCTCCTTAGTGCATGAGTGTGTCAATAAATATTATTCAATTAGGAAAAACTAGACAGACTTTAATACAATTATTAAAAAAATACACAAAATAATTAAAATGAGAACAAATGTTTTGCTATGCACCGCATAGCCTCATCAGTATTCATATACACTCACAACAAAAACAATGTGCATATACCGGACTCAGTCAAAGTTGAAGTTAATGAATTAAGAAAACAAAATATTCATTCGGAACAGGACTTGATTCGTTGAAGGTTAAATGATGTAATTTAGTAAACCACGCCTCCATAACCACTAAATTACATCATTGAACCTTGAACAAATCCTGTTCCGAATGAATATTTTGTTTTCTTAAATCATTAACTTCAACTTTGGCTGAGTCCGGTATATGCACATTGTTTTTGTTGTGAGTTGATATGAATACTGATGAGGCTATGCGGTGCATAGCGAAACGTTTGTTCTCATTTTAATTGTTTTGTGTATTTTTTAATAATTGTATTAAAGTCTGTCTAGTGTTTCCTAATTGAATATTTTAAATTCAGACGTTAAAATGTATATATATCTTAGAAATAAATATGTTTAAGTGATTTTATTTTAGGAGCAGAAGAATTGGATGACATGACTGTAATCATGCAACTTTTGGACAAGTGGATTTGATTTCACCGAGTCTCATTTGAAATCAATAATAATTTAATAATATGTGTTGTATTAAAAAAAACTATCTTTTATATAATATTAAACAGTCTTCATACTAACTGATCATTATTCACTGTCTATCTTTTTGTTGTACATATACAACTGAACGTTAACATTTAACATATCTGTGAAGATGTATAATAATGTATTTTAGTTTGTACATTTTCAATAAGGAGGCATGTTATTACATCATGCATTTGGCACTGTTTTTCTCATAACTATTCAAGGTCAAAAACAATTACTCACACATAAATTGTAGAGAATTTTATCTGATTTTTCAAAGCATAACATCTAGTGAAATGCTTACTTTTAGTGTTATGAACAGAAAGGGTTTAAAACAATGTGGTTTCAATATTTTCCAAAATTACTTGTTTTTGTCAACATTTCAACATCTCTATGGAAACCATATGTCTTTAAAAAAATAATAAAAACATGAATGGTAAGTAATTTTTTCATCTGCATTTGAATACAGGGTCACCTTTTGCTTAAAAAGCATACTTTTCAAGTTATTTTTCCAGTGAGAACCTTCCTTTTGCCAGGTTTTCGTCCATGTTCCTCTGAGCTGCTACCAGTATTATCCATCATTCTATTTATCACTCGCTATCTGCTAATAAGTCTCAGTTTTTAATTTGTAAACAATTGCTATTTTTATTTCGCCAGTAAGTTGGAAGAGAAAAACAGGAAAGAAGATAATTTTGATGGTAAATTTTTTGCATTGGTAGATCTTTTAATGCTGAATTTTTGAGGTCATATTCTATGCCTACATCATAATAATATATAACCCATTAATATGTGGATATGTTAGCAGAAATTTTTCTATGAAATCCTTATTTTTAATGTTATGAACAAAAAGGGTATAAAAGAATATCATTTTGTGATTTTTAGGGTTCCATACTATTTATAAAGTGAAAACAGAACCATTATAAGATCACTCGTGTGTCTGTCTGTTGGTTACAGCCATTTTACTCATAAACTATGAAGCATGGAAAACTCAAATTGGAGGAAGTAATTAATCATGTTGTATTACAATAGTTATTTTACATGTTGTGAGTTGGAAGACAACGTTGTTTGTTTATGATGAACATTTTGTTTTTCTTGGGGGAAAAATGATTGTGCACCTAAATTAAGAATTTACAATTGATATTTTTCTAAGGGACTTCTACTTTTTGTAAGAGGCTTTTGTATTTTCTATAAAAGAAGTCAGGTAAAAATAAACAAACTCATTAATTAATCACTATCAAATCAGCTGAAAGTAATTTTTGCTTTATTACTTGACAAGACATACTAAATTGAACAAAACACACACATAGTAAAACATAAGAACCATAATCTACATATTTCCAAATACCAACTACCCAGAGTCAGTATACCTTCCAATGGAACATCATTTAAAAATACTGAAGCCATCCAGTGCTACAATCCTGCCATCTGGTGGACAATAACAACATTTAAAAATTTAACTGAACCATTTTTCCTAAAATTGCTCACTTATTTTGTTAAAATGTCCAAAAATAAAAATTTACTAAGAAAAATCCTGTTAGAATTGAATCTCAAATTTCAAAAAAGTACTCTTGAGTAATGGCTTTTTAAAGATATTGGCAACATTAGAATATCAATCTACTCATAATATAGTTATTGACCTTTCAAAATGTTATTTTTCACAAAATTATACCTGACATTTATATGTTTTTTTGAACAGTCAATAGTACTTTTTGCATTAAATATATAACAGGAGTTGACAAATTGTTAAAGTCACATTCTCTCATAATTCTGTTTAACCATGGCATCTCACTACACAATTCAGCCATAGCAATATATTCTGCCTCCATGGCAGATTTAGCAGCACAATTTTTTTTCTCTGATTCCCATGATATCAATACACCATTCAAGTAAATAATGAAACCAGTTACACTCTTTCTAATGTCTTTACAATTTGGAAAGTCACTATCTGAGTACCCTATCAATTCATTTAAAGTATCATCATTTTCATATTCGACAACTAAGTTCTTTGTAACAAACACAAATTTCAAAACTTGTAACAAAGGATTCCAATGTTTAATACTGGGATTTTGATTAAACTAAGACAATTTACACAATGAATAACTTATGTCTGATGTAGATCGTGTTGCAATAATCATCAAAGAACCAAGCAAGTTTTAAATGGATTTCTTTCTATGACATTTTTGTCCTTTTTAGTTGTTGGGCAGTCTTTATCTCTTTTCTCATATCCAGGGAATAATGGTATGGAAGATTTAACCATCAAATTTGGTTTAAAAGATTCACTATTCAATGCTGGCACAGGTAACTATTTTTTAACTCATTCTTGCACTACTTTTATAAAACAAATATTTTATGCGTATACTTTTGACAACATTTACAATAGAAATGCAATAAAAAATTTATTTTCTTAAAATAATGGTGAGAATTTAATATCAAAATAGTTGTCTGTGCCAGCCTTGACTACTCTATCGATATAATTTTGTTGATGCATTCTAATATCATTTTAATCCATTGTACACTTAACACCATATTTAATTGAACAAGCTCTATACCTTCAAAAAATGAACCAATTAAAGTTTATATAATACAGTTTGGGTCTTGGCAAATATAAGCAAATCATGAATATACACTAAAATTATAGCCTCATTTTCATAATTATATATAACAGTACTTTCAAACTTAGAAAAAACTACACTAACAAATTTTTCCTAATTTTGTAAGAACCACATGCATCCTAACTGGTGAAGTCCAGATACTGCATGTAATAATTTATAAACATGATTTTTCTTCTCTTTATAAATAAACCAATAGGTTGTTGTACATAAATTTGTAAGCACTATTATCATCAAGTTGGAAAACTAATCATTTATGAATAACAATTAAATACATAACAAAAGCTCTAATAACATAAAATGAGTGGTGAAACTTTCCACTGGACTGAATACATCTTCAAAGTCATTACCTGGTCATTGGTAGTTACCCAAAATCACTAGCCTCATCTTAAATTTTGAATTTTATCTTAAGTATATCTTTTGATATTATAAACTTTGTATCTTCCCATCTCTAAGGGGAGGAACTAACATTCACACTTTCCTCTGCTCAAATGTTTTTATCTCCTCATTCATCACCTGATCCCACTCTTTTTTTTCTAATGTAGAATTTATGCATGATAATAGTGCTGAGGAATTTCAGTGTCATCAGTAAAGAAAACTTAAAAATCACCCATCTTTTTTTTTAAGTGTTCTTTTTCTTTTGAACTATCTACATTTGAACATTGTCTTCATCTAAAGCTGTTCACATTTCAGTATCTCTAACATCTGTTCCTTGACTCGATTTCCAATCAAAAAGTTTTGGGTCATAAAATAATGATTTTTCTCTGAAATATTTTTCCAATTCATTTTTACTCCTAATCCTTGGCTCTCTTGTAGAAGCATAATAATATGATGGAAAAAGATTCTTTCACTCCATTAAAAAAAACTTATTTGTTTCCAAAGCACTCGCCAGATGGAAGCACCATGAAACTCTTGTCCTGAAACCAAGAAAAGAACTCTCTAAAAACTTTCTTTGACATCACATTTTTTCTGCGAAGCTACACTCACTCAAAAATGATTCTAAGCTGGTGATGTTTACATTTTTCTAAAACTGTAAAATTCGGAAGGAAAAATTCTGAGCTCCGATAATATTTCTTTTTTAAAAGAACATTAAGATTTAAACATTTAAATTCTACTTATTTTGTGTTTACGTAAATTGTGCTGTGATTCTTTATTTGTATAATTAAAGAAGACATCTTTCCCAAAACGGAAGTGCACATATTATTTATTCTACAGTACATACTAATAAAATAATAAATATATTATCATTCCAGTAAATTCTATGCAGGCCTAAAGAAGAAGAAAGTTATTATGTCCGAAGAAGATTCCTAGAAAGGTAGGCCTGAACTTATATACTTTCTTTTTATTGAAATATCACTTAACTGAAACAGAACTCACCCTATAGATTATGAGTACTGAGATGTTCTTATATGTATAAGTAAAAGAGCTTGCCCATGATTCTATTATTTGAAAATATTAAACTATAAACAGTCTTTTGAAAATATATATGATAATTGAATAAACGATTGAATTAATATAATGGCTACCAGTAATATAGCCCTCATTGAAAAGCTGAACGATCAAAATTATAGTAATTGGGCATTTAAGATTGAAAATCTTCTGCAAAAGGAAAATGTGTTTTCAGTAATCAAAGATCCTCCACCGGATCCTGTCACTGCCCAATGGACCAAAGATAATATTAAAGCAAAATCTATTATTAATCTGTGTATTGAAGATTCTCAGATTATTCATGTGAAACATCTAGTAAATGCTAAAGATATCTGGGAGGCTTTGAAAAATGTTCATTTAAGAAGTACTCTTTCTTCCAAACTTTTTCTTTTAAGAAAACTGTATTCTCAAAAACTGAGTGAGGGGGGAGACATGATCTCCCATATCAATAATATTTTATCCATCAAAGATAAGTTATTTGCTATTGGCGAGGAAATCCCTGACTCGCATATATGTGCCCTCTTGCTTTGCTCCCTGCCTAGATCTTATGACCCAATGGTTACCACGTTAGAAGCCAGCGAGACGGATCTAACTTTAAGTTATGTAAAAAATAAATTGATCGATGAATATAAACATAGATGCGAAAACAGAGACGCGAGTTCAAATTCGCGAGATTCGGCTTACAAAGCAATAAATAAACCTGAGAATCGTGAAGCTGTTTCGAGCTCACGCGACTCAGCATATAAGGTAGTAAATAAAAATGCTAGAAATAAGAAATTTTGCACGTTTTGCAAACGAGACAACCATGTACGCGAAAATTGTTATCATTTAAAGAATAAAATGCAAAATGATAACTCGAGAAATAATCCGAATCGAAATAAGTTTTATAATAATTCAAACTCTTTCAGAAATAATTCGGGAAATTACAAAGGTAATCAAGGTAATGTAAGGGATACTTCCAACTTCTGTTTTAAAGGTAATGTTGACGCAGAAATAGGTACGAATAATTTTTCTAGCTCAACGAATTTGGAAGAAAACATTTATAAGTTCTCCAAACAAAATTATCCTGCGTGCGATTTAATGTCTGCTAATAGCACACAAGAACTTAATGTAAATAAATTCGTTATCGATTCCGGCTGCACAAGACATGTAGCATTCGCAAAAGAAAATTTCATAAACTTTAAAACCGGAAATTTTGGTAGCATAATGATAGCGGATGGAAATAAACTAGATTCACATGGTATGGGTGATATTAAACTTTTACAAATTCACCACATCAAATTATACTTAAAGATGTTCTTTATTGTCCTGAATTACAAAGTAATTTATTATCGGTTAAGAAAGCAACAGAAAACGACTTTAAAGTCATTTTTGAAAAAGATTCTTGTAACTTTGTTAAAGACAATAACATAGTTTTAACAGCCGAGTTAAATAATAATCTATATGAAATTTCTCCTAAAGATGAGTACGGATATGCTGTCAAAACACAAATGTTTTGTGATAATCCGAATTGTATTACAACTTGGCATAAACGCCTAGGACACAAAAATTTTGAATCAATCAAATATCTTGTGAATCACAAGTTAGCGGATGGTATAACTTTAAGTAAGTGTAAACATGATAATATATGTACTAAATGTATCAAAGGGAAAATGTCACAATTACCTTATCCAAAGGTAGCATCAAATAGATCTAACGAAGTCCTTTCACTAATCCATAGTGATATCTGCGGTCCCATGAAGACGGAAACATTCTCAGGTAAAAGGTACTTTATTACTTTCATTGATGATTTTAGCAGGTTTACTATGGTTTATTTACTTTCACACAAATCGGAAGCCCTAGAAAAATTTAAAGATTTCTCTGCACTAGTAAAGAATAAATTTGGTAAACAAATAAAAGCCTTTAGATCGGATAATGCAGGGGAATATCTTAGGGAAAATTTTGAAGATTATTTAACCCTTAA
Source organism: Maratus speculifer (assembly GCA_964019185.1). NCBI lineage: Eukaryota > Metazoa > Arthropoda > Arachnida > Araneae > Salticidae > Maratus > Maratus speculifer. Next base: position 136,528,589 of record OZ025293.1, on the reverse strand, counting down.
CGGTATCGAACGCCAATTAAGTGTACCATTTTGCTCACCTCAAAATGGTGTTGCTGAAAGAAAAAACCGTACCCTTGTAGAAATGGCGCGCACTATGCTATCAGACGCAAATCTACCAAAACAATTTTGGGGTGAAGCAATTCTCACTGCCACTTATTTAACAAATAGGCTGCCAACCAAAGCAAACAATAACATAACCCCATTTGAACTTTGGAATAATCATAAACCAAATTTGTCACACATAAAAACATTTGGTTGCAAGGCATACGCCTATGTAGAAAAATCTAAAAGGGCTAAATTCGATGAGAAAGCCATTGAAGGCATTTTCTTGGGATATGACCAAAGGAGCAAGGGATATAGAATATACATAGGGGATAATAGAGTAATGATATCTAGATCAGTAAAATTTCTAGAAAACGTAAAAGATGATACTAAACAAGACCAAAATAATATTTCGACCCCAACAGAAGTTGCTCAAATTGAATTAGATGGTGATAAACATGACGCGGACGCAGTTCCACATCAGAGTCAAATACAGCTTAGAAGATCGGGAAGAGAAAACAGGGGAGTACCTCCCGATAGGTATGGAATTAGCACAAACATGTGTCAGGTTGAGGAACCCAAAACTTGGGAAGATATAGAAAATATGAAAGACACAAAAATTAAAAGTAATTGGCTAGCAGCTACAGATGAGGAATTCAATTCACTTATGCAAAATAAAACTTGGGAATTAGTCAACCCACCTCCGGGAAAACATATTATAGGTTGTAAATGGACTTTTAAAACAAAACGCAATGCACGCGGAGAAATAGAATGCTACAAGGCGAGACTTGTTGCGAAGGGTTATTCGCAAAAATTTGGGTGCGATTATGATGAAACTTTTGCCCCTGTCGTGGCACACACCACAATAAGAAGTTTCCTAAACGCTGCTGTATATAAAGATTTAGATATAATTCATTTAGATGAAAAACAGCATTTTTGCACAGAAACTTAGACGAGGAGGTATTCATGACACAACCCGAGGGATATATAGTAGAAGATCAAAAGGAAAAGGTGTGTAAACTGAATAAGGCTATTTACGGGCTAAAACAGGCTGCTAGAGCCTGGCACCTAAAAATTAGTCAAACACTCAAAAACATGGGATTTAATCAGTGCACATCAGATTTATGCTTGTTCAAACAAAATAAAAACGGAAACTTGTCTTATATTATAGTATATGTCAATGATATTTTAGTAGCAGGAAAGAAAAGGGATACCGAAGAGATATACAAAGAGTTATCAAGGGAATATGAAATAAAATCGTTAGGTAAAGTATCGCATTATTTGGGGATAAATATCAAACAAACAGAAGATGGAAGTCTAATGTTAGATCAAGAAAATAAAATTGACGAAATTGTTAGGAAATTTAACTTAGTAAATTCTAAGCCGACTTATACTCCTATGAATACAGATTATTTTAATTTAGATCCTGATAGTAAACTAATGAGTAATAATACCCTTTATCGACAAGCAGTGGGGGCACTCTTATATATCTCCACCATCACTAGACCTGATATATCTGCCTGTGTCAACATATTAGGTAGAAGAAATGAAAAACCCAGAGAAGTAGATTGGTTAGCAGTTGAAAAGGTAATTCGCTACTTAAAAACAACTAAAAATCTTAAATTAATAATTGATAAAAATAAAGAGCCCGTCTTAACAGCATATTGTGATGCTGATTGGGCATCAGATAAAAGTGACCGGAAGTCCACTACCGGCAATATCTTCAAATAAGGCAACAACTTGTTAAGCTGGTCAAGCAGAAAGCAGACCAGTGTCGCACTCTCCTCTACTGAGGCAGAATATATATCTGTCTCAAATACCTGTCAAGAAATGGAGTGGTTACTCGCATTATTAACAGATTTGGACCTACCACAAACCTTACCGATTTCGATCTATGAAGATAATATTCCATGCATAAAAATCTCAAAGAATGAGAAACATCTATCAAGGAGCAAACACGTAAGTGTCAAGTACTACAACGTAAAGACTATGATAGAAAACGGAACAATGTGTCTACACTATTGCCCTTCAAAGCAAATGATTGCTGACATAATGACAAAACCCCTTGCGAAACCTCAGTTTGAAACTTTGAGATCTCAGCTGCAACTGAGGCTAGCACTTTGAAAACAAAAGTGGGGGTGATGGAAAAAGATTCTTTCACTCCATTAAAAAAAACTTATTTGTTTCCAAAGCACTCGCCAGATGGAAGCACCATGAAACTCTTGTCCTGAAACCAAGAAAAGAACTCTCTAAAAACTTTCCTTGACGTCACATTTTTTCTGCGAAGCTACACTCACTCAAAAATGATTCTAAGCTGGTGATGTTTACATTTTTCTAAAACTGTAAAATTCGGAAGCAAAAATTCTGAGCTCCGATAATATTTCTTTTTTAAAAGAACATTAAGATTTAAACATTTAAATTCTACTTATTTTGTGTTTACGTAAATTGTGCTGTGATTCTTTATTTGTATAATTAAAGAAGACATCTTTCCCAAAACGGAAGTGCACATATTATTTATTCTACAGTACATACTAATAAAATAATAAATATATTATCATTCCAGTAAATTCTACGCAGGTCTAAAGAAGAAGAAAGTTATGTCTGAAGAAGATTCCTAGAAAGGTAGGCCTGAACTTATATACTTTCTTTTTATTTAAATATCACTTAACTGAAACAGAACTCACCTTATATAATAATTACCAGCTCTTCCTTTAGATCTCTCAGATTTACAAATAACTTCTTTTCTGGTAAATGTTATTGGCTTTCAGGCACCCGGGTCAATTTTTTCAAATAATTTTGCTATTTCTTTCACAGGAAATTGCTGTTTCTCAAGATTCTAATATATCTCGTCTCAGGATTCTGCACTCTATGTGATTTGTTTGTGGGACAGCTATTTGCTTCTGAGAAGTTTTCTTCTGATAAAACTAATTTCAATCACTCCAACATTTGATTATTGATTTTGCTCACTGATTTTCAACTCATCTTCATATCTCATCACTGTAACATTTCTCATTGAACTTCATATTTTTAGTTTCTTCAATTCTTCTTTGTTTGGAGTACCATCAGAGTTGCCAAGTCTCCTGATTTTGGCAGGAGACTCCTGATTTTCAGATGTTTTTCCAAACTCCTTATTTTTGACATATTTCTCCTGATTTTTCATACTTTTTAAATATTCTGTTATTTAACAATCAAATGCGCTGTGATTCAGTGAGAAAAGCTTTAGTATAGGTGTAATTGTTCTTTAGTATGTTTGACCAGTTGTTTTTTATGTAATGAATTACATCCAGATTCATTATAAACGATGAATCTTTAAGGTTTGTTATTGTTACTATGGTCATGTATTGAATTATTAATAATTTGTTTCTATTAAGACTTATTTATGATCTTTACTATAGTTTTATATAAGTTAATGAGTAACAAAACATCCCTCTTTTTATAATATTTAGTCAAATTAAAAATATGTTAAAACATCCCTCTTTTTATAATATTTAGTCAAATTAAAAATATGTTAAAACATCCTAAACATCATATTCTTAAATGTGTTCTACTTGTAAGGAATACATACTTTCCTTATTCGAGTAAAAGTGATAGATTTCTTTTTAATCTTCAATATTGAAACTAAACTTTCACTAAAGATGTTTACATCAACAAATTAACAAGTTTTCATTGATAAAAATTTCTCCTGATTTCTGAAATAAAATCTCCTGATTTTTAACCTTCAGAACTTGGCAAGTCTGAAATATGGTAACCTCTTGTATAGACAACATATTCTACTTAAACATTGATTTTTGTTTTGGGTTGTAACTTATGTCATTTCTGTTTGGGAATATTAACACAAGCAGTACATCCAATTGTTTTAAAATAATCAAAATTAGGTTTTCTACCAAACCACCAAAGTAAGGGCTTTCATTGGTAGTTGAATGAAGCACTCTGTTTTTCAAACGATTTCCTGTCATTACTAATTCAGCCCACATGTTTGAAGGTAGTTTCACATCATGCAAATAAGCTAAAAATACTTTCCATAATAGTTCTGTTACAATGTTCCAGGACTCCGTTCATTTCAGGGGTAAAAACATTTGTTTTTTCATGCCGCATCCCTTTTTTTCTAATGCATTTTGAAAAATGTTTGATAAATATTCCAAGCCATTATCTGTTCTATGTGCTTTCAATTTCTTTTCGGTTTGGCATTATACCATTGCTTTAAATTGTACAAATGTTTCATAAATGTTCTTTTTATCTTTCAATGGATAGATAAAAACTCTTTTACTAAAAACATTGATGAATGTGAGGAAACATAAAGCATTTCCTATTGACTGTATTTTTGCAAATTCCCACAAATCTTTAACTGAGTGCTCTAACTGAAAAATTTCTGTATATCTAACTTCATCCATAGGCAAGTGACATGCTCTCTTTGACTTTGATAGACTACTACTCTCACAATTAACAACTTCTTTAAATTGAATATTTTCAATCTTGTTTTATCAATCATCTTTCATACAATATGTTCATGGATCATATCTAATTGACAATGAGTTTTATAGATGTTATTGCAGTCCAATGAATTTGCACAATAACGTTGAAAAATAAAGAAGTTTTTCTCATTCTTAGCTCTTATAAATGATGCTCCATCAGGATAATGAAATTTTATCATTCCATGTTTTCCTCTAAATACAAATCCAACATCATCCATCTTCTTTCCCGATACTAAATTTTCTTTTGGACTGATGGAACATGAAGAGCATTTTTTAGAGTGATAACATGCAACACCTTATTAAAATAAATATTCACAATAGCATCTCCAATCCTATAATTTCAGTAGGGTGAGGTCCAAACTTAATAAATATTTTCTCTAAAGGTTTATATGATTTAAAAAAATTCTTTGAATTTAGAACATAACAAGTTGCAGCTGAATCCTGTGTGAAAATATCTCTATTCTCTTCAACTTTAGCTTCATGAACAGTTTACATTTCTGAGACTTAAAATAATGACTGTTTTTGAAATTGGGATTTCTCATTCTTATGTTTTCCAAACTTTTGCTTTTGTTCATTATTCAAATTAACTTTACAATTTCTAGCAAAATGACCAATATTCTTGCATCTGTAAGTAACTGTTTTTGATTCTCGCTGCTTATTTTGCTTCCCAAGATAAGTTAATTTGTTTCTTTTTGCTCCTTGTACCAAAAATGTTTTCTTCAGTTGGTTCAACTCTTCCAGTTTCTTTTTGCTCTTTAAATGTCCATATTCAGTCTGTTGTCTATTTCCTCAGTTTTAGTTCTTGTCACTGTGCAAATGCAAATGTCAACACTTCCATAATTTTCTTTTTAAAATCTTATTCCTAAAGTACTATAGTTCCCTAAAGTTTATTAAACAAAAATAAAGTTTCTTTTACTGAAATTAAAGTAAAATTAAAATATAGTTTTTATTAAAAATAGTTTGTTTAATTGAAATAAATTATACCTTTAACTTTTATCTTTATTCTTTCAAATCTCCTAAATAGTTCTTTAGACTATATTACTTTACAGCTGCCATATATTTCATCCATGCTACTCTGTTTACAAGCCTTTCGGAATCTAATTTCACTTTCTTTCATTATTTGATTGTAGTACACATGGCCGTTACGAGATAACGATAGGTGTCCGATCTTTGACGTCATCAGTCAGAAGTTACATCATCCTGATACTCTTACGTCATTCTTACTCTTAATGAGATTCATAAAGTAAATAGATTTCGAATCGCTGTTTTAGTAGTTAACCGTTATCTGTGTTAATGATCAGCATATATAAAGATCGCGAGTTGCCGAGTTAATTGGTTTCGATTATCCTTTGAGATGTATCAGTAGGCTTGGCCACCGTTTCTATTTTTACAACATGTGTATGGCGTGATTGATTACAACAGTCATGTTAGGTGGTAGCTAAATAGTTTTCTGTCGGAGTTTGCATTAAAGTTTTTTCAACAAAACATTTTTTTTATTAATGGCTTATTCATCGTCTTGAACTTTAAAGTTTACTTTTTTCTCCAACGTCTGTAATGCCTAGTGTCAAGTCGAATAAGGGAAAATGAGTCATCGGTGGAGTTAATTCTTTTTCTCCTGACCAGATGTGTTTTCCGAGTTGGCAAAGGTCATTGGCTTCATAGATGGTGTTTCATAGAGAGAAAGCAGTGAATGAATCAGCGAATGTATTTCTGTTTCCCCGATGGTGGTATCATTTTTTTTTTTTTTTTTTTGAAGATACGTTTTGCCATGAGCTTCCGAACGTTTTTGTTTTTCTTCAAATGTTTATTTTTCATGTCATGAAGTCACAGATAAGTTAGAAGTAGATAAGTTATGATGTTGTTATAAAGTTAACTGATAAATCTCTTTTTAAATTTTTTTATTTTATTATGTTTTAAGACTTCAATAAAATATTATGTTAGATTTTAACTTTGGTTTGTTATCTTTTATATCGCCACATATTAATTTATTTTTCTAGTTTACAGTTTAACTTATATTAACTTTTGAACTCCTTTTTCATTTAATTATGGTTCGGGAACCAGCATGAGCGTTTCTGCTGTATAAGCTGCTCTGCAAATCTTTAAATACTTTGTATATTACATTAAGTAATATACAATACAGTCAAGAATTCTGTTTCTGCTTCTGCAGAAATAAATTTCTTATCTTCTAAAGTGTACAGCTTAATTTTTACATTTTCATAAGTTTCGGGAAGAAAAGCAATTGACTGAAATGCTATTTCAGCATCATTAACAATTTTCCAAGAATCATCTAAATCTCTGACCACCTTTCTCACTCTACCAATAAAAACACCAATATGTGTTCTCTCTTCTGTTTTTAATAGAATAAATTCTTTTTTAAGTTCAGCTATCCTTGTGGAAGACTTGAGACAATATGTATGCCTTATTTTTTGCCAAACTTTTAATGGAGACTCTATTAATCTAAAATAGCAACTTGGCTACTATTCATATAAGTTCTTATTAATCATAAAGTTCTGTCTTTCCTAGTTTCAAATCTATCTTTACCTGCTTCAGTAGCATCAGTCAGACAATACAAGTTCTGGATCATCAATAAATTGCTTATACCTAGTTAATTGAAATAAAGACTCTAATCTATCATTACATGAGTGATAATTTTTATTAGGAAGGACAGGGATAGTTTTATGACCTATTTGACTAAGTCTTTCTTCCTTTAGTGAACAGCCATTGTTGTTATTGAATTAAAAAATCAAAGTCCTAGAAATAACTAATTTAAGATTTCAAATGTAAACAAAAATCTCTTGAAAACAATTTCCTATATTTAATTTGTATCATAACTGTTGCAAAATTCATAATAAAGCATACTGTCATATCTTATAAACATTACTAAGTCTAATTATACATGCTTTCATTTAGTCTAACTGAAAAATGTAAACATTTCACTCTTCACTAAATAAGCAGCACACATCCAACCATGCTGTTCTATCATGTAACAGAGGTCAGGTAAAAATAAACAAACTCATAATTAATCACTAACAAATCAGCTGAAAGTAATTTTATTTGCTTGCCTACTTGACAAGACACACTAAACTGAACAAAATGCATGCACAGTAAAACATAAGAAACATAATAATCAACATGTTTTCAAATACCAACTAGTCTGAGCAATACACCTTCCAAAAGAAAAGGGGAAAAAAACTGATAATCAATGCTACAATTTTGCCATCTGGTGGACAAAAACAACATAAAAAAAATAAACCAAAACTTTTTTTGTAACACTTTCTCATTGTAAAAGACATTTGTTACAATTTATAGTTACCTATAGTTACCTTTCTGATGAAACATATAGAGTAAAAATGCAGAATATGTAGTATTTCCTAGACGTTGAAAAGAATAAATATTTAATTATTTCTGTGTGGATTAACAATTAATACAAAGAGAGAGAAGATGCATATTCTCAGCTGTTTCCAAAAGGGGCTATGCAAAAACTGTGGTGAGGAATAAACATACATCAAGATGACAATTTGACCATGCCTCTTCCATTTATAAGTGTATGAAAGCTCAGATGTGGGAAATATACATGTCCATTTTCAGAGCATTTGAGCATAAATTCAGAAGTTCTTCCTTTCAAGGATCAAGATTTAAGTGTAGTTAAATTTTCTGCCTTTTCTGTCTCTAAAAATTTAAAAAATAATTATTTGGGGTATTAATAATCTTTTCAATACTCTACCTACCATCATTATTTTTGTAGAGGATAAATAATGTGGTTTAATCTTGCGATACCTCTTGATTCACATCTTGTGATACATGATCACTACTCATATTTTCAAGGAAGAAGGGGGAGGAAAAAATCTTTTAAAATGTGTTATAGTCACTGCATTTAATTAGTGCTAATAATTTATCCATGTTTTATTGGCGCTTTTGTATTTTGCTGACTTTTCTTGCCTATTCTAACCTTTTAAAGAACAAATTTTTGTGAAATGTATTAATCGTTCATTTTGTTTGCAGGTCTTTTATTTTGTAGGCCGTTACTTTTGCATGATTTATTTTGTAATTCAACTGAATAATTAATGATTTTTGCACTTATTTACAGGAAAAATAATTTTGTTGCATGAAGTTAAATATGATAACCAGAAAAACAATATAAAATAATCAATGTAAAGTGCATGATTTTTTATATTTTTAAAGACAGATCAACAAATGAGTCTTCGGTCTTTAGACTCAATTTTCCATATTTTGTAGATAAATAAATAAAAATTAAAAAAAGTAGTAAAAAATGTTTGACTCCAATGATTTTATATTGACAAATTGATAAAATAATTCGCATTGAAGAAAACGTGAATTTTTCTATGATATTACTAGATCCCTATGTGAACCAGCGTTATATAAATATATATTTATGAAAAAAATTTTAGTTGATTTTCAAAATGACATTATAACACAATTTAAATTACATTTAATTGTTCAAAATAAATTACAATCTAATTGGGATGCTGTCCACATAAGGACATTTCAGCCTTTATGCTTTATGTTTTACTTAGAATCACTTATCTTTAAGCTTAATTTATCAGCAAGAAAAATTAACATTTCTGCAAATTTAGCAAAGCTTATTTATATTTTTCTAATTGTTATTCTTTTACTATAAACAGTTATATTTAACATACTTTGCATTTTCAGCAAATGAAATCAAATGAAAGACTTCTCAAAAAGTTGGAGTTTCATCTTTCAAAGGTAAATTCATTCATTCAAACTATATTGAACATTTTAATAATGCTGTCTTTTTACAATGACTGTCATCATTATTACAATTACAATGGTTGCTTTTGATTTAAAAACCTTTTTTGATAACTTTTTGGTAACTTTTAGTTTTAACTTCTTTCCTCAATAAGAGAGACCAGAGATTTAATAAATTTCTTGTGTTCTTGTCATACTAAGAATAACTTTTAAAGTTTTAGTGTGTAATGTTATGTTGGATATATCTTTTTTTTTTTATTGTTTTGCAGAAAATATTTTTTCTTCTTAAAAAAATAAAAAATAATTTATGTGGAAAAAAGCTTTTGTGTCCCTTGTATTTCTAACATCTATATTGCTTTTAATATTTCTGATTAAAGCTATATGCAGTTCTTACTGAGAAAAAGTGTTACAAATTTTTCCATTTTCTAATGTGGGTTTGATTGTGTTCCAGCTATACTCTGGATTTTTTAAATTTGATCCTTTCAGTTTTGAATAGGTGAAACATTTTCAGTTCTACCTAAAAAATGTCAGTGATATTTGCAAAGATGCTATGTTACTGGGAAAATCAGCAGGAAAAACTGGAGAAGGTAAAACATAGTGATCACCAAGTAGGTGATCTTTGGACAAATTGAAAAATGACTTGATAGATTTTTTTTTTTTTTTTTTTTTTTTTTCTCAAAAGAAATTTTAGCTAAATTCTCTTCATCCTGGAATTTCTATTTTCATTTCGCAACACAGCATGCAAGTTTAAAATCTTTAATTTTTTGAAAATTTTGTGAAGTGTTTGTAATTTTCAGGCTTATAATACATAAAAAGTCAGTCATTTCAGCATCCTTATGTTTCCCTTTCCACATTCACAAAATATTTCCAGTTTTTAAAGTTAACTTTATTAGATTTTTCTTCTACACTTGTTGCTTTGAAGGTAGCAATAAATAAATAATGATCTTTATTTCTCTTCATCTCCTTCAAGATTTCCACTTACCTCCATTGTCCACCCAGAACACAGTTTAAAGTCTTTAAAATTGTTTAATTCAAAAAAAAAAAAAAAAAAAAAAACTGACTTATAATACATAAAAAATCAGTCATTTCAGCATCCTTATGTTTCCCTTTCCACATTCACAAAATATTTCCAGTTTTTAAAGTTAACTTTATTAGATTTTTCTTCTACACTTGTTGCTTTGAAGGTAGCAATAAATAAATAATGATCTTTATTTCTCTTCATCTCCTTCAAGATTTCCACTTACCTCCATTGTCCACCCAGAACACAGTTTAAAGTCTTTAAAATTGTTTAATTCAAAAAAAAAAAACTGATACTTATTACTTTGAAATAATAATAAATAAAAAATCGTATCAAACATCTTTTCTTTTCCAAATGCTTATGTACTGTTTCCCTTGTTGCCAGAACATAAATTTTTCCACCTTTAAAGCTTTTTTTTTTTATGTCTGCGTTGTTTATCAATTTGTATTAACAATAATGCAACCATTTAAATTCTGATCTTTGTAAATTTTCCACTTCTTTTTTTCACATCATCGCTAGCATGAAAGTTTAAAATCTTTAAAACTTATTACTATTACTAGCTGACTTCGCCCACTAATGGGCCCCTCCTTTTTTATAGAATTTCAAAAAGGAGCCCAGTCAAAGCGTGGTTCCCACCTTTTTTATAAAATCTCGATGCAAACGAACCCTGGACCGGGTCCCCGCTGCCTACAGCAGCATATAGCAGGCGTGCTACGCACGCACTGTTACAGTTTCCTCCTTTATATCAATGCCACTAATTATATGAAATCTCGAAGCGAACAAATTTTGAAGTGTGGTCCTGCACTGTATAGCAGGCCTGCTGTGCACGCACTGCCAAATTCTTCAATTGGGGTCCTTGATTTCACTTAAAATGTAGAACCGAACGAAACTCCAGGTGGTATATATAACAGGTGTGCTGTGCACGCACTGCTGAATGTTCTCTTTCTTTTTGAAGAAACTTCGAAGTGAGCTAAGCTCAAATCATGTCCCCGCTGCCTTTGGCAGCTTTTATGAGGCATGCTGTTTATGCATTGCCAAATATCCCCCTTTTTTCTAACGAAACTGAAGCCATGTACGGCAACATATAGCAAGCGTCATTGCCAAATTACTCGGGACTTCTAATAATATCAAATCTTGAAGTGAACAAACTCTGAACCATGTCCTTGTTTCCTACGGCAACATATAGCAGGCTTACTGCACATGCATTGCTGAGAATTCCTCTATTTTAACAGAGTCACTAATTATATGAAATCTTGAAGCGTATGAACCTTGTTGGCTTGAGTTTAAAAAATATAATGTTTCAATTAAATTTATTACTATAAAAGCATTTATATTTCTTTCCCAGTTAGTTGTCTCAGTTTTTCTGCTCTACTAATAACACTTAATATTTTTCAAAGAAACTGTAAAGTTTCAATGACTTGTTTAAAGTTGCGAAATTGTTTTGAAGTTTATTTAAATATGCATTTAAAGTGTCAATACTGATGACCTCCTCTTCTCATATATTTAAACTTAACTGTAAACTAGCAGAGTTTTTATGTGGAAGTCTTAAAAAAAAAGCAAAAGTTCTTGGAGATTTCTTTTTATTAACAATACTGGAACCTCACTATCTCCACACAAAACAAAAACATTTAAATTAAGATTGATGCTAAAAGAATTAAACATGATTGAAACTAACTATTATTTGCAATATCAGCATCTCTATAACGCACGGTAATCATACTGGCAGTGCTAAAATGAATGCATAAGAGAAAAACCAGCTCTGAGAAAACACACCCTTCGATCTTCGGCCAATGTCTTAAAAAGCAAAGAAAGTCATGTATTAAATTTGCATAATTTCAGCTAACTGTCAAAAAGCAGAGCTGCAAAAAATATCTGAAAAACAATTTTACGATTGGCCAAACATCGATCACATAACGATGTCAAATCAATTTAGAGTACCTTTATATATTTTTACTGAAATTCATGCAATGACGTCAGATCGTGGTTTTACAAATTACTTTGATTTCGATAGCTGAAAAATACAACTGTTGAATTGCAAGTGCAGGGCTTGAAAATTCTAAAAATTGTAAGGTTCCCAGCTGGGAACCTACATGAAAAGTGTAGGTTCCCAGACGAAAAGTGTAAGTTCCCGGAAATTTTGTGTGAGTGTTTTAACAAAATTTGCCGTTTTTTTTTTTTTCGCGATTTTTTGACAAAACCTGCCGTTTCATCGAGATGTTTTAACGAAACTTGCCTTTTATCACGACATTTTAAAGAAACTTGCCGTTTTATCACAATATTTTAACAAAACCTGTCGTTTTTCAAAAAAAAAAAAAAAAAAAAAAAAGAAATTTTCCATTTTTTTGCGATTTTTTAATGAAATTTGCGTTGTTTTGCGCGATCTTTTGACGAGTTTTAGACCATTTTTGCGATTTTTTGACAAAATTTGTTGTTTTTCATGATTTTTAACGAAATGTGCCGTGCTGTTCGTTATTTTTTGAGGAAATCTGATGTTTTATCGCGATATTTTAACGAAACCTGTCTTTTTTTTTTAACATGAAATTTGCCGTTTTTGCAATTTTTTTAAATGGATTTTGCGTTTTCTGCGCATTTTTTTTTTTTTTTTTTTTTTTTTGGGCGAAATCTGTTGTCTTTTTTCTTAACAAAATTTGTGGTTTTTTGGAAATTTTTGACGAAATCTGACGTGTTATCTCGATGTTTTAACAAAACATGCCGTTTTATCGTGATGTTTTTAACAAAACCTGTCATTTCATTGCGATATTTTAACAAAATCTATCGTTTTATCGCGTTGTTTTAACGAAACCTGCCGTTTATCAAGATTTTTTTGACGAATTTTGCCTGTTTTTGTGATCTTTTTCGGTAATATTTTGACGACATTACGCATCCCATAGGCCGCTTAAGAGCTATTTTTTTGTGTAATTTATGCATCATAATGTGTCCATGGCGTCGCTGGCAGACACGGCGAAAAGTTAGGTTCCTGGCTGGGAACCTGATTGTAAAAATATACGTTCACAGAAAAGGATTTCTGGGTTCCTCGGGATCCCGGGAACGCTATTTTTCGAGCCCTGAAGTGAAACTGGAAAAAAAACTAAAAATGTGAGATTCTGACAAACATTGCAAACTTATTAAAGCATCTGAAGTTTATTTTTGACATTTAACTTTTAAAGTCAACAATTACATTGTTTTTGAATGTTAATTACCGTATTTTCGGGCGTATGAGCCGCGGCGCATACGAGTTTAAAAGTATAAAATATTGTAGGTGCGGCTCTTACGCCGGGGCGGCGGGTACGATGATTTTTTTTTTTTTTTTTTATTTTGTCAAATGATTTTGACACTTTTTTTTCGTTTAATCAACAATTATATGCTCTCAAATTGGTATCAAAACATTTGAAAACGTCTCTCAACCGCAGGTGTCCGTGATGCGTTAGTTGTTTATTTTTAAACAATCAACATTATTCAAAAATAATGTTGGTCTCACCGGTTCTCATGTTAAAAATTATTATATTTTCCCCTCATCTATTAATGATTTTACCTGTAGGATATTGGAATGTACAGCTGTCACATTTTTTTCTTCTAATGATCCTCCTTCCAGTTAGAAAATAAAACTGCCCAAAGAGAGCTCAAATCCCGGTATAGAACTCTTTTGAAATAGACTTCCTATACATAGTAAAAACTTTAGAGAGCAAGATTTTTCTTTATTTTTTTCAATAACTCACTCTTTTTTTATCCGGCAAAAATAATCCAAACTTTGAAACCGGTCGAATCAGCAAGTTTTTTTTCCCCCAAATGAGTTAATTCAGGTGATAAACAACAAAAACGGGCCTGGCGAATAATAAAAAAATAATAAAAGGCCGACTTCCGTGATAAACATTTAAAAGAAGCCAATAGAATATAAACAATTTTCAATGCATATGACTTTGCAAGAATAAGTTTAAATGTGCTACACGAGTCGATGTTAACTTGGCAACTTTAAGGGCTATTTCACCCACGTGCAAACATCGGCTAACTAATGTTAATCTCAAAGAAAAAAAAAGTGTCATTCTCATTCCATTATTTTTAAATGATATTTTTTGCTTTGGATAACGGAAGTCAATCTCCACAAAGAGTCTTTACTTTTTCGATTTTGTTTACAGGTTTTTTTATTAGTATACTTTCACTTTCGAAACTGGTTCTAAAAGTCAAAGTATACCACTAAAAACATCTGTAAACGAAATCGAAAAGGTGTCTTCTTAGGGATCAACATCTCAGATATAAAATACAAAGAAATCATTTAAGCATATTGAAATGCAAACGCATTTGAAAAAAAAAAAAAAAAAAAAAAAAAAATCCATAGGATTAACATTAGCGAGTAGATGTTTTTACTTGAGTGAAGCAGTCCGATCTATAGGGGGGGGGGGGGATCAGCTCGGTCCGGCCCATATAAAATAATAATAATAATTAATAAATAAAAATAACAATCCGGCACCCGGAAAATTTAAAATATCCGCATCATCCAAGTGAATTTTTTCAATAGATTAATTTTTACTATGATATGGTTAAAAATTGTTTCGTACGAAAAGTTCTGAACAAAACTACTTATTTTATCCTTTTTTTTTTCCTTTTACTATGTTTATTTTTAAAGAAGTGCCTAATAAAAGCACTCAAGTAAGTATTTATAACTATAAAGCAAACGTGCAATTTTGTTATCTCTTGTTTCTGCTAATAAAAAAAAAAAGAGAGAGAGACACTGGTTATTTAAAGTCACCTTTTCTCCTCATCCTCTTCATGACTCAATGTGCGGACATGTTGCCCTTTGACCTTGATGCGTAAGTCGGCTAATATCGCATTGCTTCTGTTTTGTTTCTTTGAATACAGTAGAAAAAAAAAGAACGAAAATAGTTTTTTTTTACGCTAAGTGGATTTGTGGATTTTTTTTTCTTTTCTTAATTTATATCTTCATAATATAATCATCGAAATAACTTAAGATGAATATAAAGTCTAAATTTGAGCAAGAAATATTTAAACTTACAAAATTTTTGTAAATGAACAAGGATAGATGCGTATGTACCAAATAAAAAATAAACTAATCTACCACAAAAGGAATCATTAAATCAATTATCAATAGTTAAAATATTAAATAAAGATATGCAGGTATATATTTATATAAAGGAATTTGTAGTGCTGTAAGCTATTTAAGAATCGATTTTTTGCCGCAGGCATGATAAACAATTGTGGATTGTATTCGCTGTGGATAATGATTTGTAGTATTATACAATGGTTATATATATATTTATTAATCAATTGTGGTTTAACATGTGTAATTTAATTTTAGCATATGTGCTGTGTTTCAATGTAATTCGTATTTTATTATTTACTTCACCAATTTACTTGATCGTCATTTCTTTACACTGAGGAAAAAGTTGCTTTTTTTTGGGGGGGGGGGCATGATATTGTTTTAAAATTATTTTTTAACAGATCTCGAAAATACGGTATCGCCGTGATCCCGCTGATTCTAAAATGTTGAGGTTCAACTGTATCATATTTTCGTTAAGAGGCTACTTCAGTCAAGCGACCCGCTCGTTAATGCTAATCCTATGGGAAACATTTATAAAGATATTTCGTTTGAATTTAAATATTTTTAAATGATTTTTGCATTGATTAACTCTGATAGATTTGTAGAAAGAACATTTTTCGCTTTTTGCTTACAGGTATTTTTCAATGAGGGCACTTTCATTTTGGGAGTCGGTTTCGAAAGTGAAAACAATCTTCAAAATCGAAAAAGTATAAAACGATCTGCATATAGATGGACTTGAACTATCCAATGCCCAAAAATCATTTAAAAATATTGAAATGCAAACACGATATCTTTATAAATTTCATCCATAGGATTAGCATTAAGGAGGTCTTTGTGTGTGACTGAAATAATATCTTAACTTAAAAAAAAAAAAAAAAAAAATCCTACACTAAAATTAATTTGAAAAAGTCTTTGATCGAAAATCTGACGGATTTTTGCTGGAAAGAACTAGAACTTTGTGGTGTTAATAGTGTTATTTATGACGGCCGATTATCTGCAGGAGGGATATAGGCCCTAGGATAAGTGCCCTCCGTGGGGGGTCTTTCTAAGGGAACCTAAACCGCATTTACACAAGGATGACCAAGATTCGAAGAAAAGTTTAGAACTTTGTGGAAAGAACTAGAAGTCTGTGGAAAGAGCACTTAGAATTGAACGCTACTAGGAAAAGATGCTAGGGAGGAAGCTAGCATCCTGCTGCGCTCCTCTCATTGGCGCAAGTAATTGCGCCTATTTCCGATTGGATTTTAATTGCGTACTACAAACACGTTTTTTTTTTTCTTTTTAGCTGAGAATTATTTTACGGTACTGTTCTGCTCTTTTTGTCTGACGCTCTTATTTAAGCAATTTATTTTTTTTTCAAGTGAAAATGGCTCCCAAAAAGTTAAAAAGTTACACCGCCGCTTTCAAGCTTGCTGTGGTTGATAAGGCAGAGCTAATAGGTAATCGTGCTGCAGGACGAGAATATGGAGTTGATGAGCGTTGTGTAAGGAGATGGAGAGCTGAAAAATCTATTTTGAAGGAAATGCCAAAATCTAAGAGGGCACGAAGAAGTGGCGTTGTTGTTTGGCCAAATCTGGAGAGAAATTTAGCCAAGTGGGTAAAGGAGCAAAGGGAAAAAGGAATGCCCGTTTCAACTGTTCAGATACGGTTTCAAGCGAGGATTATGGCATCGAACATGGGATTTACAAATTTTAAAGGTAGTCCCAACTGGTGCTTTAGATTCATGTCGAGAAATAATTTGTCTGTAAGAACCAGGACAACTGTGGGACAAGAACTGCCTGCAGATTGGGAAAAGACAAAAGCATCTTTTTTAAAGTATGTCGCTGAAAAAATCAAGGAAAACAACTTTTCAACAGCACAGATTATTAATATGGATGAAGTTCCATTAACTTTTGATTGCCCCCCCAGTAGAACTGTTAACACCATTGGGGAAGAAACAATCGGCATCGTAACAACTGGTAATGAGCGAACCTCATTTACCTGTGTTTTAGCTTGCGCTGCGAATGGAGACAAATTAAAACCACTAATTATTTTCAAGCGCAAAACTATGCCTAAGGCAAATTTTCCTTCCGACGTCGTAATACGGTGTAACGAAAAGGGATGGATGTCGGAGGAAATCATGTATGAGTGGCTGGCGGAAGTGTGGAGGAAAAGAAAAAATTCTTTTTTTCAGCCTAGTGGGCTTCTTATTATGGACTCAATGAGTGCCCACAAAGGTGATTCCGTAAAAACTGCTTTGAAAAAAGTCTCAGCCGAGCCAGCAATAATCCCTGGCGGATTAACTAAAGTTTTACAGCCTCTTGACTTGGCTGTGAATAAATCTTTCAAGTCCAAAGTAAGAAAACTGTGGGAAAAATGGATGATGGAAGGGCTACATTCATTTACAAATTCTGGAAAAATGCGCAAAGCCACTTACGAAGAAGTAGCGTCGTGGGTTTCATCGGCATGGAAAGACATTAGTGCTAAAACTATTATGTCGGGCTTCAAAGCAGCCAATATCATGGAAAATACAGTTAGTGATGATTCATCTGAATCTGATGATAGTGAAGATGAAAATTGTGACGTATTAACTGATAAACAATTTTTAGAACTATTTAATTCCGACAGTGAAAATTCCGATTTTGATGGATTTGAAGATTTTTAAACATGTTGATAAAATCTTGTATATATTTTTTTCTATATTTTCACTTCATTCCAATAATAATTTTTCATATTTTAAAGATATTTTGAAGTAGTGTTCTCTTATTATATGTAATCCAATATTTTTTTAGAAAATTTTATAAATATTACAAAAAATTGAAATCTTAATATTAAAATTACATACCTGCTATTTATAACGGATCAGTGATAGGAAACGTTATTAAATTGAAAAACAAATACATAATAATAATAAATCAACAGTCAAGGGAAAAATGATTCTGCAATATTTACAGGTAAGATTATAATATTATAAATAAGTTTCTGATATTTATTATATTTTTCTCTGTTTGTTATTGATCCAGTGACAAAATGTTGCTTTTTTGCAGTAATCTGAGGAGTTAACATAAACTAGTATGCATTTAAAAAATATTTTCTTATAGCAATACGCTTTATTACATCACATTTTTCAGTAATATTTTTACTACAGTTTTTAAGGCATTTGCATACATTAAATCTAAGTGTCTTTCGTCCAATGATTTTTTTCTTCAACAGCTTATTTTATTTATTTTATTTTTTTCGTCAGTGTCTCTATACGATATTTCTTTACATTTTAAATATATTTTTTAGGCACTTAAGTGAAAAAAAATTTTTTTTTTTAACTGTTCAAGTGAAAATATTTTATATACTGTAACAGTCTCTAAAATCTGGAAACCTCAAATACAGATAGCATAAATGATCATCAAATGTTTTATATTTATATAGTTCAGTTATCCTATCTTATCGACAGATGGCAGCACCAAAAATGTATTTAACTTTTTAGTATAATCTAGATTATATTCTGCATTTTGCCGACAGATGGCCGTACCAATCATTTCTTCTAATTCATTTCCAAGTTTTTTTATCTTGATATAGTAAAATAAGAAAACAAAGAAATATCAACAGAAAAATTCATAAACAGTTTATATAAAATATTAGGCCTGGAACAAAGGAATTTTATTACAGAGATTGAGCTAATATCATTGTAATTGGGGAAAAAGTAATGACCAGTAGGCCTAAATTAAAGCAACTAAATACTAACATATAAATAAAATCGTAATCGTGAAAATGCTCTGTGTATATTTAATTTTAATAAGATTAAATGCTTGGCTTTGCTGTTAAATAACTTAATGTGCCATTTATGATTTTTTTTTATAAATATGTGATTTTTTTTCTTTTTTAATGATGATTTTCAATAATTTTTACTTACATTTTAAAGTTGTTTTTTGAAGATCACTAAAATTCGGAAATAACTAAAAGCCGCGTCTACGAACGATTTCGGAATTTAGAGATTTATACTGTATAAATATCAGCAGCTTGGGTGCGGCGCTTACGATGGTGCGGCGCTTACGTCGATGTACTTTTTTTTTTTAACAGATTGTCATTGGTGCGGCGCTTACGGTGGGTGCGGCGGGTATTCCCGAAAATACGGTACTAAA
Source organism: Maratus speculifer (assembly GCA_964019185.1). Lineage (NCBI taxonomy): Eukaryota > Metazoa > Arthropoda > Arachnida > Araneae > Salticidae > Maratus > Maratus speculifer. The sequence goes on along the minus strand of OZ025293.1, from coordinate 136,509,161 downwards.
AGGAAACTGGACTTTATTTGCAGTAGTACAAAGTATGTACTTTTACTAGGCCTGTCTTGTAACATCACAGCTTGCTGTGTTTAAATTGTAGAAATGGTTGGTTGGCTTCATGGTTGGATGAGATGAAAACCTTTTCATGCCAGTTAACCTGCAGTTAATTGGTTTTGAAGCTTCTGTTATTCCAGCGCCTCTCTTACTCTCCCCCCCCCCCCCAAAAAAAAAAAAAAAAAAAATTCCTAAATTTCAAGTGCCATGCTTTATTTATGCTTTTTCTTATGTTCAAAAGGGATGGGGTATTTAGTTTTTCTCATAAAAAAAATTTTGCCTGAGCTAATGTGAATAAAAACAAATATTTGTTATGAATTAAAAATGGATGTTTTCATAAAACCGAAAGTTTTTATCCGATTGATAAAATAGAGATTTATTTTTAAACATAATGAAACTTTACATCTGATTCTGAAAAAATCTGAACTCAAAAATGGATAGTTAAAATTCTTTTTTTTTTTTTTTTCATGTATAAAAATTCTAAATTTTACCAATGCAGATGTTTTTGACTCACATCGAAATAGAAGCGGCAAAGAAAAATAATTTTTAAGATTTCAATAAAAATTCATAAATTGAGTTTTAATTAGACTATGGATTCGATTTTTAGAAAATATGAAAGTAGATTTTTTTCTACATCTAACAATATAAGTTTTTAATTTCTCAGATGTTATAGGAAAAAGTTACAAACCCCTCAAAAATCTCCTACTATCAAATGTCACGTGATAGTGCATCTGTAGTCGTAGGGTTTCAACTTACCCCAGACATGCGTCTATATACAGAGTGAAAAACATAATGGAATAAAATGAATTTTTAATAGATTTTTAAGGCTATTTCAAGAAATCGCGGGGCTGTAAAATTAAGTTTTAGAATTTCTGAAAGCTCTTTCAATTTGACATTCTCTCACGCAATCTGCATGTTCGTAGCTTTTTTTTAGAATGAAAGATATTGCCTTTTAAATATTTGCCTAATATATAAATTTCGTTAATTTGATCCCAGCTTTTGATACACTTAAGCTGAAATTCATTAAAAAAGAGGTTTTTAATTAATTTCACCACTAATTGCCACCAATCATTTTCGGGTGCACTGAAAAATTAGCTTTTTAAATATATATATATGTTTTTTTTTTTTTTCGTGTTTTTCAGGGTCAAATAGGAAAAAAGTTTTTGAGCTTCAAAGAGGTTTTGCACACAGACAGACATTTACCACTATTAATAGAAGTGATTATTACTATAATATATATATTTTTTGCAGCATTTGTTATTTTCTAGCCAAAATAAATAACTAATGACCTCAAATACTTGCATTATGCTCTCCTCTCCTGCTTTTCTTTTTATTTATTATTTATAATAAATATTTCCCGAAGCATTTTCATATTTTAATGACATAAGGACATTTATTTGTTACATGGCTGTTATATATTGTACATTTTATGTTCTCTATGATTTAAAGAAAAAAAAAATATTATACTTTATAAATTTGTAATTATAGAAAGATTTGGATATAATTTTTTAATTTAATTTTTAATTGCATTAGCTTGAAGAGCTAAAGGAGCAGTATGATGTTCAACACAGGATGCGTGATGGTTTGTATATGTTTCATACACTCATTTAACATTTGTTTAATAATCTCTTGAGTTTTAATTTTTTGTAATTCTGTTATAGCTGATTTAATATTCAGCATATTATTTTTTGAAAATTTCCTTCTTTATATAGTTTAATTATTATGATATTCTTCTAATAGCAATTGTATGTCATGAAATCAATTAGAAAATACTTTCACTCGAATAATTACATGATTTATCATAAGTTGTGAAAGAAATAAAAAAAAGATGGCTAAGTAAAAATAATTAAAATAAATAAAATCGTTCAAATTTGTGGGAGTATGCTGCCAAAGGCATAACTTTAAATTCCTCCAGGAGAAAAATGTCTGAAATCACCACTGCTTTTATATATACAGTAGACTCCCTAAAATCCGCACAGCTAGGGACCAGGGTTTTTGCGGATTTTAGAATTTTGCAGGGTTTTGGTCATTGCTTTGTTTATATATTTTTTTAAGTAATTTGAATGTTATTAATAATGAAATCGAAAGTATAATGAATGCTTACAATATACTAAAATATTAAAATAAGTAATAAACTAAAATAATAAAAATTTAGATAATTTTTAAAATGATTAAAATACAAAAAGAAAAGGTCAAGTTAATAATCAATAATGTACAATTAAATATTCATTATAAAGATGAAATGTGTTTTTTCTTTATGAAAAAACATGAATTCAAAAACCTTAATAAAAGATACAAATTAAAAAATGTATGAAATTGTTATAAAACTAAAAAAGTCAAATTTTGCACCAACATCTTAACTGAATGCTTCATTGTTTACATCTGTAAATTATGTGTAGATTTTAGAGAGTTGTGGATTTGAGGAAGTCTACTGTATTTAAGTTATTTTAGGGTTAGGCAATGCCAAATTGGTCAGCTAGCTTGAAATAATCTGTTGTTACTGAAATATAAATTAAAACAATGTTATTCCAAGATACATTATTTCATAAAAGTAAAGAAAACAATATGAATATGTGAAATCTCATATACTGCATATTTCTAAGAATTAGAAAAAAAATTTCTTATGTGTCATTTTATATGCTTAATAGCTTTTTAATTTTTAACAGGTGCAGGAATCATTAATGTCGCACATTAACTAGTAATACAATAATTGTAAATGAAAATGCTTTTGTGTATGTTTTTTTTATAGTTACAATGTGCTTTCATGTTTTTACCAATTTAATTTGTTTTCTATAGTTCAAAATTCTCAAGAGATAATTATTCTTAAAACCAATTTTTATAATTTTTAATGTTACCATAAGATTTATTACAATGCTCTTATTTTTTTTTTATTATTATTATTATTATTATTATTATTATTTTTTTTTTTTTTTTTTTTTTTTTTTTTTTTTTTTTTTATAGGTGTTCGAACTATGGCCTATGCCTTCATGTTATCACCTGGGAAAGAAAAAGACTCTGCTTTAGCAAATGTTAAACAACAGTTTAAAGAATGTACGGAGTTACTTTGTTCTTATGAAAGTTCATTGGAAACTTTGATGGGGACATTGAGATTTGAGATGAAAGGTTATTTATATATTTGTATTATTAAAAGTAAAAGAAAAAAATGAATGAAACATTAACTTCTTCACCCCGAAGATCTTCATATATTTGACTCTGTTCTTTCCCATTTCATCAATTGCACTCCAACATAATTCCATTTCAAATTTAAAAATGATATGCTTATATGTCTAAGGTTTGAAATAATGCAAATAGATTAAAAGTCTTGTTCTGAAGTCTAATAAAGAATGAAATAATTTTGTAATACTCAATGTTATAATATGTTTAACAGTAAAGAGGTTAAAATGTTATATTATTTAATTAATCCAATATTGCTGTTTTCTTTATCTTTTCTTCTCTCTCTCCCTCTCTCTCATGTGTGTGTGTATCTGTCCATTTAAAACTAAGGAAGCACTATAAAAATGTACAGTCCCTGGCCAAATTATTGGACGCACTCATATTTTCTTGTGTCGAATCATATTACAAGTTTCATAGAGATATTACTATGTCAATAGTTACAATTGATTATGTACATCATCTGTAGGATTATAATAAATTAAAAGCATGCCAATGACTTTAAAATTATTTATTTTTGTAAATTAAATTAACAATTGCTAAAATTGTAAAACTTAAAACATGAAATTAAAAAAAATGTGAATATTTTTTGGAGTCTCCTTTGGCGGCAATCAGTGCCTCTATTCTTCATGGCATGCTGTTAGTATAAAATTTAAATGTTTCTTGCATGTGTGAGTGATGTTTCCAGACAAGGATAAGTTTTTCTATGAGCTGTGTTTTGCTCGTTATGAGCTCTTTGTCCAGTTTTTTCTTCATTAGCTCCCAAACATTTTCAATGGTCTGATGAATTACCGGGAGCAGCTCAACACAGGGATATTTTTTTATTGAAAGTAGGTCTTGACGGATCGTGCTATGTAACAAAAGCTTTACCTTGCAAAAATACAAATGGTTCTTCATTTGGAAACCATCATTTTAGTTTTAGAATAAACCGATTTTGAAAACCTCTTTATATTGGTCTGGAGAATTGTCTAAGAAATCAGAACAAACAAAACCCAGCTCATAGAAAATCTTATCCAAATCTGGAATCGTCCCCCACGCATACAAGAAACTCTTCAAATTTGTATTAATAGCATGCCGCGAATAATAGAGGCACTGATAGCCGCCAAAAGAGGCTCCAAAAAATATTGACAGTTTTTTGAGTTTCAAATTATAAATTTTGCAATTTCAGCCATTTCTAACTTAATTTGTAAAAAGGAAGAGTTTTAAAGTCATAGGCATGTTTTTTATTTATTATAATCTTACAAATGATGTACATAATTAATTGCAGTTATTCACACAGTAATATTTCTATGAAGCTAGTAATATGATTCGACACAAGGAAAAGGGAGTGCGTCTAATAATTTGTCCAGGGACTGTAGTTCTTTAAACATTTCATATAAAGGAAATCTTTTTTTAACTACAAGTAACAATTCTTTTTGAATAAAAATAAGTCTGACTAAGATCTATCAATGTAGGTGTGTAAGAAATGGTTAAGCAAAGCATTGTGTGCTGATTAACCTTATGCTATACTTTCAAAATTTTAAATTCATTTATTTGAGAAGGGGGGGGGGGATTACAATCAGTATTTTATAATTTTATTAAAAATTTCTGTCAAACTTAACTGGACAAGTTAATCATGTTTCAATTTACAAATCCCTGACTTGATTTTAATGGCATATTAGTTAGAAAGAAAATTGTGTTATATTTCACAAATAAGACCACAAACCATACAGTTATGTTTTTTAAATTTAATTTAATGTTACTGAAATACTGTATTTTTTATATATAATGCATACTCTTTTTTTTTCTAAACTTTCTAACCTAAAATGTATATTATGCAGAATAAACAGAATGGTTTTGACTTCTTTATGTTTTCATTAAGTCACTGAGTACAATATTTATGTATTATGATAAAATTAATTAATATAGAAGTAAGTGAAATGAGGCAAATAATTAATATCTACATAAATACTTTGTAAAAGTGTATTCTGTTAAAATAACTAAAGAATAAAATGTTTATCTTAATCATATTACCAAAATTAAATAATAATATTAAAGCCAAAGTTTACCAAACAGAAATTCATCATGTATATTTAATTGATTTGTATTTCACAACTAATACCATAAAAATAAATTTGTGTTGGTGTCACATATAAATAACATGCATATTGATAATAATATGCTAGCAATATTATTAATAATTTTGTTAAAAAGTTTCTGTAGGGAGCAGTGGTGTAGTCATAAAAAAAGCAGAGGGTATATGCTCTAAGCAGAGGGTATACCTTAGAACAGGGCCGTCCAACACAGCGCCCACAGGCACCAGAAGATTTTCTTGCCACCCATTTCAAGGTTCCTGTTATTAGACTTTTTAGAAATAAAATTTCATTATAAAGAATGTTTTCTTTAAAATCATTAATATTTGTATCAGAGGTATTTTCAAAAACTGTAAAAACACATTAAAAACCCATTGAAGGGCTGATATATTATATCCTATCTAATTTTAATCATGATTTACACCAGAAACATTTAATGAATTTTTAATTCTATATTTGGTAGAAAAATTATAAAAAATGCCTTTCATTATTTAAAAAAAAAAAAAAAAAAAAAACTAAAATTTTTGTACAAGTTTAATATTACAGTAACACATTTGCTTGTCCCCAAAGAGTTAAAAACTAAGCACATACTTTGAAAATTTAATCATGCATATTTTCACAATTTGTAGTTATTATTTATAAAATGTAATTATGATGGTTAAATTTCGTAAATTTTAGTAATTTTGGTAAGAGTTGAAATAAATCTTTTTAACAGTTAAGAAGTAACAGAAAAATAAATATTTATCATCTTCCCCAACATTTTAGAGGCACATGTGCATGAAAGTTCAGCACAAAAGCTTTTTTCTTTTTGTTGTTGTCATACTAACCCATTGGCTATCTTATTTGAGGGATAAGGGGCTTAATTATTCCTTCTTGACTTTTTTAATTTTAGGTTTTTTATACTTTGCTTAAAAAATGTGACCATGTATAATTTCCATCTACAGAAGCACTTTCAGACTATCTCTCTGGAACAACTCGAATGGATTGATCACTATTATACCTGCCTTTGTTTTTGCATTTTTTATAAAATTAAATTCAGTTATTTAAAATAAGTCATAACATAGTTTCACATTCTAAAAGAAACATATCAGTATCTCTGATTTATTTTTTTTTAATTGTTGTTGTTACTATAGGCGCAGTTAAAGTTTCTGGAATTTTACTCTATAAATATTTTTGAGATCTCTCACAGAAAAATGTATAATTTGAAATTTAATATATTTAGCTCCAGAACTGCTGGGCCTTTTGTTGACCTATGTAAGATTCATTTGCCTTATGCTATGACATGTGTTTATACTAACACTTTGCAATAATATTGCTGCATGATTTTGGCCAAGTGAATGATGGTGCTCTTCCTTGAGTTCCAAGAGATGATAAACCTTGCTTACTAAAAGGTTCGACAGGCCTGCCCTAGAGTGTATATATAACTATAACTTTCTTCAGAAACAGAGAGCATACAGTGTTCCTTAAAAACATCCAGAAGGTATATAGTGTATATCACTGTATATCCTCCATTGCATCCCTGATAGAATCGAACTTGCTCATTGTGGGAACATTACTACTTTAATAAGATGGGATAATAAACATGGTCAATGAGTGTGTTTATCTCAGATTCAGTTTCTATAGGTTTTGTTTTTTCCAATTCTTGGATTTTCTGTTAAAGTAGCATGCTATTCATTATTTATGTGATATAACTTCTATCCTTTTTTCTTGTCAGTAAGTGGGTGTGAATTATATATTCACACATATCTTCTAGTATTTAGTTGAAAAACATTTTCATAAAGTCTTTATTCAGCTAATATATTGTATACTTAATAAAAATAAAAAATAAATTTATAAGAAAACATTTTACAATTAAAATTAGTTTAATATCCATGGACTTTATAAAACGAATTGTTTAAAAAAAGTAAAGAAGTTAATCTTTTTTAAAAGACAATTTTATAAATAAGTAAATCTATAACAGCTTAAATTTTATTTTTTTAGGCATTCAAGGTTTTGCACGAATTTGCACTGGTGATGTTTTTGAAGTTGTCCTTAAGCATGGGAGTCAAAAATGGAAAAGTCGAGGACGAGTTATGAAAAATGGAGAACAGTTATGGGAAAACAAGTTTATGTTATTCAAAGCTCTCTTTAGTGAACCCCTTTGTATTAAGGTTTGTTTATTTTATTTATTTATATTATTTGCAGTTTTTCGAATTTTAATTCATATTAGAATTAACAACAATTTACTACATTTGTGAGCTTTCCAGGCCCGCTGAAAATGTCATTTTAAAAAATGACTGTCACATGACAAATTAAATGGATGGAAATAGAGGATGTTTTTTTTTTTCAAATGGATAAATAAAAATCATTGATATAACTTCTCAATTTGTCCTTCATAAGTACAGAAAATATCCTCTATTCCAGCATGTTTTAAACAGACATGTTACTTTTCTGCAGAAATGCGGAATTCCGCTTTTTCGGCGATGAATTTTATTATCCCTGAGATCGATGCAAATATGCATTAAAATTTGTTGCTATTGTTATGGGAGGGGGGGGGGGCATAATGGATGAAATACAACAAAAACAAAATTTCTTCAAAGAATTGCAGGAAAAAACGCAAGTTATTCCAAAAAATAAATAATAAAACTATAAATTCATCAAAAGATCGCAGAAAAAATACTATTTTCTTCAGAGGATCGTGGGAGATACGTGATTTCCGTTAAAGGATTGTGAAAAAACGCAATTACCGTGAAAGAATTGCAGGGATAACGCAATTTTCGTGAACAGGTTGAGGAAAAATACTCTAGTTTCATCAAAAATCATGCAAAATACTTGGAATTTTATCGAAAGATTGTAGAAAATACTCATTGTCAGTGGCGTAGCTAGGATGGGTGACACCCGGGGCGGATAAAGGGTGTCACCCCCAGCAACCATGGTGACACCCCCCCCCCCCAATTCGTCAATCATAACTCTACGTTATTACAAAAAATGACCATAACATTCCTTATTTACTTTTTTGCCCTCCTGCATAAAAAAAACACAAGAGCGACTCCTCACTTAACCCATAGTCCGCATAAATCAGTGTCCTGTTTATATTTTGAAGAAAATCCTTTCTTTTAAAGTTTGCTTTTGCTAACTACTCGTTGGATGGGTAGTTTCTTTTCCCTGGCGCCAGTGTTATTTAGACACACCATTCTGTATAAAATTTCACATTCTCCAAGAAAAGAAAATTTACTCTGTTGCGTCGTGCTATAGAAATTTCATTTTACATCAGACATTTCCAAAATTTTATAAGAATATACATATTTATTTGCAAATAAAAATTGGGTGACACCGGGGCGGACCGCCCCCTCCGCCCCCCGCTTGCTACGCCACTGCTCATTGTGTTGAAAAATCGTGCAGATTTTGTTGAAAGATTGATAAAATATGCAAATTTTGTTGAAAGATCACAGAAAATATGCAACTTTTGTCGAAAGATCGTGGAAAATATGCTAATTTTGTCGAAAGATCGGAGAAAAATTGTGAATTTTATTGAAAGATTGGGTAATATACATAACTTTTCTCACAAGATCGCAGAAAATAAGCAAATTTTGATAAAAGATCGCAGAAAATATGCAAGTTTTGACAAAAGATCGAGGAAAATACGTGAATTTTCTCGAAAAAAAGGTTAAAATATGCAATTTTCTCAAAAAATCACAGAAAATACGCGAATTTTGTCAAAAAAGGGTGAAAAACTTTGTAAATTTCGCTAAAGAATCAGATAAATGCAAATTTCAGTGAAAAAATGTGGGAAAAAGTGCGATTTTCGTCAAATATAATCACGAAAAAAACGCTCATTTCATTAAAAATTGCTGAAAAAGACTCAAATTTTGTCAAAACGCTGCGAATTTCATCAAAAGTCCATTAGGTCGAGAAAGTTCAGCTTTTTTCTTGCTGAGCCTGTACCATGTCTGTTTAAACTTGAAGCATGCTGGATTACAAAATTTTTTAGATTATAAAATGTATGTTGTGAAAAATGTGTAGAAGTTAGAATTAAGCAAAACAAATGGCAGTAAACTATGTTTTTTTTTTCTTTAAACAGCTTGAAAAAAAAGAAAATACTCAATTATAAACAGTACAACATATGTACAGTCAAAAAGTAAACTATACAAATTAAAACCAGCCCAAACTTTGATTTTTTCAGTGGCAACACACATTTTGACAAAATATTTTAAATCTTCTGCTCAAACTATGCCTAAAAAGGAAATTTCATGTCCTATGAATAGTAAGTTTATGAATTATAAACATTTAAAATTTAGAGCTTGTAATATTAATTTATATTTCCATATTTTTATTAATATCTCCTGAATTTACAATCCTAATGAGAAAATCTTTTTTATTTGGTTATAGTACTAAAATACCCAAACATAAATATGTTGGATTTTTAAATTTAAAAATTTTATGATATGAATTAGGAAATTAATATAAAAGAATATGAATTGCAACCAACAATTTTTTTGATGGATTTATATTTGTTATATCCTTCTCTATGTAAATTCGAAATTTAATATTTCTTAATTTAAAATTAATGAGTTAATTTTTTTTTTTTTTTTTTTTTTTTTTTTTTTTTTTTTTTTACTTTATGAGAAATTTTATAATGTGATTTTGTTTGCAGATTATATGGTTAACCATCACAAACAAGAAAATAAAAATTAACTCAATAAATATATTTTTTGCATGTTTCCTAGAACTCTTAAAGTAAAATTTTTCTTCAATTGCACAAATTTCATTTTATGTCTAATTCCTTAAAATTGGACAAATTATTTAAACAGTCATAACTCTGTGAATTTTGGAGATATGAAGATGCAATTTTTTTGTGTCTAATTCAGGAATGAATGAGGAATGTTTTCCTAATTGGGATTTTTTCCCAATGGGGGCTGTATAAAAATTTAATTTTCATATTTTTCCAAATATACTCTCCATAGAGTTGCAACTTATGCCATCATATTTTGCACATATTTTTCTGAATTTTTGCAATATGCAGTATTGGGTCTGGGGGCAATATTTAAGGAGATAACCTATTGTTTCGATAATTATGACTCACTCTGTATACATAATGCCTTTGTATTAGATTTTATCTTGCAAGTTCATTCAAATAACAATATTAACTAAAATTCTAAATGAATATGTCACGTAATAATATTATACATTAATTATTATACTACAACATATTGAAATAACGCTGATTGGCATCTATAACCCACTAGAAAATCTCAAACTATTGACAATCTTAAACATTTTAATATATGCATGATACCAAATATAATTGACATAAAAGGGAAATAATCACAAATGGAACAAACTGTAGTAGAAAAAATAATAAAGGGAAATAAACATAATAAATGTATCAACATGTGGTGCATAATCTTTAATTGGCAAGAATACAATGTATTGTTAAAAATGCATTATTTCATATAACAGGCAGCCTAAATCAGCAAAATTTAACCTGTTGCTTGCCAAAATAATACATTGCAATTCATAATAAATGGAAAGAAAAAATAAACAATTGATTTAGAGGAGGGAAGAAAAAAGGAATTTTACTCAGATTATTTCATAACATGCAAAAACACTTCTTGATGTAACAGAATAAATATGAAATTCAGCTGTAATTAAAGATAAGAAACAAACATGAAATTGAATATGGTTAATTTATTTTTATTGAAAAAAAATGCATATTAAAACTATGGTGAAACTTCCCTGTGCAACCACCTCCCTGAATGGAGGAGGCCTCCCATCACAGAACAAAATTTATTACCATAGGCTCAATATTAATTTTACCTCAATTCAGAGACCATCCCAATTGACCTCCCTCTATATAGTCCAGGCATTTGGTGCTCCAAAAAGATAAATAAATGCAAGTTTTAGTGTAGTTTTGATATTTAGTGCCTTTATGTTTTTTGGGTCGCTGGAATTATCCAACAAAATTTATCCCTGGAAACACTTTTTTTTGGCAAAAACATGACTTTTCTTTGTTTTTTCTAAATAACTTCAAAATTATACATTTTAAAAAAAAGTCCTCAGTGCATAAATTAAAGAGGACAAAATTTCCTACATTTTATGTAATAGCAGTTTTTTTCTCTGATCAATAGTTTAGCCGTGACAGTGCCACAAAAATGTGTGTGAAAAGCAAATAATTCTGAAAAACGCTAATTATGGCACTGTAATGTCGATGAAACATGAAAAACAACTATTCTATGCAAATTTTGACCACTTAATAATGTTAAATATAGTATTATTGACTATATTTTATAAATCTGATGTTCATTGTTTCCTTTATAACTAAAAAATAAATAACAGGAAAGAAAAATCATGTGTTAAGTACTTAGTAATTTACATAGATATTTATAATTAAATAATGATTCATAATGAGTTGTCGTATATATTGTTAGTAACTTCATTGTAAAATATAGTCAATCATATAATCTTTAATATTATTTATAGTTAATCTTTGTGTAAAAGAGTCAGTTTTCATGTTAAATCTATGTACAGTGCCGTAATTCCTGTTTTCCAGAATTCAGTGATTTTCACACCCACTTTTGAACATTAACAACTTTAAGAACTAGAGTCCGTGTCACCTTTTATCAATTAAAGTCTGTTTTAGTCAAGTTAAGAAATGCTTCATTATTATTATTATTATTTTCTAATTGCAAATGAATATTTCAATCACAGATATACTCATTTTTAGCACTTTCCAATGAAGTTGAAAAGTGGTTATGCATTTGGTTTGTCTGTTCGTCTGTCCACGTTCTATCTCCTGTAAATACACTCGGATTGACCTGAAATTTTTTGACGTTATTGACGTTTACCTGAGCATGAACCCTATTTTAAAGGAGGTTTTTAACATAATTATTTTATTTGCACATGGACAGTCAACTATTCAAACTACAGAAATCACAGCAGTGTAGTTTAAGCAAACTACAGAAATTATCATTCATACGCGTCCTTGTATCCAATTTTTTGCGTGGCCCTCTATTTCATTTTATCTATACTCTGCAAACATTTTTTTAGTAAATTGAATGCAATTCAAGATAAAAATGCATAACTTATTTAAAAGCTTCCTTTAAGTAATTTACATTAATATTCAGTAGCGTTTGCGAGCTCTTTTGGATTGCCCTTTGTACCAACTTTTGCTACAAAGTAATATGCATAGATTTAGTGAAATTAGAATAAATTAAATTACATTTCATCCATCCATCAGCCATCATTGGATACATATACAGTACTTCAAAAGAATATACTATTTGAAATCTTTTGTGTGTCCCTGTAAATGCTATGCACTTCATATTTTGCATGACTGTATTGCATAATTTATTTAAGACTTAGCGACATATATCAATTTTATTGTATATGAAATAGTTTTAATATAAATAAAATATATCGCACACAATTTCCCCCTTTACTATTATGAAATGGAATTCTTTTGTGTAGTCCTGTGAATGAATAACAGCTATTTTTTCACTGCATAATTTACAGATTACATATTTTAATGCACCTCATAAATGCATATGAATTTTAATACTTGACAGAGAACAACATCTTAAAATTTCATTTGAAACGATTTTCTTCCCTTAGACCCTAATGCAACAGTAAACATTTGACTGCCCCTGTGCAAATAAACTAATCATGTTAAAAACTTCATTTGAAATAGGGTTCATGCTAGGGTAAACCTCAATAATGTCCAAAAATTTCAGGTCAATCAGAGTGTATTTACAGGAGATAGAACATGGATAGCAGAACAGACAAACCAAATGCATAAGCACTTTTCAACTTTGTTGGAAAGTGCTAATAAAAATGAGTATATCTGTGATCGAAATCTTCATTTGCAATCAGAAAACAATAATAATAATAATGAAGCATTTCTTAACTTGACTAAAACAGAATTTATTTCATAAAAGGTGACACAGACTGTAGTTCTTAATGTTCAAAAGTGGGTGTGAAAATCACTAAATTTTGGAAAACAGGAATTACGGCACTGTACATACAGTGGCGGTCAAAAGTTTCCAGCCAGCAAAAATTTTTCAGTTAATTTGTAAATATACCCATATGAAGAGGAATCTCAAAGTGATTTTTATACATTTTATTGACATAATAGTTAGGAACTTACTTATAGAACAACATGTAAATATCAATAAATTTAACTGATAAAATTAAGTATAAAGGAAAATGCATGTTCTCAAAAGTTTCTGGCCACCTTCACAAGTTTGTAAAAAGTGGTATTGTAATAGAAAATTACAGTGATGAACAACATTTACAATTAGTATTTTATCGTATTACTATTTTATTAGCTTTAGTAATAAGTACTGCGGCACAGCAACGTGACATTCATACAATCAACAGTTAAAGATCATCTATGGAAAGTTTTTCCCACATTTCTTGAAATTTTGGCGAAATTTCGGCTGAGTTGGAATATTTATAGTTCCGCAGACTTTTGTCAACTTCTTTTCAAAGATTTTCTGTTGATTCATGTTGGGCGCTTGGGCTGAGCATTTCAAAAACGAAATTTTTTGTGCGAAAACTATTGCTTATCGAGGTTTGCAAGCATTATTTATGTCGTTATCATGTTAAGGCCCTTGTCCTCGCTCAAGGAAACGCTTGCGAGCTAATGCTATTCCTATGGGGATGCATTTTTCTAATAACTCTTTCGCATTTTGACATTTTTGAATAATTTTTTTTTTTTTTTTTTTTTTGCATTGGATAGCTGAGGTAGGGGAGACTGGGGTACAATGGTCCACTTTTGTAAATTTTGACTGTTTACTCTTAAAGTATTGATTTTTTTTCTTTTGATCAAGTACATGCATGTTACCTATACATTAAAGTTTATACTGCATCCACTCAAAAATAATAATTATGCATACTTTATATATACACTGGTGTCCAAAAGTTAAGCATAATTGGTAATTAAGTAAGTAATGAAAGAAATATAAATCGAAATGTGGTGAAACTCCAGGTATGTAAACAAAATAGTATGCATCCTATATTTTCGCGAAGAGTTTGCCCCGAAATCGAACAGGGGACCGTCAACAAATTGAAAAAGAACGAAGATCTTTTGGATAACCCTGTCAAAGCTAATGTAGCAAAAGCGTTCAAACTGCACATTATGATTAATTGGCTTATTGTAATGTACTGTGTTTATTTTTATAAGGATAGCATGTATACTCGTGGAGAAATTAAGGTTTTTATAAAAACAGTCCTAAGTTTTTTGCTTATAATTTGCAGAGTTCTTAATATAAAATGTTCTTTTCTGAAAATATGACAAACATCATTGTACACAATACCCTGTCATCAGAATTTAAAAATAATAAAAATTGTATGAAAAATGAGTAGGTTTAGTAAATAATTTTTCATTGCGCATGTGTTAACGATATCAAAATTTCATTTGCATATTGTGTTAGCTAAATATATAGAGCTACTTCTGTAAAAGTTTCAAAAACATAGCTTGAAAATTCTGAAAATGATCGTCTATAGAATGAACTCAAAATCCGTTATTCCTAAAAGGAAGCAAAAAATCAGGGGTTTTACCTAAGTATAATTGTACGTGCAATATTGCGTAGGCACTAAACAATGGAATATGGATACAGCCCCTCGTCTTTTTGCTTCATTTAGGGAATAAAGGATTTTGATCTCATTCTATCAACAATAAATTTCATAATTTTTAAGTTATGTTTTTGAGACTTTAACAAAAGTTGCTCTATACTGCTCTATATGCTCTTAACTAACATAATATGCAAATGAAATTTTAATAGCGTTCACGCATGCACAGTAAAAAATTATTTAGTAAACCTGCTCATTTGTCATACAATTTTTTTTTTTTTTTTAATTCTGATGACAGGGTATTGTGTACAATGATGTTTGTCATATTTTCAGAAAAGAACATTATTTTATATTAAGAACTCTGCAAATTATAAGCAGAAAACTTAGGACTGTTTTTATAAAAACCTTAATTTCTCTACGAGTATACATGCTATCCTTGTAAAAATAAACACAGTCCATTACAATAAACCAATTAATCATAATGTGCAGTTTGAATGCTTTTGCTACATTAGTTTTGACAGGGTTATCCAAAAGATCTTTGTTCTTTTTTCAATTTGTTGACAGTCCCCTGTTCGATTTTGGGGAAAACTATTCGCGAAAATTTATGATGCATACTATTTTGTTTACACACCTGGAGTTTCACCACATTTCGATTTTTATTTCTTTCATTACTTACTTAATTACCAATTATGCTTAACTTTTGGACCCCAGTGTATATATTTTTTAAATAGCAGGTGACAAAGTGGACCATTGTACCCCGATGCCGAGGTACAATGGTCCACAGCATGGGTTCTATGTACCACTTGTAATTTGAATAAAAATATATCAGTGTAGTTCATTTTTTAACAATAAGAAAAATAAACTACATCATAATTTATTTGTTCACATTTTATTATTCATTTTTATTTGTTTATTCACTCTTTTAGCTCTAATTAAAGTAACCTTTTTTTTTCTTCATTTTTTTTATCATTAAGTCATTACACTGGTCGCAGATTGAACAATTAGGTTTATTATCTTCCACAATACATTTTACAGACTGTTGCTGTAATTTCATGCGACTCAGAACCTCTATTGGTTTTCCTAGGCTTGTTTCTTGGCATTGCTAA
The DNA here is from genome assembly GCA_964019185.1 of Maratus speculifer. Classification (NCBI taxonomy): domain Eukaryota; kingdom Metazoa; phylum Arthropoda; class Arachnida; order Araneae; family Salticidae; genus Maratus; species Maratus speculifer. The sequence continues at coordinate 136,493,218 of OZ025293.1, read as the reverse complement.
AAGAAATATGAAAAATAATATATATCCTTTTTGTCCAATGATGCCACTTAAAGTTAAATATAAACCTTTATAATAAGAAATATATATATATTTAAATATATGACAAAGGAAAAAATATAATAAATTTTTCCTGTCTACTTTACGTCATCTGTATTTTTTTAATGAATTTTACCTTATTTAATTATTATATTCAGATACAAACTAATAGGTAGATATATTTTTGTTTTTCTCATTTTACTATTTTATTTAAATCTAACTTATTATGGATGCATGTATGCATAAGTACAGGAATATTGAATTAACAAATTATATGAAATTAAAAAAAAACAAAAAACCCTCAAATGCAAAAAATATTTTGTTTACTAATTTTTAGTGTTCAATTTGGGTTAATTTTTAAATTTGAAAGCTTATATTACATAGATAAATATTTCAAAAATGCATTTCCCAAGATGAATCATTAATTAATTCACACACAGAAATAAAATAATTTATTAATTCTTAATTTGGGCTAATTTTTATGTTTGAAAGCATATATTATACAGATAAATATTTCAAAAATGCATTACACAACATGAATCATTAATTAATCTACACACATAATTAAAATAATTTATTAATTCTGAATTTCACATATAACATTGAACTTTTAAAAACATGGGATACAAAACTGGGGTACAAAGGACCATGGTCCATTGTACCCCAGTTTCTGATGGTCCATTGTACCCCATATGGAAGTTTGACAAAAACTTGATGATAAAAAAAGAAATTTAGAATTCTATTATTTTAGCTATAATAAATATAATAATGTACTGTCTTACCTTTTTATTTTGCCACACAATGACTTTCAAATTACAAATCTGTAATAAATGAATGAAGATATGTTTCACTGAAAATATTTACTTTTGCCTTACTCCTCCTGTGTCAAATCAATTATCAAGCATAAAATGGCTAAAATGTCAGCTATGCACATGGTTTCAAACTTCTTTTTACTACTTCATGGCTGCCATCTATATACTAAAATATGAAGCTTTCAAAAACAGAATTAATATAAAAAATAGGGGGTGGATCATTGTACCCTGTGGTCCATTGTACCTCAGTCTCCCCTACACACTGACAGCGCACCTTTTTTCCTTTTTCGATTTTGGTTGCAGATATATATATTTTTAAGCACTTTCAGTTTCAAAACCGGTTTTGAAAGTGAAACTAACTTTGTAAAAAATATCTGCAACCAAAATCGAAAAAATAAAAAAGGTGCGCAGTCGGCATGCACCTTAGCTATCCAATGCAAAAAAAATTATTCAAAAATGTCAAAATATGAAAGAGTTATTAGAAAAATGCTTCTCCATAGGAATAGCATTAACTCACTTGCGTTTCCTCGAGCGAGGACAGGGGCCTTAAGAAAAATAGTTGCGACCAAATTTTTTTCTCTAATAAGGCAGAAAATAGTCTTGCAAGATAACCTTATACATTGTATCATTCACCTGATTGTGGATTTCAAATAACGGACAGACATTTTTTGAAGAAAATACTCCCCACGGCATAACGTGTCCTCCGCCATGCTTCATTGTAGAAATAACATTGGTCGAATCATATCTTTTGTTGTTAGGTCATCGGACGTTGTGTCTGCCATCACATCCAAAACTGTTTCGAATTCGATTGATGGAAAAATAGAACTTTTTTCCAGTTTTCACTTGACCAGACTTTATGTTTTCTGGAAAATGCCAATCGGGTACGTCTGTATTTTTTTTAATTCTGAAAAAATTTTAACACTGACTCTTCCATAAAATTATGCATCACATCAGCATGTCGATATGGTATACGGACTTATTTCTGCAATATTTTCGTTCTTAAATCGCAGTATATTGCAGCGGAATTTTTATGCAGATTAACAATTGTTTTTCTCTTGATAATTCTGTCCACAGGAATAGTAATTTTCCGGGATCTTCCTGATCTCTGAAAGTCCTGAAGGCCATGGCCATCTTTATATAGTTTTTAAATATCATTTACAGTTGATTTTTCCGATCGATAACTTTGCCGCAATATCTCAAGAAGATTGGCCTTTTAATGACAAACTAATCACTCATTTATGAACAATAATTGTTGAACTTTTCAATTTTGAATTCAGTATATGCTATACACGTTGATTCATTCATAAACACAACCAAAAAACAGTTTACTGATAGAAAAAAACTAAAGAATGATAAGTGGCCGGAAACTTTTGCACATGCGACCTTCAAATTTTATCCCTTTGCATGAAGCATCTTCAGTATCCAATAGAAATGATCACGTGGTCAGAGGTCAATCACATATTCCTAACTTTTGAAGCAATTGTGCTTCTTCTTTGCTGAAACCTTTTTGTAAATAAATCGAAGAAACTACCTGGCTGGAAACTTTTGCCCACCACTGTAGATTTAACATAAAAACTGACTCTTTTATGTGAAGATTAACTATAAATAATACTAAAGATTATATGATTGACTACATTTTACAATGAAGTTTCTAATGATATAAACAACAACTCAGTATGAATCATTATTTAATTATAAATAATTATGTACATTACTAAGTACATTTACTTAAAAAACAAAAGATACTATTTCCACTTTCTTTTACTTAAGGGTTACTTTTCACCGACATCTACGAAGTATAAAAAATAGACATATAGATTAGTGGGTGTTTTTATTACTACCAATATTATAAGATAAATATTCTTTTAATAGTAAATATTTGAAACTTTGCGACATGACTGGATCCACTGGTTCATTGGGTTATTGTAATAGCAAATGACGATTTTGATTACAGGTATGCTTATTTTTAATATTTTTTTAGTTATGAAGTAAACTAAAACATAAAGGTACAAGGTAAACTAAGTATAAATTGCTGAAAGAGAAATTTCTACCTGCTAGGCATTTCCTTGCGAAACTAAATTTTCCAATTATATAGTATATATATCAACTGATAGAATAAATACAGGGTTGTTTAAAAGTATTGGAATGCATACTTAGCTATTTACTATAACCTTATTTCCCTAAATAACGATGTTTTGTTAAAGATTTCAGGGAGTGTTGAAAAGTGTATCATAGTCCATGCTTAACACATGATTTTTCTTACTTATTTCAACAATAAAAAGAACATTTGAGGTTCCGTTTCTACAGTATGACATGCAACATGCATTCAAAAAATAATATTCAGAAGTTTTTGAAGAATCGTGTGTGTCAAGCTCTAAACTGCATTTTCGGGAAAAAAAAAAGTGTTGGAAAGAGCTTTATAATTTATGCTTAACGCAATATTTTTCTCTCTTGTTATTTATTTTTGAGTTATGAAGGAAACAATTAACATCAGATTTATAAAATATAGTCAGTAATATTATATTTAGTATTATTAAGTGGTCAAAATTTGCATAGCATGGTTGTTTTTCACGTTTCATTGACATTACAGTACCATAATTATTGTTTTTCAGAATTTTTTGCTTTTCACATACATTGTTGTGACTAAACTATTGATCAGAGAAAAAAACTTTTATGACATAAAATGTAGAAAGTTTTGTCCTCTTTAATTTATGTATTGAGGACTTTTATGTAAAATGTATAATTTTGAAGTTATTTTGAAAAAACAAAGAAAAGTCACGTTTCTTGCCAAAAAAAAAAACGTGTTTCCAGGGATAAATTTTGTTGGTTAATTCCAGCGACCCAAAAAACATAAAGGTACCAAATATCAAAACTACACCAAAACTTTTAATTATTTACTTTTAATTACTTTATTTTCGACCAAATGCCTGAACTAATATGCAACCAATTTCTTTGAAGAAAATGATAGAAATTCCATTTTTTCCTGGTCACATAAGAAGGTTTATTAGAAAAACAATTCATAAGAGATTATTAATGATTTATCAAACTTCTAAACTAAGTTTAGATTTTTTTTATTATTATTATGGTGACTTTTGATTGTTTAAATTTCTTTTTGCCTTTTTGAGCAATGAATTTAACTCTGATGATGAATTAATGATGATCAAATTTCCCTGTTCTATTCAGGCAAGAAACTAAAAAAAAAAAAAAAAAAAAAAAAAAAAAAAAGACAAAATAATGAAATTGTTATTATTTGTTCCCATCAAAAAAAGAAAGAAAAATTTCATTTATTTACTGAATTTTGAAAGATATTGAAAGTAAAAGTTAAAAAAGATAAAATAGTAAAATCAAAGCAAATGTCAATATACAGTTGACTCCCTCAAATCCGCACAGTTTGGGATCAGATGTTGTGTAGATTTTAGAATTTTGCAGATTTCTGGTCATTGCTTTGTTTACATTTTGAAGTAATTTTAATGTAATTTATATTGTAATTGAAATTATAATGAATGCTTACAATATACTAAAATATTAAATTAAGTAATAAACTAAAATAATAAAATTTTAGATAATTTTTAAAATGATTAAAATACTAAAAGCAAAGGTCAAGTTACTGTTACAAAGATCAATAATGTACAATTAAATATTCATTATAAAGATGAAACGTGTTTTTCCCAACTTCTTCGATGAAAGTTACCTCATAAAGGTACATTACTAATTCACATCAGGATCATAAAATAACGAAGCTTTATTTCAGGTTTAGTCAGACTTAATAACTAAAAAAGCTTGATTCATACATAAATATATTTTGTAAGATTGTGATTACCAATATCAACAATATCTTGATTTTTTCAGAAATAAATTATTCTTTCTTCATGAAAAAACATGAATTCAATAACCTTAACAAAAATTACAAATTAAAAAATGTATGGAATTGATATAAAACTAAAAAAGTCAAATTTTGTCCCTATATCTGAACTGAATGTTTCATTGTTTACATCCGTAAATTATGTGTGGATTTTAGGAGTGCAGATTTAAGGGAGTCTACTGTATTCATTTTTTAAGCTCTGCAGTAATTAACTTATGTAAATTAACATTTGTTTTGATACTTAAATTTTCAAATAAATTTTACTAACAATAATTGTTACCTTTTTCAACAATTAAAATCTAGATTTAAACATGACCTCTATTAAGAGACCAACTCTCGGAGCAACCAATTTTTATTAGAACAGAGTGTGGTCACTTTAGAGAGGTTTTACTCTACATAAAATTGAAAAATAAAACTAAGTTTATTTTCTTTTATAATTTATATGCATTTGATCAAAAATAAATATTGAAAACTGCATAATATTTATAACTAAACTTCATAATTTTCGACTAAAAATGAAATGTAAGTAATTTTATTAATTGATTTTAAGAACAGGTGTATATAGTTGCAAAACTTTATAAAAAAAAATAAATAAAAAACAAATGAAAAGTTAACATAAATCAACATATGAAAGTCACAAGCTGAACTATATGCTTTTAGCTGGCCTGCTTACTTGATTATATATTATAATATATTCCATCTTTGGAGAATTGCTTTAGTATCCACATTTCCAGTAGCAATGCCTATTTTTTAAATATTAATGTGTGTATATATGTACAGTAGACTCCCTCAAATCAGCAATCCTAAAAACCGCAACTCTATAAAATCTGCACATGATTTACGAATGTAAACAATAAAACATTCAATTCTGATATAGGGACAAAAATTGACTCTTTTAGTGTTATATACCATTCATTCCATATATATTTTAATTACTAATTTTTGTCAATATTTTTAAATTCATGTTTTTTGATGAAGAAAGAATAAATTTATTTCTGAAAAAATTCAAGATATTGCTGATATCAATGGTAAGCACAATCTTCTTACCAAATATATTTATGTATTAATCAAGCTTTTTGGTTATTAAGTTTGGCTAAACTTGAAATGAAACTTCATTATTTTATGATTTTAATGTGAATTAATAATGTACTTATATGAGGCAAGTTTCACTGAAAATTTTAAAAAAATACATTTCATCTTTATAATCAATGCTTAATCAATATTGATTATTAACTTCTCTTTTAATTGTTTAACTATTTAAAAAATTATCTGAATTTTTATTATTTTAGTTTATACTTATTTTAATATTATAATATATTGTAAGCATTTATATATCATATGTTGTAAACGTTCATAGCTTTGATTGCATTATGAATTACATTCAAATTACTGTTTCAAAAATGTAAATAAAGCAATGACCAGAAATCTGCAAAATTCTAAAATCCACACAACCTCTGGTCCCAAGCTGTGCGGATTTCAGGGAGTCTACTCTCTCTCTCTCTCTCTCTCTCTCTCTCTCTATATATATATATATATATATATTGTGTGTGTAAAAAGCATTTTAGTGAAAATTAATTTCTTCTACTATTCAAATATTTTGATTTATAGTTGTAGAATTTATTTGTGTTACCTCATGTAGAGTTTATTTTTTTATTATTTCTTTTTGATAGGCAGTTGAAGTTAGAGGTTTAGGGAAAAATATTGTCTTGGGAAATAAATATTGTGAGATTCATGAATTATTTTGTGCACATCCTCAACAAATGACCATCAATTTAAATCCATCAGGATCTTTAAAACTGAATCTGATAATAACTTGGTAGTAAGTATTGGTTGTTTTTTGTAAATGAATTCTGTTGTTATTTTTTTCCCTTTTGCATAAATATCAGCATTCATTTTGTAGTTTATCCAGGTATAATTTATACATAGATATCATTCAGTAAGTAGCTTAGAAAGTTGTAAAAGTACATACTATGCAGATTTCTAATTATTAAATAAAAATTGTAATTTTTTTTTATTTCTTAAAGTGTTTGTAAAAATGTATTTTTTTAAATTTTCTTTAAAAAAAATTTTTGAAAAGATATTGCTTTTATTTGTAAAATTGTTGAAAATTATTTGTTCACAATAAAAAAAATAAAAATAAAAATAAAAAATAAATAAAAAAATAAAAAATAAATAAAGAAGTCAAAGAATAGCCATGCTAGAAAAAAAAAATGTATTCCTTACTTTATCTAATTTTTGCTATTATGACTTTTATCTGTTTTTCAATAACATTCACATAGTAAGTATGCATATTTTTCTTATGCAAGAAAATAGAATTATGCATAATGTTTGAGTTGTCTCTGTTATGCTTGAAAGTCTATGATATATTAACTGAGTTAATGAAAATTAATTACCATACTTGTCAAGTAATGATCTTGTTTATGTTGACTAATCTTTACAGAATAGATCATAATCAATGTAATTATTTCAAAAATTGTACTATAAAATTAAAAAGAACTTAGGGATTATATTGGAAAGTTAATATATTATTATCTGTCTTCTGTTAGAAAAATATTCATGATTCAATGGGCTGCAAATGCTTTCTCTGAAAAGGGTTTTTCAATAAATGATAAAATTGTAATAAAAAAAATCACTTTTTCATTAAGTGAAAACCACTTGTACAAATGTGGTATGAAAACTAATAAAGACACTATTTACAAATAATTATGACAAAAATGTATATGAAAGGTAACTTCAGTAAAACATAAAAATGGTAATCGCAGGACATCATAACACTTAATGAACAGTATAACATTTTTATTCTATGCAAAATATAGAAGAAATGCATAAACAATACAAATAATTAATGTTTCATTACACTGCCAACATAAATGTGAGGATTTCATTTAGCATTGCTAAAAGTATCTGTTTTTAGGGTTTCGTACATCTGATGAAACCCTACTTGTCTCTGTCCTCTGTCTGTCCATTGCATGGTGCGTACACAAAAACTGTATAATTCAGGCTAAAAAAGTTTGTGTACTTACAGCTGAATACCTCGTGGCACATCATAAATCATAAAATATTGAAAAACTCTATTATATAAATTAAATAATTTTTTCAATGTTATCCATTCATTTTTGCAATTTAAAAAGAAAGCTTAACTTGAATGTTTTGCGTGTAGACATCATGACTTGGGAGAAAAGCTTTTTGCTAGTAAACAGAAGGTTCTTAGTTTGATCCCTGATGTCAGGGATGCCACTTTTCCGCCGAAAGGCGGATTTCCGTTTTTTTTAATTTTTAAGAATTCTTGATTTTGATTAAGCGATCATGAAGTAAAATAGCTATTTTCGTCCAACAATCGCGAAAAAAATAGCGATTTTCGTTGAACGATCCCGAAATAAAATGGGAATTTTCGTCAAACGACTGCGAAATTAAACAGCAATTTTCGTCAAGCGATCAAGAAATACAACAGCTTTTTTCATCAAGTGATCGCAAAATATAGCAGCGATTTTCGTTAAAAGATCTTGAAATATAATAGCTATTTTCGTTAAAAGATCGCAAAATATAACAGTAATTTTTGCCAAAAGATCACAAAATAAAACTGTTATTTTCATCAAACGATCGCGAAATGCAACAGCTTTTTTTCGACAAGTGATCGCGAAATATAGCAGCAATTTTCGTTAAAAGATCGTGAAATATAACAGCGATTTTCGTTAAACGATCGCGAAATACAACTGTGTTTTTTGTCAAAAGATCGCAAAATAAAACGGTCATATTTCCATCAAACGGTCGCGATATAAAACAGCAATTTTCATCAAACGATCTCGAAACGAAACGGTAATTTTCGTGAAACGGTCGCAATGTGAAACGGTGGTTTTCGTCAAACGATCGCGATGTAAAACGACAATTTTCGTCAAACGATCGCGATGTAAAACGACGATTTTCGTCGAACGATCGCGATGTAAAACGGTGATTTCCGTCAAACGATCGTGATGTAAAACGGCTATTTGCATCAAACGATCGCGAAGTGAAACGGCTATTTTCGTCAAACGATTGCGTTGTAAAACGGCTATTTTCATCAAACGATCGCGTTGTAAAACAGCTATTTTCGTCAAACGATCGCGAAATAAAATGGAATTTTCCATCAAATGATCATGAAATAAAACAGCTATTTCGTCAAATGAAAAAAAAATCGTGGGAAAAAACAAACAAAGAAAAAAAAACTTGCAAATTTTTGCTATTTACTCCTGGAATAATCATCGAGTCTATTGCTGGGTTACTTAAATTGATTTAAAATGATGTGATACATAAAATTCCTCACTGAATTTGTTGCTGGATTAAATTAATTCATGTAAAATACTGTAAACTAAAGACAAATCATTTTTATTTACTCTTATAAATTAAGTTTACAAAAAAAAAAAAAAAAAAACAGAGCTGCAGTTTTTTTTAAAATTTATTATAAACAATATAGTTTACAAAATTCATGTATAAATGAATGAATGTGAAAAATGTCGTAATTTTACTTTACGCATAATTTCCTCTTTTTGGCTATTTTCTGAGTGGCATCCCTGTGATGTGGGAACTTGAAATTTTCCTCCTAAGATGGATTTAAGTAATAAGAAGAAATTTCATATTTTTGGCCAATTTAAGGGTTTATTAGTTTATATTTAGTTTCTTTCATCTGACATTCATAATATTTTTTGAAATTCAATTTTCTTTCTATTTAAAGTTTATATATGCATATATGTAATAAAAAATAGTCGTGTGTGCTATGTACACCATTTACATATTATTTATGTTTTATATAGCATTTATACATCTTTTACCAATGTCATATGTATATTGTAAAAACCTGAAAGTAAGCTTCCCCCCCCCCCCAAAAAAAAAAAAATTAATAAAAACTGTTATTTTCAAAATAATAATAAATATAATTGTTTAGATTAATTGTCTCTTTATTTAAATTATGAATCTTCTTTAAATTTCACTTAATTTGCATTAAAAAAAAAAATAGTAACTTGATGATTTTGATTTTACACAATTCCACAATACTGATGAAGTTTTTGTTTCATTAAACTTTCGTTCATTTATTTAATATTTAAAATTAATTCAATAACTAAAAATAATATTTTGTATCTATTATTATTTTTTTAACTTATTTCAAAATTATTCCTATTATGTAGTTTTTGCAACTAAATAAATAAGATTTGCATTCCGTCACCATTTATCTTCAGAAACATTATCTTCATTTTCTCACAATAGATGGCGACAGCATGCAAATTTTTACTATCATTTCATTTTTACACAATTTTACAAGACTGATCAAGTAAGGTTTATTTTATTTATTTATTTTTTAATTTTATTAAGCTTGCATATATCTATATAATAAAGGCCAAACGTATCTGTGCGTAACGCATACGTCATGTTTTGAATGGCAACACTTTCCGATGAAATTTCGGTTTTGCAAATTTCGCTATTGTAAATTTTTAAACTTCTAGACATTGCACGTTTTCAATCTTTATACCATCGTTTAGAGAAAAAAATGCATTTTTAAATGCCGTTTGTTAGAAAACTGTATCTCAATTTGTTTTTGAGATATTAATTTTTTTGTAGTTTTTGGTTCAATTTCTCTAATAGTGGCAACTTGAGTATCGCATTTATGTGGGGAAAAAGAGAAAAAATAGCCATAGAGTAAAAAAGAAAAAAAAATAGAGATGCAGTTTAGTGGCTGGAGGTGACATCAAAAATGTAACTTTAAAATTCGCTGCATTGCATAAAACACAACGGCATGCTTTCACAAAAAAGAAAAACTTTTACCGATGCAATTTTAATTCATAATACAATGAAATGCTATTTTATAATGCTAAAATATATTCAGATCTTTTTCATTTAGAGAAAAAATGATGTTAAAAAATTCGGTCTCTGTTCCATGTGATTGTTTTGTTTGGGTCGAATGAGAGACTTATTGGAAGAATAATGCCCATCAAACCGTTTTAATCGCATACTGCACCTCCATCTATCTCTTTTTTCCATGGAAAACAACAGATCACTGTATATTTTAGTTGTCATTTTTTCATAGCAACTGAAAAAAATAGTAATTAAAAACCTGTTATGTCAATATATCGTCGGGTATAAAACCCGGTGAATATTGTTGGTTTTATTTCGTTTTTATCTATGAATTTAGTGAGTTTTAGTTCGTTGTAAACTTACTTTACAAAAGATATGTCAATTAACTTTTACAAAAATGTATTTTAAAGAATATCTGGGTGTTATATTTTCTTAGTTGTTTTTAAAAACTGGGAATGCAATTTTATTTTTTTGGCGAAATCTTTGGCTAATAACTGCTATTTTGCGTCTAATACGTAGAGCCGTAGTGAACAATAGGGAGGGCTCAAGAGAATGTAGGGGGGCTCATAGTTTTTTTCTCTCTCTCTGACACAGAAAGATAAATTAGTGCATATTCATATTGTAGGTACTCTTTTTCTAATTAAACTGTTAAAATAACTTCATTTTATACTTAGAAAAGTATATGATGATGAAGTTTTAAGTGTATAACTGGTGCAAAATAGCCCATCATGTTAGCTTCATATGTACAAATAGGACGAGGGAGTGTTGAAACACTTATTTTAGATACAATTTAGTAACTCTGCAAAACTGTGAAAAGGTTTCAAAACTAAATTAGATTTTTAAACAATATTTCATTTGAATTTTCGGAACAGAAATTCATTGAGTGACCTTGGAATCTTTTCCAGGGGGGGGGGGGGGGCTCAAAATATTTGGGGGGGGCTGAGCCGCCCATAGCACCCCCTTAGCTACGGCCCCACTAATACGGAAGTACCGATAATTTTTAAAGCTGTATATGATTACATAAATAATATGTTTCATATAAAATTGCTATTTGGAATTAGTTGGCAGTTTAAAAAGCCTATTACGCAGAAAAAATTTATTAGACTTTCCAATTTTAAGTTTTAAAAAAAGTTTTTCACCTTTACTTTGTGAACCGGGAACCCCAGGTTCGGTGTACTAGTTTATTTAATATTAAAAGTTAATGTAATAACTAAAAAGAATTTCTTGAATCTATTCCTGTTATTTCCAAGTTGTACCTGTTATTTAGATTTTGAATTAAATAAATAAAATTTGCATGATGTCACCATCTATCTTCAGAGAAAGAAAATAACATTGTTATTTTTTTTCTGGCAATAGATGGTCACATAATGCTAAATTTTATTATCCGTTATAAAAGATGAATACTTTAAAATTATTTTAACAAAATGCTGTATATATGAAGACCCCAGAAGCCAAGGGGTACAAATGACAAAATTTATATTTCGAGTAAATCGAGTTCAAAGTTAAACATCAATTGTAATTCGATGAATTGAGATATGAAGCTTTTGCTTATTTCTTATTGATCATTGAACTCTTATTTCAATAACTGTTTTAAAAAAAGTGGAATACAATTTTTCTTTTTATTTATAACTAAGCAATGCTCATCATCATTCAGCACTTGTAACCCTTGGCTTCCAAGCAGTAATGAAAAGTGCTTGGAAGCTAAAGGATACAAGTGCCAAATGAGCACAAGAAATGAAAAATTATGAAATAGAAAATTGTATTTATGAAAAAAATAAGAACAATGTTGATACAAATAAATGAAAGGACGAAATTTTCTATGATATAAATTCTAAAAACGGAAAAATTATGAAATAAAAAATGAATTTACGGAAAAAAATATGAATGATCTTGATATAAATGAATGAAAGGAAAATTTTTTGTTCTAAGATAAGTTTTAAAGTTTTATTACAAATTTTGAGACATTGAAATTTTATATATTTTTTAACACTTTCTAACAAAACTGAAAAGTGAATATGATTTTAGTTTGTCTGTCTGTGCCCTAACTCTCGTAAATATATTCGGATTGCCCTGAAATTTTTGGGAATTATTCACGTATATTTCAACACGAACCTATTGCAAAGGAGGTTTCTAACACGGTTAGTTTATTTACAGGGACAATTAAAAGTTTTCCATTAAATTACGGGTTATGGGAAAAATCGATTCAAATGAATTTTAAAGATGTTACATCTTTTCACATATTAAAATTTATATGCATTTACGAATTGCACTAAAATAAATATTCTGTAAAATATGATGCAGAAAGAATAGTTATTATTTATTTACAGGGCCACACACAAGATTTACAATACCTAATGATAAACAGGAAATTGTTTGTGACATATTTTAATTATATTACAATTTTCATGAATAATAAAAATTGCTATACATCGCTGAGGCTTAATATAAGTTGTTTAGCGCATAATATGCAGTATTCAGTATTTACATAAGTATACAAAAAGATTTCAAATAGTATATTCTATCCGAAGTACTGTATATTATCGATGATGATTGATGAATGGACGAAATGCCTTTTTAATTACGATTTGCGCTTTTAAGTTTCACTAAATTTATACATATTAATATATATGCTATAGTTTATATAAATGCTATGGTTCATATACAGGGCTATACAAAAGATTTCATAAAGTTTACTGAGTATGAGCGTAATTTACTTAAAGATGGCATTTAAATAAGTCATATATTTCTATGGTGAACTGCATTCAGTTTACTAAGAAATGCTTGTAAAATATAGATAAAATGATATACAGGGTCACGCACAAAATTATATACATGGTTATCTATGGGTGATATTTTCTGGAAAAGTGATTTCAGTAGTCTTAAGAGTGTTTTAGGTTGAACTAAATTTTAGCTAAATACTGGCGTATAATAATGGTTCAAGGTAAACTACAGGATAAACAAAAGTATACAAGTGTGTTTCCATCTATTAGTAAAAACTGCTGAAACAGAAATTTCAAACTGTTATGCGTTTTCTTGCTAAACTAAATTTCCCCATTATGCAGTATGTATCAACCGACAGATAAAACATAGTGCTGTTCAAAATTATTAGAATGCATATTTGGCAATGGACAGCTGATATATGCTAATACACTATCTACCAAAAAGTATTTGTACACTTTCAGTTTTTGACATTTTGTCAAATATTTAAAAATATACTGGTCGAATTCTTCTGGAACTTCAGAAATATAAAGATTATGTTTCACTTTATATTTATTTACATTCATTTGTTAAGCGGGTAATTAGGGGGCCGGCAAAAAAACAAAGAATAATAGAAATATTTGGGATCGCCCTGTACATGAAAATGCACGAAACGACTTATCGCTTTAGAATACAAATATATGAATACAGTAGAATATGTACACTAATTTTTGTGAGAATAGCATGTATATTTATGGCGATAGAGCGATTTTTTTGAAAAATTCAAAACATTCTGGTATGTTTTTTGTTTATATCATGCTGGGTTTTTGACCAAATTTAACGCAAATTTCAGAAAAATTGACAAAATGCAGTAGAAAAAATGTAGCGCAATTGGAATATAAATATATTAAATATTTTATGAAATATGAGTAGTTGTATAAAATAATTTTTATCTGCGCATGCGCGAACTAGAAAAACATTTTTTTACATCATTTAATAGTCAATTCTATGGAGTGACTTATAAAAAAACTCCAATCAAATATCGTGAAAATTCAAAAAGATATCATTATTTTAGTGAGATGTTTTTACTCTGCTATCTAAAAACGGCTGAATCTTAAGGGATTCTCCACAAATTGACATTTTTCAATAACTGACTTTAAAAAAAAACTAGTATTGAATTAATACAATATCTAATACAATATTGCTGCTAATAAGTACTTGACAATTGTGATAGAAAAGAAAAAGAGCTTTATTTACATTCAGGGCCAAAACTAAGAGAGGTTTGGGGGAAAAGGGCATGTGCCCCGGGCGCTAGGGTGAAAGTGTCCCATATGTACATTTTGTTTGGCGATTTTTTCCATGTCTGTATTTAGCATGATATTGTCAAAATCGTCCCATTCAAAGCATTTCTCCTATACCAAAGCATAGAAGAATCTAATGATGATGGCATAAAGATCCCGCATAAAGCAGATTTTTTTTCGTTTTGATTCGGTTTCACGATTTTAAGGTATCATTTTTTTTAAACAAAGCAGATTACTTTAATCAATATTACATATTTTAAGTTTTAAAATAAGTCGGCTATTAATAAATTCGAAAATTTTTCTTTGCAAATACTTTTGCAGATGCTTTGCAAAGAAGAAAAGGGAGGGGAGGGGGAGTTCACCAAAATTCATCGAAATATAAATATATTAAATATTTTCTAAAATGTTCTATGTCATGCAATATTTTCAATCAAATATAAAGCCACATTCAGAAAAATTCGCAAAATGTAGTAGAAAGAATAAGGTGCTATTGAAATATAAATATATTAAAAGTTTTCTAAAATATGAGTATTTGTATGAAATATTTTTTAATCAGCGTATGCGTGAGCGATAAAATTTATCATTTTACATAATTTAATATTCAACTCTATGGAGCTACCCATAAAAAAATCCGATCGAATTTCGTGGAAATTCAGAAAGTTATTGTGGATAGGAGTGAACTGATTTTCAATTGGTCTCTGAAAGCAGTTGAATGACGTCAGATTTTACGCAAATTGCCAAATCTCCATTTAAGTTTTTTACTGGTGATTTACTTCTTTTCTTAGATAATTACCAGAACGAACCTATTTCAGGATAAAAATAATTATAAAAAATCGAAGCATTTGTGTCAGATCTACCCATTGATACATAATTGATAATGGCTCTTATGCAAATGCCGATATCTGCGATCCTGAAATACGTCAAGTTCTCCACTGTTAAATGTGGTGTCGAAAACAACACTGACATCAATCGCATGCATGATGCCAAGAAGAACAGAGCTGTCTGATTTTGAGAAAGGTGTGATCATCGGGTACCACCAAAATGGCCGATCTTTAATCGACATATCTAGCGAGCTTAATTACCCCAAAACGACTGTGGCTTATGTGATTAGAAAATGGAAGCTGAATGGTGATTGTCAGAATGTGGCCAGAGTAGGCAGACCGACGGGTTCTGTCTAGAGAAATTCGGAAGAACCGCAACCAACCAATGTTACACATACGCCAAGAATTTCAACAAGCCTCAGGATGTGTTGTTTCCATGAATACCATCCGTAAGGAAGCTCATCTGCTTAATTTTTATGGCCGTGCTGCCGCCCATAAGCCTTTAATCACCAAGTCCAACCGCGCAGCTCGGTTAAGTTGGTGCAAAACACGCCAGCAATGGACTGTACAGCAATGGAAACAGGTTCTCTGGAGTGATGAATCAAGGTTCACCCTCTACCGTTCTGATGGTAGGGTCTAGGTCTGGCGTCTGCCTGGAGAACGCCTCCTACCAGAATGTATTGTGCCCACAGTTAAATTTGGCGGAGGGGGAATTATGTTCTGGGGTTGTTTTTCCTGGTTCGGACTAGGACCCTTGGTCCCAATTCATGGGAAGCTCAATGCCGATGCCTACTGTAATATACTGGACAACAGTGTACTTCCTACGTTGTGGCAATACTATGGATTGGACCCATGTTATTTCCAGGATGACAACGCAAGCTGCCATGTAGCGAGGTCCAGCATGGATTGGTATGCTGATAATGGAGTGCATCGACTCGAGTGGCCTGCCCAGAGCCCAGACCTGAACCCAATAGAGAACCTCTGGGACGAGTTGGATCGTCGAATTAAGGCGGGTGACACACGCCCAAAATCAGTAAAAGAGCTTACCTGCCTTGTGCAAACAGAGTGGAATAAAATACCGTTAAATGTAATACAAGGACTAGTTGAGAGCATTCCCAGGAGAGTCGCAGCTGTAATTGCCTCTCGAGGAGGATCTACAAATTATTAAATGTGAACAGGGCCAAAACCAGTCTTTTTTCCCGAGGCAAACGTGGATTTTGAAGGTACCCCTTTCCCCCTCCTTCGCAAAGCATATTTACAAAGAAAATTTCTCCAATTTATTAATAGCCGACTTATTTTAAAACTTAAAATATGTAATATAAAATAACGTATTCTGCTTTATTAAAATACTCCAATTTGATACTTTAAACCGAATCAAAAAAAATCTACTTTCAACAGGATCTTTAAGGCCCTTGTCCCTGCCCGACACTGCTGAGCTAATGCTATTCCTGTGGGGAGGCATTTTTCTAATAACTCTTTCGCATTTTGAAATTTTCAATTTTTTTTTTATTTGCATTGGATAGCGGAAGTCCCTCTCAAAATCGCTCCTTGACTACTTTTTCGATTTGAGTCATAGATATTTTTTATAAAGTTAGTTTCACTTTCAGAACCGCTTTTGGAAGTGAAAGAAACATTATAAAAATATCTACGCAAAAATTGAAAAAGTAATCACGGAGCGATCTTGAAAAGGACTTCCGCTATCCAATGCAAAACATATTATTTAAAAATGTCCAAATGCAAAAGAGTTAGAAAAATGCATCCCCATAGGAATAGCATTAGCTCGTGAGCATCTTCGCGGGTAGGGGCAGGGACTTTAAGCCATCATCATTAGATTTTTTTATGCTTTAGCATAGCCCAGATATAATAATTTTAACAATATTATGCTAAACATAGCCATGAAAAAAATCACCAAACGAAAGATACATTTGGAACACTTTCATCCTAGCGCCCGGAGCACATGGCCTTCTCCCCCCCCCCCCCCCCCCTCTCTTAGTTTTGGCCCTGAATGCGAATAAAGCTCTTTTTCTTTTCTATCACAATTGTCAAGTACTTATTAGCAGCAATATTGTATTAGATATTGTATTAATTTAATACTAGTTTTTTTTTAAAGTCAGTTATTAAAAAATGTCAATTTGTGGAGAATCCCTTAAGATTCAGCCGTTTTTAGAGAGCAGAGTAAAAACATCTCGCTAAAATAATGATATCTTTTTGAATTTTCACGATATTTGATTGGATTTTTTTTATAAGTCACTCCATAGAATTCACTATTAAATGATGTAAAAAAAATGTTTTTCTAGTTCGCGCATGCGCAGATAAAAATTATTTTATACAACTACTCATATTTCATAAAATATTTAATATATTTATATTCCAATTACGCTACATTTTTTCTACTGCATTTTGCCAATTTTTCTGAAATTTGCGTTAAATTTGGTCAAAAACCCAGCATGATATAAACAAAAAACATGCCAGAATTTTTTGAATTTTTCAAAAAAATCGCTCTATCGCCATAAATTTACATGCTATTCTCACACAAATTAGTGTACATATTCTACTGTATTCATATATTTGTATTCTAAAGCGATGAGTCGTTTCGGGCAATTTCATGTACAGGGCGATCCCAAATATTTCTATTATTCTTTGTTTTTTTGCTGGCCCCCTAATTACCCGCTTAACAAATGAATGTAAATAAATATAAAGTGAAACATATGTCAGCCATTTTTTCTTCCTTAACACTCTAAAATACATAATTCTAATTATATATATCGTAATATTGTAAAATGGCATGGCTTACTATCTTATATTTTGTTCCAACTTCCATTTTTCTTCTTTGCCGGCATTTTCCAATCTTCCGATCTTTTGTTTACATGTTCAAATCAATCGCTTATCTTTTGTTTTTCCGATCGTCGCTGATGGGTGTGTTCATCCTGGTTTTATCGTTCCGTTCGATCGCAATCCGCAAGCATCGCGGATCGCAACTCGTAAGTGGCTGTCTTGCATTTCTTCCATCGCAAGTCAGGAGCTCGCTTGCTCAACTCGGAGGGGCGTATCCAGTTTCGAATTGCCGCTGCTATTTAAACCGGCTGAGATATGTTGTGCTGGGGATTTTGAAGCGATGTTATGAGCTAGCAATATTGAAGTCAATATGATATAGTTTCAGAAATGTCTTTTAGATTCATCCAGTTTTTAAAGTTAACAAACTTGTGTTTAATTACGCCAAATCCGTTGCTGGACATTTAATTGTGGAAATGGTTTTTCAACTTCGCCCGTTTGTCATTTTACCAGCAGTCATAATCCATTTGTGTTTTTAATTAAGTCTTCATATTCATTTGTGGACATTATTATCTTCAGTTAAAAAAACTCTATATGTTTTTAAGACTTTTCATCGAAATAGTTGGTGTGCCGTATCATTGGAATTTTTCAGTACGTCGATAGCTGTCATCCATAAGTGAGTCCGTTTTGTTTTCAGTGCTATCCTAATATTGTTATATGCCATGCCATGCCATTTAATAAGTAATATTATTTCATTATATAGAATGGTTTTAATTTAAATACGGAATTGAACTTATTTTCTGTTTACATTTTACCAGTTATATTTTTCATCTAAGTTTATACATATTTTATTTAAACTTGAATATTATTTCATGACATAGAATAACTTTAATATAAATCTGGAACTGAACTTGTTTCTGTTTACGTTATGCCTGTTATATTTTTCACCTGGATTTATACATGTTTTATTTAAACTTGCACTTATTTTTTCGTTAATAAACGTTAGTCTTATTTCACTGAAAAACAGTTTCTTTAATGAATGTCTTACACTACACTGTCACAATGTCACCAATACTTACTCTCTTAGGTCACCGAAGTTGCACTATTATAAACTGCTAAATTTTATTTTGTTTTAGACGGTTCTTGTTACAGAACCGATCACGGGTTATGGGCCCAAAGCGAATACGCTTTTAAACCCTTTACGGCGGCCATAACCTAATTGGTGACATTTCAAAAAAATTTGACAGTTGTTTGTAGTATGCGGCCATTGGACCTCCGAGTCATTTTAGAGGGGGGGGCCGCAATATAAAATTTTTTTTTGAAGGTTAAATGAATTTTTTTTTCTATTGATATGAAATACAAAAAGGTTTTTTTTGGATAACTTATAATAAAAATTTTGTTTATGTACTATCTGACTACTAAGTACGTTATTTAAAAAAAAAATTTTTTTTTTTCTTTTTCCTGTCAAATCTTCTGTTTAATGCATGGCCATGGCTAACATACAGGTGTGCATAGCAAAACTGAATTCTCACAATTATGGAACTTGGGCAGCTGACGTCAAGTATCTACTATTAGATAAAAATGCGTGGAGCATAGTTAATGGCACTGAAAAGGCTCCTGATGAAAATGACTCTGTAGCGACAAAAGAATATCAATCCAGAGTCAGGTCTGCCCTATCAATTGTGTATTTAAATGTTGAAAATGAATTCCGGAGAATCATAGAAAATATCGACGACCCTCATGAAGCCTGGACTAAACTTAAACTGCATTTTCAGCCTGATAACCGGGCACGCCACATGCAGCTCTTTGGCGAAATACTTTCCTGTAAAATACAACCTGAGGAGCCCGTTGATATGTTTGCAGCTCGCCTCCAAAGACTTGCTGACCAACTTGCTGCGATAAATGAGCCAATCAAAGAAACTTACCTTACATTTCAATTGCTTAGATGGCTCCCGAAGAAGTTCGACAACATGGTGCAAGGGATTCTGCGATGGCCAGACCAACAGTTCACGTTTAAAGATGTTCTTACAGAGTTAGTCGCAGAGGAGTCCCGTATCAAACTACAAGAGGACGACAGAATAGATGCCGTGCAGTCTCATTTCTCTAGAGCCCGTTCCTCAAAGAAGTGTTCCTTTAAGCCTAAGTTCAGAGGTCGGTGTCACAAATGTGGACGCAGAGGACATTTACAGAGCCAGTGTAGAGTGCCTGATGTCGCCCGCCAGGAATCCTGTCTTAGCTCTAGTTCCAGAAGTTCCATGATGCCTAGAGACTCCTCCAATTCCGGTTCCGTGGTGTACAGAGACTCTTCCAGTTCTAGAAATTCTTCTTTGTCCAGAGGTTCCTCTTTTTCCAGAAATTCATCGAAAGACTCTTCCGTATCCAGTCCTGTCCGTGCTCAATCTGATGGTCATAGATCCAGAAAAGATGTGCCTCGCAACCGACGTCAACGTAAGCCAACAAGCCAGGTAAATTACCTCATACAATCTAATCTGAGTAACATAAAATGTAGTGGAGACGCCTGGGTCTTTGACACAGGTGCCTCCCACCATTTCTGTAAAGATAAAAGTCTATATGTTAAGTTTAAATCATTAAAAAATGAGGAATTGGCTGTTGCTGTTGACGGTGCTACTTTCCCTATCGAGGGCACCGGTTTAGTGGATTTAAAAATAAATGGGGAAATGGTTCGCTTCGGCGACGTCATGTATTGCCCTAGTCTAAGACATAATCTAATTTCAGGTCCCAGACTTGATAAAATGGGTGCCAGGTTCAAAGGAGGTGAGGGAAGGGTCAAGGCATATCGGGATTCTGGCACACTTTTTCGTGCTTTTCTTAAAGATGGCATTTACTGCCTCTATCCAGATCCTAACCATAAAAATAGAAATAAAGACCCTAAAACTAACCGTAATCAAAATCCTAAAAAGGTACGTTTCCAAGCCTCAACCGTTCAAAAAGATGATTTTAAACTCTGGCATAGACGCCTTGGGCACATCAGTTCCACATTAATTGAACATACTCTAAAATGTAATGGCGTTAGGGGCTTACCACCCATTAAATGTAAAGACTTTGAATGTGAAACATGTAAAATTAATAAACACAGACGAACATCATTCCGCCCAATAAACCAAATAAGATCTAAACGACCTCTAGAACTGCTACACACTGACCTGTGGGGTCCGACACAAATAACAGGGCGAAACGGGGAGAAGTATTTCCTAACCATAACAGACGACTTCTCTCGCAAAGTGTCGGTATACCCCTTATGCAGTAAAACACAGGTGTTTAAAGTATTTTCTAACCACGTAAAAAGAGCAGAAAGGTTTTTGGGCACCAAAGTAAAAGAAGTTCGTAGCGACAATGGGCGGGAATTCGATAATGAAGCATTCACCAAATTCTTTGAGGACAATGGCATACGACACGAATTTACCAATGTATATTCTCCGGAGCAAAATGGAGTTTCAGAACGTTTAAATCAAACAATAATGGACGGGGCTCGCTCAATACTCAATGAAAGTAAACTCAGTCTCAAATTCTGGCCAGAAGCTGTCTTATACATCGCATACACTCTTAACCGTATATGTCACAAAACTCAGAAAAAAACTCCTTTCGAATATTATTGTGGTAATAAACCATCCATAAGACATTTACGACCTTTTGGTACGGTGGCATATGTGGGGGTACCTAAACAACTAAGAAACTCCAAATTCGATCCGAAGGCTAAAAAGGGTGTTTTAGTGGGTTACGCAATGTCTACAAAAGGCTACAGGGTATGGATTCCCGAAACCAATAAAATAATAGAGACAATAAATGTTAGGTTTGGTGACGAATCTGTATCCAGAAGTATCCACAAACACAGTGAACAAGGTCCAAGCTATTCAATAGGCACAAACCCATTTACAACTTCGGAGCAGCGCAACGGAAGCGATCTGGGACCCTCTTACATCCTAAGTTCCGAACCACCTGAAATAGACCCTTTGACTGACCTTCAACCTGACAGATTTACTTCAGAAACACCACCCACTCAAAGTATTAGACCGAGTACCTCTGAATCTTCCGACTCTGCCTCCTCACACCCATCTGAGGGTGACAGTGACGAGGATGGCGAGGAGTTTACTAGAACTCTCAGGGAAGCTGTCTGGTTCCGTAAGCCTGTAACTAGGCCTGACAAATCGAGAACCGACGTCTACTATTACGAGTTGGGTGAAACACAACGTCTAAGATCACTGAAGGAAGTAAGAGATTACTGTCAATCTAATGGTATCAAATTTAATCCGTCACTGTTCAGTTTTAAAGGAAGCAATAAGTACCAAGGCATTGTAAAGTCCACTCCTAGTGCTAGCTCAAGTCCTAGTTACACACCTCCACACACCTCTTTCTCTGAAACTCATAAAACCAATACCTGACTAGAAGACTCCATACCTAACACATATAAACAGGCATTAAAATCCCCTCAGTGGGAACTCTGGAGACAGGCAATGCAGGAAGAGATGGATGTTATAAATAAAAGACAAGTATGGGTATTAACATCTCTGCCACCCAACACCGAACCACTAGGCTGCAGATGGGTATTCACCATCAAACGAGACGACAAGGGACGGGTTGCAAGATATAAAGCGAGACTTGTAGCACAAGGCTATAAACAAGTCAGGGGTGAAACGTACGATGAGACGTTTTCGCCCGTAGTCAATTTCAGTCTAATTCGCTTTTTCTTTGCAGCCCTTGTCTCATGTCTCGGATGGATCCACACTCAGTGTGATGTAAAAGGAGCCTATCTGTACGCCCCTCTTTCTGATAACATCTACATGAAACAACCATCAGGGTTCGAGGTAAAAGGTAAAGAACATTTAGTCTGCAAACTCCAGAGGGCCCTTTATGGTCTCCACCAGAGTGGACGAGTATGGTTTTATGAATTACACAAGATTTTAATTTCTCTTGGTTTTAAAAAGTTAGAGTGGTGTAATTGCGTCTATACGTTTTCTAATTATGTTGTTTTATTACTATATGTGGATGACTTTGTAATATTAAGTAACCATCAGAAACATATTAATGAAATTTTAACCCTTTTAACAAAACATTTTGACATAAAAATCCTGGGGAAAACACGCAAACTACTTGGTGTTGAATTTGAGGAGGATGGGAATGGCACTGTTTCAATTCATCAAATGCAATATATTGATGATATTTGTACAAGATTTAAAGAATTCAACTTTCCCATTACATCACTCCCTATAACTAAAGGTACTGTATACTCCAAGTCACAATGTCCTCAAACCGAAGCAGAAACCCAGGAAATGTTACAATATCCATACAGAAGTGTTTTGGGCTGCCTTTCATTTTTAACAAGCAGGACACGTCCTGATATTTCGTACGCTGTAAATATCTTCAGCCAATTCCAGAGCAATCCTGGGATTGTTCACTGGAATGGTCTCCTGAAGCTTTTAGGGTATGTCCAAAGCACAAAACACTATAAACTGAGGTTACCTTGTCACCACATAAACCTAATAACTTACACCGACGCGGATTTCGCCGCTAATAGGGATGACAGGACATCAATGGGGGGACAACTACTAATGTTAGACAAAGCTCCTATCATGTGGAGAGCCTTTAAACAAAAATCTGTCTGTTTGTCTACTATGGAATCAGAATTTGTGGCTTTAACAGAAGCAACTAAAGAGCTTCTATGGTTCAGTAGGATCATAACTGAATGTTATGACAAACATATTTTTACAGGTCCACAAGTTAAACCAACACTTTTAGTAGACAACATGGCCTCCATTGATTTTCTTAAGTCTCCCATTGAAAATTACAGAACGAAACACATTGACGTAAAATTATTTTTTGTTAGAGACCTTTTAAACCAAGAGATTTTTAATGTTAAACACGTAGCCAGTAAATCTAATCTCTCAGACATTTTCACTAAACCTTTAACAAAGTTTGATCTTAAAAAATTTATTGATGTAATTTTTAGTTATAAGTAATTTATATATATACATAATATTTAAATGCTATGAAAAAAAACTCCTCCTCCTTTGAACTTGTGTCAAGCATTAAGATGCTTGTTTAACTTTTCATGTTAAACCTTGAAGTTTAGCATCTTTTTTTTAAAACTGAAATTTTTGTATATTTCAGTACTTTTCTTTTAAAAAATGTTTGAATATGTGATTATACTCTTGTTATTTCATATTTGTTTTCGTATGCATACGTTTCATAATATCATTTCATAGGTTTTGATATACCCTCATTTCCAACATCGCGGACAATTTAACTCCCGCTGGAATGTGGTCAGACCTCAGGATCGTTCATCCTCCGGGATCCGAGCAGCCTCGAAAAACGCCTCGTGAGGTGCCCTTGTAAATAGCCAGAGTGGTCTGCAGGGGGTAGCGGCGTTCTTGAGTGTTCTGATCACAGGAAGGCCTGTCGCGGGCATCGTTCTTTTTAAGTCTGTAAGTCCCTGTTTTTGTATAATGGAAATGTCACATAGGTCCCGTCCGTGGTGTTGAAAATCGAGTTGTATTTTTTATTGCATATGTAAATATGAAAATTTTTCTTCTCGTTTTAAGAGTATATATAACAAGTTTTTTTTCATATTTAAATTGGCCAAATCATTTGCAAATGTATATCGTTTCAAAAGCTTAAGCATATTTTTTTCTGTGTTGTCTTTCACGTGAGCGCTCACAGTCATTTAACTCTGTCACTATCATAATCATAATTCATAATCGTTATCATGATCATGATCGTTATTGTTCTCATTATTGAAATTTTCTCATTTGCATAACATGTATCTTTCATATATTGTCAAAGTATTTTCATATTGTAATTCATGTATATTTATTCTTCATATTATCCTGAATTTGCGTTTATATGATAATCATTCTCTTCCAGAATAAATATGCAAATGTATGATTGTTTAAAATTCATTTGAATATTGTACAAGTCAAGATCAAGAAAAAATCATCATATTAAATTGTTATGTAAAGGTAACTCGTAGTCACTTGCACGTGACGAGGTAATTGTAATTATCTTTCATGGTTTTTTTTCAGGAAAACGTTATCTTTATAGACTTTTGCTATTGAACTTTATTCGACGTGAAAAAAAACTTTTCGTTAGAGTTACAATTGTAACTGAACTTTCATGAAATGAAAAAGTTGTTAATCTAGTTGTTATATAATTGTTAAAATTGTTGTTATTGTTGAATATTGTTATTAACATTATTGAAAATTGATGTTTTTGATTAACCCTGTTGAAGTTATTGAATTTGTTGCATTTATACTTGTTAATGTTAAGTTTCTGTTTTACTGATAACTATCGAAGTGTGATAGTTGATATTCTAATGTTTTACATTATTCTATATATATATATAATTTACAATATCTGTTAATTATCCATTTTATTTTTAAGTACGAGTGTTAAGGGGGGGGGGCGATTGTCAGCCATTTTTTTCTTCCTTAACACTCTAAAATACATAATTCTAATTATATATATCGTAATATTGTAAAATGGCATGGCTTACTATCTTATATTTTGTTCCAACTTCCATTTTTCTTCTTTGCCGGCATTTTCCAATCTTCCGATCTTTTGTTTACATGTTCAAATCAATCGCTTATCTTTTGTTTTTCCGATCGTCGCTGATGGGTGTGTTCATCCTGGTTTTATCGTTCCGTTCGATCGCAATCCGCAAGCATTGCGGATCGCAACTCGTAAGTGGCTGTCTTGCATTTCTTCCATCGCAAGTCAGGAGCTCGCTTGCTCAACTCGGAGGGGCGTATCCAGTTTCGAATTGCCGCTGCTATTTAAACCGGCTGAGATATGTTGTGCTGGGGATTTTGAAGCGATGTTATGAGCTAGCAATATTGAAGTCAATATGATATAGTTTCAGAAATGTCTTTTAGATTCATCCAGTTTTTAAAGTTAACAAACTTGTGTTTAATTACGCCAAATCCGTTGCTGGACATTTAATTGTGGAAATGGTTTTTCAACTTCGCCCGTTTGTCATTTTACCAGCAGTCATAATCCATTTGTGTTTTTAATTAAGTCTTCATATTCATTTGTGGACATTATTATCTTCAGTTAAAAAAACTCTATATGTTTTTAAGACTTTTCATCGAAATAGTTGGTGTGCCGTATCATTGGAATTTTTCAGTACGTCGATAGCTGTCATCCATAAGTGAGTCCGTTTTGTTTTCAGTGCTATCCTAATATTGTTATATGCCATGCCATGCCATTTAATAAGTAATATTATTTCATTATATAGAATGGTTTTAATTTAAATACGGAATTGAACTTATTTTCTGTTTACATTTTACCAGTTATATTTTTCATCTAAGTTTATACATATTTTATTTAAACTTGAATATTATTTCATGACATAGAATAACTTTAATATAAATCTGGAACTGAACTTGTTTCTGTTTACGTTATGCCTGTTATATTTTTCACCTGGATTTATACATGTTTTATTTAAACTTGCACTTATTTTTTCGTTAATAAACGTTAGTCTTATTTCACTGAAAAACAGTTTCTTTAATGAATGTCTTACACTACACTGTCACAATGTCACCAATACTTACTCTCTTAGGTCACCGAAGTTGCACTATTATAAACTGCTAAATTTTATTTTGTTTTAGACGGTTCTTGTTACAGAACCGATCAACATAATCTTTATATTTCTGAAGTTCCAGAAGAATCCGACCAGTATATTTTTAAATATTTGACAAAATGTCAAAAACTGAAAGTGTACAAATACTTTTTGGTAGATAGTGTATACTAATACTCTATATACAGCTATTTGCTAATACTCTATTACCCTAAATAGCAAAGCGTTTTAAAGATTTCAGAGTGTTGGAAGGTGTTTCATAATCTATACTTAAAGCATGATTTTCTTACATGTTAACTGTTAAAATGCATTTATTTAATGTATAAAAAAGCAAATGGCCTTGTATGTTGCTGATCACGCTTCTGCTGTAGACGTTAACGGACACAATTGCGCTTATACCCTTTGGCCTCCACGCGTTTCACAGTTTTGGGAAAGAGATTAAAGTAACTGGCCCCTAAAATGTAGTATATAATAAAAAATCACTCATAACTTCTTACCTACAGATAAAAAAACTTATTTCCAGATAGTCTGTGCACTTAACTCATTTTTTTCAATTTTCTCACTTATACCCCTTGGCTTCTGGGCTCCTCATATATATATAATAAATATATACTGATAATTTTATTTTTTTATTTTTATTTACCTTTAAAACTCAAAATTAATAATCGAAACAGAATTTAAAAGAATTTATTTAAAATAAAATCTGGTTTATAAGCCCCCAATAAAAGTTAATGTATTTTTTTTAAAAGGGGGGGGGGCTTAAAATCAGGATTTTACAGTACACAATAAAAGCATCATGTACAGTGTATGACCATTAATGACTTGACACTTGCGATTTTAGATTTTTGTTAAATATTTAGAAAAATTCATGAGGAATTATTCTGAAATTCCTAGTGCATAATCAAATTTGTACAGGTCTCATATTTTTGCAAAGATTTTTTACCAACGTATCACAGGGGACACCAGCAAATTGAAAAAGAATGAAAATGTTTCGGATAACCCTGTCAAAACTAATGTAACAAAAATATTCAAAATACACATTATGGTTAAGTGGCTTATTATAACAAATTGTGTTCATTTTTATGAGGATAGCATGCATACTCATCGTTAAATCAAGGTTTTTATAAAAACAGTGCAAAATTTTATCAAGTTTTTTGCTTATAATTTGCAGAGTTAAAAAATGCTCTTTTCAGAAAATATGCCAAACAACATTGTACATAATATCCTGCAATCAGAATTGAAATATAATAAAAATTGTATTAAAATGAGCAGGTTTACTAAATAATGTTTCACTGTCCATGCTTGAATGCAATCAAAATATAATTTGCATAATGTGTTAGCTAAATGTATTGGGCAACTTTTATGAAAATATCAAAAACATAGCTTGAAAATTTTGAAAGCTATTGTTGGTAGATTAAGCTCAAAATCTGTTATTCCCAAAATGAACCAAAAAGATGAGAGGCTGTATTCATATATCCATTGATTAGTGTCAATATAGCACAATAATTGCACATTCTACTACATTTGGAACTTACACTATTGAATCTTTTAAAATAAATCACTACATTTTTTTACTTACTGAAACATTAAAAAAACTTTTCTGATTTTTTTCCCCTTGAGCTGATAAATTAATTTGCAAAATCTAAAATAATCTGCTGTGTTACTACGCATATTTTCTGTTACTGCAGAAACTATTATTCTGAATGTATTTTGTTTCATAAGTGTATGAAATCTCTTATGTTATTTTTCTTGGTTATAAATAGTTGCAAGAAATGTAAAATAATGTTTGTTTATTGTATTAAAAGAATTTGTTTTAATTTTAGCCCTCTGCATACTTCAATCGATGGAATTCTTGCATCTACATTATCATCATCTTCATTTGGTCGTAATAGCATTAGTCAGTCATCTATTCAAGAAGCAGAAAATTTAGCTGAGCTATCAGTTGAAAGAGAGGTAAAGAAATCATTTTTATAACACAGAGTAACCCCTGGGTTTAAAAAAAGAAAGTTTTTGTTGGTGAGAAATGTTTTTATTTAATTCTAAAGACCATTTTTTAGATTTTTAAAGCCACTATTTTGATTTTAAAGATACTTTTACTTTTTAAAAGTCAGAGTACTCTTTTCAAAAAATGGTTATGACTAAGTTTTCACTGTGGTTAGAAAAAAATATATTGGAAAATGAATTTCTATACAAAATACATTGGTTTTAGAACCAAAATCAAGATACAAAATAGCTTTCAAATTAAAAAACTATCAAAGACAAAATGTACATATTTTCAGTATAAATTTAAAGTGTAAAGTTTATTTTGAAATTAAGTAAGTAGGTAGAAAAGTACTGTGAATTAGATTTTACTATGCTACAGGTTTTGATAAATTATTAGCAATAAGTTTTGCATGGGGATCATGAAACCAACATTTTCCTGCTTGGTAGAGGTCTTAACATGGCTTTAAGTAAGAATGTCTGTATCTCTGCCTGGTATTACATATCCACATGGTTGTCAATTATATGGTTTTTTATCAATGTTTCCATATAAGTAGGCACAATTTACATCAAGAAGGCAGTTTTTTCACTTGAATATCATGGAGAATAAGACAAGAAAAAAAAGATATATTAAAGAAAAATTGACAGACTGAAAGTTTTGTGATAGTCTAAGCCTTCTTATTGATTGTTTCCAAGCGCAACTAATCTAGCTTTATAATTTTGCACTTCCTTAGAAGCATCTTGTTTTACCCTGTAAACCCATTTCATCACAATGATTTTCTTAGTGAGGTCGAATGGTACTGGAGTTCAGACTTTCATTTTTAACATGGTCAAGATTTCTTTATTCATGATGTCTGCCCATCACTTTACTTACGAATTGTGGCAGATTTTGCAGACTTTGGAATGACAATTTCAGTTAAGTTGACTTCATGAACTTTAGAAAAAGTAATGGGTCTCTGATAATCATTAATTGTTAAGAAATTACCTATTTCATGGTGACACAAAAGATTACTTACTTACAGTATTCATTGAGGTCTTTAGTGCTACTTAAACGTTCGCCATTGGATGTAATAATTTAAATGTAATGCCTGCCTGCCGATGCCCCCTTTATCTTTGTAGTGCTGATACTTGTGAAGATGAGTTTTTTCATATTTCTCCTCCTCGTCCCCATCATGAGTAGTTTCATAGTCAGTATCTTTAGTCGAGTCATGCTCATCCTCCAAACTTTTGTTATCTAAAAACTAATTTTGCAAAAAAGTCTTTTGTTGTGTTTAATATTTGCTATTGGCTTTATAAATAAAAATAAGAAAACAAAACAGTAATATCTTGCTTAAAAGAGATTTTAACTGTTTGTTTACATCTGAAATACAGTGTGGATTATAGGTGTTTGTGGATTATAGAGTTGCACATTAGAGGGAATTGACTGTATATAAATTTTCTATTATTTTAGTTCATAATTCTTACTTTTCTCATTATTCTCTTTTAACACATTCCAAGACAGTTAAAAAAAATTTTGATTTTGGTTTTCTGTATATTTATCTGGGCTGCAACTCGCATAAGTATACTCGGATTGTCATGTAATTTATGTATGTTATTGACATATGTGCAAATTTTCTGTCCATACAACAGAAATCCATCTTTTGAAAATTCCCAATGACAGAAGCAGGATGAAAAAGTCTCTGAGAGAAAAAGAAAAAAAAATCAGATTCTAGATTTATTAGGATTTATGCAAAATGTTTAAGAATACAGGTTTTAAATAACTCCACTTTATAACCATCACGTTTAAGAATCATAAAAAAACGCAATTTCCATCAAAGGATTGCATAAAAGACGTAATTTTTGTTAAAGGATAAAAAAAGGCATGATTTTCATCTAAGGATTGCAGAAAAAAATTTATTTTTGTTACAATTTTCAGCAATTTTTTGAAGCGAAAGTCTTTTTTTAAGTCTTTTTTGTGATCCATTACAAAAAAAAGACTTTCGCTTCAAAAAATTGCTGAAAAATGCAATTTTTGTCAAATTATAGCTGAAAAAAAAATGCAATTTCTGTCAAAGGATCATGAAGAAAAACATGATTTTTATCAAAGAATCAAAAAAAAAAATTACAATTACTGTTAACGGATTGCAGAAAAAACATTATTTCCATCAAAAGATTGCAAAAGAGATGCTATTTTCATCAAAGGATAAAAAAAAAGATCCATTCTCACTCAAAGGATTATCAAAATGACATGGTCTTTGTCAAAGAATTGCAAAATAGACATGATCTTCATAAAAGGGTTTTTAAAAAGATGCTATTTCTGTCAAAGAAATGCAAAAAAGACACGGTCTCTATCAATGAATTGCAAACTGGATATGATCTCCATAAAAGGGTTGTGAAAAAGACTCATGTTTTCTTAAAGGATCTAAAGATAAGAAAAAGTAATTTTCATCAAAGGATTGCTGAAAAAAATGTGATTTTTATTGAATGATTGCATAAAAAGTGCTATTTGTGTCAAAAGATCATGAAAAAAAAAACAACTTCCATCAAAAAATTGCAGAAAAAACTCAATTTTTGATGAGAAATCACCACTAAGATGCTATTTTCATCAAAGTATCAGAAAAAGACGCAATTTCCGATAAAGGATTGCCAAAATGATGTGGTCTCCATCAAAGAATTATGAAATAGATGCAATATCTGTATAAAGATTGTAAAAAAATGAAATTTCCACTAAATGATAAAAAAAAAAACACATTTTCATCAAATGATTGCAGAAAAAACATGATTTTTGTCAAATGATCTCAGAGAAAACATGAATTTCATTAAACAATGATGGAAAAAATGTGATTTTTGTTAAAAGATCTTTTAAAATATGTGAATTAGATAAAAATCAGGAAAAATACACAAATTTCGTCAAAAAAATCATAGAAAAAAACCCGAATGTCATCAAATGACTGATGCAAAACCATGAATTTCATCAAAAGACCAATGAAACACCACAAATTTTTTCAAAAGATTGCAAAAAAAAATGAAAATTTATCAAAAAATCATGAAAAAACACAAATTCTGTCAAAAGATTGTAAAAAAACGCAAATTCTATCAAAAAATTGCAAATTTGTTAAAAGATTGCAAGAAAAAAGTGCCTACTTAGTGTTGAGGGGTATCCCACCCTCCTTCCCTCCTCTGCTGTAACCTTTCAGAAAATTAACTGTAAATTTAGAAAAAAAAATTCTATTCATAATCACCCTTGGTTTTATGTGTCATTCAGTGAGAGAGAGAGAGGGGGATTTAAAATATTTTTAGTATTGGGCAAATTTCAAACTTGCACCAGGGGGCTTTGTCCTCTACAAGCTTCATTCATCAACTCACATCCTGACTTTAAAAATTAGCTAATTTGAACAACTTTTAAAAGTTTACAGATGATTGATTTATAATTTAAAAAAAAAGAGAGAAAGAAAGTAGCAGTCACCCTGTAAATAGGTTTTCATCCATATATCCTTTCACTGAGGAGGTTTAATGCCGAATCAGGTGCTGTTAATGGCTGTTTTTGCATGTGATTAAGTAAAATTACTTAAACATTTCAAAAACAGCTAATATAAAATGAAGTAAATCAGCAGGATCTTTGCTTTTAGGTATTTTTTAACAAAGTGTTATAAGGAAATGATTGTTAAATCAGTAATTTTAAAAATAACACTTTAAATCTGCCATAATTTTCACCAAACTTTTCTTTCTTTTTGTTATATTCATCCAAAAATGTTTTTGTCATTAGACAGGAAATATTATTTGCACTGTCTTAGAAATTGCAACAATAACTTTGAGAATTATCTTGAACTATAAAATAAATCTCTCGTGTACATGTAAATGCATTTTTTTTTTCTGTTAGAAATTTTTTTTAATCTATTTTAAATTTTATGTAATTTCTTCTATTTACAATGTTTAACATGCATTAATGAATTTATTATTTTGTAATTTTTTTTTAATTTCCATGTAAATATAGTTTTTATGCTGTTAATTTCCTGCTTTTAATATGTAATCATTTAATTCTGATTTGAAAGCCTTTTTTTATTATTTACAGTCCTTATGTGTAAAAAAAAATATATTTGGAGAAAATATTATTCTTTGCACTGTTTTTACAATTGGCAACATTTTAAAATAATTTCCTTTTCTAAAATATGCAAAAAATATCTCTCAAAAGGCTGAAAATCAGAATTCAAAATAAAAATAATCAAAAAATTCGTGGATTTAAAAAATATAAATGCAGTCTGCACACTGTGAACTTCTAACATATATCTTCAGAACAAATTATTAAATTCTAATGTATGGTTTTTGCTCCTGTAAAACTTCTTTAAAAGAATAATTTTGATCAATTTTAACATTTAAATATCTCTTTATAATTGTTTGATTAAATTTTTTTCTGAAACAGCATGTTCATCAAACATTTCTCTATAATACCACTGATTTTCAAAACTTCATGTGCAGTAATTTTCTTAATATTAGCCATAAAGAACCCCCAATCACAAAAAATTCATTGACAGGTGGCGGTGACAGCATTATTTTTTTCTAGAATAGAGAGATGCATTTTAATGATCTTATATCATTCCAAACATAATGAAATTGATATCTATTTAACATATCAAAATATACATATGAAACATACATTTTTTTATTTAGAATATGGGATGCAAAACATCTATTCATTTACAGTGCTGTACAAAAGACAATATTTACAAAGGAATATTTACCTATACCTAACATGGCTGCAATAAGTTAATTTTTCTGTAGGGTGAGAAGACCTGGAATTGTCCATTTACCATTTTATGAAATTAAATGTTACACTATTTCAAATATAATGAAATTTATACACAGTATTGAGGTTTACATGGTACTTGCGGTATAATATGATGTTCATAATGTTTATCATTCATTTCCAGGGATACACAAAAGATTTTTAATACTTCTAAAGATTTCTATATCCAAAATGCTATTTATTAACTATAATTGCCGGTAGTAGGTTTTCAGTTATGTTTGTAATTTTAACTAAATTTTGCATACTACTCGGTATGTATAAATATTATAAATCATATACAAGGATGCATAAAAGAATCTATAAGCATTTTAATAAAAATTTATATTATTTGAGAGAGATGTTACAAAAATTAAAAAGAAATAACATTAACATGTTTTGGATCAGTCTAATAAGATCCATAATCATAATAGAAATAAAATTCAAATCGCATCACAGTCAATACAAATGACACTCGACAATGAGATATAAACATCAAAAACTACACTCTCTATTGTAAAAAATTAAAATATGCCATGATATAAAAATAATTTCCATGTTGGTTCATCCCATTCAAGTTTTCATAAGGAATTTATTCATTAATTCTAACTATAACTTAGGAATAATAAAAGAAACGGTATCATTGCAAACAAAATTTTTACGCATATAAATTTCAATGGACTCTCTTATAATAGACTTACAACAACAATTTAATATGAAACATAATTTTCTATCATTAAACAGTATTTTTATCCCTTCATTAAATATGTTCTAGATAAGGCAGTGTAAGTATGTCCAAATTTAATATTGGATTCATTTTCACTTTTTCTAATTCCAAGCTTTCTCCCAGTCGTGCCTATGTAATAATTTAAGTCACCTTTATCTGCAATGTAAGATATTTCATAGATTCCTGCAAGATCATCATGTCCTATTTTGGTGTCAGCGTTGCAATTAATTCAATATACTTTTTAAATTTAAAATGTTACTTCTCAAAACTGCCTTTAAGATATGGAAATGAAACTCTTTTAAATTTTGTAAGATCTCCTTCTTTATTCAGGGATGTAAGACCTGCGCCAATTGCTCCAGACTGCGCCGAAACCGCTTTTCTGCGCCAAATTGCTACAAAACAGCTATTTTTTTCAATTTTGCGCCAAACCTGCGCCAAAAGGCACTTAGTGCCAAAACGAAATTTAGCGCGATTTCGTCGATCCAGGAAACAACAACAAATATATTTTTTTAGGCTATTAATTTCGTCGAAAAACAAAGAAACATTGCAAAAAAATCTCGAAAAACGCGCAAATTTCGCCGAAAAATTGCCAAAAACATGCGCATTCGGTCATGAAAAACACGATATTTTGTGGAGTTTTATCGTGACTCCGCAAACGACCGTAAGTTGTTTTTCCCGCCAGTATCTTACATTCATTTTCATCGCAGCCGATCGCAGAGTTCGGAGCGGTACGTCATGTGATGTACAGTGCGCGCGTTGGGGGAGACGAATGCGAGAGCCGTAATATGTTTATTCCCAATTAATGGGAGTTCGCCTCTTATTTCAGGGGTTATTCTCGTCCGAAATTTCCGAATATTTAAGGCATCCTCTTCCGAAAAAAGCACACATTTCGTCAATATTTCGTGGAAAAACGACGACTTCGTCAATGTTTTTGTCAATGAACTTTGTCAAAAGATCGCTGAAAAAACGCGAATTTCCTCTACGGATCGCGAAAAACGGCAATTTCACCAAATATCGCAGATAAAACGCTGATTTTGTCTGAAGACTGCGGGAAAACGTTGATTTCGTCTAAAGATTGCAGATATAACTCCGATTTCGTTAAAAGAACGCGGAAAAAAACGCCGTTTTCGATAAAATACCGCTTTAAAATATTTTGTCAAAAGATCATGGGGGGGAAAATGCTGATTTAATCAAAAGATCACGGAAAAAACGCAGATTTCGTCAAAAGATCGCGGGGATAAAACGCCGTTTTCGGTTAACGATCGGTTAAAAATGTAAATTTCCCTAAAGATCGTCGAAAAAAACGCTGATTACATTAAAAAAAAAAAACACGGAAAAACGCCGATTTCGTCAAAAGGTCGCGGAAAAATTGCTGATTTCGACAAAAGATCGCAATAAATCGCCGATTTTGCTAGAATATCGCAGATAAATCGCTGATTTCGTCTGAAGATCGCGGGAAAACGCCGATTTCATCTGGAGATCCAGATACCCACCTCGCGGGGGGAGGGGGGGCAGGGCCGTAACTGAGGGGGCGCTATGGGCGGATCAGTCCCCCCTAAAATATTTTGAGCCCCCCCCCCTGGAAAAGATTCCAAGGTCATTAAATATCTGTTTCGAAAATTCAAATGAAATTCTGTTCAAAAATCTAATTTTGTTTTGTGATCCTTTTACAGTTTTGTAGAATTACTAAATTGTATCGAAAATAAGTAATTCAACACTCCCTCATCCTATTTGTACATAGGAAGCTAACATGATGTTTAATTTTGCACCAGTTATACACTCAAAATTTTCATCATCCTATACTTTTCTTAGTATAAAATGAAGTTATTACAACAGTTTAATAAGAAACATAGTACCTATACAGTGTAAATATGCGCTAATTTATCTTTCTGTGTCAGAAAAAAAAGAAAAAAAATTATGAGCCCCCCCCCCTGATAGATCTAACTACGGCCTTGGGTGGGGGGGTAACCCGGGGAACCCCCCCTCTTTCCCCGCCACTGATTTCCGAAAATGCGATGTGAATTTACGAGAAAAAATTTCCACCCAGAATCGCCATTGTCTTTTGTATTGTATATATTTTCTGTAAATTAAGTATCTCCCTGTTCTGTGTCTTTCCCATGTTCGTGGTAAATTATTTCGCTCCTCGGCGAATCCTACGATAGACGACAAAACTGAAAGCAGAATGAAAGCGCGTATGAAAATCCGCTACATGTTTGTCAAACAATTACAAAAAAAAAAAAAAAAAAAAAAATTGCTATTTTGTCGCAGTCAAAGGAACAAAACGCAGTCAAGGAAAACAGTATGTAATTCTCTTTTCTTCGGGAGGGACTTCTGTCGCTCCGCGGGAAACATGATAGAGTTCCGGGGAGGGGGGGGGGGGTGTCCCTCTCCGGGCCACCACCTGAATTCAACACTGAAGGAAAAAAAAATGTAAATCTGCAAAAAAAAATAGGGAAAAATGCTTGAATTTCGTCAAAAAATCGCGGAAAACACGCGAATTTTGTCAAAGGATCTCGAAAAAATAAAACGTGAATTTTGTCCAAGGATCGCTAATTTTGTCACTCGAATTTAACCAGTAGATCGGGAAAAACATTGGAATTTCATTAATAGATCATGAAAAATTTGTCTATAGATCGCGAAAAACATGAACATTTTATTGAAAAATTACGAAAAACACTCGAATTTCATCAAAGAATCGCGAAAAAAACGTGAGTTTTTCTAAAGGATCGTTATTATCATCAAAAAAAGAGTGAACAAAACAGAGCCAAAAGATCGTGGGGAAAAAACATTGATTTCTGAAAAAGATCGCGGAAAAAAAAAAAAAAAAAAAAAAAAAACCACAAACTTCTTTAAAGGATCCCAAAAAACAAGCATATTTCGTCAAAAGATCACAAAAAAAGCACGTGAATTTTGTCAAAAATCGCGATAAACACGCAAATTTTTATCGAAAGATCGCGAAAAATACTTAAATTTCGTCAATATATTGCGTAAAACAATCAAATTTCACCAATAGATCGTGAAAAACACTCGAATTTCATCAATAGATTGCGAAATACACGCAAATTTTATCGAAAAATCACGAAAAACACTCGAATTTCATCAAAGGATCGCGAGAAAAATGTGAGTTTTGCTAAAGAATCGTTAATAACATAAAAAAAGAGAATAAAACACAGTCAAAAGATCATGAAAAAATGTTCATTTCTGTAAAAGAAGGCGAAAAAAACCCGCAATTTTTTTTAAAAGATTCCGAAAAACAAGCGTATTTCGTCAAAAAATCACAAAAAACATGTGAATTTTGTCAAAGGATATCTAACTTCGTCATAAAAAGAACAAAATATGGTCAAAAGATTTTGAAAAAAAAAAAAGTTCATTTCTTTAAAAGATCGTGTGGAAAAAAAAAAAAAAAATGCAAATTTCATCAAAAGGATTGTAAAATCTGTAAATTTCGTCAAAAGATCTCAGAAAACGTACAAATTTCATCAAAAGGTCATAAAAAACCACAAATCTAGTTTTTAAAAAAAACGCACAAACAGGGTCAAAAGTGTTAAAAGATTGTGAAAAACCGCAAATTTATTAAAAGGTCTGAGACGTGTGGAGAAATTTAATCTGAGTATTTATTCTTTCAAATGTAAAAATATTTTTCAAGATAACAATTATTGTAATTGTTAAGAATTTATTAGCATTAGAATATTTCAATCTGCTACTTAAACAGCTTTTATTGCTAAAATGTTATTACAGTAGAACCCCGCTAATCCAGATAATTCGAATCAGTTTGGTCATTTTTTTTTTCAAGTTTGGGAAGCGATTGGCTAATTTCCATAACATTAACTTGTTTCATCGTCGTATTCTAAATAAAAAAACTTTTTCTGACATGTTTTCGGAATAATTAAGCAAAGTAAACATTATTACTGTCTGCAAATATTCAATAAGTTTAACATAAAGGTGATTTTCTGTTAGTATGTTATATTTTATTTCATTTTTTTTCCTAATTCTCCGGATAATCCGGATTGGGTCCGGTCTCAATTAATCCGAATTATCGGGGTTTTACTGTATTATTGTTATTATTATTATTATTATTATTATTATTATTATTATTATTTTGCTGCTACAAAATCCGATATTTACTGCTACAAAATCTGATTTTTGCTGCTACAAAAATAGATTTTACTGCTCCAAAATTCGATTTTTGCTGCTCCAAAGCTGCTACAAAATGGCTTTAGCGCACTTTCATCCCTGTTTATTGAAACTTTCAATTAACTCTATATTTTGTTGTTTAGGCTTTCCTTTTCTATAATAATTTATTAATTTATTGATGCTACTTATATCCACTAGAACCTGCATGATCTTGCAGGAGTCTATGAAAAACCTTATATTATAGATAAAGGTGACTTAAATTATTGCATAAGCATGACTGGGAGAAAGCTTGGAATTAGAAAAGGTGAACATGAATCCCATATTAAATTTGGGCGTACTAACACTGCCTTATCAAGAACATATTTAAATGAAAGGATAAAAATACCATTTAATAATAGCAAATTATGTTTCATGTCAAATTGTTGTCATAAGTCTATTATAAGAGAGTCCATTGAAATTTATACATGTAAAAATTTTGTTTGTAATGATACTGTTTCTGTTAATGAATTATGAATAAATTCCTCATGAAAGCTTGAATGGGATGAACCAAGTTAAAAATTATTTTTAGATCATGGCATATTTATTTTTTTTACAATAGAGCACATGCTTTTCTTTGTTTTGTTCATATCTCATCATTTGTTTATACAATTTGAATTTTATTTTTATTATGATTATGGATCTTATTAGACGGATCTGAAACATAGTAATGTTATTTCTTTTTAATTTTTGTAACACTTCTCTCAAGTAATATAAATTTTTATTAAAGTGTTTACATAAAAGGTGAAGCTCTTAAAATCTATTGATTAAAAAAAAATCTAATGGATTTAATAAACTGTTTATCATAGAATCTATAAAGCATTACTGATATGAGCATGAATCGCTTAAATGTGGTTTGTAATTGAGTTGTGCATTTTCAGGCTGAATTATATTTAGTGTACTAAGAGATGTGTGTAGAATATAAATAAAAGTCAAAAACAGGGCCATGTAAAGAACTAAATACAATTCAAAAGGGTTTTATAATCTATTCATAATGCATGCTTTTCTGATTTCTATTTGGTGATGAAATTCTGCATATGATTCATGCAAAAGTGAATTAGGTCCCCTTTTTCTTTGCAAATGCATTTAAAAAATAAACAGTTGTGCTGATAAAAAAAACTACATTTATTTTTTACTTCTTTTTTTCTGTAAATTTACAGCTGTGTTTACTTTAAAAGATAAAAATATTTTACCATGGTTCTTAATGTTTGTTCTTTTTGGACTAATAAAAAAATCATCTATTTTTATTTCTACAGCGATGAATATGTATGCATGCAATATATTTATTAGTTTTATTACTATTTCAACTTCTATTTTAGAATTTTCTGCAAACTGTTAACTTCTGTGATAATACTGGCCAAAGTTTTAGTAGTGAAAGTACAAGTGCTAGTGCATCAGCCCAAAGCTCAGCTATTGCTAGTCCTGATGTTGAAGTTATGACTAGAACTTGTTCTAATGCAGATCTTAATCTGGGGAACTGTGATTCAATTTCTAGTACTGTATCTAGTCTTTTAAAGCCTATGGATGCCAATTGCAATGATTCTTGTTCATGGTCTATTGCTGCTCAAGCTATAATCTCTGAAAATGATTATATTTATCAGTCATCTGATGGGTCTGATGTACAGAAAAGCAGCTTAACTGAAGTTTTAAAAAATTTACTTCTTATTATGGATGATATAACAGAATCATACCCAGAAATTAATGAGATATCAGACATTTTAGAAGAAATTGAACAAACATTAAAAGTAAGTTTTTTTATAGTAAAATATTTTTTATTTCTATTGTATTTCAGCGTATTTTTATATCATATCATTTTACTCCTTTGGGTTTAACTAAAGCAGGTCCTGAAATATTTACAGTTTATGATTACTATATTTTTACTATATTTTCATTGAATAACACCCCCAATTACTGTATGTAAAAAAATAAAAATAAATAAAAATTAGTTTAATACTACACTTGGTATATCGCCAAATTTGACTTTTAATTAATTACTCTGTTTATTTATTATCAACATTATTTA
Organism: Maratus speculifer; assembly: GCA_964019185.1. NCBI lineage: Eukaryota > Metazoa > Arthropoda > Arachnida > Araneae > Salticidae > Maratus > Maratus speculifer. The sequence goes on along the minus strand of OZ025293.1, from coordinate 136,452,845 downwards.
TTTTAACAAACAGAAATAAATACTACACAAACAAATTAATTTTATATATCTAAAAATCTATCAAAATCTTCTTTGTTTTTAGTATCCCTGTAAAATAGTTTTAAAATTTCAGGTGAGAATCAGGGAGAGCCATTGTGATTGGATGCAGTACTCAATAAAAATACAATTTTTTGCTCATGGTAATTGCATCATTTGTAAACATGCCAATATGTTTTTGCTGTGAGAGGCCTTTTTTTTTTCTTTTCATAGGTGGTTTGGCTTAAGATCATGGATTAATTTTTTTAACCAGATTTTTAATTAAAAATTGGCTGTAAATGTGGTGCTATTTACAAGCCACACATAGTTACCATAGTACACAAATAGTAATTGTAACTAATATTGTATATATAAAGAATATTAAGACTATAATAGATGTAGTAATTGAACCTGTGACCACATGAGTATTTCAAAATACTCGCCCGGTTCGGAAGTGAACATATTTGGACTGTCGAGCTGGAGGTGCTTTTGTTTTGAATTCTTTGATAGTATTTTAGTTTAGTTGTTGTTATATTATCAATTGAAATGGCTTAGTGATATTAAATAGAAGTAGGGGCTTATTAAAGGCCTAACTCACTAGATTAAGGAAATCTCAGTGATGAGATGGCATCTTGATCAAAAATCCAAATTGATACGAATCTCAAAACTCTTGAAAAAGTATCTATTAATATAGATTTGTTATGGATAGATTATTATACTACAGCTCCTGAGGATCATAGCATGACTGAAATTGATTCTCTATTAATTGAGAAGAAAGAACGAGTAGAACATCCAGAAGTAAGTTTCAATCAATTGTTGAATTCTGATAAAAATGAAACTAAAAGTTCTAAATTAAAATTAATTGTAAGATTAAATTACGTGAAATTCCACTTTCTCAATTTAGTGAAAAATATGAGGATTGGAATATGTTCAAAATAGAATTTAACAATATTGTTATAAATAATGAACTGTCCGAAGCTGAGAATCAGGGAGAGCCATTGTGATTGGATGCAGTACTCAATAAAAATACAATTTTTTGCTCATGGTAATTGCATCATTTGTAAACATGCCAATATGTTTTTGCTGTGAGAGGCCTTTTTTTTTTCTTTTCATAGGTGGTTTGGCTTAAGATCATGGATTAATTTTTTTAACCAGATTTTTAATTAAAAATTGGCTGTAAATGTGGTGCTATTTACAAGCCACACATAGTTACCATAGTACACAAATAGTAATTGTAACTAATATTGTATATATAAAGAATATTAAGACTATAATAGATGTAGTAATTGAACCTGTGACCACATGAGTATTTCAAAATACTCGCCCGGTTCGGAAGTGAACATATTTGGACTGTCGAGCTGGAGGTGCTTTTGTTTTGAATTCTTTGATAGTATTTTAGTTTAGTTGTTGTTATATTATCAATTGAAATGGCTTAGTGATATTAAATAGAAGTAGGGGCTTATTAAAGGCCTAACTCACTAGATTAAGGAAATCTCAGTGATGAGATGGCATCTTGATCAAAAATCCAAATTGATACGAATCTCAAAACTCTTGAAAAAGTATCTATTAATATAGATTTGTTATGGATAGATTATTATACTACAGCTCCTGAGGATCATAGCATGACTGAAATTGATTCTCTATTAATTGAGAAGAAAGAACGAGTAGAACATCCAGAAGTAAGTTTCAATCAATTGTTGAATTCTGATAAAAATGAAACTAAAAGTTCTAAATTAAAATTAATTGTAAGATTAAATTACGTGAAATTCCACTTTCTCAATTTAGTGAAAAATATGAGGATTGGAATATGTTCAAAATAGAATTTAACAATATTGTTATAAATAATGAACTGTCCGAAGCTCAAAAATTAGATCATTTGCATTCCACATTAAGAAATGAGGCTAAACTATTAGAAACTCCAGATAATAATTTTTAATTCATGGTTCAAAGAATTAGAAAATACATTTGAGAATAAATGAATTATTGTAAATATACACTTAAAGGATGTATTAAATTTTGAAAGAATTACACATGAGTCATCTAAAGAATTAAGATGTTCATTAGATGTTATAAACAAAAATATCAGTGTTTAAAGATAAAAAACCAACGATTATAAATGCACAAATAAAGTAAGAAAAGGTAGCAAACAGCCATTTCGAATCTACTATGGAGATTTTTCATCAGTGCAAAACTCAGCGAGCTAGAAAAAGCAAAACTGAGCTAAGAGACAGAGAGACGCAGACTTATATACCCGCTACGGAAACGATCCCGCCTAAAGGAAAGCAACCAATGAGAAGAGAGCAGCCTAACAACTGGCTGGACAAGTAGCGACATCTACCGGAGAATAAACAAAACAAAAACTAAAAAGCGAGGGAAAAAAAAACTAAAAAGCGAGGGAAAAAAAAAAAAGATTTAAATTAAATTAAAGATTTCCAAATGCTAGGAAAATAAGGCGTACTTGATAAGTCATTGACTAAGGAGTGAGAATTTTTAATGATGTGGTAAGCTTCCCAAAAATCAAGATCAAGAATGGAAGGACACTTTTGGATGATGGTAGCTGAAGAAAAGTTAAACTTATGTTGTAAAGACCAACAATGTTGAGCAATGGAAGAGCGTTTAAGCTCTTGATTTTTGACATACCTTTTATGTTCCGTTAAACGAAATCTGAGAGCACGTTTAGTCTGACCAATATAAGAAAGGCCACATTGGCAAGAAATTTGGTAAATACCCCAGTTATCTAAGCGATCAATGGGATGCTTAAGATTTGAAAAGGCAATTTTATTAACAGGAGAAAAAATAACATTGAAATCGAACCTTTTTAAAATTTTAGCAACTTGCTGACTGATTTTGGGGAAAAAAGGCAAAACAACCAAAGTATTGGAATTTGAATTAAAGGTTTTTCTTTCAGATTGGGTGGATTTTGTTAATTTTCTATGAATTGAATCTATAATATTAGGAGAATAACCACGATCAACAGCAATAGCTTTAAGATAATTGAGTTCATCACTGAGTAATTGAGGAGTTGAACAAATATTGGAAGCCCGGAAAACAAAAGTTTTAAAAGCCGCAACTTTCTGGTTAGGAGGATGGGAAGAATATCTATGAGGTGGAAGACTGACCGCAAAAGGTTTACGAAAGACAGTAGTCTGAAAATTATCATCGTCGCGAATAACAAGGACATCAAGAAAAGAAAGGGAATTGTTCAATTCAACTTCAAAAGTAAATTGAATGTAAGAATCAATAGAATTCATAATAGAGAGAATATGATTTATATCTGTATTCACATCAATTAAAGCAAAAATATCATCTACGTAACGAACATAAAACTGAAATTTTAAGTTTTCAAACAATTTAATTTCAAAATAGTGCATGTAAAAATCACATAAAATCGGACTAAGAGGGTTACCCATAGCCAAACCGTCAGTCATACGAAAGAAAATCCCGTTAAATACAAAAGTGTTTTGAGACAAGCAAACACGAGTGAGATGAATGAGCTCCTCAATTTCGAAAAAAGAAAAATGAAATTCACAGAGCCTTTTCTTCAGGCAATCTAAAGCCCCTTCGACAGGAACATTAGTAAATAATGAAGTAACATCAAAAGAAACCATCATGTGGCCTTGTGGCTTAAAACTGTGAAGTTTCTTGACAAATTCAAAAGAATTTTTAACAGTGAAAGAATTACCGCTTGAAAGAGGAGAAAATATGAAAACAAGATATTTAGCAAGTTTATAAGAAGCCGTACCGATATTTGAGACAATGGGTCTAAAAGGAATGTCAGGTTTATGAACCTTAGGTAAAGCATAAAACCTGGCACAATGAGCAACTGAAGGAATAAGAGACCTCTTTAATTTAGCAGGAATAATGTGCGAAGACTTAATGGCAGATTTGATAGTATCAATTTCATTAGAGGAAGGGTCTTTGTGGATATCCACATAGGGACCATCATTAATTAATTTCTGGGATTTCTCCAAATAAGTAGACTTGTCAAGAACAACAATCTGACCACCTTTGTCAGCCTTAGTTATGGTCAAATTCGGATCAGAACATAAACTTTTAAGACAATATTTAACTGAACTATTAAGATTTGGCTTATAAACATTAGAATTAAAATCGACAGTATTGGCAATGAGATGCCTAATAGACTCTTTTTGAGAAGGAGAAATAGCGCTATGCTTAAAGGCACGTTCAATAGGAGCAATCAGACGGGGTAACGAAGGAGTGGCAGATACAGAGAAATTGTTGTTTAATTTGAGAGCATTAAGCTGATTATTATTTAAAGTGACACTAGAAAGATTGACGACAGCATTTTGATTAACAGTAGGTAAATTGTTGGAATTGTTAACAAAGGAATTATTACAAAGTGTACTAAATTTCTTTTTTAGAACAGAGCAATGAATCGAAGAAGCTTTGAGGACTCTATTCCATGAAATTCTGTCTAGAATCAAAATCAGGTGACGAATTAGCAAGAGAGATATGTAAGTAATATAACTCATGCTCTATATGAGCAATTTTCTGACGAGTCTCTTGAATCAAAGCTCGTAAAAGAGCTAATTTAGAGCGAAATAAAACCTTATTTATCCTACTTGAATTAAATAAATTACACCGTATTGAAATGAACCTAGGAAAGACTTTTTTGCGTCTACAGTCACGTAGAAAATGTAAGTGCTCTAAAAACCTATACTTTTTCAGTCGTAAATTACAAAACCTATTGATTTGTGACATAGCAAAGAGAAGAAAAATAAAAACAACAAAAATGGAATCAAGGCCCGTTGACACCAAATACATTAAAATAGCAAATAAAGCCTTTGTGCAAAAATAAGCCACAAGGCCACATGATGGTTTCTTTTGATGTTACTTCATTATTTACTAATGTTCCTGTCGAAGGGGCTTTAGATTGCCTGAAGAAAAGGCTCTGTGAATTTCATTTTTCTTTTTTCGAAATTGAGGAGCTCATTCATCTCACTCATGTTTGCTTGTCTCAAAACACTTTTGTATTTAACGGGAATTTCTTTCGTATGACTGACGGTTTGGCTATGGGTAACCCTCTTAGTCCGATTTTATGTGATTTTTACATGCACTATTTTGAAATTAAATTGTTTGAAAACTTAAAATTTCAGTTTTATGTTCGTTACGTAGATGATATTTTTGCTTTAATTGATGTGAATACAGATATAAATCATATTCTCTCTATTATGAATTCTATTGATTCTTACATTCAATTTACTTTTGAAGTTGAATTGAACAATTCCCTTTCTTTTCTTGATGTCCTTGTTATTCGCGACGATGATAATTTTCAGACTACTGTCTTTCGTAAACCTTTTGCGGTCAGTCTTCCACCTCATAGATATTCTTCCCATCCTCCTAACCAGAAAGTTGCGGCTTTTAAAACTTTTGTTTTCCGGGCTTCCAATATTTGTTCAACTCCTCAATTACTCAGTGATGAACTCAATTATCTTAAAGCTATTGCTGTTGATCGTGGTTATTCTCCTAATATTATAGATTCAATTCATAGAAAATTAACAAAATCCACCCAATCTGAAAGAAAAACCTTTAATTCAAATTCCAATACTTTGGTTGTTTTGCCTTTTTTCCCCAAAATCAGTCAGCAAGTTGCTAAAATTTTAAAAAGGTTCGATTTCAATGTTATTTTTTCTCCTGTTAATAAAATTGCCTTTTCAAATCTTAAGCATCCCATTGATCGCTTAGATAACTGGGGTATTTACCAAATTTCTTGCCAATGTGGCCTTTCTTATATTGGTCAGACTAAACGTGCTCTCAGATTTCATTTAACGGAACATAAAAGGTATGTCAAAAATCAAGAGCTTAAACGCTCTTCCATTGCTCAACATTGTTGGTCTTTACAACATAAGTTTAACTTTTCTTCAGCTACCATCATCCAAAAGTGTCCTTCCATTCTTGATCTTGATTTTTGGGAAGCTTACCACATCATTAAAAATTCTCTCTCCTTAGTCAATGACTTATCAAGTATGCCTTATTTTCCTAGCATTTGGAAATCTTTAATTTAATTTAAACCTTTTTTTTTTCCCTCGCTTTTTAGTTTTTGTTTTGTTTATTCTCCGGTAGATGTCGCTACTTGTCCAGCCAGTTGTTAGGCTGCTCTCTTCTCATTGGTTGCTTTCCTTTAGGCGGGATCGTTTCCGTAGTGGGTATATAAGTCTGCGTCTCTCTGTCTCTTAGCTCAGTTTTGCTTTTTCTAGCTCGCTGAGTTTTGCACTGATGAAGAATCTCCATAGTAGATTCGAAACGGCTGTTTGCTACCTTTTCTTACTTTATTTGTGCATTTATAATCGTTGGTTTTTTATCTTTAAACATTTTTGCACAAAGGCTTTATTTGCTATTTTAAAAATATCAGTGCTCTAAATAATTTAGGATTTAAAAGAAACAGTCCCTCTGACATTTTGTTTACAACTATAATTTTAGAAAAACTCTATAAGGAAAGCAGAAAACAATTCGAACTGCCAATAAAAATATCAGAAGTTCTGAGCTTTGATAATTAAATGGACTGTCTAGAAAAAAGAAACTCAATGATTGAAAGCATTAATAGAAACATTTTAACTGGATCAAAAATCCCTAGTGAAATAAAATCAAAATCTTTGTTAGTAAATTTGAGTTCTGAGAAGTAATGTATTATTTGTGATTCATTTAATTTTCTTTGTAAATGTAATAAATTCTTTAATATGCAATATAACTTCACTTCTACCTATTCATGTAGAAATTGCTGATATATCCACAAATATTTTGTTAGCAGATGCTAAATTTAATATACCAAGGAAAATTGACTTGCTATTGGGTGAAAAATGCTTTTTTGATTTATTGAAATCAGATCAAATTTGATGTTAATCACAGAACTTGTTATTTCAAGAAACCGTGTTTGGTTATGTAGCTAGCTGTGTTCTGAATAATTCCTCAAATGATTTTCTATATTGTGATCTACTCACTCAGAGAAAAAAAAAATAGACCAATTCTTACAAAATTTTTGGGAAATCAAAAACATTGATGGTTATTTTCACTACTTAGTAATGAAGAGAAATTTTGCAAAAATCATTTTAAAACAACTCATTATTGAACCTGTGATGGTCAATATGTTGTGAGTATGCCTATGGAAGATGCTACGCTCTTAGGTGAATCCAAAAATCTAGCTGAAATGAGAGACTCGTTCAAGCTCTACATCGATTAGCTAGGGATTCGAACTTGCAATCTTTCTGTTTGGCATTTATCGACAAATATAAAAATTTAAATCATATGAAGTTAGTGGAGGAATTTAAACCCATAAAGGACTGTTATTGTACACTAGGGTGGGTCGAAAAAAATCGAATTTTTTCAAATCCACTATTAATAGTGCGGAAAAGATGCCTTTTGTAATTAGAAGGATAATGCAAAAAAAGTTTTTGAAATCGGTTAATATCTTTAGGTCGCGCATCGCACTTGAAGTTCGGAAAATTTGACCAAAAATGACATTTTTTGAAATTAATGATGAAAATTTATAAAATTTCGAACCTACTTCTAATAGTGCGGAAAGTTTCCTTTTATAACTAAAAAGATAACGCAAAACTTTTTTTGAAATCGGTTAATATCTTTAGGTCGCCCATCGCACTTGAACTTCGGAGATTTTGATCAAAAATGACATTTTTTGGAATTATTGAGGAAAATTAAAAAAATTTTGAACTTTCTTGTAATAGTACACTAAAGTAACCTTTTACAATTAAAACATATTTTTTTTTTTTTTTTAAATCTATTAATACCTTTAAGTCTATTTAAGTTAGCGAAATTTTATGAAAATTGACAATGTTTCATATAAAACATGAAAAGTCGTCTTTTCTCATTTTTTTTCTAATAACATAAAAATATTCCATTATATGCATAGAAACGTAAAATAAAATCAATTTTAAAATTGGTTAATAATTTTTCATAATACATTGTTTATAAATTACGAAAAAAATTAGAAAAGTATATATTTTAGCTATTTTATTTATTTAAACATTTATATTTAACAGATTTAGAACATTACTTAAAGAGACATTCTTCAACAAAAAAATTTAAATCAATTTTAAACAAGTTTTACTTATGCAATATTAGGCTATTTGCATTATAGTAATTTTAGAAAATAGTTTTTTTTTTTTTTTTTTTTACCTTCATTTTTTACCTCGTGTAAAGCCTTGTAGTGAGATTTATTATCAAATGTTGACATAAGTGATCTCGAAAGCAAAGATGATATAATATAGCCGTATCTGCTATTAGAGCCACATCCTTTTTCAGAAGCTTCACTTACAAATTTCACACATCATTCCACCACCTGTGTGTGTGGTACGGAAACGCTCTTACTGTTTTCATTTCCAAATCTGAGAGAGATTTCGATTCAATAAAAGAGTAAATTCTCTCTGGACCGATTCTGTGTATAGGGATGAGAGTGTTCCGCGTTTGTTCATACCAGTATAATATTTGAGAAAATATTGTTCTGTTGAATCACAGCATTTTTCGATTGAGTAAAATAACATTTTCTCTAAGATTATACTGGTGGGAAAAAACGCGGAAAATTCTCATGCCTAACTGTGTAAAAAGTTGGTGAAGTAACTTTGAAGCTCGACTAAACAATTAGTTCAGTCTAATCCTTAGCGCCAAAATTTAACTTGCATATCACAAAATCTCTCACAGTTGCCACTTGTTCTGTCACCAGTTTCATTGCTTTCAAAACTTGTAATCCTAACTCTCGCACATGCTCCCTCACATCTGCAATCATTGCCAATAGTAAGTTTTATGGATGAGTGAAGTAAGTATTACCCTCAATAACAGGATCTGTAACTTTCTGCAGACTTTTTGATAGGTAGCGCGATGTTGTTATTATCTTGTGTATATGCTTTGATTAATGGAATTATTCTTCTTAATTTCAAACCATACAGGCACATATGTTTCTATGGTGGATAAAACTAACTGCTTCGTTTCAGTCCTAGGGTTTTCTGTGGATATATACAGTCTGAGAATTCGATTGGCAGTCGTTAGCCACCGGGAATGAGAAATGGTCCCTGGATCTCGGACAGAAAGATCCGCAGGACAGAAGCCCGATCCCACAGCATTTGATATTTTAAAAAGATATTTTTGATCTTTACTGAGGTCATTTGGGTTTTCAACAGTCACTATTGGGGGAGAGAAATTGATTGATTCAAACTTGATGGCAAGTTGTCTTTCGCAAGCTGGTACTTCCTTGCCTATAGGACGAGAAAATAATGCTGGCCGTTTGTTTTTATCTTCAATGCATTGAAACAAGTGCCTAAAAGGCAATTAGATGAAATGCAACAAGTAAATGCACCGCTGCAAGGGCCTGCGTATCTTCATTTCCAAATTCCGAATAACCCTTTTTTTCAATCCCGTATTGATAGAGGAGCTATTACATCAAAATGCAAGGACTTCATCTAAGGAGATATTCTGAGTCGGATATAAAACAATACTTCCAGAACGATACTTCCCTATTAGATCTTTGATAGCATTTAACACCGATTTTTCCTTGATATAACGTAACTGTTTGTGGTAATTACATGACAAGCCTGAAAACCAGCTGTGTTCACAGCTCATTTGCTCACTGAGCAATTGGAATGGAAAAAAATCGGTTTGTCAGTTGTTTTTGTAATCAGCCTATGTCAATTTTGATCATATTTTCCAAATTTCAGGTACGATACGCGATTTAAAGGTATTAACATATTTAAAAAAGAAAAAAGTTATTTTTTAATTGTAAGAAGTTACTTTAGCGTACTATTACAAGCAAGTTCGATTTTTTTTAAATTTTCCTCATTAATTCCAAAAAATGTCATTTTCGATCAAATTTTCCAAACTTCAAGTGCGATGCGCAACTTATAGTTATTAACCGATTTCAAAAAAGTTTTTGCGTTATCTTTTTAGTTGTAAAAGGAAACTTTTCCGCACTATTAGAAGTAGGATCGAAATTTTTTTCATTTTCATCATTAATGTCAAAAAATGTCATTTTTGGTCAAATTTTCCGAACTTCAAGTGCGATGCGCGACCTAAAGATATTAACCGATTTTAAAAACCTTTTTTGCGTTATCCTTCTAATTACAAAAGGCAACTTTTCCGCACTATTAATAGTGGATTTGAAAAAATTCGATTTTTTCGACCCACCCTATTGTACACCCCATCATGGGGTGTCTACAGACCAGAAAAAGTACTACATGCTTACAGTGTCTGGTATGTCATTGAATGATATTCTTTTAAAAGGCGAAATTCTTCAACAAGGCTTATTCTTAGTTATGATTCATTTTCAAAAACATCAATATGCATTCACAGCAAATGTACAGAATGTTATTAATTCATCTATCACAAACAAATTATATTAGAATCTTGTAGAAGGACAGTATTGACATGCTAGTGCAAACTTATTAGCTCAATACAGTGACTTATGGGACAATAAATTCAAAATTCTTGTCCCTAGTACTTTTGTTATCAGATCCGAATAAAATTGAAGCCTTGACCCCCTGTCCATTTTTGATTGGCAGACTAAGTACTTCAATTTCTAAATCAGACTTGATCAAAATTAATGATAATAGGTTGTCTCACTGGCAAAAATTAACAAAAGTGACCCAACATTTATGTAAAATATAGAACATAGAATATTTAATTAATTTACTGCAAAGAAATAGGTGGTACATTGAGAAAGAAAATCTAAAGGAAGGAAATATGGTCATCCTAAAGGAAAACAATGTACTTCCTGGTAAATGGGTATTAAGGCATGCCCTTAGTTATACATAGCTCTGATAAAAAAGGCAGAGCTATACAGATTAAAACAACAATTGTAGTTACGATATCTGTCTCAAAAGTGGTTCTTCTTCCATTAGAGGATTGCTGAATTCTATTATCTTAAAAAATTAAAATTATTGTATCTTTTTATTTTTAACAGCTCATTATGTTTATCAAGTTAATTTTGGGGTTAATGGAATGCAATTCTTAGCTTCATATTTTCACACAGAGTCTAAATCTAATTGCTATCATATTTATATATTTTCTTTTATTAATTATTATTTTTGTACAATTTATTAGATTGCTACATTTATTGAGTGCTAATTTTGATAATTGTCTTATATAATATTCAAATGTAACTATTGTTTGCATTATAATTTATCTCATTTTTGGATTTATATGCATAATGTTGAAAGTGCACATTATTTTGTAGAAATGTTATGTAATTCCTATTGTTCGCAATTACTTATTGTTATATTTAGTATTATTATTGGATGTTGGCACATGTAAACAGGGGCCAATATGTTACAGCTTCCCTTAACCTTGGCTGTTGCACATGCCCCTATGGCACATTCTACTGTTTAATTTAGATTTTGCTGTTTTCAACATACAAGAATCGTCAGTTGTTTTGTGTATTGGTGATCTCTGCAGACCTATAATGCATTCGATGGATTCATATTCTTTTCAAAACATAAATAGTAATTGTAAATAATACTGTATTTACAAAGAATATAAAGTAATAATAGTTGTAGTAATTGAACCAGTAACTACATGAGTATTTGAACATACTCGCACCATTCAACAGTGAACAATTATTGATTAGATGTTTAACAAATTATATAGGGTTAGCAAGAAATAAGTTTTCCACTTTAGAAGGCTCCAGAATGGTTGGCTCTAAATGAGGTCAAATTTGTACTACAGATAAATCCGATGATGTGCTTGACATTTAGTTAAAAAATTTACAGAAATAAAAAAATAAAAATCTGTGCTAAGGAGAACTTTAATACACATAAAACATTTAATTCACTTTATAAATAATAAATAATATTAAAACAGTAAAACTGGTGAATAAAAATACAAAATCTGCCATAAGATTATTCATACAGTAGAATACGGCATATCCAATATTTGGGAAATAATTGGCACACTTACACGACCATGCAGAGAGAGCAAATCGTTCTACCAGGCCAACAGCGCTCCATTGTAGCCATAAAAGTTTTTTTTCCTATGAGGCAGATACAAAGAGATGGATATCTGTTAGCCCTATTTCTTCTTGGTACTCATATAGTATACTTATACAAATGGTAACTTATCTGGATTCATTTATTCCAATCTTTTTCTTTCACTTTATTCCTGAGAGAGTTTATTTACAATAACCAAGTCTTATTTTCTTTTGGCTATTAGCTTTATTTACTCCATTGATATTTTTGTTTTGTTTCAAATCCCCACACATTCACTTTTGATTTTGTTTAGTTTCAATTCAACATTGATTTCATCCATGGTCATACATTCACTTCTGGTATCGTTTTATGTACAATTGTTTTCATTGTATGCCACTCCTTTTCTCTGATTGCATGTACTAGAACATTGGATCTTCTTTAATTGTTTTGCCATAATGCAAGAAGGAGTTTGGAGCTCAACTTGGCTGATCACGATTGAGATCTTTCTCGAAGGAAGGGGGCATTTTCAAGTTTGAGTGATATGCCGGTTGTGAGCGGGGTATTTAAAGAGTAATAAATAATTGTTTAAAAATGTTGTATAGTAAAGAGAAATTAATTAAGGTGAGTTTTTCTTGAATGTTTAAGATGTATTTGTGGTTGATGAACGGTTCTGTTTTTGAGTTTAAAATTTTTGTAACAATGTTGATCAATTACCAATGCAGAGTTCTTGAATTCCCATGAGAGTTGCACTGTTTGTGTTTACTTCTTTTCGGATTGGATGAGTCAATTCGAGAATGCATAGATGGATTAGCAAGAGTGAACTTTGTTTAACAATGTTCTTGTAGAGGCAGTGGTTGGCATATCAAGCAAACATTTAGGGAAAGGGGATAAGTCAACAGGGCAATACAATCTATAGAAATAGAAGTATAAATTAAAAGCAAAATTATAAAACAATGGGCACAAATGCTGTTTTCCAGAACAGTTGGTTTCAGTACTTTGAGATTTTTTTGTTATTTGAGTTTGAAAGTACAGCGGATGAACATTTTGCAGTTGTTTGAAAAGTGATGTTATGTCACAATAATGAAAGTATCCTTCAACTCTTCGAATTCCTTTATGCTACTTAAATTCAAACCTTTCATTGTGAAGGCTATTTTTTCAGATGTTATTTTGTGTTACTTTATGTAAGTGTGAATATAAATGCAGCTAAATGCTCAAGTCTTGCGAGTTGATTTTTTTTTTACTTTTTGATATTGAACTATTATTATATGCAAGAGAGATGTTTTATGGGGATAAATTATAATGTTTATAGCCACTAAATGTCCTTGCCACAAACTAGTTTGTAAACTTTGTTTTTTTATATATTTGATTTTATATTTTAACAATGTCTGTTTATGTTTAAATCATTCATATGTGTATTTTAAATAAACATTTAGTTATACATACAATTTAAAAATTGTTTCTTTACTGTCTATCTACATTCAACACTATATGTCAGTATATTGGCGATGTTACATATTTCCACTACTCTGCTATGCTTTCAATCATTTCATTTCGGTCCTGGTTCACAGACTGGACAAGATCCATTGTCTCTATTTGCCCTATGCAAAGTAATAAAGTAATTTGAAATGAATGAACAATTTAGCATGCTTCAAGATAGAGGAAGAAAGTAAATCCAGTATAGCAATGAAAATGTGGTTATCGTGGTCCTTGAAGTAAGCAATCAATTTCCGCATTGTAGTGTGAGTGTGCCAATTGTTTCTTGAGTATTGGATATCCATATTCCACTGTATGAGAAATCCTTACTGGGGATTTTGCATTTTTACTGACCAGTTTCTTTTGCAATATTATTTGTGTTTTTTTAAATATGTTTATGTGTATTACAGCACCCCCTTGTGGCAGATTTTTTATCTTTGTAATTTCTTTCTAATAAATGTTAAGCACATCATTTGAATTATTAGTAGTTCAAATTTAATCTCATTTGGACGTATAGAACACATTCTAGAACTCTCTGAAGTGTGCAACTTATTTCTTGCTATAACCCTGCACTTTGTAGTAGTAAATCTCATTTATCAAAATTATTCATTAAATTGTTTTTTTTTTTTTTTTTGTGAATTATTTGTAGTTTTCTTTAATATATTGAGTTTTTTTAACATGTAGTTATTTCATAAAGATATATGACAAGGTTTTAAAATGTAAACAAAGCAATAACCTTAAATCTGAAAAGATCTTGATTCCAAGCTGTCTAGATTTTTGAGAGTGTACTATAATGATAATGCTTACGACTACACTATGTAAAAATCTTTAAAAATGGAGTTTTCTAAATCTTTAGCTTTTATACTAGTTTTTCTTAATTACTTTGCACTTTATGTAATCTGTGTATTTTTTTTAAATTTATTTAACAGAATAAAAATGACAATGGATCTGGTTCTAATATAAGTATATCTGTTGAAAGTGCCCTTGGTTGCTTCGATTTCTTAAATTCAGCTATAGAAAGTGAAGATTTTGATAATGACAAGTAAGTAGGTTATTTGCTTCCTTATTTGTCGTCATCTTTGACATATATGAACCAGTTCCTGATATTGTCATGACTTCTTATTTCTATATACTTCAGGCTTGTTTTTATAATCAGAAATATAACACCATTCTCTATTTATGTATGCATTTATTACACTATTATTACATTAAATATTTGTAATGTAAGTTAAATTTTTCCTATCTTAACCTATCTTAAATTCAATATGTTTGATGAACTGCAATAAAAATGGATGCCAATTGTCATTTATGTTCAAAGACAGTAATTTAATATGTATTTAGAAATATATAACACCCCCTAAAAATTGTAAATAATATGAAAACAGACTAAATTAATATAAAACAATAATATAGCATACATATATTAAATATTTAACTTTAGGGTGGCGACTTTTAATGATAAAAGTATTAACAATTCAGTTATATGAATATATTATGTATCATATTGATTCCTATACACATACTAAATTAATATAATCTATACATAAATGCTTCTTTATTTGCTTTTAACATGGCAATTATAGAAGTGTTCACTCTAGGGGAAGAAAAAGGGGGCAGGTTGCTATTCACAAAAAGGGTATTACCATAATTTCCTGCGTATACACCACAGCTCTGATAACTCTATTTCTGAGCGGAATTTTAAATAAAATGTGACTTGCTATTGCTTAAACATTTATTTGATTTCATTTCTTAAATAAAATTTCCAGCATGAAAAATAATTAAGCAATGGCATATATGCACAAAATTACGGTTGCTATATTCTCGCTAAATCAGCATAAGCAGCAAGTGGAAGTCTTAAAAAATTGTGTGGAAGAGACTTGAAATGACAAAGCAGATCCAGTTAACAAATTTATTCTTTCATGAATAACTATGATAAATATTTACATATGCAAAAAAATTAAGCATAGCTTTGCTTAAAAATAAAATCAGTTAAAACATAACAATCATTATAACGATCGTACGCCATTTTAAAAATGTAGAAGCTGCTCTAAAGCAAGCAATAATGGCACTGTAAGACAAGGCAAAGAATATACATCAAGTTCGTTCTTAAATACAAACCAGAAAGCAGAATTCTACATAACAGAAGATGCCATTCAAAAAGCAAATCTCACACAAAAACGCCATTGGTTGAACCTTACTAACCTCATGCCGAACGCACTCCCGATCAAGTATCAGGAATGGACATGAACAGCAAAATAACTGGTGATCCAATGATCACGGCACTGGAACACTAAAAAGAACATATTTTCTAATTTCAGCATGCTGCCATTGAAAGCAATGGTGATTCTGCATAGTTTGTTATTGTCCTGGCAAGGGTAAAAACCAAAAGTATGTCATGTTCTTTTATTTTAACATTAACTTTAAAACTATTTGAATTAGCATGACAACAAGTAGCCCCCTTTTCAGCCTCTCTAGGGCATTACAAATGTTGTATAAATATATTCAAAAATACATTATTAAAAAATATATACTATTCAATAAGAAAAATAGTCTGTCTAATCACAACCGGGTCAAGGAAAATTGTCACCAGTCAGGTGACTAAAATGTATAAACTTTTTCCCCCCCTCTTTTTCCCTTTTCCTCATCATTAAATAAATTTTTATTTATGAAAATGATAGTCTGATCAATGTCATGTCAGGAGACATGGCAATGAACAGAGTAACTATAAATGTGTAAGTTTAAATTAAAAAAATTTGTCTACAAAACTTAATTGTTCTCTTACTTACAGTTTAGTAAATGGGTCAGCCAAATTTAATTTACTAGATATATATTTAAAGACTTTATCATAAACCAAATTTCTCAGAAATAAATATTTGATGTGGAAATGCTTAGTTTTTTTCTTTTCAAATGGTGAATTGGAAAAAGGAATTGCTGCTCGATTATCACAGAATAAAGAACATTCAATTAAATTTAACTTTAAACTTTCATTTTCTAGTACATTTTTCATCCACATCAATTCTTTTGCTGCTTCAGTGAGAGTGACATATTCAGCTTCCATAGTCAAGAGTCTAATGCATTTTTGCTTAAAAGTTTTGCAAGAAATTAGCACCCTATCTACAAGTAAAATATAGCCTCCTATGGAAACTCTGTCATCACGATTTGCAGCAAAGTCAGAATCTGAATAACAAGAAAACTTTAGTTCATTTACCCTGGATAATTCTAATTTAAAATCTCTAGTGTACTGTAAATAACCAAGTAACTTTAATAAACTATGCCAATGTCATATACCAGGATTAGTTTGAAATTGGGAAAGTAGTTTTACTGCATACATTATATCATATCACATTCGACCAGCAATAAAACTCAAATACCCAATCAGGTTTCTATAGGGATATTTTGACATCTCTTCAATTTCTTTATGATTTACTGGAGAGTCTATGTTAATGACAAGACAAGTCCTTTTGGCATAGGTACATAGTTTATGGAAAATTTATATTTAGAATACAAATCACAAACCTTATCTATGTAAGAAGTTTGGTGAATATGCAATTTATCACCATCCTCTTCAAATTCTATGCTCAAAGAGCTTCTTTGTTTTCCCTAAAACCTTAAAATTAAAAAATCTCTTCAATAAATCTACACCAAATTCCAAATCATTTTTAGTGTTTCCAAATATGATAATATCATCAACATACAGCAAAAGAACAAGTTTACCTTTAAATGTGTAGACACAATTACACCAATTAAGTTTCTGAAAATTTAATTTTAAAAGAACATCAATTTCGAAAAAGCATTGTCTTCCACTTTGGTGGAGACCATATAAAGATTTATTCAATTTACAAGCTTTATCTTGTTCTAATAAAAAACCTTCCAGCTGCTGCATATAACTGACTTTATCCAAATTGGCATCATTTAAAAAAACATACAAAAATACTGAAAAATAATCTTATAATAAAAAAACTTACAACAGGGTTGAAAACTTCATCGTAACTTAAACCTTTAATTTGGCTGTACTTTTGAGCTACAAGGTGTGCTTTAAATCTAACAATTTCATAGTTTTGATTTTATTGTATAGATCCATCTTACCCAAAATTTGTGCATCTTCTGGTGGTTCGACTAAATCCCAAACTTTGCGGTCTTACATGACCTCCATTTCCTGGTTCATAGCCTCCTCCCACTCAGATGCTTCAGGTGTTTTAACAGCTTCCTTGTAACTCCTAGGGATATTAACCTCAATTAAATTTACTTCATTACTATTAAAAAATTTTGAAACTTTACCAGATTTATTATTTTTACCTTTAAAATAAAAAAAAAAATTAATCATATTTTATATTTTTTGCTGCACAATAATATTAATTGCATCATTTGTGGACCTCAGTCTAACTTTAGTACCCTCTATGCCATAATAAATGTCTGTCCTAGGTCCATTTCTACAAGGAACTGCACTTCTTACCCAATTAATGGATGTACAAGCAGAGATGGGCAGTATCGAAAATACATGTATTTGAAATACATTTTCAAAATACATTTGTATTTTGTATTTTATCCCAATGAAACGAAAGTATTTTAGTAATGTATTTTGAAACACTTTTTCCAAGTATTTTGTATTTTGAAAATACATTTCATATTCAAAATACATTTCTGTAAATTTCAAGTTGCTTCGTTTAAACCACCGCAGATGTAAGATTCACAAAAGCAAAACAGGTGCCTCTCTGTTTTGTTTTGTCTGACAGGATTCGTTTCTAGAAGTTAATGTAAACATACTTTTTCAACTATTACTTTGATAAGGATTAGAATGAATGCTTCTGTTTTATTTAAGCATTTTTGCTGAACTGTACATGTACATCTACAATTCTAACGTTCTAGTTTTTATAATTATGACGTTGCTGTGAGAACGACAAAAACTACTGTGTGATAAACAGGAAGAATTATTTACATTTTTGCTGTGCCTAGTACTTTTTAAGAACCATAGAAAGAAAGCTAATGTAGTAGCAGAAAGAAATGTAATGTATGTTTAAATCTCATGACAGAATAGTTGATATTGCCCCAGCTCCGGATAACAATATATCAATGAATTGCGATAGTGCACATTGCGCAATATTAGCTGGGAAATTTTTAAAAATAATTTCTGTTGATAGTCACGGCAAAGTTAAAGCAGCATGCTAAATGTGTACAGCAAAGTCTACCGTTATAAGTGGAACCTTCGATGCAACAACGCATTTTAAAACAAATTTAAAGGCAAAATTTTTAGTTTTATACCGTTATACCTTGATTGTAATATTTTATCTAGTTTCTTCGTATGCTTTTTATCAAAGTTCGGGCATATTTTAACCCACCCCTGATATTCATTTAATTGGGAGAGAATTTTATTATGTAAATAGTTCTATTTATTGATATAGAGATCAGATTTTTAATAATTGTATTTACGATTGAGTATGTTAAATACCGGAGTTTTGGCTATAGACCTGTCGTTAAAGGAGATATATGTTTATATAGCATGATTTCGCTTTTTTTTTTTTTTTGCTCATTTTATGTTTTATTTTATAGTGCTTTTTTAATGAAGTAATAAAATATAAAATGGTCTTCGACCGAAACGAAAGTTTTATTCTTTTTTAATTTATAAGTAATAAAACTTCGAAACGAAATTTTCAAAAGAAAATTTCTCAGATGAAAATTTTATTATTGATAAAAATATTCATCAAGTTAATTAGAAAATTAGTCCCCTACAGCAGATTTATTATATATTTATGATTTTGATATTTATTTTGATATATACAGTAGAACCCCGATAATCCGGATCGGTTTTTTCATTTTTTTTTCAACTTTGAGAAGCGATTGGCGAAAATTTTTTTGTTTTATTATTCAGAATACGACGATGCAACAAGTTAATGTTAAATAAATTAGCCAATCGCTTCTCAAACTTGAAAAAAAAGCGAAAAACCCGATCCGGATTATCGGGGTTCTACTGTATTTATGGTTTTAATGCGGATATGTGTAGGGGCATGTGAAGAGAAAACCGCGCCCGGGGCAAAGACTTAATTTTGTACCACCCTCGCTTAGTTTTTCTTGTGACAAACTAAAAATGACTTTGGTAGTATACATCTGACGCCCCCTAAATTTCCGCGCACAGGGTGACCATCCCCTTCGCTCCCCCTTTTGCAAGGCTCTGGGTATGTGCATTATTTTTTTAGAATAAAATTTAAATAATAATAATAATTAACATTATTTTGTACCGATTTATAAGCACAGAAATATATACAATATTAATTGTGCAATTATTTATGTAACCCATGTATTCTGAGCTTATTTATGTATCAAGCGAGATTGATGTTAATTGTACAGAGTTCCAAAATGTTTAACATTTGGTTTAAAAATTAATCAAAAACAAATATCAATAAAAGATTCTTTAAGAGAATAGTAGTGTGTTCATGCTTAAAGAAAATAAATAGCAATTTTTAATTTGCAATCATTATAACAAATATAGTATGCATGAGTTTTAAATCCAGTTTTACAATATCAATGATGGAAAAAATGTTATGAGTATTTAAAGTAATTTTAATGCCATGACCAGTTCAAGATTGTAGGGTCTTTAACTTCTTGAGGATCAGTGAAATATATTATATCCAGTGTTGAATTCAGAGGGGATGACCCGGGGGACATTCACTCCCGGAGCAATAAAGTGTCGTCCCCCCCCCCCTGAAAAAATTGAAATTTTGCGTTTTCAATAGTAAAAAAATACACCCACCCACCCCCTCCGGAACTTTATAATGTCCCACTCCGGAGCCACTAAATTCTCTCCCAGAGTTTGAATTCAACACTGATTATATCCCACTTAATTTTAATCAAGATTCGCACCATAAACTTTTAACTAAATTTTATATACTTAACTTTGGTTAAAAAATGTTTCAAAATTGCTTTTTTTAATTTTTAAACTAAAATTTTTTGATTATTCTGGTATATATTTAATATTACAGAGACACAATTGCGTGCCCCTCAAAGTGTTGAAACAGACCATGAAGAAGAGCGATGCACAAATGGAATACAATAATTATCTATTAAACACTAAACACCATCTAATAAAAAACAACAAAAAATTATTTGGTGTCATGATATTCCGAACGTGCGTCGTATTGTTATATGTTATGATATTTCCAGGATTTAAATGAAAATGTTTAACATGTTGTTTATTTAATATTAATTATAAAATTTTATCTTATTTATTATTCATGGGAAATATATGGGGAACTGGGGGACATTGATACAGCTTTTTTCAAAAAAATTTTTGGTGTCTAGAAAGCAAAAATTTCAAGTTATTTTTCTATGTGATGTCAGCAAAACCTGTGTAGTGTGTTATAAAAATGTACAATCGTTGTTTTATATATTATGTTTGCATGTAATTTTAAAAAAATCAAAAAAGTAATTTGTATCAATGTGCCCCATCCCCGGGGCAGATTGATACACTTTGACACGTCTGGGAAAAATGGAGACAAAATAACACCAATGCATATTTTTCATAGAAAAATAGTTAGCAAACCATTCTATATATATTTATAGACATTAAAATTGCACACAACTTATTTGTAAGCGATATTAAAGCTATCAAAATGAAATGTATAATGACCTGATGTTCTGGCTGTTCCTTGTCTGTTTGTTGACTGCGGTAACTTTGTCATATCTGGCACTTTAACCCCAGAATTATCTCCTTTCTTAGGAAAGGTGAAAGAATTACCAGGTTTTCTGTTTATAAATCGGTTTACAAACAGAAAATAAAGGATAATTATATTAAAAATTATGTTTATAATATAATTATCCTGTACTGTTCTGCAGCTTGTTTATCTTACTTAACATTTCTCATGTCGATAATACTTTTTTCTCTGGAGAATCTATATAAATTTGAGATTTGCCAGGCTGCCATCCATTTCTTTTGTTAATTATACTAGCACTAGATATTGTGTAAGTTTGTACGTCTTTTGTTTGCAAAAATACTATAAAATGTTCTAATATAAAGAAATTAGAGCTATTTCACATCAATAAAAACTAATAGTAGAAATTTTTGACGAAAAATGGTTGAATTAAGGAGTAAAAAAGTTGAATTAAGGTAAAAAAATAATAATTATAAAAGGTAATGAAAAAATGAACTAGAAAAGGATTTAGGCTGTATCAATGTGCCCCGACAAAGACTGCATCAATGTGCCCCATACAGCCATTTTGAATAAAATGAGTCGCAAATCCAACACTTCATAATTTATCTAACAATAAAGAATGAGGAACTGATAAAGAGTAGCTTTACTTGCCAAGGAGGGTATTCTTTTTGCTTGAAAATACTGGAACAGTTGTGTTATACCATTTCAATTGTACAACTCAAATTTACTTTTGGCTTACAAAAATAATTAATCACCCATCCCATTTCATCAAACTATTGAATCATTCCAAAACTTTCTGTATGTAGTTAATTTCACTAGTATCACCTTTTGGAGCTGTTGTGAAACTTCCTGTAATGACCCTGTGTGCTGTACAGGGGGTGTATCAATGTGCCCCAGTTCCCCCTACTTATATCTGTGTGATAGTGATTGAAGCTCTATTGAATTATATATACTTTTTAAAAAACTACCAACGAAAGAGATTATACAATTCTTTTATACATGTGTGTTTATGTATGCGTGTAAAAATAACTACTGAAGTGACACTTTGATTTTCAATCTCTCGCTCCTTTTACTTTCCTCTATCTTTACAATAAGAAAGTATTGGATTCGCGAAAAAATCTACTTCAGGTTTTTAATGGATTTATATGTTTTAGAAGGTCCTGAATATCATTTGATTGTTTTTAGAAAGTTTCCATCTTGTGAGTTTGTTTGTAAGTGACAAAAATTTTGTGGGCACTCTATCCAGCGCCGTGCAAAAAAAAAGGGGGGGATGAAGGGAGCGGTCGCCCCGGGCGCAGAAATTTAAGGGGCGCCAAATTTATACTACCAACGTCATTTTTTAGCCTGTCACAAGAAAAAGTTGGGGGGGGGGTGGCCAAATTGAAACGTTGCCCCGGGCGCAGTTTTTTTTTCGCACACCCCTGGCTCTAAAAATCTAAAAAAATCCTTTAACAGATTTCCTTTTAGCTGATACAGTTTTCTCTAAATTTATTATCCCTTTAAGCAGTCTAACAGGGTTTTTCTGCCACGTAACTTCTAGAAACAATGGCTGATTTAACACAAAATCAATATTAAAATTATTTTTTGAAGAGAAAAAGTAAAAAAGTGAAAATATGTGCATTTGTAAAATAAAAATTTTTATACCAGTTCCTTTTATAGTTACTATTTTATGAATTGTTAAA
Organism: Maratus speculifer; assembly: GCA_964019185.1. Taxonomy (NCBI): domain Eukaryota; kingdom Metazoa; phylum Arthropoda; class Arachnida; order Araneae; family Salticidae; genus Maratus; species Maratus speculifer. The sequence continues at coordinate 136,430,108 of OZ025293.1, read as the reverse complement.
CATGAATGGAATACTTTGCAGGCCGCTTAAGGTATCTGCCTACATCAAATTGGCTGTTTTGGTGAAAAGTTTTGAAATTTTTTTTATTGTTTTATTTGAAAGAACAATCTTTTACGATTCCAAATCTGTTTTAGTTTTATTCCTACTATTATTAGAAGAGGAGTTATGGCAATTTTAATAAACATCCAAATGGTCATTTTTGTGAAAATTTTCGATTTTTTTAATTGTTTTTTATGAAAGAACAATCTATTATGATTCTAAACCACTTTAATTTATCAGTTTTAATTTATAATTCAGGATATTTAGGACTTTTACCTGTATTCGTCAATTAGGAGTATCAGTTGAACAAAATAGGATCACAAGCTATTTTAAAATTGATGATGAGCGAATAAAAAATTCAAAGTCACACGCTATCCTCTGCAAAACTTTCCAGGAAAACGAAAAGAGCTACTAAGAAGTTAAAAATGGTTAAATATGAAGTTAAAATGGGTTTGAATATAAATGTGGTGCATTTTAAGTGTATTAATTAAATATATTAGATTTTTACAAGAAAATTCATGTATGCGATTTCTGGAAAATTATTTTTTTCGTTATTTCTGTGTTCAATAAGCTCATTACATAAAAAGTTCTAAAGATATTTCAGTAAAATTTTGTAAGTATGCTTTCAACGTCACTCACTATGCTCTGAAGTAGGATCTAAGGTATATTTGATAATTTAATTATTTTATAGGCACTCAAATAGGAAAAAATGGTAATTTTTACTAAAATATGTACTTTTTTACATATTTTGAAAATTTTCGGCTATTTTTGAAGATATTGTAAAACTTCTAGTTCAGTGCAGAGATAAGTATAATAGAAGTATGCAGCATAAAGGAAATTGAAATATGCTTATTTGAATTGAGTGTACGCTGTCTGGCGTAAGCATGAAATTTTGCTAGGAATGAAAGATTCAAATCGTCCCACGCTATACACAGCAAAACTTACCAGGAAAACAAAAAGAGCTACTAAGAAGTTAAAAATGGTTAAAAATGAAGTTAAGCAAAGGTTAGAATATAAATGTGGTGCATTTTAAGCATAAAAATTAAATATTGTAGTTTCTTACCTAAAAAGAAATCTTTAAATGCGATTTCTGGAGAATCAATTTTTTCGTTATGTCCATGTGTGGCAAACTTCATTACATAAAAAGTTTTAAAGATATTTCAATGAAATTTTGTAAGTATGCTTTCCATATCACTCACTATGCTCTGAACTAGGATCTAAGCTATATGTGAAATTTTAAGCATTTTATAGGCACTTGAATATGAAAAAATGGTAATTTTTACTGAAAAAAATGTACTTTTTTACATATTTTGGAAATTTTCGGCTATTTTTGAAGATATTGTAAAACTCCTAGTTCCGTGCACAGATAAGTGTAATAGAAGTGAGCAGTATAAAGGAAATTGAAATATATTTATTTGAATTGAGTGTACGCTGTCTGGCGTAAACGTGAAATTTTGCTAAAAAAAAGTAAAAAACCGCAATTTTTTAAAATATTAAGAAGATATTGCTAGAATTTCATGTTTTCTTATCATTCTGTAATACATAGAACTAAAAATTATTATATTTTTTCAAAACTGTCCTTTTTTTAAAAAAAAAAGTGCTTCGCACGTAGGCAGATACCTTAAAGGGTTATATTCTTTTTGCTTGTTATTAAATCCATTTTGAATGAATTAACACATTTGCCATTTAAGGCTGTTCTCATATGTTCTGCTTAACAAGGGCAAGACATTTTGACACATTTACAAACTCATTTTTTAATGGAAAGATATAATTTGAAAGACCCGACTATGGAAGCAATTTGGAATCGAATTGTGTTTTCGATTTTTTGATCAATGAGTTACTTATTGATACATAAGCGATTTTTTCATGCAAAAAACACGTTTCTTGTTTCTGTTTGAGTGGTTTATCTTCTTACGCACACAAAGGCAGTTCAAAACGCCCACTTTGACAATATTTTCTGAAATACTTATTGTGTTTGTAAAAACACAGAAAAATGAGTGCCATTCCATTACTTTTGAATAACAACACTTGCTACTTTCATCCATTTCGAACAAAAAATAAATCAATACTTATTTCATAAAGTTTTGGTGGTTGAAAGTTTTGGAAACCATTTATATTTAAGAATAGCCTTAAGACAGGATTCCTTGACAGAGTCATTTTCAGAGTTCCTTTTATTAAGCTTTAATTTTATTGTCCAGAAATATATTTACCATTCTTTAAAAATAATAAAATTAAAACTTTTAACTGTAAAATTATAGCAATTTAAAAATACATACATTATTTGGAAAAAACTCTTGGGTCGGGCCAGATTGTACTGATTTTTGGATAGTTCAGGCCGGGACAGGACATCCAACTTACAGGCTGGATTTGGAAAAATATTACAATTTTTGACTAATTCAGACCTCTAGGAAGGATGAAGTCTAGTCCTGGTCTGGTTTGGACAGAATAAATCAGGCCCGGCCCGAAATTGCAGAGAAAAAAGTAAAGCCCGGCACAGGAAAGAGTAATGAACAGGTCCATTTGAGGCTATCCTTCTGGAAAATATAAACCGGATATCTGGCCCGGACCAGCCCGGAACGACTGATGAGCAAGTCCGGCCAGAGTGTTGTGGATAAAAAAAATGTTTGAAACCGGACTGCTGACAGTGCCTGACACGGTCTGTGAAAACCCCCAATTTGATACACAAACTTTTAAAAATTTTAAATGTATTTTGTATTTTAAATGTATTTTCAAAATACATGTATTTTGTATTTTGAATTTTTTTTAATAGGAAAGTATTTTGTATTTTGTACTTTAAGATCTAAAACTAATGTATTTTGTATTTTGTATCGAAAATGATTTTTTGATGTATTTTGCCCAACTTTGTGTACAAGGTATTAAATCCAAACTTTCGTCTGTTTTAACTTCTAAACCCATTTTTACAGGACTCATTTGACATTTTGAGCTACTTTCCCTTAACTCAGGCAGGCAATCACATTTATTTTTAGATTCAAAAATTTCATCTATTATAGGGAAAATATCCCCATCCTCCAGAAAATCAAAATATGAAAAAGATTAAAATTGTTTGGAATTTTTATCACATCAACCCCCCTTTTATTTTCATCAAATCTCACATCACAGTCTCAAAAATTTTTTGTTCACCTATTAGCCAAATGCTGTAAGCTTTAGTTGTCTGTGCATAACCTCACATTATACCCAGTTAATCTCTCAATATCGAGCTTTTTCCTGTTTTGTTTAAGTATACCAACATAAGCTGGGCAATCAAACTTTTTAAGATGAGATACAGAGGGTTGTCTCCCACAATATAACTCAAATGTGTTTATTTAAAATTTTTATGACAGACTCTATTCCACACATAGGTGAAACACAAAAGAGCCCCTGCTCAAAATTTCTGGGATAACCCACTAGAGTTATGTTAAGAAGGGTTTTTACTCCGGCAAGGGCTGTTAAAGTGAAACTTTCTGCACAGCCATTCATTTCAGGTGAATATGGGTTAGTCTTTTCATGCATTATTCCCTAGTCTTCTAAAAATTTATGAAATTCTTGATTACAAAACTCAAGACCTCCATCTGTTCTGACAGAGACTACTTTCTTATCTAAAAACTTTTCGGCTCCCTTTTGATATTTAAGAAAGGTCTCAAAAACGACTTATTTTTCAGAGTATAAACAGTAACTTTTCTTGAAAAATTGTCTACTATTGACAAAAAATACCTATTGCCCCCATGGGATGCACAAGTCCATATGCAGCAGCTGAAGAGAAGATTTTGACCTTATATGTCCTATTGGTTTAAAAGATATTTGTTTCGAATTGGCTAATTTACAGGAAGTACAATCTTCAGTCAATTTTGATCGCATAGGTAAACCATTAACACTTTTTTGTTTACTTCTGTTTATCACATTTTCACTGTTAATATGGCAAAATCTGTCATGCAATAATTCTTTAACATTTATTTTTTATGTTTGATTTGCTGAAAAATTGACTAAATTGTTATTTCCTTCACATTTAGTTACATACTTGGAGGACACTAAAAAATACAGGTCATTTTTTCTCAATGCATAAAATAGCTCATTACCATGTTTATCAAATATAAAAACTTTACCATTTTTACCAACAAAATTAATTCCTAATTTTTCAAATTTAACTCCTGACAGTAAATTTCTTCTTAAATGTGGATTAAATAAAACATCTTTTTAAATAATATGATTAAATTTACCATTTTTACATTTTATTAAAAATTGAAGTGTACCCTTTCCCTCAACTGGACGTTCTCTCTCCCCAACTGCAAGAAACATGTGCAAATCAGATACTGACTCAATGCCGAAAAATAAATTTCTACTGCTACATATATGTGGTGTTGCTGCAGTATCAAAAACCTATTGGGTGTTTCCATAGCCCAGATCTGCTTAATTTGCTTCACACAGTTTTGGAGAAAGTTCTATTAAACTACATTCCAGTTTAGCGAAGGTAATATTAAATACTTGTTTAAATTCAACATTACTAGTTTCTGACTGAAAAGATTTATTTTTAGAATTAACTTTAAAATTAGGTGTATTTTGAAATTTACTTTTAACATTAGGTCTAAAATAATTACATTTACTTTTAACATCAAAATTATTTCTACTATTACTAGCTATTTCAGGATTATTTTTAACATTAGAAGCTTGACCATTATTTTCACTTAATCTGAGCTTACAATTAGAAATCACATGACCATACATTTTACAATAAAAACATCGACCAATTTTATGTTTATCTGGTTTTACAAATGATTCACTGGAATAAGCCACATTGACATCAGCTAAATCTTTCTGGGACAATTTCAAGCAATTTTCCTCCAGCAAGAGCTTTGCTTCTACTTTCTCAGGCACTAAGTCCTTATCATTCTATCTATAGATAGCTTGAATGGTGGTTTGAAAATAGTCATGAAGGCTCTGTATCATCTGGTATACTTGGTACAAAGGTTGCAATTGGTGACCCACATCTCAAAGACGCTCAGTGGCTTGCTTCATACAACATAAAAATAGTCCCAATTTTTCACCAGGCATGTATCTTGTACTGAAGAAAACATCCAGCAGTTGAATCACCCGGGCACGAGTTGTCGGTTCGAAATGGTCGTGCAAAATTTTCCACGCTCTCCTTCCGTCTGTAGTACTAAAAATTAATGGTCAAAACTCTGAATTGAAGGATTCGTAAATTATTGTATAGGCTATGGTTTTTTTCAATTTTAGGTCTTGATTCTCTCTCCGGGTAAGGTCAACTTTCTCTGTTTCTACCTCTGGCGTTGCAGTATCCATTTTAGAAGAAACTGAATCTTGCTTTTTGTCAACTGGCTTGTCACTTTCATCTGCACATTCCACAAACTCCCAAAGTGTAACAATAAAACTTTTACTTTGTGCTTCTATGATTCCCAATTACTGCTGTTGAGGAGGGTGATGTTTTGAATTGCATCTACCAGCCCCCGTCAGTTAGAACTTTATATTTAGGCAATCAGCTGAAGCTAACTGGAACCAAATGTTCATACAGGAAAAATCCACAAGCAACAATTTCACTTCCGCATTTTCAAAAAAGACACATGGTTATTTACTGTGCCTTGGCCCGAAACCAGTGCTATATTCTTCTCGTTAAATCAGCATAAGCAGCAAGTGGAAGTGTTAAAAAATTTGTGGAAGGGACTTGAAATGGCAAAGCAGATTCAGTTAACAAATTTATTTTTTCATGAAGAACTATGTTGAATATTTACATATACAAAAAAATTAAGCATAACTTTGCTTAAAAATAAAATCATC